>CM021100.1:439720749-439746753 GCA_007115665.2 Sequoiadendron giganteum
TTGAGATGCAGAAGTCCAAGGGTTTGTCAGAAAGAAACACCTCTGAATCACCCAAGGAGAGAGATGGGTCGTCTGAGGCGGGCTCCATAGTGGGATAAGCAAGAGGAATAGGTGTTGAATTGGGAGAAACCACGTAGGGAAACGACGTTGGAACCTCCGACTCGACAACCGATGCCCGAGATTTGGAAAGGGATGAGCTAGGGTTAGCATGTCAAATCTACCCTAGGAAAAAATCTGAGCACACGTGGTATGGGTTACCACTATTTTTGTAGGTAGAGAGAGGGAAAGGATCCAAAATGGGAGCTTCAAGTCCACTACTCAATGCAACAACTTGGATTGACCCCAATGGATCAGACCCCACCGGCGGCAGAGGAGGAGCCAGAGGAGCGAGATTCTCCTGCGAAGCGTAGGAGCGAAGTGCATATCATCGCCGCCCACCTCCCCGCGATTTGCAATGATCAACCTTCTTGAGGCTTTTCAAGAATTTATCCTTGTTCTTCTTCGCACCCTCCGCACGTAGTTAACACCCATCCAAGTTGGGTGCAGCGAGTGGGCTATGTTCGCACATCTTCGCTCTACAACATAAAGACCACTTTTATTGGTCGAAGTTCATCTAGAGAGTTATATTATACATATTATATTATTTTGATAATTGCATATATGTGACAAATATTATTTAAGTTATGCATGACTAGGCATGTTGCATGATTGCTTGGTGTATAATTGGTTGTGTTCAAAATTATTAATTTAGATTAGGGAATTTACCAAGGAGAAGACACTTACTTTGCAAGCTCCTAAAGGTTTTTATAAACACATCAAGTCATTTAGGGACAACATGAATATGAAATTTATAGATAGTTAGATTAATTTCAAGCATAAATTATAAATGATAGATTTGAATTAAACCTAGAGCAAGGAATAACTATTTGAATAGTCTAGTATTGACGATTTGACAAAAACTCCAAGGCTTTGATATGGTGCTAAATCAATTAAAAAAACTTGTCACTATTAAAATCCACACCAAAGACTAGAGCTAAGTACCTTGTTTCTATTTATTGATTTTTAGGGCATGATTATGATCATGCATCAGTATCATTTATTAGTTTAGCTCTATATCCTAGATTCATTTATTTACCAATATAGTTTAATATATAATATTTATGTAGGTGTGATTTATTATTTACAATAATGTAATACTTCAATATGTTTCTTAAAAATTCACTTTTTAAGTGAACATGATTGAAAAAACATAAGGTACGTTGTATTAAAGAGGCCTATGTTTAAATGTAAAGGAAGTTGGGTATTGTAAGGTGAATAAGTACTTCTCTTACATTTATTGAGATCTAATAAAATGATCTAAGTTAATTAAATTTTAATTTAGAAAAAGATTATTGTGGTTAGAGTAATTATTGAGAACAATCAAACACTTATATTATTTAGCTTGGTAGAGGCTTGACCTTGTTGGATGGAATGTTGCATAATGTAGTGTAGTCTAAATTGTGCAGTTGGATCCCCAATTGATGTGATCCTCAAAGTGCATTTGCCTTTATTTTTGTACCTATTGTTTAAAGTTTGATCACTTTTAGAAGCACAATGGGACTTGCTTGAGGACAAAGGCAAGGTCCTTGACTTTTCTCAATCATGGTCAAGCCACATCGGTAAAGAACAAAATGTCACGTACATGCTAAGCATGTTATGCAAATACAAATTGAGTGTATTGGTGGACTAATGGTTTAAAACAATATCTAAACATAGAATGTTATCTTAAAATGCTTTTGATTTGGATTTGACTTTGTGGGACTCCTCCATGTTCAATTCTTCTTTCAAATGATTTTGGAGGTGTCTCTAAATATATTATTGTGGTTGTTAATTTGAATTATTCAACATGTGATCCAACAAACTAACAACTACTTTTCTATAATTCAAAAAAGTTTTTAAATAAAAAATAATAATTTAAATTTGATCCTTCATAGAGAAATTGATCGACCCTTTAAATTAACATTACTTTTGAAAGGTTCTTATTGAGAAAACTGAATTTCACAATACTTAAAACTTCATTACCCTGTTAAATGTGAAAGTACCCATGTCCTTCCTTCTCGCTATTTTCCACAACATTTCAGGTCTCTTAAAGACCCATGATTGTCACTGTATTTAAATTTGATCCTTTATAGAGAAATTGATTGACCCAAAATAACATTACTTTTGAAATGTTCCTATTGAAAAACTGAATTTCCACAAACTTAGAAACTTCATTACCCTGTTAAATATCGAAGTACCCATGTCCTTCCTTCCAGCTATGTTCCACAACATTTCATGTCTCTTACAGACCCATGATTGTCACTGTATGTAATGTGCCTCCAAATTTTAGGTGAGCAATCAGAGCAACCATAATGGAAGACTAACCGATCTCCTTAAATAATGCAGACAAGTGGTTCCAATTGAAATAGCAAATAGCTTTTACTGGGTAGGTAACCAGGCAAAAGCCTATAAAGCTGCTAGACTGAATAAAAATGCTCTCGCATACATTACAGAGAAGTTTTTACAACCAGATTTCAATAAGTTGATGGAAAGAATGAATGCAACCAAACATTCTATGAGACCCACTGCTGAAACTGAACGTCCATTTTTAATGACAAGTGCCTGCAGCCCATTGTGGGTAGATGATATCTCCATAATTGGGGCAGTTAGATTGATAGAATCAGTTTTAGAAACAAGACTACTTGAACGCCCTTACCAACACATGCAAGCCTTCAAAGCAACAAGAACAAAACAATGATGATCAATGAGACGGCCCCACTACATTGTGCGCCATGGAACATAAATCAATATGCTTTAATTTAGCGCCATTCAAGCTGGCGGAAAAAGAAAATAAGAAATGCCAACTAGATTGCATTTGGTACGACTACGCTTCTGTAAGTTATGAATAATTGTCCTGGTTTCTTTACAGTCTGTGCCAGGGCGTTCACATCTAACACTATCATCAAATTTCCTTTTGTTTAACCCTATGAACAGAATCATAAATCGTTGATAACGACTAGGGGAGAAGACCCACTATCTGTCAGGGCTAACTTCACACAACCATAGAATGTGAACCGTGCGTCGAATCGAAAAAAAAATTTATGGGTTTTTTTTGTCCACGAGTTAAGAGCTTATAACTAAGCTTTTGGCTTTTGGGCAATTCGTTAGAGTGCGGGAGCATTGGATATGCGCAAAGCGGTCAAAAAGACACCTTTTAGAGGTGTCGTCTGTTCCCCGCCACCTAAAGTCCCAATACCTGCCACCTATAACCACCAATAAAAAATTTAAAAAACACCTAAATATGTGACTAATAACATTTAAATAAAAATATTCTATCATCCAAATCCGCTCAAAAGTCAATGGGTCTAATTCACGTTGGCACCTTAAAAAATCAATTTCTTGCCCATTAAAAATCACTCCTACATATTAATCTCCTTACTTTAGCACTGGACACCAAACACATTACACTCCAATTAATCTTCATTTCGGGTCCGATTTTAGCATATGACTAATATTTTTTTCGGTGGGCACCCCATTATTTACCATCATTTTACCGCTCCCGCTCTGTCGAAGGTTCTCACGGTGATGGCAGCGAACGGCGACTACTGTCCACAGCTCCGCACACGCCTTCAAGTAGCATCAAACATCATTTTTGTTTGAATATGCAAACAATGGTACTGGTTAATCATTTTCTTCTGCATCTTTTGTGACCCGTGAAGGGTTTATTCGATGATTGAAAAATTATTACTGCTTGTTTATGAAATAAATCATGCCTCTTACAAGCATGTTCGCCGTGTGCTATTTGTTTTTGTTGGGACATGGTGCTCCTATTTTACACATGGGTTTTTTTGGGGTTAAATGATTTTCTCTCCTAAATTTACCGCGCGCTTTTAGGCTGGTAAAGTCGATTGTATCATGATTTTGTCTACAGAAATGATAGGGGAATTTCGTGGGTTTGACCACATGTCTACAAAAAATGATTAATGGTCTGCATTGAGCTTTTTATAAAAAACCCATGTGAATACGACCATAAATCGGCAAACCCATTTAGTATACACCATTTTTGCGAAAACCCTTGCTTTGTTTTTCCAAATACGAGTTCTTTTGGGGTTAAATGATTAAATACGACTTGGTAAAGTCGATTGTATCATGATATTGGCTCCAGAAATGGTGAGGAATTTCGTGGGTTTTGACCACATGTCTGCAAAAAATGATTAATGGTCTCCATCGACCTTTTTATAAAAAACCCATTTACGATAGGGAATCGGTAAACCCATTTACTATACACCATTTTTGCGAAAACCCTTGCTTTGTTTTTCCAAATTCGGGTTTTTTTGGGGTTAAATGATTAAATACGACCTAGTAAAGTCAATTGTATAATGATATTGCCTGCAAAAATGATGAGGAATTTCATGGGTATTGACCACATGTCTGCAAAAAATGATTAATGGTCTCCATCGACCATTTTATAAAAAACCCATCTGAATACGACCATAAATCGGCAAACCCATTTAGATAGGTTTTCTTGGGGTTAAATGACTAAAGATGACCTCGTAAAGTCGACTGTCTCATGATATTGTAATTGGGTATGATGACGAATTTCATGGGTTTTGATCACATGTCTGCAAATTAATTTCTTTTGGTCTGCTTCAACCTTTTTATAAAAAGCCCAGTACACAGTGGGGAAAAATTATCTCATGAAACCCTTGCCTAGAATATTGCCCTGCAAGTGAGGAATTACTATTCTGAAACCCTTGGTTAATTTCTTGTGCACATTTTTGAAAACCCAAGTGGTTAATCGATCTACTTTTGTTAAAATTAATATCTTATTGCTATTGAATATAGCATAGCTTATTTCATTTGTTGTACAATGTGCTTTGTACATTCTACTTATAGTTATTTTCATGAGTTGTGCATTTAACATTTATATTTATGCACTGTCTTTTTACTTTACTTTATAAGTAAATGAAGGTCTTTTTTGTTGTATTTACAAGATCTCTAGAACGAATTCTCCTAAGTTTTGCAGCAATTATTTTCTATCATTTACAAACTAGCATTTGTTTATAAATTTTATACTTTCCATTGCACATACAACAGGCCAACATACATATATTTGTCATTTTACATTCTGTGTCTCTTGTTCATTCAGCAAATCAATATATATGTGTGTATCCTTTGCCTATCTTTGGCAATGCAAACAATGGTACTGGTAAATCATTTTCTTCTACATCTTATTGAATTTGTAAAGGAATGTGTACAATGTTATACCTATAAAACACAGATTAAGCAGTGTGTTTCAAATTGTAAATGAATTTGTGCAATGTTTTATACATTCATTTACAAATTATGTGTCTCTTGTCTCTTGTTCATTGCGCAGATTGATATATATGTATGTTTCCTTTAACTATCCTTTGAAAATGCATACAATGGTACTAGTTAATCATGTTCTTCTGCATCTTTCATGACCCGTGAAGGGTTTATTTGATGATTGAAAAATTATTACTGCTTGTTTATGAATTATATCATTCCTCTTACACTCATTTTCGTCGTGTGCTATTTGATTTTGTTGGGTCATGGTGCTATTTTTTTCTCCCACATTGCATGTATGTATGTATGTATGCATGCACATATATATATATGTGTGTGTGTGTGTGTGTGTGTGTGTGTGTGTGTGTGTGTATACATATATGTATGTATGTATGCATGCACATACATACATACATACATACATACATATATATGTATACATATATGTTTGTATGTATGTATATATAAAGTTGTTTGTCCATGGTGTGAGGTAACAACAAACCTCATTCTCCTTTCAAAGTGTATGTATGTATCAGCAAACCCATTTAGTATACACCATTTTTTGTGAAACCCTTGCTTTGTTTTTTCAAATACTAGTTTTTTTGGGGTTATATGTGTATGTATGTATGTTTGTATGCACATTGTACACAGTCTTTTACAAATTCAATAAAATGCAGAACATGATTAACTAGTACCATTGTTTTCACATATATTTATCTATTCCATATGGAATTTATAATATGTTGAACTTGATTAATTATGTGTTATTGTACATGCATTATTTCAAATGTTGTATGATGTTTGTATGTTACTAGCCTCGGTTGTGACTACCCGTGGTTGTAAATATTTTCTTGCAAGCACGAGAGAATAAGGAGAGGTGGTGCAACAATGTTCAAGTTGGGCAGTTTGGTAAATGTGTTTGTCAACACACCAAATAATTAAGGATTTTTTGTTCAAATGGCTCTATGTTTCAATTATTTTTCTATATTGTTCTATAACTAGTATGTCTTTTGATTTATTTCAATAACTACTGTCCATGTTTGTTTGTTCTATTATATTTGTTTGTTCTGGCAGGCATGTAAAATGGCTAGGAGGTTTTAAAGAGCATGTCAAATTGCAAGATTACATTTTAGGTAAAGTCTTGAACTTTCAATACTTTACTTTGGATGTGACCCGGTAGACATAGTGTTCATTTATAATGCTCATTTTTCATATTCATTGTAACCTTACATTTAAAATTTACAATTAGATGATTTCCAAGTGTAGGTGTTGAAAATTTTATAATTTCAAATATATTAATTTATGGATATGCTGCATATAGATGTATAGATATATGTATGCATATACTTAGTTGAGTATACATACGTACACATATGTATGTATGTATATATGTATGAATGTATATACATACATACATATATATATATATATATTTACATATATGTATGCATGTATACACAGCTAGGAAGGTTGTAAAGAGCATGTCAAATTATAAGATGACATTTCAAGTCAAGAGTTTACTTTGGTTGTGACCTGGTAGACATTGTGTTCATATATGATGTTCATTTTTCTTATTCATTGTAAAACCACACTTACAATTCACAATTAGATTGATTTCCACTTACACTTACAGTTACAATTTATGGATATGCTACATATACATGTATAGTAATATATATATGTATGCATATACTTAGTTGTGTATACATATATATATATATTTATATTTTCAACAATGTTAGTTAGATGAATACAACAAACACATATCCAACAAAATGATAGATGAATACAACCAACACAAAATCGATTTCGAATCACAAAAGCATATATCATTAACTTTAAACATGATTAAGACACCATAAACATGATGATTGAAAAGTTGGAAAGAAGACAAGGAGTCTTCAGTCTTACAAAAAAGACACTGGCATACATCAAAGTATATAAGTTGACTACAAACTACCATTCAGTTCTACAAAATTAGACAATAGTATCCTTTGGCTTTCCAATACAACAGACTACTATCCTTTGGCTGTCCAATACAATAGACTAGCATTCGGTTGAACAAAAAACACTCTAGCACACTTCGAGGTCAAAAAGTTGACAACAAAAATCATAATCAGACATCCACATATCTGATTAAGAAGTGGTGTGTCCTTGGGGGTCAACTGACTCCACATCAATTGGAGAAGATGTTAAGGACTGCAGATTGTTTTGTATGGCACTTGTGATACAAGCAAGCAATGCATGATTTGCCTTTGGAGTGAGTTGTAACTGTGGAGAGTAGCCTTCAGAAAACCCATTTTGTACACTACTAAGAGTAGCAAAGGCTGGAGCCAAAATGTTAACCATGTCCCTTAAAATTGAATGTTGACTTGGAAGAGGAGTTGTAGGAGTACTCTTACTTCTGTTTCTTTCTGTTATTTCCGCCTGCTTTTGGTCTTCCTTCAACTGTCGAGCAATCTTTGCTTGCTCCCTTTCAAGCTCCTTTTGATGTCGCTGCCTTAACTTCTCCTTTGCAATATTCTATTTTTTTGCAGCACGCTCCAATCTCTTTGCCTCCCTCTCTGCGAGGATTGCTTCTCTTTCTTCCTTCTTTTCAGCCATTTGCTCCCTTTTCCTTTGCTGCAATTCTTGGTTTCTTCATTTATATGCCTCTTGTTCATTCAACAAATTGAAGAAATCTTCTGATGTCAAAATTTGAGACTGCCTACTAAGGCGTAGGACCCCATTGCAACCTGTATTAGATGATTGATGCACCGTTTTCATTGGGAGTTGCAAAAAACTGCTTCTCCTACCTGCTAGTTGTTGATCATTGACTTCTGTGCATGGCACATAGTCAGCCTCTTCATCACTTGAGTCATTACCTTCGATTCCATCCTCATCATCATTTTCAGCCTCCAATTTCTCCCAGTTGTGAAGTAATGGATGACATCTTCAGGATCAACATCTGGTGGTGATGGCATGGACAACCCTTCATCCACTTGACTGAAATTGAGATGTACCCCTAGGTTCAAAGCTGCATCTTGAAATTTAGATGGAAAATTGAGACTCTCTTCATTTTCAGTTGTCTCAATTTCTGTTGTCTCATTGTTTTCTGGGCAATATCCTTCTTCATTTTTTGGATTTGGGGCTATGCTTGCAGAAAAGGTGTCCACAAATTATCCAATCTGATCCTCATTCCAACCTGCTATCCTCAAACATGTTTCCGCTGCCATGAACTGTTCCTCATCATCGGTTGTATCACCCTCTGTTTCTGCTCCCAATGTGGTTCCTTCCTCTTCAACCACGAAAGCTTGGCTTGGCCCCATATCAAAGTCAAGTGCATGTCTATCTAATGGCAAAACTCTCATTCTTCGAAAACCACTTGCAATGTTATTAGAGGTCAAAGCTTGTGCAAAAGCTTTGCTGGCAAGTGTTGCCAACTCTACCCTTCCAATGTCAAGTTGAGGATTTTCAGAGAGCCATATACTCCTTTGTTGTTTGAAGCAGTTCTTAAATGGTGAGAACACACTAACATCAAGGGGCTACAATTTGTGGCTACAATATGCTGGAAGTGTGAGCAGATCTATTCCCATAGTCTTTGCTTCTTCAATCGTTTTGAATGCAACATGGCTACCATGACCATCAAAGATGAGAAGTTGTTTGTTGGATGGTGACACCCCTCCTGGGACATTTCTTGCAAAGTGTTTTAACCATTCCACAAATAATTCTTTGGTCATCCAAGCATGCTCTTGGATTGCCATGCATGCCCTTGGCTCACAGTTAACAATATAGTTTCTAATGTTCCTTTTGGACTTGAACAAATAGTAACTAGGTATAGCTTGACCTGCTGCACTAACACAAGCTAGAATAGTGATCCATTCTCTGCTTTTAGCAATTAATTGTGGAACACATTTCATCCCTATTTTTGCAATAACTCTCATTGCACAGTTTTTTCCAATCTGCACACCTGTTTCATCACAGTTCCATATCTTGTTGGGCCCATAATTATGTTTGTTGTACAACTCCTCCAGGTTATCATAGAATGAAGAAACTATTTCTGGGCATAGCATTATAGCTCGATCTGTGTCCACTCCTTCGGGTGTTCGAATTGTTAGATCGGGATGCCTTTGACGAAATCCAACCCACCATGACCTCCCTGGTATCCCATTTGTGAATGGGTTAGGCCTTACTCCAACCATTTGGGCCACCGTTGACTTAAGTTGTGACACTTGAAGGCCATGGCCAATATTAGCCATATCTTTACACCACTACACAATTTCAGCTTCTTCTTCATCAATTAGCATTGTTCGGGGGCCCCTTTTTTTTGTGGATGTTACACCATTGAGCCATGCCCGCAAACTGCTAGGCGGGATTCCCCATTTGATCGCTGAACCTCTGATTGACATTCACTTGTCCTCAACATCTGCAATGGATTTTTCCATGTCATCCATAGACCAAGTTTTCATTCTCAGATCTGGGTTTGTCACATGGTCAGTAGGTGGCGGTTCCATTTCTACCTCAGTATTATGAACAACAGGTTCAAAACCATCATTTTCATTGGTCTGTTGTGCATTTTCAAAAATAACTTCCTCGTTCATGTTCACTGTTGTCTCTTCATCAACAACATCTAGAACATTGAATGTCACTCCACGAGGTACTCTAATCGAGCGCCTCCGAGATGGTCTTTTCCTCTTCTGCCCTGGTGCCATTATTGTCAGTGATCCTATACATTGTAAGCCATAAAGAGTCAAAAAACGGTGATCCTGGACATATAATTAGACTGATATACAATGAAAAATAGAAAACAGTGCTAAATGTGTCACTATTAACATTTAAATAAAACTATTATATCATTCAAATCTGCTTAAAAGTCAATGGGTCTAATTCACATTGGCAACTTAAAAAATCATTTTCAAATCATTTTCATGCCTATTAAAAATCACTCCTACATATTAATCTTCTTACTTTAGTAGCAGACACCAAACACATTACACCCTAATTAATCTTCATTTGGGTCCGATTTAAGCATATGACTAATGTTTTTTTTGGTGGGTACCCCAGTCTTTTCCATCAATGTTCAAAGCACATTGTACAAAAAATGAAAGAAGTTGTGCTGTATTCAACAACAATAGGATATTAATTTTAACAGAGGTAGATCGATTACACACTGGGGTTTTCAGAAATGTGCACAAGAAATTAAGCAAGGGTTTCATAATAATAATTCCTCACTTGTAGGAATTGAAAAGTGCGTTTTCAGACAGATGTGGAATATTCCAGGCAAGGGTTTCATGAGATTAATTTGCAGACATGTGGTCAAACCAATGAAATTCCTCATCATTTGTGGAGACAATATCATGAGACAGTCGACTTTACCAGGTGGTATTTAGTCATTTAACCCCAAATAAACCCGTATTTGGAAAAACAAAGCAAGGGTTTTCACAAAAATGGTGTATACTAAATGGGTTTGCTGATTTATGGTTGTATTCACATGGGTTTTTTATAAAAAGGTCGATGCAGACCATTAATCATTTTGTGCAGACATGTGCTCAAACCCACGAAATTCCCCTATCATTTCTGCAGACATAATCATGATACAAACAAGGAGAGGAAATCATTTAACCCCAAAAAGATCCCTATGTAAAACACCAACATATATATATATATATATATACATGCATGCATGCATACATACATATATACATACACTTTGAAAGGAGAATGATGTTTTTTGTTACCTCACAACATGGGTAGACATTTTTATATATACATACATGCATACATACATACATATATGTATACATATATATATATATATATATATATATATATATATATATATATATATATATACATACATGCATACATACATACACTTTGAAAGGAGAATGATGTTTGTTGTTACCTCACACCATAGGCAGACAATTTTATATATACATACATGCATACATACATACATGCAATGTGGGAGAAAAAAATAGCACACGGTGAAAATGCGTGTAAGAGGAATGATATATTTCATAAACAAGCAGTAATAATTTTTCAATCATTGAATAAACCATTCACGGGTCATGAAAGATGTAGAAGAAAATGATTAACAAGTACCATTGTTTGCATTTTCAAAGGATAGTTAAAGGAAACAACCATATATATCAATCTGCTCAATGAACAAGAGACAAAAAACACATAATTTGTAAATGAATGTATAAAACATTGCACAGATTCATTTACAATTTGAAAGACACTGCTTAATGTGTGTTTTATAGGTATAACATTGTACACATTCCTTTACAAATTCAATAAGATGTAAAAGAAAATGATTTACTAGTACCATTGTTTGCATTGCCAAAGGATAGGCAAAGGATACACACATATATATCGATTTGCTGAATGAACAAGAGACACAAAATGTAAAATGACAAATGCTAGTCTGTTGTATTGGACAGCCAAAGGAAACGTATTCAAATGGTAGTCTGTTGTATTGGACAACCAAATGAAACATAGTAAACGATATAAAAGAATTGCTGCAAAACTTAGGAGAATTCGTTTTGTAGATCTTGTAAAGACAACAAAAAAACCCTTCATTTACTTATAAAGTAAAGTAAAAAGACAGTGCATAAATATAAATGTTAAATGCACAGTTGATGAAAGTAAGAAGACACTGCATAAATATAAATGTTAAATGCACAGCTCATGAAAATAACTATAAGTAGAATGTATAAAGTACCAACCTGAAATTGTAGAGGAATGTGTAGAGGATGTCTGTCGATGCTCTAAATTCTGCAGAGAATAAGTTGTCATAGATAACAAATGACACTAACTGCTTTCCCCCTCTTATTTAGGAATTCGAATGTGGCAATTAAATGCATTCAATTTAGTTGTTGAGTTTGAAATTTGAATTTGTTTGAACATTTGAATTTGTACATGCCAGTTACGTAGGGTTTTAGAGATGATATGAGTGAATTTTGCATTATATTTGGATTTGATGTTTATTTGGGGAGCCTTACATCTGTATTTAATTGTGCAGGTACCTACAAGAAATGAAATAAATACATATATCTGTCAGGGAGTGTGTGGAAAACTGTGCATTTGAAATCCCATAGAGTTAATAGGAGATTGTGATAATGTCATGTAAAACACCGTTAAATGTGCATGTGTAGTAAATATAAAAAGTAATGAAGGATAAAATTTTGCAAGTGGGGGTATTTGTAATAGTACATGTTTTAAATTAAATTGTAAATGAGCCTTTTTATGTGCAAATTGACTTTTTTAATAAATGCAAAAACATGTTTAACTGTCTATTATGATTGGTGAGTTACTCATTGTGTTATGAGCAGCGATTGGTGTTGTTGTAATCTTTTATTTGTTCAAATAAAATTTTGTACTGGATCAAAATTAAATTTTTTTTTGAGGGGTGGAGTGAGCACGGAAGTGACGGTTATTCAATAAAAAGCATAACTAGATCTTCTCCCCTAAAGTACTCGAACTTCGAAAGAACATTTATTGAAATAATAATGAGGGGCCCATCAACGCCCTCCTTTTATACCATAAATTTGTTTTATAGTGCAATCAAAAGTTTACGCATTGTAAAAGTCAAGTTGTGGGTTTGAATTCGACGGAATATTTTTGACAGAGCCGGCACGTTGTTTGCTATGCCGTAGTAAACACCGTTGTTTTCGAAGCATGGAAGTCGCACAAAACGACAACAAAATATCTGTCACAAATCGATTTAACTTCTGTGGAATGTTCGAAACGTGGGCCACATCTCTTTATAAATAGGCAGAAGATATGTATGATTATGGACGGAAACACAAGGTTATCAATAAGAAATTGGAATTGAGGAGAAGCAAAAGATGGGAAGTGTGTGTGTAACAGGAGCAGGAGGATTCATTGCCTCTTGGCTTGTCAAGATGCTCTTGACCAGAGGCTACACCATCAGAGGAACCGTCCGCAACCCTGGTCAGTATTTACTTTTGCATCCACATATTATATTTATGATCATCTCAACTAGTTAAGAATCAGAATTACATTTCAAATTATGTGCAGATGACAGGAAGTATAAACATCTTAAAGAGTTGGAAGGGGCAGAAGAGAGGCTTCAGCTTGTAAAGGCTGATCTCCTAGACTATGACAGTTTGATAATAGCTACCAGAGGGTGTAAAGGAGTCTTTCACACGGCTTGCCCTATTACTGAAGATCCGGTATGTACACTTATAAACATCATGCAGGTTGCTTATTTCAGTAATTTATTTCTTTTATTTAAGAGGAGATTTAATGGGTGGGCACAGGTACAAGTGGTGGAGGGCGCTGTGAAGGGCACTCTAAATGTATTGAAGGCCTGCAACGAAGTGGGCGTGAAGCGTGTAATACTAACGTCCAGTATCGGTGCCATTTACCTGGATCCCAACAGGAATCCCAAGGCCGTAGTCAATGAAGATTGCTGGAGCGACCTTGATTACTGCATTGAAACCAAGGTAAACTAAACGCACCATTTCAATTTGTATAGCTCAGGGATTATGGATAAATTTCTAAGCCTCTCTTAAGCTCCAACACTGTTAAATTTCAGAATTGGTATTGCTATGCAAAGACGGTGGCAGAGAAAGCGGCGTGTACGTATGCGGAGGAGGTGGGTATGGAGTTGATAAGGATTAATCCAACCATTGTGTTGGGTCCTCTGCTCTAGAGCACTATGAATGCCAGCACTGGTCATATTTTTAAATACTTAACTGGTGAGGTGACCAAAAGGCTAATACTATCCTAATTCCTTTATGCTGGAAGTTCATGCAAAATTTGGGTATGAGAGTAATTTTTTTGATTGGTATAGGGTCGGCGAGGACGTATGTAAATGCAACGCAGGTTTATGTGGATGTGCGAGATGTGGCGAGAGCGCATATATTACTGTACGAAACTCCCTCTGCCTCTGGTCGATATTTGTGTGGAGAAAGAAGCCTGCACAGAGGAGAGCTGGTGGAAATGTTAGCACAAATGTTCCCACAATACCCACTTCCTACCAAGTATGGATTTTTAAGTATTGCCCACTTCCTGCTAAGTAGGAATATTTCTAACAAGATTCGGGTTTTCACCATAGTTGAGAATGTTCATCTCCTCACTAATTCACTTTACTGTAGGTGTAAAGACGAGGACAACCCAAGGAAAGTGGCATACAAATTCAGCAATCAAAAGCTAAGGGAATTGGGTCTCTCGTTTACACCCATAAAAGAGTGTCTGGCTGAGACAGTAGATAGCCTAAGGGACAAGGGATTTCTTCCTTAACTATGGACAGCAGGAACACGAATATACTGGGGCAAGCCTCCTCATGCAAGGAAATCAAAGGATGTATATATATATATAAATAAAAGGATGATATTTTCATTTGTTTCTCATCATTTATGTTTTCCAATAAATCATTTACATTCAGTGATGTATTATATTTGAACTAAATAATGTTATATTATCCATTAGTTTATAGTAGATATTTTTATGAATTTTAAATTAAAGACTATAAGGTTGAATTTTAATAAGTAAAGTTGTGTATCTCATTTGATGATTTTATTTGATTATTTGTTTAAATTAAAAAATTCATAAATTAAAATGATATTTGTTTTGGTGGTGATTTGAAATCTACTTATCATATAATAATGTTTAGAGTCATTATATAGTGTTAAAGCAAGGTGCAAAATATCAAGGTGTGAGTGTGTCACAAAATTTCTTACCTTTTATTTTAAATTTAGTAGCAATTTACATGTCAAGTATCAATATTTAATAATAAATATTGTATTTATATTTAATGATAAATATTAATATTTAATAATATATAAATATAAATATATGAAATACAAACGAAATCATTTTTTTCATCCTATCATCATCTTTTTTTCCTATAAACACAAATTTAAAACTAAAAACAAGAGTTGCGGTCTAGCAAGAGTCCTTTCCAAATGCTAAAAAAACATGAATATTCACTAGAACAATTATGGATATTCACTATGCCTATCTTGAATAACACACCACCTACTAATGTAACTATTGCTAGTGGGATCACCTGATTGATAAAAGTTTACATTATTTTTCCTATTTAAAATTTTGAAGGTGGATGAATCCAATGGATCTAAGTTCTAATGTGACAAAGAGTAAAAGAGTGATCACATATTAAAAATAATAGACCTTCTTTGGAAAAGTATTTAACCACTACAAACTTAACAAAATTTTAGAAAATAGTAATAGATCTCATCATTCCTTCTATATGTAATTTTTTTTTTATATGATAGGCTCAATTAAAGCATTAGAAAGGGTAAAAAAAAAATTGTCTCTTTGATATATAGAGAATCTAAATATAGATAGTAATAAAGATAAAAAAATTATAGAGGAATATTGTGGTGGTCATTTAATCACAAACTATTGGCGCATACTCTAGCCCATTTGTATTACCTTGGTTTTCACTTTTAGATGCAAAATTTCAATGAACATGTACATTCCATAATGAGCATATAATCAATATACAATCCATGTTTGGGTTAGGTCCATAAAATTTCTTGGTCTACTTAGAAAAATAAGGGTAGAGTTTAATATAAAATTCAAGAATATTTAACCAAAAATTATAATTTTCCAAAACCAACCTTTCATCGTCATGTGAAATAGGCTTGTCAATTTATGTGAATATATGATAGGATTAAAATTTTGTAAAATACCAATTTAGACCCCATTATACACCATATATACATGTAACATATATAATAATATACATAATGCTAATATTAAATAAGAAAATAATATATAATTTTTTTAAAGATTACAAATTTTAACAAACTAATCAATTTTATATTGATCTCTACATTTTTCTTTTTTGATAAGGGTACCTAGGGACATGATTGGGCCCTAGCTTGGTCATGGATTGCATATTGATTATATGCTCATAAATATTATTTTTTTAATGGAGGAATCAATACTTAGTGAGACCTACAAAATGAAGTCTCAACATGCACCACTTTAATCTTCATTTGCATGAGCTACTCTCCACCTATGCAAGTGTAAACTAGGGAATCAAACCTACAACCATTATCCATATTTTCTAATGGCTTGACCATTTGGTCTACCTTTGAGGAAATTGTTGAGCTTCTATTTTTCTATTTGTCCTTGATGACAATATTGTGTTTCAGATTGGCATCTTTGTGATTGATTATTCAGTTGCACTGTTTCTATTATGTCATTGGCATACTTACTTCGACATTATGATGTTATCTTTGATGGCACTGATCTCTTGACTCCATGTGCAGATCATAAGGAATCTTGTTTACAGGATAATGTTTCCATATTCAGGTGGTATAATTCTAGTTTGACATTTTGTGCTACAGTGATCTACAGGGTTATATGTTATTGGCTTGTTCAAATTTTTAACATCATGGCATTGATAAAAAAAAATGAACAACATTGGAGTTGTGCTTCTCCATTCAGACTCTTTCAAGTAATGCTTTTAGTTATCTTGGTTCTTGGGATTATCAAATGCAGTTGTTTTTTAGTTTTAAGAAAACCCTATTGGGTTTCCTTAAACAATTGATAATGGCTTGGGCATATGGTATATTGAATTTGGCATGGAATGAGCCTTTATTACATTTCATAGGCATTGGATATATTGGGAATTATGTCATGGAAATTGGATTTGAATAAAGGTAAACAAATTGGTCATTACATTTGCATATGATATCGGGTCTTATGGTTGATAAATCACTAGGCCTTAAGGCCGACAAAAGGTATGAGGTTATGTTTATTTAAAAGCCACTATGAAAGTGACATGGATTTGATCTCTTGGTAACAAGGATGGCTAAGGTAATCGACATTTGGTTTTAAAAGTGGTCATGACAAATTATTTAAGGCATAATTGTGTCAACATTTCACTTGCTTAATCATTGAATATTGACAATGATGATCGATGGTTTGTATGCATTCGAAGGCAATAAGTTTGTCGACATGCATTGCATGGATAAATTTTGATTATGTCAAAGTAAAGGTGACACAGACTTGAAATGATCTTATGACTTGGAAAAGTCATCGAGTACCTTGCTAAATGAAATTAGGTCATTCTATTGTGCTTCTCCAGCTTGAGGGTTTGGAACCCTATCTCGGTCACCACCATAGAAATCTACTCAGCCATTACACTATGTTTGTTGGCTTTCTGCAATTCTTTGTCAATGAATGGGACTCTCTGCAAAATCCTCTCCATGGTCGATACTCTTGTTAGTCTTTTGTCACTGGGTAAAGGCTCGAACCTGGAAGGAGTCTATGTTGCATTGCTACTCTATCGGTCTGGTAAATAGCTCCATGACAGACTCTCTTTCGTTCTCCTCAGGTATTCACCTTTTCAACTGTCTTTTGAGGAACCATTACTTCTATTGGCACAAAAAGTTGAAGAAATGTGTTTGCTTCTTTCTGGTAAATGATAAAATGGGTTTATTTGTTTGTGGTCAGAAATAATGCATGTTGATTTCACATAATCTGAAATGCATATCAAAATAATTTATCATATTAATTCTGCTCCTGCTTTAAGGGATGGTGTTTTTGATTTGTGGGTAATTATTTGTTCTGCAAATCTTTTTAGTATTTCACCTGGATTCGGTGATAATTATTTTTGGGTGCAGTATTATGAGATTTCAGTTACATTGTTGTCGCAATAGTTTTTGAGGGTATTGTACATGGAATATTTTTGTTTTTATTGATGGTTCGGTTAGCATTGCCTATGCAGGCTCCTTGTGTGGACAAGGTTCAGTCTCCTTTCTAAAATTGCATATTCCTTGACTATTTCTATCAGAAGAAAACCTCCATGATTGAACATTCTCTAAAACACACAACAATACCTGGCAATGTTGTTCGAGAGAAGGTGGGTACTTTGAAAATAATATCTGTTGTTTTGAAAAATGAGAAAGAAGTTATTGTTGTAATTTACTTGAGATGTAATGATGAAATATATGTAAGAAGATAAATCAGTGTGAAAAAAGTCTTTTTCAGTTACTTGAAAAAATTGTGAGAGATCAGGTTTTAGATTCTTGAGAAACAGTGAGATAGTGTTAACTGTTTTTAAGATCCATGAGAAATGTATGAGAAAAATAGTGAAAACCAATGTGAGTACATCACAATGATTGTATTGAAGAAATGTTGAGTTTTGAGATTGAAAATATGAAATATGAGTTAATTATCAAGTTGTCTTAAGGCTCGACAATGGTTGAAATTCTAAAGGTTCATTTTGGAACTTTGAGGATTTTAGATATTATCTGTCAAGAGGCACTTGATAGATAAGAGAGAACCAGAGAGATCCTCTATATCATCGTATGTCTTACTGAAAATAGAAAAGGGGTTGGTGCTCCTTGAAATCGGTGTTTCTAAAAGAGGGGTTGGTGCTCCTTGAGTTGGTGCTCAAAAATCAGCCTATGAGGCATTGTCAAAAGTGATTATTAAAATAAAATCCTAGAAAGGCAACAGTATAAGAGTGGTTTTTCTACCCTAGGAGGGTTTTCCACTCGGCATATCTTGTGTCATTTTGATTATCTATGGTTCATTTGATTCATTGCATGAATTCTTTAATATGCTATGTTTCATTATTATAATTCTCATTTCAGTTATATGTGATTGCATTCAATACATGAATGAGTTTATCATTGATAAATGAGAGAATAAATCTGGGTAAGTGCACTAAGATGGTTCCCAAAAAGGGGACTTAAGTGGATAACTTTTTTTTGAAATAAGGAAATACTGACCTTGGCCATGAAATTGAGGATACTTACACTCAAAATTTTGAGATGGAACAAGAAGAAGGATTCAAGTTCTCTGAGTCTACTTTCTAAACTACTAATTTATTTTGAAAATGGTTGAGATTAACGGGTTTAAATGAGGGACATACACAAATTGGTGTTGTTTTTGTCAGGAAAAACATAGCATAGCAACTCTTGTACGACCCTCGTACGGTGAACTTTTTTTTAGTATTTTTAAAATCACAACGGTTAGAAGTTAGTTAACAGTATGTAGTTGATGCATGATTTTTCTGATAATTTTTTACTAATTTTCGAAGGGGACATTTCCTAAAAAATAGAATTTTGGCTGTGCTACCCCTACAAATTTTGGAAACTAATTGATTTTTTTTAAAAATTTGTAGAATGGAGTCTAGTTTCTAAAAAAATAATTTATTTAAAAAATCGATTAACGGTTAATTTATAATGAAAAAATTACCAAGCATTGCTTTTTAGCAAAAAAAAGACATACAAATAAAATAAATTATGGATGAAAGGCTTAATACTTTCAGAAAGTGAAAAAAATTACATCGTTGGATAGCTAAGAGAAAACCCAACATTACCCATGTGCTTGATATAACGCGCTCGCGTAATAACGCGCTCGCGTAATAACGCGCTCGCGTAATAACGCGCTTGTGTTATATCTTAATTTTGACTTGTTTTGTGAATGCATTTTTTGCGTTTTGTGAATGCATTGACAAAACAACGCACGCGTTTTGGTCTACATTGAATTTTTTTTTTTCTCTTTTTCTTATTTCCTCCTCTTGTTATCTTTTAGGGAAACTATATACATTGAAATTTATAAGTTGACATTTATATATGGACATTTACTTTCTTATACTTTAAGTTATATTTCATGTATATACTTTCAGGATGTTTGAGAGTGGTTTCAGATCTCTAGGAGTTATAATGCAAATTCTAGTTTTTGGAAGATCTTTAAAATTTCAGACTTAGTCAAATTTCAGTAATCAGCATGTCAAATTTCAGTAATCAGGAGGTCATATTTTAGTAGTCAACAAGTTCTATCATTTATCTCTCTCACTCTCTCCTTCTCTCTACTCTTTACCTCTCCACTCCCTCTCTCTCTCCCTTCCTCCCTCTCTCCCCTCTCTCTCTTCTAGTTTTTGGAAGATCTCACAAATTTCAAACTTAGTCAAATTTCAATAATCAGGAGGTCAAATTTCAGTAATCAGAAAATTGTATTATTTCTCTCTCTATCTCACTCATTTTTATCCCTTACACTCTAGACCTCTCTCTCACTATCTCTGTCCCTTTTTTTGACTCTCTCTCTCCCTTGATCAAAAGAAATCTCTCTCTCTCTCTCTCTCTCTCTCTCTCTCTCTCTCTCTCTCTCTCTCTCTCTCCTTTTCCCTCTAATTCTCTCTACATCACTTATCTCTCCCTCTCTCCCACCTTCCCTCTCTACTTGTCTCTATCTCCCTCCCACTCCTCTCTCTCTCTACCTACCTACCTTTCCCTCCATCATGCCCTACCCCTCTCTCTATTTCTCTCTAGCAAACCTCTCTCTCACCTCCCTCTCTCTCCCTCCATACTTCTCTCTCCCTCTCTTCTTCCCTATCTACTCTTTATCTCCCATCTCTCTTTACCTACCTCTACATCCATCAAACCTTACCAGTCTCTCTACACCTCTCCCTCCCTCCCTCATTCCCTCTCTACTTCTCTCTATCTCACCTCTCTCTACCTCTCCTTCCATCTCTACTTATCTTTATCTCCTCTCTCCCTCTCTCTACCTACCTCTCCTTCAAACACTCTTTATTTCTCTCTATCTCACCTCTCTCTCCCTCACTACATCTCTCTCCCTCTCTACCTAGCTCTCCATCCATCACAACCTACCACTCTCTCTCCATTGCTCTCTATCTAACCTCCCACTCTCTCCATCCATACCTCTCCCTCTCCTTCCCTCTCTACTCTCTACCTCCCTAATCCTTCTCTACCTACTTCTCCATCCATCACTCCCTAACATTCTCTCTACACCTCTCTATATTACTTCTCTCCCTCCCTCCCTCATTCCCTCTCTACTCTCTCTCTACCTCTCCTTCCCTCTCTAATTATCTTTATCTCCCCTATCCCTCTCTCTCACTCACTAGATGTCTCCCTCCTTACCTTTTCCCCTATCTATTCTCTATCTCTCCTCTCCCTCCCTCTACCTCTCTCTCTCACTCTCTCCTCTTTATCTCACCATTCTCTCTTTCCCTCTTTGTAACTCTCCACTTCTCTATATGTCACCATTCTCTCTCTACATATCTTTATCTCACCTATCCCTCTTTATCTCTCCCTTCCTCCCCTCTCTCACCCACCCTCCCTCTTTCCCTCTATCTCTATATCTCTCTACTTCTCTCTATCTCACCTATCCCTCTCTAGCTGCATATCCCTCCATCACTCCCTACCACTCTCTCTCTATTGCTCTCTATCTCACCTCTCTCTCACCTCCCTCTCTCCCCCTCCATACCTCTCCCTCTACTTCCCTCTCTACTCTCTATCTCCCTAATACCTCTCTACCTACCTCTCCATCCATCACTCCCCACCACTCTCTCTATACCTCTCTATATAGATTCTCTCCCTCCCTTATTCTCCCTCTACTTCTCTCTACCTCTATGTCTTTCTCTAATTATCTTTATCTCCCCTAGCCCTCTCTCTCTCTCACTAGATATCTCTCTCCCTACCTTTTCCCCTATCTACTCTCTATCTCTCCTCTCCCTCCCTCTACCTCTCTCTCTCACTCTCTCTCACTCCTCCCTCACCCTCTTTCTCTCTCACTCTCTCCTCTCTATCTCACCATTCTCTCTTTCCCTCTCTATAGCTCTCTCCTTCTCTATATGTCACCATTCTCTCTCTACTTATCTTTATCTCACATATCCCTCTTTACCTCTCCCTTCCTCCCCTCTCTTTCCCACCCTCCCTCCTTCCCTCTATCTCTATCTCTCTCTACTTCTCTCTATCTCACCTATCCCTCTCTACCTACATATCCCTCTATCACTCCCTACCAAACTCTCTTTATTTCTCTCTATCTCACCTCTCTGTCACCTCCCTCTCTCTCCCTCCATACCTCTCCCTCCATCTATACTTACTTATCTACTCTTTATCTCTCATGTGTCTCTACCTCTCCTAACCTCTCTCTCTCTCCACAATCCCTCCCTCCCCAATCCCTCCCTCCCCCTATTTCTCTCTCCCCCTATGAGGGTTGAGAGTGTAAGGTTTAGTGTTTAAGGTATAGGGTTGAGGTTATAGGGTTAATTGTATATGGAATAAGGTTTAGGGTTTAGGATATTAGGTATAAAGTTGAGGGCATATGGTATAGGGATGATGGATGAGGGTTTAGGGTTTAAGGTATAGGGTTGAGGGTTGAGAGTTGAGGGATAGTGTTTAGGGTTGAGGGTATAAGGTTAAGTGTATAGGGTATATGGATTATGGTTTAGGATATTGGGTATATAGTTGAGGGTAATGGGTTGAGGATATTAGGTTTAGGGTTGATGGTTTAGGTTTTAGGATTTATGTACAAGTTTAAGAGTTGAGGGTTGAGGTATAATTTTCAGGGTTCAGGGTATGAGGTTAAGTGTATAGGGTATAGGGATTAGGGTTTAGGTTGTAGGGTTAAGGGTATAAGGTATAGGGTTAAGAATTGAGATTGTAGGGTTTTTTGTTTAAGTATAGGGTTGAGGGATAATGCTTATGGTTTATGGTATAAGGTTGAGGATGTAGGGTAAAGAGATGAGGCTTGAGGGTTGAGGGATAGTGTTCATGGTTGAGGGTATAGGGCTAAGTGTATAGGGTATAGGGATTAGGGTTTAGAATAATGGGTATAGGGTTGATGGTATAGGGCTAAGTGTATAGGGTATAGGGATTAGGGTTTAGAATAATGGGTATAGAGTTGAGGGTATTGGGTTTCAAATTAAGGTTTAGGGTTTAGGGTTTAGGGTTTAGTGTACAAGGTTGAATGTAGGGTTTAGGGTTTAAGTATAGGGTTGGGGGATGATGTTCAAGGCTTAGGTTATAAGGTTGAGTGTATAGGGTATAAGGATGAGGGTTGAACTTGTAGGGTTGAGGTATAGTGTTCAAGGTTAGGGGTGTAGGGTTAACTGTATAGAGTATAGGGATTAGGGATTAAAATATTCAGTATAGGGTTGAGGGTATTGGGTTTAAGGTTTAGGGTACAAGGTTTAATGTAGGATTTAGTGTTTAATTATAGGGTTTAGGGTTCAAGGATAATGTTTAGGGTTTAGGGTATAGGGTATAGGGATGAGGATTGAGAGTGTAGGGTTTATGGGTTAAGGTATAGGGTTGAAGGTATAAGGTTAAGTTTATAGGGTATAGGGATTAGGGTTTAGGATATTAGGTATAGAGTTGATGGCATTGGGTTGAAGGTTTAAGGTTAAGTTTATAGGGTATAGGGATTAGAGTTTAGGGGAGAGAGAGAGAGACCTGAGAGAGGGTGAAATTGGCAACTATATTGCCAATTTCATGGAATTAGCAAGCTAGTGGCCTGTTTGAAAAAATGGGTCCAAGAAATGGGCTCTCTCAGTGATGTAAATCATCGGGAGACCCCATTTCTTGGACCCATTTTTTCAAACAAGACAAGTTAGGTTGCCAATTTCACCAAATTGGGAAGCTAGTGGGCCCACTAGCTTGGCAATTCGGTGAAATTGGCAACCTAACTTGCCTGTTTGAAAAAATGGGTCTAAGAAATGAGGTCTCTCGGTGATGTAAATCATCGAGAGACCCCATTGTTTGGACCCATTTTTTCAAACAGACCACTACATTTCCAATTTCACTAAATTGGCAAGCTAGTGGGCCCACTAGCTTGCCAATTTGGTGAAATTGGCAACCTAACTTGTCTTGTTTGAAAAAATGGGTCCAAGAAATGGGGTTTCCCGGTGATTTACATCATCGAGAGAGCCCATTTCTTGGACCCATATTTTCAAACAGGCCACTACATTGCCAATTTCACTGAATTAGCAAGCCCGTGGGCCCACTAGCTTGGCAATTCAGTGAAATTGGTAACCTAACTTGCCTATTTGAAGAAATGGGCCCAAGAAATGGGGTCTCCCAGTGATTTACATCACCAAGAGACCCCATTTCTTGGACCCATTTTTTCAAACAAGCCACTACATTTCCAATTTCACTAAATTGGCAAGCTAGTCGGCCCACTAACTTTCCAATTTGGTGAAATTGGCAACCTAACTTGTCCTGTTTGAAAAAATGGGTCCAAGAAATGGGGTCTCTCGGTGATGTATTTCTTGGACCCATTTTTTCAAACAGGCCACTACATTGCCAATTTCACTGAATTGGCAAGCTAGTGGGCCCACTAGCTTGGAACTTCGGTGAAAATGGCTCCCTACCAAACTCTCTTTATTTCTCTCTATATCACGTCTCTTTCACCTCCTTCTCTCTCCCTCCATCTATACTTCCTTATCTACTCTTTATCTCTCATGTATCTCTACCTCTCCTTCCCTCTCTACTTATCTTTTTCTCCTCTTTCCCTCCCAACCTCTCTCTCTTTCTCTCCCCAATCCCTCCGTCCCCCTATTTCTCTCTCCCCCTATGAGGGTTGAGAGTGTAAGGTTTAGTGTTTAAGGTATAGGGTTGAGGTTATCGGGTTAATTGTATAGGGAATAAGGTTTAGGGTTTAGGATATTAGGTATAAAGTTGAGGGTATATGGTATAGGGATGATGGATGAGGGTTTAGGGTTTAAGGTATAGGGTTGAGGGTTGAGGGTTGAGGGATAGTGTTTAGGGTTGAGGGTATAAGGTTAAGTGTATAGGGTATATGGATTATGGTTTAGGATATTGGGTATATAGTTGAGGGTAATGGGTTGAGGATATTAGGTTTAGGGTTGATGGTTTAGGTTTTAGGATTTATGTACAAGTTTAAGGGTTGAGGGTTGAGGTATAATGTTCAGGGTTAAGGGTATGAGGTTAAGTGTATAGGGTATAGGGATTAGGTTTTAGGTTGTAGGGTTAAGGGTATAAGGTATAGGGTTAAGACTTGAGATTGTAGGGTTTATGTTTAACATTATTTGAACCCTAAACCCTAAACATTATCCTTGAACCCTTAACCCTATAATTAAACACTAAATCCTACATTAAACCTTGTACTCTAAACCCTCAACCCTAAACCCAATACCCTCAACCCTATACCGAATATTCTAAACCCTAATCCCTATACTCTATATAGTTAACCCTACACCCCCAACCTTGAACACTATACCTCAACCCTACACCTTCAACCCTCATCCTTATACCCTATACCCTCAACCTTATAACCTAAGCCCTGAACATCATCCCCCAACCCTATACTTAAACCCTAAACCCTACATTCAACCTTGTACACTAAACCCTAAACCCTAAACCTCAATCTGAAACCCATTACCCTCAACCCTATACCCATTATTCTAAACCTTAATCCCTATACCCTATATACTTAGCCCTATACCCTCAACCCTATACCCATTATTCTAAACCCTAATCCTTATGCCCTATACACTTAGCCCTATACCCTCAACCTTGAACACTATCCCTCAACCCTCAACCCTATAGCTTAAACCCTAAACCCTACACCCTCAAGCCTCATCTCTTTACCCTGCACCCTCAACCTTATACCCTAAACCATAAACATTGTCCCTTAACCCTATACTTAAATGGAAAACCCTACAATCTCAAGTCTCTTCCTCCCACCTCCTCTCCCTCTCTCAAGTCTCTCTCTCTCACTCCCTCTATCTCTCTCCCACTCCCTCCCTCTCTCTCTTAAGTCTCTCCCTCCTACTGCCTCTCCCTCTCTTAGGTCCCTCTCACTCACTCACTCCCTCTATCTCTCTCCCCTCTACTCTTAATCCTAAACCTTAAACCCTTACCCTTAAACCCTAAACCCTCTACCCTATACCCATAACCCTCCCTCCCTCTATCCCTC
>CM021100.1:439746853-439930084 GCA_007115665.2 Sequoiadendron giganteum
TTATGAGGGTATAGTTTGAGGGTTGAGTGATTAAGAGGGTATAGGGGTTGAGGGATTAAGAAGGTATAGGGGTTGATGGATCATGGTTTAAGGGTTGAGGGTTGAGGGTTCAAGGACTAAGAGGGTATAGGGGTTGAGGGATTAGGGTTTCAGGGTTGAGGGTTGAGGGTTGAGGGTTGCGGGTTGACAGATTTTTCACTAAATTGGCAAGCTAGTGGGCCCACTAGCTTTCCAATATGGTGAAATTGGCAACCTAACTTGTCTTGTTTGAAAAATGGGTCCAAGAAATGGGGTCTCTCGGTGATGAAATTGGCAATGTAGTGGTCTGTTTGAAAAAATGGGTCCAAGAAATGGGGTCTCTCGATGATGTAAATCACTGAGAGACCCCATTTCTTGGATCCATTTTTTCAAATAGGACAAGTTAGGTTGTCAATTTCACCAAATTGGAAAGCTAGTGGGCCCACTAGCTTGCTAATTTAGTGAAATTGGAAATGTAGTGGCTTGTTTGAAAAAATGGGTCCAAGAAATGGGGTCTTTCAGTGATGTAAATCACTGGGAGACCCCATTTCTTCAAATAGGCAAGTTAGGTTACCAATTTCACTGAATTGCCAAGCTAGTGGGTCCATCGGCTTGCTAATTCAATGAAATTGGCAATGTAGTGGCCTGTTTGAAAAAATGGGGTCTCCCGGTGATTTACATCATCGAGAGACCCCATTTCTTGGACCCATTTTTTCAAACAAGACAAGTTAGGTTGCCAATTTCACCAACTTGGCAAGCTAGTGGGCCCACTAGCTTGCCAATTTAGTGAAATTGGAAATGTAGTGGTCTGTTTGAAAAAATGGGTCCAAGAAATGGGATCTCTCAGTGATTTACATCATCGAGAGACCCCATTTCTTTGACCCATTTTTTCAAACAGGCAAGTTAGGTTGCCAATTTCACCGAATTGCCAAGCTAGTGGGCCCACTAGCTTGCCAATTCAGTGGAATTGGCAATGTAGTGGCCTATTTGAAAAAAAATGGGTCCAAGAAATGGGGTCTCCAAGTGATTTACATCATCGGGAGACCCCATTTCTGTTAGAATTAGGTGTTGTACACCTTGCATAATTCTTATAATGTTGGGGCCACTTTATGTTGTATGTGACATTGGGACTTAATTGCAAAATGTAACTATTTAATATTGGGGAAAAATAAAATATAATAAAGTACCCAATATTAAATGTGGGGTCACATGATTTTTTGTAAGTTCATGGTTTTGGGCACATGGTTTATGTAATACCACTTGGTGGTTTTGTGGGAGCTTGCTTCTATAAAAGCAACCACAAGGGTAGTTGTTTAGGGTTGGAGAGTTTTGTTACAAGTGGTTGATCTTGTGCATGTGTGAGGGTTTGAAGCATGGCATGAGATGTGTGGATTCATGCTTGGTCACATGGAATGCATGGATAGCTTGTTGCTTTAGAAGTGTTCATTGAGTCTCTGAAGATGTATTGTAATGGGTTTTCATTGCTGAATAATACATGGAGTGTGGATGCTTTTGGAGGTTGGATTTTTCCCTCTTGAGGGATTTCCTAAGATATATCTTGTGTCATCTTTGATGGGTATGTTGTCTATTCTCTTGCATGTTGATTTTGATCACTTATTTGCATGGATCTCTATATTGGGTTATGTGGAAATTGTCATTAGATGGCTGCAAGTTTCCTAACAATTTCTTGGACCCATTTTTTGAAACAGGACAAGTTAGGTTGCCAATTTCACCAAATTGGCAAGCTAGTGGGCCCACTAGCTTGCCACTTTAGTGAAATTGGAAATGTAGTGGCCCGTTTGAAAAAATGGGTCTAAGAAATGGGGTCTCTCGCCCACTAGCTTGCCAATTTAGTGAAATTGGAAATGTAGTGGCCTGCTTGAAAAAATGGGTCTGAGAAATGGGGCCTCTCGATGATGTAAATCACCAAGAGACCCCATTTCTTGGACCCATTTTTTCAAATAGGGAAAGTTAGGTTGCCAATTTCACCCTCTCTCAGGTCTCTCTCTCTCTCTCCCCTAAACCCTAATCCCTATACCCTATAAACTTAACCTTAAACCTTCAACCCAATGCCATCAACTCTATACCTAATATCCTAAATCCTAATCCCTATACCCTATAAACTTAACCTTATACCTTCAACCCTATACCTTAAACCATAAACCCTACACTCTCAATCCTCATCCCTATACCCTATACCCTAAACCCTAAACATTATCCCTAAACCCTGAACCCTATAATTAAACACTAAATCCTACATTAAACCTTAAACCTTAAACCCTAAACCCAATACCCTCAACCCTATATCGAATATTCTAATCCCTAATCCATATACTCTATATAGTTAACCCTACATCCCCAACCTTGAACACTATACCTCAACCCTACACCTTGAACCCTCATCCGTATACCCTATACGCTCAACCTTATAACCGAAGCCTTGAACATCATCCCCAAACCCTATACTTAAACCCTAAACCCTACATTCAACCTTGTACACTAAACCCTAAACCCTAAACCTCAATCTGAAACCCAATACCCTCAACCCTATACCCATTATTCTAGACCCTAATCCCTATACCCTATACACTTAGGCCTATACCCTCAACCTTGAACACTATCCCTCAACCCTCAAGCCTCATCTCTTTACCCTACATCCTCAACCTTATACCCTAAACCATAAACATTATCCCTCAACCTTATACTTAAACAAAAAACCCTACAATCTCAAGTCTTAACCCTATACCTTATACCCTTAACCCTACAACCTAAACCCTAATCCCTATACCCTATACACTTAACCTCATACCCTTAACCCTGAACATTATACCTCAACCCTTAACCCTTAAACTTGTACATAAATCCTAAAACCTAAACCATCAACCCTAAACCTAATATCCTCAGCCCGATACCCTCAACTATATACCCAATATCCTAAACCATAATCCATATACCCTATACACTTAACCTTACACCCTCAACCCTAAACACTATCCCTCAACCCTCAACCCTATACCTTAAACCCTAAACCCTCATCCATCATCCCTATACCATATACCCTCAACTTTATACCTAATATCCTAAACCCTAAACCTTATTCCCTATAACCTCAACCCTATACCTTAAATTCTAAACCTTACACTCTCAACCCTCATAGGGGGAGAGAGAGAGGTTGGGAGGGAAAGAGGAGATAAAGATAAGTAGAGAGGGAAGGAGAGGTAGAGATACATGAGAGATAAAGAGTAGATAAGGAAGTATAGATGGAGGGAGAGGTATGGAGGGAGAGAGAGGGAGGTGAAAGAGACATGAGATAGAGAGAAATAAAGAGAGTTTGGTAGGGAGTGATAGAGGGATATGCGGGTAGAGAGGGATAGGTGAGATAGAGAGAAGTAGAGAGATAGAGATAGAGGGAAGGAGGGAGGGTGGGCAAGAGAGGGGAGGAAGGGAGAGGTAAAGAGGGATATGTGAGATAAAGATAAGTAGAGAGAGAATGGTGACATATAGAGGAGAGGGTTATAGAGAGGGAAAGAGAGAATGGTGAGATAGAGAGGAGAGAGTGAGAGAGAAAGAGGGTGAGGGAGGAGTGAGAGAGAGTGAGAGAGAGAGGTAGAGGGAGGGAGAGGAGAGATAGAGAGTAGATATGGGAAAAGGTAGGGAGAGAGATATCTAGTGAGAGAGAGAAGGCTAGGGGAGATAAAGATAATTAGAGAAAGACAAAGAGGTAGAGAGAAGTAGAGAGAGAATAAGGGAGGGAGAGAATAGATATAGAGAGGTATAGAGAGAGTGGTGGGGAGTGATGGATGGAGAGGTATTAGAGAGACAGAGAGTAGAGAGGGAAGTAGAGGGAGAGGTGTGGAGGGGGAGAGAGGGAGGTGAGATAGAGAGCAATAGAGAGAGTGTGGTAGGGAGTGATGGAGGGATATGTAGCTAGAGAGGGATAGGTGAGATAGAGAGAAGTAGAGAGAGATAGAGATAGAGGGAAAGAGGGAGGGTGGGTGAGAGAGGGGAGGAAGGGAGAGGTAAAGAGGGATATGTGAGATAAAGATAAGTAGAGAGAGAATGGTGACATATAGAGAAGGAGAGAGTTATAGAGAGGGAAAGAGAGAATGGTGAGATAGAGAGGAGAGAGTGAGAGAGAAAGAGGGTGAGGGAGGATTGAGAGAGAGTGAGAGAGAGAGGTAGAGGGAGGGAGAGGAGAGATAGAGAGTAGATAGGGGAAAAGGTAGGGAGGGAGACATCTAGTGAGAGAGAGAGGGATAGGGGAGATAATGATAATTAGAGAGGGAAGGAGAGGGAGAGAGAGAGTAGAGAAGGAATGAGGGAGAGAAGCAATATAGAGAGGTGTAGAGAGAATGTTAGGGAGTGATGGATGGAGAAGTAGGTAGAGAAGGATTAGGGAGGTAGAGAGTAGAGAGGGAAGGAGAGGGAGAGGTATGGATGGAGAGAGTGGGAGGTTAGATAGAGAGTAATGGAGAGAGAGTGGTAGGTTGTGATGGATGGAGAGCTAGGTAGAGAGGGAGAGGGGATATATATATTTAGAGAGGGAGGGAGGGAGGGAGAGAGATGTAGTGAGGGAGAGAGAGGTGACATAGAGAGAAATAAAGAGTGTTTGAAGGAGAGGTAGGTAGAGAGATGGAGAGAGGGAGAGAGATGTAGTGAGGGCGAGAGAGGTGAGATAGAGAGAAATAAAGAGTGTTTGAAGGAGAGGTAGGTAGAGAGAGGGAGAGAGGAGATAAAGATAAGTAGAGATGGAAGGAGAGGTAGAGAGAGAGGTGAGATAGAGAGAAGTAGAGAGGGAATGAGGGAGGGAGGGAGATAGGTGTAGAGAGAGTGGTAAGGTTTGATGTATGTAGAGGTAGGTAAAGAGAGATGGGAGATAGAGAGTATATAGGGAAGAAGAGAGGGAAAGAGAAGTATGGAGGGAGAGAGAGGGAGGTGAGAGAGAGGTTAGCTAGAGATAAATAGGCAGAGTGGTAGGGCATGATGGAGGGAGAGGTAGGTAGGTAGAGAGAGGGGGGGAGGGAGATAGAGACAAGTAGAGAGGGAAGGTGGGAGAGAGGGAGAGATAAGTGAGGTAGAGAGAATTAGAGGGAAAAGGAGAGAGAGATAGAAAGAGAGATTTCTTGAGATCAAGGGAGAGAGAGAGTCAGAAAAAGGGATAGAGATAGTGAGAGAGAGGTCTAGATTGTAAGGGATAAAAATGAGTGAGATAGAGAGAGGAGTAATACAATTTTTTGATTACTAAAATTTGACCTCCTGATTATTGAAATTTGACTAAGTTTGAAATTTGTGAGATCTTCCAAAAACTAGAAGAGAGAGAGGGGAGAGAGGGAGGAAGGGAGAGAGAGAGGGAGTGGAGAGATAAAGAGTAGAGAGAAGAAGAGAGTGAGAGAGAAAGATGATTGAACTTGTTGACTTCTAAAATCTGACCTCCTGATTCCTGAAATTTGACATGCTGATTACTGAAATTTGACTAAGTTTGAAATTTTAAAGATCTCCCAAAAACTAGAATTTGCATTATAACTCCTAGAGATCTGAAACCACTCTCAAACATCCTAGAAGTATATACATGAAATATAACTTAAAGTATAAGAAAGTAAATGTCCATATATAAATGTTTATTTCATGTATATAGTTTCCCTAAAAGATAACAAGAAGAAAGAGACAAGAAAAAGAGAAGAAAATATTTTCAATGTAGACCAAAATGTGAGTGCATTATAACACACTCGCGTTTTGAAAATGTTTTTTTTATTTCAAAAAATGCACATTTTTGAACTCCAAATGCACACATTTTTTGAAATTATAATGCGCTCGCATTTTAAAACACCCACATTAGGCTCGATAATGACCGAGCCTAGGCTTGGTCATTACCAAGACATAACGCGAGCGCGTTTTACTATAACACGTTCACGTTTTTGCTATTTCGGGATGAAAAAGAAAGTTTTCCACGAAATGGCTACCCATTTCCATGCACCTACCCCCATAAAACAACTAAGAATTCCCACTGCTTGGGCAATGTTTGGTCTCGTACACACCATCACATACATCAAACTACCAACTGCACTCACATATGGTACTTTGGTCATGCCCTCCATCTTAGTAGGATATTTTGGACAACCATTCACATAAAGCTTTATCCCTTGCATCACTAGAACAACTAATTATCTGCAATCTACCATGTTGAATCTCTCTAACACTGAGTTCACATACTTTCTCTTGCTTAACCAAAGCTTTTTGTTAGCTCTATCTCTCATGATTTTCATTCCCAAAATGTACCTAGTTGCACCTAGTTGCACCTAGGTCTTTCATCTCAAACTGTGCTAACAACTGAAACTTCAAATCTGAAATCATATTTTTACCATCCCCAATAAACAACATATCATCTACGTATAGGATGATAATGAGAATGTGACCATTATCAGTTTTAAAGTATACACAATGGGAAGATTTAGACCTCTGAAATCCCAATGACAACACACAAGTATCAAATTTATGTTACCACATTCTAGAATACTATTTCAAACCATAAAGAGACTTCTTAAGTTTGCAAACCAAAATTTCTCTACCTTTTTCAAAAAAATTCTTTGGTTGTGACATGTAATTCTCTTCCTCCAAATCACCATGAAGGAACGTTATCTTCACATCCATCTGTTCCACTTCTAAGTCATATGCAGCTGCAAGTGACAATAGAAGGTAGATAGATGTTATCTTTTCTATAGGAGATATTATCTCCCCATAATCAATTCCCAGCACTTGAGAAAACCCCTTAGTGACCAAGTGTGCCTTATACTTCTCAAAACTGCCATTTGGACCACATTTTTTCTTGAAAACCCATTTACAATGAATAGGTTTACGTCTAGTAGGAAAAGGTACTAGATCCCAAGTCTTATTTTTCTTTAAAGACACCATCTCTTTGTCCATGGCTTGCATCTAGGAATATGAATCATTCATACCCAATGGCTCTCTAACTTTCGTAGGCTCATCAATATTAGTAATCAATGAAAATATGCAACTAGAATCCAATAGTGAATAACCAAACCTTTCTAGTTGCCGTCTAATTCATGTAGACCTCCTCAAAGGCTGAGGTTGAGGTTCTCCTTCTTCTTCAGAACTTTCAGAGCTACTTGAGCTCTCCTCATCGTCAGGTCCAACATGAGTACTTGGTTCTTCTTTCTTCGAAGTAGGTGTAATCTGCACTACCTCCTTATTTTGTTTCTCCCCTTTCTCTAGTTGCAACTCTACAAAGGAAGGTTTCATCTCTTTGAGAATCACACTTTTATTATAGATAACCTTTTCAGCTTATGGATCCCAAAATTTGTACCTGTTCACACCGACACCATAGCCAATAAAGATACACTTAAAAGCCTTGTTCTCCAACTTATACCTTTTCTCAATCGAAACATGAGCATAAGCTTCACAACCAAATACTCTGAGATGTCTCATCAAAGGATTTTTACTAGACCATGCATCCATGGGTGTCTCTCCACCAAGCAATGATGTAGGAGATCTACTTATCAAATAACATGCAGTGGCTACCACTTCAGCTTAAAACACTTTTGTTCAAGGCTAGCGCCACTCAACATACTCCTAGCCCTCTCCATCAATGTTCTCTTCATTCTATCTACAACTCCATTTTTTTGTGGAGTGTAGGGATTTTTCTTATGTCTCTCAATCCTGTGCTCTTTGCAAAACTTGTCAAACTCTACAGAACAAAAATCATCACCATTATCAATTCTCAAACACTTAATCTTTCAGCTAGTTTGATTTTCTATCAGGGCCTTAAATTCCTTAAAGCGACTAAAGAATTTAGCTTTACTTATGAGGAAATAAAGGAATGTCCTTCTACTGTAATCATCTATGAAAGAAAAAAAATATACATATTTTGATAATAAAGGAACATTAACAGGACCAAATTTTTTTGAATGAACATAGTCCTAAACCCTAGAAGACTTATGAGAACTAGAGTAGAAAGAAACATGGTGTTGTTTTCCATATACACAATGTTCACAAAAGTCAAACTCAAGATTACAATCACCAAGTCCTTCAACAAGGCTCTTATTTTTCAGGGTTCCTAAACCCTTCTCACCAATGTGACCAAGTCGTTGGTGCCATAACATTGTCTTCTCTGCAAGAAGCTTCATTTTCATGGAATGAGCACCCTTAGGTACCAAAAAGCATGACCATCAGATGTAGCTGCAACATGCTTCTTCTTTGCACAATCTGATGGTGAGGATGAAGAATCCAAAGGTCTCTACTTTGGTACATCGAAATAACTATTGCACTGTACAATACATGTGCATCAAGCCGAAACAAAGTGACAATATGAACTTCCTTAGCTAATACCATATCTCCTCTTGTCCTCTTGCATCCTCCACCAGAGAAAAAAACTTGCACTCCTAAATCATTTAGTTTACTTATAGAAAGTAAGTTTCATGCCAAACTTGGGATATGCAAGACACCATCAATCCCCTTCGCTCTTCCATCAGGAAATCTGATTTTGACTCTTCCACGACCAACAATCTTTAGGTGAGAGTCATCACCCAAGTTTACCTCTCCACCATTGTACTCCTCATAATTTGAGAACCAATCTCTATGAGAAGTCATGTGAAAGGATGCACCTAAATCTATCAACCACACACCATCCATGTTGAGAAATGATGCCTCAATAACCAGCTTGAACCTCTATCAAAAAAAGACTTGGCGAAAAATTCACTTTTTCTGTTTTTACCACCATACCGTGGCAGTCTTCTTTTCTATTCTGGTGATACCACGGTGGAGGGTTTGGTGGTTGCCTCGTTACTGCACGTGGTCTCCTTCCTCACCGCGGTGGCCATGGTAACGATCTTTTTGCTTTACTAGTGGTTACTGACATACCGCGACGGTGTTCCTTTCTATTTTGGCGGTACCGCGGTGGAGGGTTTGGCGATTACCTCATTACTGCGCACGGTCTTTTTCCTCACTGTGGTGGCCATGATAATGGTCTTTCTTCCTATCTAGCGGTTACTACCATACCGCAGCCAGTCAAGTGATTGACCATGGTGGCCGCGGTAAGACCGCTAGCAGTCTGGCTAGTGGTTACCACCATATTGCAGCCAGTCAAGTGACTGACTACGCTGGCTACAGTAAGACCGCCAGCGGCTTGGCTGGTAGTTACTGCCATATTGTAGGCAATCAAGTGACTAAATATGGTGGCCATGGTAAGATCGCCAATGGCTTGGCTGGCGGTTACCGCCATACCGTAGTTAGTCAAGTGACTGACCATGGTGGCCATGGTAAGACTACTAGTGGTCAGCCAGGATGGCTACCACCTTATTGCAGTGAGTCTTGAAGCAAGCTACAGTAGCATGATGGGAAGGTTTGTCTGGGCTTGGTAAAGTCGGGGTGAGCTCGATCGAGCTCACCTCCATACCGCAGGTTGAACTCGATAGGGCTGCGGTAGCGCGGTAAGGACTTTGAGAGATCAGATGAGCTCGTTGTCTGGGTTGACCGAGTTGGACTCAGTGGTAGAAGTGATAGGCAAATGGGATGTGGACATGTGGCTCAGTGTCAGAGTGATAATTGGCTAGAGGCCAAAGTCATAGCAATAGTTATTGCAGGTCAACTCAGGGTGGCAAACATGACTCAATTTGGGTAAAGAAGTTATGGCCTGGGTGTCTCGATGCAGGAAGATCGGTATGGGCTGATCTTTGGTGCGATTGGATTAGAGATTAATGTACCTTGTGATAGGTGGTTTATTGAAATAATTGATTGCAATGTATGACTTATGTAAGTTGAGTACGTGATTGCAAGAAGCAGAGTGGGGGTGTTTGAATTGTATGTTAGAGATAACATTGTAATAGTGAGATAATTCTAGAAGTGCTATTGTGAGCTGATCAGAGAGAAGATTGTATATTATATGTAACGGTTATTGTTACTATAATACAATTGTCTTGACTTTGTGTGGTGGGTTTTTTACCTATAAAGGTTTTCCCACGTATATCTTGTGTCAATTGTGAATGCTCAATTCTGTAATCTCTTTTATGTTGCATGTATTTTATCTCAAGTATTTTAGATGCTATTGAAACCTGTTTATGCTCTTCTCCTCTGTTGTATTAGTGTTAAGGGAATCTATTCCTCACTATTGGGTCTCTAGATCTTGTATGTTTTTCCCTTCAAGTGGTATCAGAGCCTGACCAGTTATGTTATCCTTGTAGGAAAGATCAATTTTTTTGTGCTAATACTGTCTCAGTGGGAGTCTTGCATTGTTGAAACTTTTTTCTATTTGAGATGGCGAGTACATTAGGTAAAGTAGATATTGAGAAGTTTAATGGCAATAACTTTGAGTTATGGAAACTCAAGATAGAAGACTTGCTTGTGGATAGAGACCTCTAGATTGCAGTGTCTAGAACTAAGCCACAAAGTACGATTCAAGAAGCTTGGGATCTTCCTGATAGAAAAGCAAGAGGTTTGATAAGATTTAGTCTAGCTGATTCTATACTCCTGAACATCCATGAATAGGAGTCTATAGCTTCATTATGGAAGAAGCTTGGTGATATTTATCAAGGAAAGTCTATGGTAAATAAGTTATTCCTGAGGAAGAAGTTGTACTCCTTGAAGATGGAAGAAGGTGCATCTATTGCAGACCATCTAAACTCATTTAACATGAGTGTTACTCAGCTGGCATCTATAGGTGTAAAGATAGAGGAGGAGGATCGTTGCATGATCCTATTGTGTTTGTTACCTGATAGTTGGGATCATCTTGTGATGGCCATTGGAAACACTACCATTGCTTTCAAGATGGAAGACATTGTTGCCTCATTTCTATTTGAAGAGATGCAAAGGAAGTCTTCAGAGATGGTCAAAGAGGCTCTTGCTATTCGAGGTAGACCAAAGGAGAAAGGCAAGAAGAAGGACAAGAAGTTGAAATACAAATCTACAGGGAGATCAAAGTCTCCTGGTAAGAAGTTCAAGGTGAGATGCTGGAACTATGGGTAACCTAGACATATCAGGAAGGACTGCAAGGAGAAGAAGAAGAATGCTTCTAACAATGAATCTTCTGAAAGTGATGCAGACACCTTCATTGCAACAGCCTTGACAACTCAGGCATCAGATGATGTCTGGTTGGTTGACTCAGGTGCATCTTTTCACATGACGTCCAATAGAGAATGGTTATCTAAATATGAGAAGTATGATGGTGGAAAGGTATACTTGGCAAGTGATTCAATGTAGGAGATAGTTGGCAGAGGAAAAGTCATAATTTAGTTTCTTGATGGGAGAGTCAAAGGTATTGGTGGCGTACTTCACATACTAGGTCTAGCTCAAAATATTCTTTATGTTACTAAGTTAAATGATGCTGGTGTAGAAGTTTCTTTTTCAAGTAAGGGATTTAAAATAGCTAGAGGTGCAATGGTGCCAGCTAAGGGTGTTCGTACTAACACTCTTTATAAGCTGGATGCATGACTTGTTCTTTCCAATAGTGCCTCTGTAAAATCATGTAATGCTGCACCTGTAGAGAAAGATGGAGACACTTCTCTGGCTGCAAATGCTATGGAGGTAAAACTCCCAGCCGAGAAGACTATGCTATGGCATCATAGACTTGGTCACATTGGTGAGAAAGGTTTAAAAACCTTGAAGAATAAAAATCTTGTAGAAGGGCTTGATGATTGTAACCTTGAGTTTGATTTTTGTGAACATTGTATCTATGGAAAACAACACCGTGTTTCTTTTTATTCTAGTCCTCACAAATCTTCTGGTATACTAGATTATGCTCATTCTGATGTGTTGTTCAGTTAATGTTCCTTCATTATCAAATTCTAGATATTATGTTTCTTTTATTGATGACTATTCGAGAAGGGCATTTGTATACTTTATTAAAAGTAAATCAGAAGTGTTCAGTCGGTTTAAAGAATTTAAATCTTTGGTAGAGAATCAGACTAGAAGGAAAATCAAATGTTTGAGGATAGACAATGGTGATGAATTTTGTTCTGCAAATTTTGAAAGGTATTGCACTGATCATGGAATTAAAAGGCATAAGACAACGCCTTACAATCCACAAAAAAATAGAGTTGCTGAAAGGTTGAACAAGACGCTGATGGAAAAGGCAAGGAGTATGTTAAGCAGTGCTGTTTTGGAGCAGAAGTTATGTGTTGAGGCTATGGCTACAACATGTTATCTAATCAATAGATCTCCTTGCTCTGCTCTTGTTGATAAGACGCTTTTGGAAGCATGGTCTGGTAAGAAACCCTCTCTGAGGCATGTCCGTGTGTTTGGTTGTGAGGCATATGTTTATGTTCCAAATGAAAAGAGATCTAAATTGGATAACAAAGGTATCAAATGTATTCTCATTAGCTATGGAGTTGGTGTGAAAGGATACAAGCTTTGGAAACCTATTACTAAGAAGGTTTTGTAAAAGAGAAGTGTAATATTTCATGAGCTAAAACCTTCAGTAAGTGATCAACATCTTGGGACAGATCAGAGTGACAAGAAGAAGGATGTAGTTGAGATTCCCCAAACTCCAGAAAGGGAAGAGCTCCATGGTGTACCTGAGATTGAGGGGAGCTCAAGTAGCTCTAGAAGTTCTAATGATGAAGAACAACCTCAGCCTGTAAGAAGGTCTACATGAGAAAAAAGACAACCTGAAAGGTATGGTTTCTCTATGTTAGATTCAAACTATGCCTATGCTTTAATTACTAGCACTGATGAGCCTAGGATTGTGAAAGAAGCAATCAACATGGCTGATTAAAATTATTGGCTGGATGCCATGAATGAAGAGATGGATTCTTTAAAGAAGAATGAAACCTGGAATTTGGTACCACTACCTAAAGGGTGAAAGCTTGTTGGCTATAAGTGGATATTCAAAAAGAAAACAGGCCTTGATGGTAGTGTTGAGAAGTATAAGGCAAGGTTGGTTGAAAAACGTTTTTCTCAAATTGAGGGAATTGATTATGGAGAGATCTTTTCCCCTATAGCAAAGCTGACATCCATCAAATTTCTATTATCATTGGCAGCTGTGTATGATTTTGAAATTGAGTAGATGGATGTGAAGACAACATTTCTCCATGGTGAGCTAGAAGAAGAAATCTACATGTCCTAGCCTGAGCATTTTGTTGAAAGAGGTAAACAAAATCTGGTTTACAAGTTAAATAAATCTCTCTATGGTTTAAAACAATCTCCTATAATGTGGTACCAAAAATTTGACACGTTTGTGTTGTCAATTGCATTTGTGAGATCAAAATCTAATCATTGCATTTATTATAAATCCGAGAATGATTGTGTGCTTGTTATTACCTTTTATGTGGATGATATGTTATTCATTGGAAATAACAAGACTATGATTTCTAATCTTAAATATCAGTTGTCTGCAAAGTTCGAAATGAAAGATCTTGGTGCAACTAGGTACATTCTTGGAATGGAAATTACCAAGGACAAAACAAGCAAAAATCTTTGGGCCAGTTAGAGTAAGTATGTAAAAATAGTTTTGGAGAGGTTTAGCATGAATGACTACAAGCAGCTTGTTGTTCCAATCATGCATGGAACTAAGCTGTCCATTGAAGACTATCCAAAGTCTGCTATTGAGATGGAGGACATGACCAGTGTGCCTTATGCAAGTGCTATTGATAGTTTAATGTATGCTATGGTCTATACAAGACCAAACATTGCCCAAGCAGTGGGAGTTCTAAGCCGATTTATGGCAAATCCGGGAAGATCACATTGGGATATTATGAAGAGAGTCTTTAGGTATTTGAAGGGGACTTCAGATTATGCACTGTGTTACCATGGAAATTTGGTTGCATCATAGAGGACTCTCAATATTCAAGGTTATGTTGATTCAGATTGGGTAGGGGATATTGACAGCAGGTGATTCATCAGTGGATACACTTTCATGCTTAATGGTGGAGCAATTAGTTGGACGAGCAAGCGACAGGCTGTAGTTGCTTTATCCACAATAGAGGTAGAGTACATGGTTCCAAATCATGCCTACAAGGAAGTGGTTTGGTTAAACCGTTTGTGTTCAAACATTGGATTTAATGCTGGGCAGATTACAATCTGCTATGACAGAGTGCCATTTGTTTGGCAAAGAATCTGACCTTTCATGCCAAGACCAAGCACATTGATGTGAAGTATCACTTTGTGAGGGATATGGTTGAAGATGACAAGGTCATTTTGGAAAAAGGTTGACACCTTAAAGAATGTTGTAGATGCTTTGACAAAGCCAGTTAGCATAGACAAGTTTAGATGGTGCGCAAAATCGATGGGCCTTGGGACCTATGACGAACAATAATTTTTTTAGGGTCTATGAGGAAGCTAGGAATCTTCGTCAAGTGGGATCTTGTTGAGAAACAATGCCTCAATTACCAGCTTGAACCTCTGTCAGAAAAAGACTTGGTGAAAAATTCACTTTTTCTGTTTTTACCGGCATACCGTGATGGTCTTCCTTTTTGTTCTGGTGGTACCACGGTGGAGGGTTTGGCAGTTCCCTCGTTACTGTGCATGGTATCCTTCCTCACCGCAGTGGCCATGATAATGGTCTTCTCACCTGTCTAGCGGTTACCGCCATACCGCAGCCAGTCAAGTGACTGACCGCAGTGGCCGCGGTAAGACCACCAACGGCTTGACTAGAGGTTACCGCCATATCATGGCCAATCAAGTGACTGACCATGGTGGTCATGGTAAGACTGCCATACCATGGCCAGTCAAGTGACTGAACGTGGTGGTCGCGGTAAGACCGCTAGCGGCCTAGCTGGTGGTTATCGCCATATCGTGGCCAGTCAAGTGATTGACCACGGTGGCCACGATAAGATTGTTAGTGGTCAGCCAAGATGGCTACCGCCTTACCACAGTGAGTCTTGAAGCCAGTTGCGGTAGCACGGTGGGAAGGTTTGTTTGGGCTTAGTGAAGTCAGGGTGAGCTCGAGCAAGCTCACCGCCATACTGCAGGTTGAACTCGGCAGGGTTGTGGTAGCACGGTATGGACTTTGAGAGCTCAGATGAGCTCATTGTCTGGGTTGACTGAGTTGGACTCAGTGGTAGAAGTGATAGGTGAATGGGATGTGGAAACATGGCTCAGTGTCAGAGTGATAATTGGCTAGAGGCCAAAGTCGTAGCATCAGTTATTGTAGGTTGACTCAGGGTGGCTGGAAAGACCCAATTTGGGTAAAGAAGTTATGGCCTGGCTAGCTCGATGCAGGAAGATTGGTATGGGCTGATCTTTGGTGTGACTGGATCAGAGATTAATGTACCTTGTGATCAGTAGTTTATTGAAAGAATTGATTACAGCATATGACTTGAGTAAGTCGAGTACGTGATTGCAAGAAGCAGAGTGAGGGCGTTCGAACTGTATGTTAGAGATAACATTGTAACAATAAGATAATTTTGGAAGTGCTATTGTGAGCTGATCAGAGAGAAGACTGTATATTGTATGTAACGGTTATTGTTACTATGATACAATTGTCTTGACTTTTGTGTGGCAGATTTTTTACCTGTAAAGGTTTTCCCACGTATATCTTGTGTCAACTGTGAATGCTCAATTCTATAATCTCTTTTATACTGCATGTATTTTATCTCAAGTATTTTAGATGCTATTGAAACTTGTTTATGCTCTTCTCCTCTATTGTATTAGTGTTAAGGGAATGTATTATGCACTATTAGGTCTCTAGATCCTGTATGTTTTTCCCTTCAATCCGATGCATGGGCTACCAAGGTTGCAATAAATTCTTCTCCATTATTTTGAGATGATTTGTTAGATTTAGAATCAGAGAAAGACTTGTTTTTCTTCTTCTTCTCCTTCTTGCAATCTTTCCAAATGTGACCAGTTTCACCACAATTCCAACATTTTGCCTTGAACTTCTTACTAGGATATTTAGATCTCCCCGAAGACTTTGACTTAGATTTCTTGTCTTTCTTTTGGCTCTCTCCTTTGGTCCACCATGAATTGCAAGCTCCTCCTTGTCCATCTTAGAAGACTTCCTTCGCATCTCTTCAGATAATAATGAGGCAAAAATCTCATCCATCTTAAAGGTGGAAGGAGTGCTTCCAATAGCCATTACCGAGTGATCTTAAGAGCCTGGCAATGAACAAAAAAGGAGCATGCAACGATCTTGTTTAATTAATCTTATCTCCAATAGAACCGAGTTGTGCAACCAAAATGTTAAATGCATTTAGATGATCTTCCATAGACCCTCCATGTTCCATTTTTAGAGAATATTATTTCTCAGGAAAAGCATGTTTACTAGGGATTTAGCTTGATAGACATCACCAAGCTTCTTCCACAGAGAAGTAGAAGTTTTCTCTTCATGGACATTCAAGAAGATGAAATTAACCAAACAAAGTTTAATAAGACCCTTGAATTTCCTATCCATGAGATCCCGATCTTATTGTTTCATGCCTAATGGTTTGGTTCCATAAATAGTAGCACCCATAGACCACAATCTATCAGCATGTCTTCCATTTTGAGCTTCCAAAGTTCAAAATTACCACTGTTAAATTTCTCCATCTCAATCCTCCTAGATATGCCTACCATCTCTTTCATACAACAAGGTAACAAAACACACACTTCTACAAAACTCCCACTAAAATAAAGATTAGCTCAAAAAACCCTTCTAACCCAACAAAGGAACCAAGGATAACACTACTTTGATACCAACTTAAAGGAAGTCGGGGAGCGAAAACAACTTCCTACACTAATCTAAGTAGGGGAGAGTTACAAATTTTCATTTTAACACCTTTAACAATAACAATAAGAGAAGCACATAGAGAATAACAATAAGAGAAGCACATAGAGAATAATGTAAATAGAACAAGTACACAAATACAACATACAACAAATATACGTGGGGAAGACCCTTTTGGGTTAAAAAAACCCCACCCTCCAAAAGCATAGTACTTCTATATTACTTCAAATAGGAGTTACAACATAGCCCAAGTAAAAGGATTCTACACAAGTGCTTCATCACAAACACCTATTTTAGAGTCAGCCCAATAAAACTTCATTACCTACAAACAAACTATGCATTCTACAGTGTAAGGCATACATTTATAGAGTGATACAAGCTTCAAGAAGAATCTAGAAGGAGAGGGGGATCCAAATCCACATGAAACATGTTCTTCCACACCATAGACATGCATTTGGACACATGTAAAACATTCCCTTACACCCCTTACAATGGTCAAACATGCAAATATTCTTCTTCCAAGATTGGGTATCTAGAATATGCTAAAAATAGCTTATGACAGATTCCTTACAACTGTCATAGAATATGCCATAAATCTGCCATAGAATTTGTCATAGGATCCGTAAGAGAATCTGTTATAACTAACTAAAAATAATCGATTCTCTTACATCCTATCGTAACCCATCTTAGGCGCCAACTTTCTTCATGCATTCAAAGATCCCTTATGATGCATCATAGAATCTGTCATATGTCATAGATTACAAAGTGGGACAGCTATGTCCACATGGGATGATTATGTGTCATCCATTCACCTCCAACGCGAATGCCACCCGGCTAGTGGGTCCCAATTAATGACATGACACCTTAGGAAATTAAATAATACAAATAAATACATTAACTACATCAAATAAATCAATGTTAGGACTATAAGGTTGAGACACCTTAATCCCAACATTGTCCCACTTGTCGAAGACCTACCAAAAGTCATGGAATCACCTAAGGTATCAAAGCTCAAAAGACAAGAATCTCTAAAGGTATGATTGCACAAATGACTTGAAAGTGACCCTTCTGCAAGTCTATATAAGCCTACAATTTAGGACTTTTTACCTTAATTTGAGCCAAAAGCTAGGGTTTTGACCTGGTTTACCTATTTCCACCTTGTGCAACCTATTTTGAGATGTTTTTTGTGCTTCTGAGGCCATTTTTGGCATCTTGGGGCCTGTTTTAGCACTTGAACCCATATTTCACCTTTGTTGAGAAATCAGCCCAAAATTCAAAATTTTTTCCTAATTACTTGAGGAGGCAAGGAACCAACTTATTCCTTCCACTGGGGAAACAATGGGGCATCTAAAAAAAATTTAGAAAATCTTTATTTTTTGATATGAGCAACAATTTTTTAATCTGAAAAGTGTCAATCTTTGAACCAACGTAACAGGTACCTTGCTTCAAAGAGGGAAAAAATGTAGACACTTAAAAATGTCCTGAATGATATCATGCACTCGAATCAGGTATACTAACATCGCTTCATCTTTAAACCCATCCTCTTTTTTCTTAATTGATTAAATTAGCCTAGCTATTTAATTAATTATGTCATTTTCACTTATTAACCTAATTAATTTAATTAGGTTAATTAATCCCCTTTCATGCTAACATTTCGTCATATTAAATTAAATACATCAAAATATTTAATTTAATCCCTAAGTCCTCTTATTTAAGTAAATAACCCTAAGTTGTTTAATTAAATATCATCTCACTTTCTCTTTTTTCATTAAATCATTTATTTAATGAATATCATTTAATTCCCCTAATTTGCATAATTGAAACTTTATTTAATTATCAAATTACTAATTAAATCTAATCCCCGCCACTTGCAAGGGAATATTCCTCCTTTGCACATTCCTCAAAAAGGGAATATTCCCATAGAATATTCCTTCCCATTTTGCACATTAAAACTTTTTTTTAACTTGCTAAATATCTAATTTTCCTCACCCATGAGAATATTCCAAAGAATATTCTCTTTCTTCACTCATTTGAAAAAAGGAATATTCTCCCTCATAACAAACTTACAAGACTTCATGTGCAAGTTAACTTACAAGACTTCTTGTGCAAGTTTTGAATGTGTGCTTATTTGGAAGAATACGAGCCCTTGATTCTTTCCTTGATCCATTTGATCATTGATTCTCATCCATTGATGTGGATCCATGATCCATGTTTCATCTCTCCTCCATTTTTTACCATTGATTAACCTTTTTAATATTAGCCCTTCATTTCTCATTTGCTTTCCTATAAATAGGTCACTATTTGGAGATACATGGATCCATATTTTTCAAAGCAAACTTATGCTGTTGAAATCACTCTCACTTGCATCCATATTTAGCATATTTAGTTCAATATATTGCATTTTTAGCTTAGCTTCCATTAATGGCTTCCATGGTAACTTAGGGTTTTAATATTTTTAGCTTAAACATCATTTAGATTAGCTTTGCATGCACCCATATTGATCATTTTAGCATAGTAAAGGTTAAAATAGCTTTCAACATGGTAAAATAGCTTTAAATCATGTTTTCATACACATCTCACAATGGTTTCATCAATTTTCTTCAATAAAAATGATTGAAAGAAGCTCATTATCCAAGGGATTGGGAAAGGGTCGCCATTCCAGATCAATGCATCACCACTCCCCCACTAGGATAAGTTTCAATGGATTAGAATAGGTGTCTTTGAAGCGTTCATGATTTAATATGCTAGTTTTAATGGATTTTTAGTTTAGTCTTTGTATTGAATGATCTTATTGGATTGATGTTTAGTGCCTTGAATATACTTCATATCCTCATGGATCAAGTGTAGTTAGCCCATTCTAATTTTTCGGTGACATTTTGGTGCTAGAAGGAGGGAATGAACTAACTAATATATGATAAATTTCTTTTAAATTTTATTTTTTGCTTGTGTTTCAAGAATGACGATGCTATTGATTATTCAATGATGCAATCGATGGAACCTCTCTATAGAGCAACACACTTGGTTTTTCATTCTAGGAACACATAATTAATTTAGCGACACATAATTATTTTTGTCACTGCATATAAAAATAGCGATGCTAACTTCATTTTTCATTGCACCTTTAAATTTTATTTTAATGACACAATTGATCTAGCGACGCTTTTGATGTCACTAGTTTCTATAGATTAACACCATAATTTTTTTAGTATAGCGACACACTTTATATATGGTGATGCTATTGATGAAATTCAACAACACAATTGATTTTAGCATCATGATTTACTGGTAAACATAAACTAAACCTAAATTTTGACATGTGCTTTAGTTTTTCTACTTTATCTTATTGCTAACATATCACCGAATTCTCCTTTTTCTTTTTAGACTAACTAGTTTTGAGAGGTTGGAGCGATAAATTTTGAAGTGAGGGAGCATATCATTGTTTAAATATTATAATTGTAACAAGTGTTTCAACACTTATGGGGTAATTATAACCCATTTATGATGCTTTATTTCATATTTTAGGACCATACTAGATTTTGTTTGGGCTTAAAATTAATGTTCAAATTGGTTAAAACTAAACCCTCACATCGTTTTTCTTATTGGTTTAAAATTGAACAATACAACTTTCACACTTCAAAATTGGTGCTTAAAATGAATTCATTTTGCTATGGTGGATTAAAATTAACATGTGTATGAATTTATTGAGTAGGCTTGCTATGCATATCCACTCCCCTTGCTCTTCATGCGATCTTGGGTGAAGAGAAACATGCAAGTATACTTTTTCTTCTTGGAAGCACTTATCGTCTCCTCTTGTGCCGATTGGCAATCTTGGGTGACAAATGGTATTTTATGCTTCAAACATGTGTTACCTTTAGAAGGGTCTGCCTCCCAACTTGTGAGAGGGAATGACCCAAGCAGTTATTTCATTTTTGGTCTGCTATAAAAAAAATTGGCGCGACGAAAGTCATTAACCAACTGGTTGTGGTTGTCCTATACCGACAAATTTCTCCTCTAACATCCTTGTGATACATCAAACCCCCTAGATGTTTCTAAGGGTTGGGGCCCTCTTAAATGAGAGAATCACCATGTGCATAGCACCTATTTATCCCAAAAATTTTTAATTAAAAACCACTTGTTGTAGTAACCAAAAACCTTCATGCTTTCTGGTGTATGCATGGTAGTTCTAAAGTAGCCCCACATTTTACTATTCATTGTAGAAACAAGAAATCCTTCAGATCTTTAAATCTTTAGGGTTTGAGATTTGGTGTACCCGAGAAGTGTGTGTTGTTTAGGGGGGAGCCAGTGTCACCAAATCTCTAGTTGTTCACTTTGTCTTAGTGTTTGGAGAAATCCAAGTGGGGAATCAATGAATAATATTTTCTAAACCTAGGTGGTAAATGCTTGTGAATTAGTTTAATACTTTGCTTGGTTCCAAAACATTGCAAACAAACATTCAAAATCTTCCTCAAAATTTCAAACTCTTTGGTCTAAGGATGGATACCCTTTGAAATAGCCAAGTGATATTGATGCTTGTCGTAAGGATTTCTAAATATCTTGACTCATATCTCAATCTATACGTCCCAAAGTTAACATAGGCAACTATTTCTTCAACCTCATGATTTTCACAAAAATGGACCTCATGAATTTTATGATGTTTTTGACATAGACATTTAGTTTGAACTTCATCAAGACAAAGTGTTAGTGTTAAAAATAAACTCATTTAAGAAAGAGAAATTGACAAAATTGAACCACACATGACCATTTGGTGTCTGATCGCTTCGGTTGAACAACCTAACCTTATTCTCATTATCATTTAACCAAAATTTGAACTAATTAAGGGAGAAAAAATAGATATAATTAGAAGTTTGAGAAGCTTCACTTTTGAAACAAAGGAAACACCAAGTCAGTGGAGAAACACAACAAACATCTTAGACAAACAAGAGGAACAAGCTGATATTATGGTCGAAAGGCCCATATTACCACTTCCTGTGTGGCAATAAATATCCTCTTTTCCGTAATCTTAGGCTTCTCTAAATGATCTCTTGCAAAATAAAAATCCCAAAGAGAAGGTCTACATGCCTTCACTTCAAACTTAGTCATCATAGTCCAAAAGCTATCAAACAACACCTTGTAGCTCTCTACTACAATAAGAACCTATTGGTAAGGTATTTTAAAAGACGTGTTTCAATGAATAATCCAAACATGTATGCTCAATATGAACCCCTCATTTAAGTCAAACATTGGTCTTTTGGATTTGAACACTTTAGAGGTCTAGAATATTTATCACTACCTTGGTCTTGGAAAACAAAGGTTCAATGTAGGTCAACATTGGGTCAAACATTTCATCCACCCCTCCATCAAAACTCATTCTTCACTTCACCAAACTTTGCAAATTTTTTGAATACACTAACACTTTGGAATTAGACATCTATCAACCTAAAAAACTAACTTAGCTACTTTGTATATGTGAAATGAATCCTTTTCCATGAACCTAGTTAAGTTAGTTATCATCCTTGGACTAATTTATCTTGAAGGTCATGAGTCTACCCTAAAGATTCTCAAGTTCATAAACATCATTTCTCCAAACATAAAACAATCAAACTTAAGTCTAAAGAATTGTCCCAAAAAATTTGCAAAGATCACCCTCCACATCATTCACCTTTTCATCTCCCATTATCACTATTTCTCCAAAAATACTTAGAGCATCCCTTCTACCTAGATTTGAGTCAACTAGAGAGTTCAAACATTACAAATCTCAACACAAATCTCCCATAGGTGACGAAGATTTATGGTAAAGATAAGATCACAACACAAGAGAATCATTGAGAAAACCAAAGTTACATTTACCTCAAGTGATCCCAATTCTCAAGAATTTGATTTGAGAAGTCAAGTTACCCCATCACAACAACCCTCGTCTCCATCAGGACCATATAATCTATAGAAGATGTTACAAGAAATCCATTTGAACTTACTAAGGAAGAAATCATGGAGTAAAAACATGAACATGAAGCATTAGAAAACGTAGCTCCAATTACCCCATCTTTTTTTGTGCAACCTTTTACACAAGCCTTAACAACTCTATCGCTAGGCCTAAATCAAACATCCATTCCTAGTATTGCAGCTAGTCTTGCTAAAGACTTTGGCCATAATCTTCCATTTGAAAGCAACACACTTGTAGGTACTCTCAACACCAATCCATCCACCACTTGGACACCAACATTTGGCACTCCTACCATTCTCCAACATACCCATAATCAACGTCAACATATCGAGGGTACCCATCTTCATCCATCCCCATGAGTATCACAAGTGTGCCTCACATCCCACAAGGAAGTGTGGACCAAGTGTCTCAAATAGGCCAACAAGGGCATGCCAATACCCTTATGAAATGTCAACCCTTAACACAAATGGGGACATCTTTATCCAACCCACCAATTGGTTTATTTGTACTATTGGTTTCAAAAAACACATCCATCCCATCCATCATCAACCTGAATCAAAACAACCCCTTGGTAATGAACCCCATCAACCTAAGTAATACCTTGTCCAAATCCCTAACACATGGAAATCCTCAAGATATTGGTCAAGAAAACCTTTTTAATCCTTTGACTCAAGGTCCTAATGTGTCATTACCATCACAATATCTAATGACACCATCATCATCTTTCCCCTCGGTCCCCCTCATCATGCAAAATCAAATGGGACCTCAAACTTCCATTCCTCCATCTCAATCCACCATCTTACAAGGAATGTTAAACCAAGGGAACCCCCACCTTCTCATCAACAAACCAAAAACAAATCAAAACATCAACACATCATAGATGTCCCAACAAACACCGGGTCCTACATTGCAAGCACATGCCTTATCTTTGCAACAAGCACAATAAAATTATCAAAAAGCTATCCAACAATAGAAACAATAGCAAGAAGCTCTGGTAGTACAACAACAACAAAAATAAGAAGTAGCCCTAGCAACCCACCAACATCAGTAACAACATTAAGTAGCCTTGGAAGCATAACTAGCGACCCTACCAACCTAACAACAACAACAACAACAACATCAAGTAGCCTTAGCAAGACAAAAAACAATCAAGCCCTAGTGGATTAACTACAATATCAAATAGCCTTAGTATCCCAACAATAACAACAAGAAGCCTTACTACCTCAGAAGTATGCCCAACTACAACACGAACACCAACAAAAACAAGGTTCCTACTATAATTAAAACTAGAACATTGTTAATACCAACACATTAGGAACATATACACCAACACTGCTATCACCATCACAATATCCTACCCCACGATACACACCATATAACACCCCATCATATCAAAATCCCATGTACAATCCATCCTCCATCCTACAATATGCAATGCATGTTCCTCCACCAAACCTGTAAGATGATTTAGCCTCACAACTTAATACATTATCACAAGAAATACAAGATATTTTAATGGGAAAAATGAAGAAGCCCCATACAGAAAACCTATGTCCTTATCCATTCGATTGAAACATTGCAATGGTACCATTCCTTCCTAGTTTTGAGGTCCCCAAATTAAATAAATACAAAGGTAGGGGAAGTCATGTGGACCATATCAAATAATTCAATGCCATGTGTATGGAGGTTGCCTATAATGAGTCCTATTTGATGCACCTATTTTCGTGAAGCTTGACAGGCCCAACCATCGATTGGTTTTCTCAATTTCCTCCAAGTATAAAAAACCTTCCAATAAATCACCGATAAATTCATAGATCACTTCTGCTTTAACCTTGACATAGACATAAGCCTAGAAGAGTTTTACACTCTCAAACAATACAAAGGAGAATATTTCGCCAATTTCTTACAACGCTGGAGACAAAGAACTAGTAAGAGGAAGTGGCCAATTCTCAATGAGAAACAAATAGAGATCATCGTAGAAAACTTAGATCCAAATTTGTCCTTCCACTTGAAGATGTAATGCATTACATCTTATGAAGAGCTTGTCCTTAGAGCCCTTAACATCGAGAGAGCTCTAATCTCACAAAGAAATACTCAAGTCTATAAAGACAACCACCCATCAACTAGTTCAAATGAAAAGCCTCATGTCTGGGCTAAGAACAAGAATGTGACAAATGGTGGAGTGGTAGATGCTAAGGTGGTCCTAAGTTCTCCTAGTCCAAACAACAATCAAATAGTTAACGTTCAATCAACTGTGCAACAAATGACACCATCATGAAACAACCAGATCAATAACACAAACATTCAACAATGACAAAATCCTAACAAGAACAACTATCCAAAACAAAAATAAACACAATTGTCGAAACCTATCAAAACCATCATGAAGAAATTGGTAGATTCAAACCTAATAACACTTCCAAATTTCAAAAACTACCAAGAACGATAGGATAAACCACTCTGATACATCGAGAATGATCTTTGTGACTTTGACAATATCAAGGGACACAAAACAATGAATTGCATGAGGCTCAAAAATATTATCTGAGATATTATATAGAGCGAAGCCATATTTGTTGAGGTACTATATGACAACCAAGATCTTAAGATATACAAGAACCCTATTCCAGATCATAGCAAAGGGAACAACAATGGAAAATCTAAGGATTACAGAAACTTGCAACATACCTATACCATTGTAGTCGCTTCCTGTGATAGTGTCATCACTATTGTCACCATCAAAGAGCCTAGTGTAGAGTGTGGAGTCACCACATGACTTGGAAAAATCACCATCCAAGGCGTCCCATATCAATCTAGGGCACAACCCACTTCTCCTACATCAAACCCTAGCAAGTACAATATCCTAGATTAGCTTAAGAAGACCCCCACATAGATATCATTCCTAGAACTATTGAGGATATCCATTGCACATAGGTAAATCTTAGAGAAAGCTCTATCTTCATCATCGATCGATAAGTATATTGATACAAAATAGTTTTAAACTATGGTAGGGCATATCACTGATCATCTTCTCATCTTCTCAGAATAAGACCAACCCTAACAACCATCTCATAATCATGCTTTACACCTTGAGGTAATTGTTCATAAGAACAAGTTTAAAAGAGTCTTAGTAGATGGAGGTGCTGGTTTGAATATTTGCACCCTTCAGCTGATCAAAAACTTGGGCTATTTAGAGGATACTATTGAGAAAACAAAGAGTACCACCATTAGAGCATATGATGATCAAGAGTGGGCATCGCAAGGCATCATCACACTACCCATCCAAGTGGGACACATCATTGCAAAGACTACATGCCAAGTGTTATACCTTGATCTCTCTATAAAATCTTGCGTGGCTGACCATGGATCCATTCCCTAAAAGATGTAGCTTCAACCTAACATCAATGTGTAAAGTTTCCTTTTGAGGGCAGAGAAGTTACTATCCATGGAGATCTTAAACCTTTTTACTAATACAAAACTCTTGACGCCAAGTTTTACAAGATACCCCAAATCCCTAAAAATGATGAAGGGCCTACACCATTCTCCTCATTTTTTGATCCATCATCCCTTGCATCTACCTCATAAATGAAAGCACCCATTGTGCAAAACATTCTTGATATCAAAGCATTGATCCAAGATGATGGTTGTGGAAACTATAAAATAATGAAGGACACATTTGTGTTGGGAGAACTACCTTTTTCTCCAAAATCTCATGGGAAACCTACATCTAGCAACAAAGTGCTCGAAATTGTGAAGATGGAAGCTACCACCTTCACCAAGTGGGGGGATTTGAACAAAGATTATATCGATGAGGAGGATGTCCCTAAACTACTCTATCAAGATGAACAACCTATTCTTGTCCTTCCCATGGAGGACAAGAACAAATGATTGTAGTTAATGAAGGGATGGGGCTATAACAAAAATGAGAAACTAGGTCAAAATGACAATGGTTTGCTAGAAGCCATCATTCTTGAGAAACATCTAAAGAATCTTAGCCTTGGTTGTACTAATAGCAAGGTTACCCTTCTTGGAAAAGGTACTTCCGCTAAATGGGACGAGGCTTCCTCTTGGTTACCGACATCTCATGATACTACCCTAGATGACTCCCCCCTTGATGTTACCAACCTATTTGAAAATAACTCCCTTTTCATGATATCTACAACATCCTTCATCCCGAGTGATCAACCGACTGAAATAAGCCTAGTATACCCACAACTCGTTGACTTGGACCAACGAGGACCATCAATTCTAGAATTATTCAAAAATAATGAAGTGATCTCAGAATTCATGGGACTCCATGAAAATTTACCATGGGTAGATCACAAAGTAGGTTTTGACATAGAGATAGACATAGGGGCATACTATGAGGAGACGATTGAATCCTTCAGTCACAAAATTGACGACATACAACTAACATGCAATTTCCTAAGTGAAAACCACACTATGGAACTCTGTGATCCTAAAATAGTAAAAAGATAGGACACATCAGAGGTTGAAAACCTCTCTGAGGCACCTATAGATTCAATCTTCCCCTTAGTGCAATGCATCTAGAGAAGTCAGAAGTTCTAGCAGAGAAGACCACTCTAGTTAATGTTGGAACCGACGAAGCACCCAAGATCACTTTTTATGCCGAATCCTTGTAGGATGAAGAACAAAAAAATGTAGCATCATTCCTAAAAGAGTGGAGAGCTAAATTTTCATGGTCATACACAAATATGCTAGGGCTTGATCCAAAAGTGGTTATGCATCATTTAGCAGTTTATCCTGAAGCCAAATCAGTGAAATAAAAATTAAGAAAGATGCACCCTCAGATAGCACTCTTGGTGAAACTTGAGTTACAAAAGCTTCTTGATGTTGGATTCATCCGACCAATAGATTTTCCTGAGTGGGTTTCCAACTTGGTACTAGTCTCCAAACCCATTGGGGGCATCAGAATATGCATGAATTCTAGAGACTTAAACAAGGCATGCCCAAAGGATGATGTCCCTCTTCCTAACATCAAACTCATCATTGATTTAACAAATGGACATGAAATGCTATCACTCATGGATGGTTTTTCAGGCTATAACCAAATCATGATTGCCAAGGAGGATCAACACAAAACTGCATTCACCTATACATGGGGAACATATTGTTGGAATGCGATACGATTTGGGCTTAAGAATGCAGGAGCAACCTATCAAAGTGAAATGACTCTCATCTTTCATGACATGATCCAAAAAATAGTCAGATTATGTGAATGATATTTTGAAAAAATAAAATAAAATAAGGGAGCACATAGAAGTCTTGGGACCCATCTTTGACAAACTCGAGGAATATAAAGTATGGTTGAATCCAAAAAAGTGTCTTTTGGGTTACATCAGGGTAGCTTCTTGGCTACATCATCTCACAAAGAGGGATATAAATTGGTCCAAAAAAATTCAAAGCCATCCTAGATATGGAACCACCACAAACATTGAAGCAGATGAGAGGGTTACAAGGAAGGTTGCAATCCATTAGAAGGTTCATAACATAGTTATTAGACAAAATCGACCCTTTCTCGCATCTTCTCCATAAAAGAATAACTTACAAGTGGGATGAGAAGTGCAATAAAGCTTTCTGGTAGATCAACCTAACTATCTATTGACATCTTCAGTGCTCATGCCACCAATACCGAACAAATCATTGATCCTATATATCTCAACAACATCAACAACACTAGGTGCCCTTCTAGCACAACATGATGAAAACATAAAGGAAAGTGCTATCTATTGCATCAGTAGGACCATAGTGGGATATGAAATGAACTATTCATCAATTGAGACAACATTCTTAGTGGTGGTTTTTTCTTAAAAAAAAATCAGATATTACATGTTGTCACATCACGTCAAGATCATTGCAAAGATTGACCCATTGAAATAATTGTTATCTAAAGGTACTCTTACTGGGAAAATGGCTAAATGCATGATGATATTGACTGAGTTTGACATAGAGTATGTGGAGTGTAAGGAAATCAAAGTAAAAGTGATCACATACCAACTAGTAGAGGCACCTATCTATGTAGAGAATCCATTGATATCAAAGTCCTTGATGAATCAATGTTCCTTGTCAATCTAACCAAGCAATGAAAAATGTAATTTGATAGATAATTTACCCAACATGTATCAGGGATGAGTATTCTTTTTATCACCCCTAAAGGTGATTGTATTCCAAAGTCATATAGGCTATCATTTCCATGTACTAACAACATTGCTGAGTATGAAGCCCTAATCATAGGTCTAAGGATAGCACTTTAATGGAAGATACAAGAGTTGAAATTATATTGAGACTAACAACTAGTTATCAACCAAGTCAATGATGAATACAAAAATAAGGATGACAAGCTCACTCCTTACAAGAAAATTGTAGAGAATCTCAAAGACCTTTTCAATGACCTACCTTTTAAGCAGATTCCTCACATGAACAACTGAGCAACAGATGCTATGGTGACAATTGGATCATGTTGGATTATGGAAGCCTTGCATCATGAGAATTTTTGTGCTTGTTGCACACACACCCGTTCGGAATGGGGACCCTCTCTTCCATCTTTTGCTCACCAACTCTATTTTGGCTTTACCTCATTTTGCATGCCCATTTTGTGCCTTAAAGGGTCAACATATTCCCAAAAGTCACATCTTAAGTTTGACCAAACTTGGCCCCCCTTTAAAAATGCTAAATCTGAAGTTAGTTTGGGTTTCCCTTGTCAGAATGCCTTTTTGACATCCGTGGCCCCTCTCGGGTCTAGACCCTCGGGTTTCCCTCTTCTGCTTTCCATCCTGGTTTTGTTGTGCTAGCGTCCAACGTCTAACATCCTTTCAGACCTCAGACCCTGGATCTCAGATTTTTGTTTTTGGGATTCCACCTGAATTTCGCTGTTCTTGATAGTGGAGGGTCGACATCCTTCCAAACCTCGGACCCTGGGTTCCTGTTCACCGTGTGACTTAATGTTGTGCAGGTTTCAAAATGGCTGTGACTGGATGTCTCTTCGGCCACCGGACCTTGGTCCTCCTACCACTGCCTGCGAATTCGAACTCACCAAACTTTTTGACCACCGTACAAAGCATTAAATTGTTGTATTAATTGCGGTTTTGGCTATATAAACGGATTTTCGAACTATCATTTTCATGCGATCGAAGTGATCGAGAAATTTGAAGAGCTTGCCAACATCTGAGATTTCTCGCCCCCCACACCTAAGCTCTCATTCTACTGTTCTTCACGCAGTCGGTGGAATCCTTCTTCAGGATTTCAAGGTATGTTCATCTTCCACGTGCCTCATTCTCCTTTCCGTGAAATTGTGGGTCAAAACAAACAAAAAAATGTAAAAATGAGTTGAAATCTGGTAGATTAGTACCTTCACCTAAAAACCCACTAATTAAAATCCATGAGCACCACATTAAATCACCAAGATTTGACCCCAGAACTTGACCTTTTTGTTGTTGTTCTTCGAAACAGGCAACCGCCTTCCTCAAGCCCGGACTTGTCGGCGACCGCCACCTAAAATTTGAACTTAGAAAATGATAGTGGCTAAATTCGCCTCGGGTCCGGCCTTCGGACTTCCCCTCTCGGGTTTCCATTGAACCTTCTCCGTTTCAAAATGGCCTACCTTGAGCGTCCTTCTAGACCTAGGACCTCGAGCGCATGAAATCCGTTTAAAACTTGCAGAGGAAAAAACAAACCATCCAAGCTCACCTTAGACTTCGGTGATCAGATTTTCATCCTCGGGTTTCCATGTCCATTTTTGTGTTGTCAACAGTAGACTCCGTCCATCTTTCTAGACCTCAGAATCTAGCCCTGTAGTCTCCATCTCAAAACCTATTAGAAAATTGAGCATCTAAAGCTTTCTCGGACCCCGACCTACAAAATTCCGCCTCTGGAATTCCGTGTCACTTTTTTCGTTTCAACAGTTGTCGTGGGATGACTTTCTGACTCTTGGACCCTGGTCCCCCTTTCAATGAGCATAAAATATGAATGGAGAACTACCATCCAAACATCCTTCGGACTCCGGACTCCAAAATTCTGCGTCCGGGATTCCGGTCCGCTGTCGCCATTCTAAACAACCAAACCTGAGCGACTTTTTGGCCTCTAGGTCCCGACACTTTGTTTGCTGCCAAGCTTTCGCAACCCCTAAATTTGTCTCAAAGGATTACCCTCCGAAATTCCACTCCTGGATTGCCGCCTACATTTTGCCATTATGAACGGCTAACCCATAACTACTTCTCGATAATGGCAATCCGAGCTACGCAATCCAACGCCCAGAGTTCCATCTTCCCTACGCCGTTTTAGGTGGCCTTCTTGTAGCTCATACTTGAATTCCTAAGTGAGGGCTCAAATGACCTCCAAATCCAAAATGGACTTCGAGCCACTTGCTAAAATTATATCTTCTTTCATGCCAACCCTCAATTGAGAAAATCCAACATCGAGAAACACCTTTGGGAGTCCGATACCTCATTTTCCCTTCCAAACGACATTCTGCCAAGTGAACTTTGACCCTACGAGCCCGGGTCACCTGCCTTGCTTTCTAATGATGTTTTATCAAATGTTAGATGTTAGATGATTATCAAATATGAATGAAGATTGTGGATCTAACCTCAATGTGCAGGGAGTTGTTCAGGGCCACTTTCCCATAATATTGTTGCTAATTCATGTCTTTGTGCAAGATTTATGGAATCCAACGCAGAAGCTTCTATTGCCTCCAAGGAAAAGGGGAAAGGAATAGCCAAGGCACCCTGAGGAAAAGAGGATAAGGATTAGATGAGGTACAAGTTTCAAAGGGTGCCCTTACAATCCAGAGTGACCAGTCTTTGGAGAGATGTCACGGATACCAATATCGGTCAGGTTGGTATTGATGAGCTTACACAAAGAGTCAGGGTGAATCCCAAAACAAAAAATGCAAGGTTGATAAGGAGCAACAGACTTGCCAAAGCTGCACACTTCCTGCCAGCCTTGGTGGCCCCAAAATTGGTAATGGCGTGCGTAGAGGCATATCAACCTGAGAACAGAACTAGAGTGGACCGAGATGGGAATATCCTTGCAGATATGTCTCCGCCTAGTATAAAGAAAAATTTCCACATTCCTACATTCAATAGCATGGAGACCCCCACCATAGAAGAATGCAAGGCATTATGGGAGCAGGATCCTTTGAAATGCAAAAAACTAATTAATCAGTATTGGTTAAAAGAAAAGTGGGGTAGTGCTAGAAAACTCCCTCATGAACTCTTTTGCAATGATTTATTCGAGGATTACCATGAACTCCTGACCTTGCTAAGCCGAGTAATGGGTTTTCCTATAGTGGCCTCCTTCTAGGAATGGATGTTATACTTTGTGGAGAAAATTCTCCGCGATGACGACACTGCCTTTTATTGGGGGGAGATAATCAGTGATTGCTTCCACGAATAGTTTACAAATGGGAAGAAGACCTCCAAGTTCTACATGAAATCCTACCTGGTATACTCCCTCACCAATCAACAACATTATAATGGATTGACTACAGTACCTAGTGAGGCATAAGGACCAGAGCTTAAGCCTTATGATAAATAGCCTCAACTACAGTACCGAAACTTCAAGAGGGATTATTGTAGGGTGAATGATGCATTCATCACCTACATCATTCGGTCTCTAGGAGGCGACATACATAGAAGAGTTTCCCATAGTGCCAGGGCCCTCCTCAAGCAATACTCCTTCCTATATATACAATTTCCAAAGCTTACTTACATCCATGCCCAGGGATTCACAAAAAGACCAAACAAGCTGCCTCGGTACCCCAATGACCGGATTATACTATTGGAGCTGACTTGGTAGCTATGGCACATTCATAATATTCTGAGCAATAGGAATCTAACAGGTACACCTTACCCCATCAGGCTCAGCCAAGTAATGTATGAAATTCATACCTCCCAATGTGCGGGATACTCAGAAAGGGAATTGGCCAAATACCACTTCCGAAAATATATAGCTCGGCCCCTAATTGACTGATATGGTCATATGAGAAAGGCACTGGGACGTGAGTATGCCAACCTCCACAATGTTGAGGATTTTTGGGCTAATTGCAAAGATGATCTTGAAGTGCGGATGCGACACTATATGCGCATGACTTCCTTCTATGTGTGAAGAGTCAACTTATGCCCAGTCCTAGACCAGGTTGAATTAGATGAAAGCATAGTGATCGATTCGGGATATAGTGTAGTTGCCAATTTTCCACTAGCTATGATTGATTGGGATGAGCGAGAGGTTGATGACCTCAAAATTCTCACCAAATCCGTTGAGGTCTGAATGAAGGCATGGATCGACCAACAAGTGGCCTGACTAAAGCAACAAGGAGTTGCCTTAATGTTTAAGGGACTAGAAAGTGAGCCGAGTTGTTTTGATGGTGAGGTGGCTGCCACTACAACTGGGGAAACATCCAAAACCCCACCATCAGTCAAAACCAAAAAGAAACAAGAAGCTAGTGAGAAGTTGCCCAAACTGAAGGTTTATGCCTGAAAGGCATCAGAGGGTGAGGCACCAAAGAAACAAAGGAAAACAACTAGAGGCGCAGAGACATTTGTGATACCCAAAGGTCAACTCCCCGAGGGTAGAGGGGAGGGATCTGACCCACCAAGTTCTCCATCTACTACAATTGCTGCTACTATTGCCACCATCCCACGTGCTTCGCTTGTAGTTTCTGCTTCCTCCTTGCATGTGGTGGACATCTCTGTCCACCTTGCTTCCACCTCTTCGATCATGTAGGTCATACCAGTGGATTCATCCTCTGCCACAACCTCATTGGTCTCTTCTTCCTCTATGTATCCTTCCCTTCCCTCTATTTCTAGTGCTATGATGCCTGCCCTCAGCCTCTCGGAATCCTTTTTAAAATACATGCAAAACGTGCCATCCGAGCTTTCAGGGATGCTTACTAGTCCAATGTTGCAAGCTATAATAGCTCAGGCTATGGCCAACACTCCTACTTTCCCTACCCCTATCGATCCACCGAGAATGGAGGAAAACATGCAAATATCCGATGAGCTTGAGCGACGATAGTTAGAGGCTACAAGGAGGCCAGAAGATGAAGAATTTGAATACCATGAGCACCCGATGTTCAAATACTGGGAGATTGATGAGGTGGCCTATGAATCTTCCAATGAGGGCAGCGAGGAGCCTAACACTGAGTTAGTCTAGGAAATGCATGATCTCAAGCTCGAAGCCATGTGGAGAAAGCAAGTTAATGAGATTGAGGATAAGGAAGCTAAATATCAACTTACGGTTGATGAAGAAGTTATTGCTCTAGAGACCGAGACCAGTAGGTCTCCATCTAAGAGGTAGGATCAAGCTCTAGAGCATGAAGAGACATCCCCCCATGTGAATGATCGGGAGGATGGGCTTGAGGAACATGAACACAATCAAGATAAAGAGGAGAAGGATACTAAAGGAGAGGATCCCTCTGAAGAATATTAGCCCAAGTCTCCTACCAAGCATGTGATGCTCGTGCAGGACTCCAACGAGAAGGAGGATGTGGGAACTAGGAAGGGGGCCCTTGTTGTTAGAGCCACTTAACTGGGGACAAAGGATAGTGAGAATCAATGTGAATCACCCAGGGGAGAGCCCCAAATACCCAGTTGGCTGGAGAAGCAATTGAAGCAAAATAATCATACCCTAAAAGATCCTAAGGCAAGACTAAAAGCCATATTGGCCAAAGCACAAATAAGCACCAAGAAAGAGAAAAGGCCAAAGATCAGATCAAAGGTAACCATGGATACCTCCAGATCTAGGGTGGTACAAATAGCGACACCAGAGGTTGGAGAATAGGGAATAACCTATAACGTCTCCACCATCAATTTGGGAGTGGCCACAAGGGAGTAGATGGTCGACCACCTCCAGGAATCAGTCACCATGGTGGTGCACATTATCTAGCAGATAAGGTTTCAAAGGAGGAACTCAAAGCACAAGTGGCCGATATGAAAACTTATATTCATAAGTGTTTGTCCTCAGATGAAAAACCCACTACTTCATCAGCCCCACCTCAGTTGTTATCTCAGAAGCAGATCAATAAATTGGAAAAGAGAAGGAACTTGGATAAGACTATGGAAAACTAGTTCTGGCAGGTCTTAGACATGGGAAAAACATGCATCAACTTGGTGGTCTGAGTAGCGAATAAGTTCTTAGAGGTGCAGAGAACTCTTGAGGGTACAAAGAAGGTCTGCAAGGGGTTCCCAAGCAAGTACAAAGTAGCCTACCCAAAAATTGAGGCCATACTTGCGTTGCCAAGCGAGGTTTGGAAGAAGGACCTTGCCCTCAAGGATGATGAGCACTGGTTAGTGGATGTATGGAAACAAGATTTTGACCATCGAAAAGGAAGGCTAGAGCAGATTCTGGAATGGGTAGTTCTAGATATTGAATGGGCAAAGGAGGCCAGAGAGGATTGCACTCGGTACCTCAAGCTAATGACGGGGTACAAGCTGCCCGCTGTTGAAATTAATCCAGAGAGCATAAAGCCCCAATTCTTAAAGAACATGGAAGATGGGATGTCGGCTGAAATCACCACGGATTTCATGATTTTTGCTACTTGAGCCTTTGCCCAGTCTGAGGTTTTCATAAGCAATGCTACCAAATATGATGACAATTGGAGGAAGCTCGTTAACAACTCCCAAGAATGGAGCTACCAGGTGTTGCGATCGGATATCATGGAGGTGGACAAGCTTCAACCATTGATATTGAGTTTCATGGAGTATGCAACTTCAAAGAAGCGCGAAGGCAACCCTGTCATCGATGAAGAATTCCTCAAAGAGTAGCTGCCGCAAAGGGAAAACAACAAAAATGATGAAATTGCTATAGTACGGACACTAGATAAAAATATAGGGAAAATACAAGAAATGTTTTATAAATGTAATATATTTGGGGGTAGGTGAAACCCTAGTGTAAAGTGAATCTTGGCCACACAATAGAATCAAATCTTGGCCACTCATTTTGCTTTTTGAAAATTATAAATAGGGCTCTCCTCCTCTCATTTTAAGAGAGTTGAGTTGCTGTAAAGGCATGCTACATAAATTATAATAGAAAATATAGTCATTTCTTGGTGTATTTTTGGGTTTCTCCACATGTTTCATGATTCTTCTCCCATTAGTTAAGGTTTTAATTTAACTTATTTTGCTGTCCTTTGGCTTTAGTAGACTTAGTATGTTGTCTTTGGTCATGAAGCTTTCTGCTATGTGTATGCTTTCCTTGTCCATACTTTTGGTCATTTGTTGCTGGTAAGTGACTGTGCAAAGTTAGCCTAGACTATAATTTCATAGCTACTTTTTAAACTTTATCTTTGTTCACAATTATATGGTGAATGAATGATGAATATATATAATCCTTAGAAGATAGCATAGATTTCATGACATTGTGAGAATTCAGATTAAGTGAAATCCTATTTAAGGAAACTATCCACAAAAGGAACCTCCATGATCATTATTCATCAGTAGTTGCAGGTCCACGAACCATCCTTCTTCCTTTCCCTTTTTCCTTTTTTTTAAGAAACAACCTGTGGTAAGGTTCATTGCACATTGTAATGCCAAAATCTGACGAAACAATGGAGTCTAAGACTGCTGTTTGAGACTACAACAAAGTGCAGTAATTTCCTATTTGAAAGAACTCCATTGATTGACCCAATTCTCCTACAACTTTAATCACGTAAGACCATCTTGTGATTCTAGAAAATCACATCAACCAATTGAAATATTCCAAGCTTCGTCTTGACCTGATATCCGAGAGACCTTGGGATAGTGTTCTGCAATTTGATTGTGGAAGATTGTCTTTCAAGAGAGGTGATGCACCTATGCATTACCTGTGTTGAGAAGTGCATAAAAAATCTATAAAAAAAAGTAGCACTAGAAGGAGGGCTTGAGAGATAAAGATGGATTGAATTGGGTCATTCTCCCCTGAAAGATTTCATCGAGTTTTGAGATCTACCCCAAACAAGGGAGAATTTGATGAATTATAGCTCCTTGTCGGAGCTAAGAGAGGTAAACAAAGGGAACCATCAAAAAATGATTCACTAGAATAGCCCACTTCTCTTTCACCTCCATTTTCTCAAGAATCATTGGTAGTACCACCTTTCGCTCATCTAATCCATACAACCTTCCAGGTTGTCACCCTGTCTAGGCTGAAGACTGCCTTTCAGCCGAACACAGTCACCAGCCCTGCTGCCGCCCTGTCAGTTGTTGTTGCTTGTTTATAGTTACAAGCCAACCTGGTGCAACCACCTCCACCACCCCCTCCAGTGGTGTGGCTGGGAAATAACCCATCTCCTTTGGCCTTCAAACTCTATCATGATATGCCAAAGAATCTCGAGATTTTCTGCATGAAGTTCAACTCTCAGGATCCACAGAGGACAACTAAGGAGCATGTCAGGGTCTTCAAAATTGCCCTAATGACTATGTAGATCATATACGAAGATGTGGCGTGCAGGCTCATTCCCTACTCATTAGGGGAGGAGGCCTTCTAATGGTATGTCAATTTGCTAGCCGAAACTATTAACACATGGGATCTTTTGAAGAATGCATTTCTGCAGAAGTTCAAGACCCCGGTCAGCCCCACAAATTCTTATCGACACTTCATGTCGGTTCAAAGGGAAATCAATGAATTGATCAGCTCGTTCAATGACCACTTCCATAGAACGTACACTCAGTTGCAAGCCCCGTACATTTTCAATGACACAACTATCCTGCATGTTTACTATGCAGCGTTGGACAACCTCATTTCAGCCCTGGTGAAAATAATGAGACCACTGCTCACTAGGTTGGTCGATGCATACGTTGAAGCCATTATCGCCAACTCAAATTTGGGGTAGAAAATTTTTGGTCTGCTGCCTTGTCTTGGGAAAACCACACATCCATCGCAGATATAGGGGTTCACACAAGCCTTGCAGCATCAGACACCCCTGTTGAATCTAGTACCACAACTACCTATGGTTCCACATCTTGGGAAGCCAGTGAATCAGGCATATCCGGTGTGTCACTACTTGCTGCCCCAAGAGCAACAGTCGTATCTTCAACCATCCTAGGTGCCTGCATACCTTCAGGTAGCAAAATTCCCACCCACTCATCAAAATCAACCAATTGCATAGCCTATGTTCCTTTAGAATGTTGCACTGCAACCAAGCAATGCCAAGAAGGACAGGATTGACGAGCTTACATAAATGATGAAGAAGATGTCCACAGAGATGATGCACTTAAGAAACTAGAATAATTAGTTACAAGCGTCACAAAAGAACATCTAGGCTAACCTTAATTGTGACAACCAAGATCATCGAAAAAATCGAGACAATCAGGATGCTAGCACGTCATCCGGGTAGAATTATGACATAAATCAAAATTCGGACCAAAACTTCAAAAGAAGGTCCTTCCAAAGGAAAAACTGGACTTGGAATACAAGACCCAACAACGGCGGCATTCCCATGCCCCTTGATCAGCTCAACAACAACCAAAACCCCACAAATGGAGTTTACTTGGTAGAGGCTGCTCTATCCAGTTGGTGTCGCATACACAAAATGAGCCACCACACTGAGCTGGATTATCTAGAATTCCAAACGGTCGCTGAGATTTTCCAGGTAGAAGTTCAAAATGCAGTGGACAATTCGAGGTATAGAGGCATTGTCCTGTCCAATCCATACGACTCATCAGTGTTTGTGCTGAACTAGGCTCCTTTCCCAAGGAAAAAATTCAACACACCAGAACTGGAGGGTGCCGATTCGAACAACAACAACAAGACAGAAGAGGTAAGTCCCAAAAGTCCTTTAGTTCAGCTCTTTGATTCAATAGATAATGGTCCTAAGGATGATGAAAAAGAGCCTTGGGAAGATGAAGTCCAAATGTTTCACCGATGGACTACCCCTTACAACCTTAGAAATAGACAAGCTGGTGGTCATGTTGGAAGATGTTTTATGACCTCCACTCCCCCAAATAATTTCAGCACCCCTCCTGATCCAAATGCAAGTAATAATCTGGGTTTTCCTCATACACCCACTCGGTATCTCAACAAAGATAAACAGCAGAACAATAGCCAAAGCCAAGCCGCTAGCTCCTCCCAAAATGTTTCCCATGATCAAGAAGTTGAGCAGATGGGGGAGTATATTGTTGAGGAATTCAAAAGGGTTAAGCTAAGCATGTCGACATTTGAACTTCTAAAAGTGCTTGCCATCAGGAATGCCTTTTTCAGAATGATAAATGGGACTCCGTCATAAGGGTCAACTGAGGAAACTCTGGCAAAAAAGGTTTCCTTTGACGATCAACAAAGTGAGCCAGTTGTTAGGCAAATCTTCAATAGTAAGGCTAACCCACCAATAGGTCAGCAAGTAAACAAGCAGCCTGATAAGGTAACTAATTAGGTACAAACCCAAAGCAAGGGAAACGAGAAAGAAAAATGCCAAGTCACATAGGTGGATGTGTCCAGAGGATTATTTCAAGGGAAATTCGAAACTCCTCCCTTTCTAACCACTATCCATGTGTTCGAGAAGAACCTCTACAACTGCTTGCTAGATTTAGGCGCATCGGCTAATGTTATGCCCCTGAGCATGTGCAAGGCACTTGGGGAATAACACCAATCCCCTCCCTACAAAAAGTGACACAACTTGACAAAATAGAGATCAACATAGTGGGAGAATTAAAAAAATACCCATGTAGGTTGCTGCCGATCCCTGGATCCAACAGACTATAGACATTCAGGTGGCTGATATCCCAGATATGTACGGTATAATCCTAGGAAGGGATTTCATGAGGGCATTGAATGGATATGCCACAACTGATTACTCACACATGTGGTTGCCATGGAAATGAATGCTGAATTAGATTCAGATTGACCAAGAACCGTGGATGAAATTTATGATCACAAAGTACAATATGAATGAGGTGTTGTATGCTGAAATAGGTTTGGGAAATTATTCACCAGTATCATATCAGAACGAACAAGAATACCTAAGAGACCAAGGCATGAGAGAGGTTTTCCTCATACTATGCAACCCACCTGCTAATTTTACCAATGTTTCTCAGAGGACACAAGTGCTGATTGAATACAATGATGAAGAACTAGGAGAGAATGACACTCAAGGATTGCTCGATGGTTTCCAGGATTTAATGGAAAAATGTGTTCAAGACCAGCTTAATCTGGGAACCCGAATGAACTTTCAGGAACTCCTACTCCCTAACTGGTGCAGGGTACACAATGTTACTCACTTAGAATTTGACTACTGCTTGTGTCAAACAACAATTGAACACGTTAAAAAATAGGCTACTCTGAAGGAGAGAGCAGGAGCAATGCTACATGAACAAACATGTTTCGTCCTTGCACCTCCCAAAGTGGTTACTGAAATGAAGGCCCCACTGAGGGTGAAAGTCCAATCTATTTGTTCTACACCCAAGGATTCTCCTAGATTCTGGACGTTGTGCATTGACGGGTCCAAATCCAAGCACGAAGCTCAGGCAGGTTTCAAATTGATTAGTCCCAAAGGTAAGTCATACTTTGCTACTTATAGGCTTCATTTTTATTGTACCAATAATGTAGCAGATTTTGAGGCCTTAGTCTTGGGCCTCTTAATGGCATTAAGAAAGGGTGTCAATATGCTCCAAGTGTATGGAGATTCATAGTTAGTTTTAAAATAGGTCAAGAAGCTTTATTCCTGCTATGATCAAAGACTCACTAACTACTGACATCGTGTATGGGATCTGCTAGAAGGGTTGGATGCATTCAAAATTCAATTGATTCTGCGCACTCAGAATCATACTGCCAATGCCCTGGCATAGGAAGCAAGCACATTACAACCATTGTCCCTATCAGGCCTTAGAAGATTCATGGTGGAGCTCACCTCCATCCCGTCAGTGCCGGATAATGTAGCTAATTTCTAGGTATTCAACGATGACAAACCTATCTTGAATTTTATCACCAGTTCGGATTTGTTCGCTACACGGATAATCAACAAGGTAGAACCTCAAGAGGTGAACCTGGATATAGATGGGATTATCAACCTAAAGACCAACACCATCCCCAGAGGAATGGTTCAATTGGAGTGAATCTTTGACCTTGATCAGATCAAAAATTAGGATCAACAAGCTAAGAAGGATACCATCAGTGGCCAATGTGACACCTACAACCTAGGAACGATTGTAAATGCCAAGAACGTGTTCATAGGTAAGGTGTGTGCCCATGAAGAAAGAAAGGGGATAATCGAGGCTCTACGGAAGTATCACGATGTCATCGCCTGGAGCTATGAGGATCTCAAGACTTATCATACATCAATTATCACCCACACCATCCCTCTCCAACTAGATGCGAAGCCATTTCGGCAGCGACAACACCCTGTCAATGCGTTGTTGGAACCGATAATATATATGGAAGTACAAAAGTTGCTATCATCTAGGATGATTTTTCTGGGTAGACACTCCACATGGGTGGCAAATCTGGTTCCTGTCAGGAAGAAAAATGGGGAAATCAGATTGTGTGTCAACTTCCACAATCTGAATCAAGCCTCAAAAAAGGACAATTATCCTGTACCCTCATTGGATGAGGTCTTGTAGATAGTAAATGGCTCTCAGATGATGTCCTTCCTGGATGGATATTCAGGGTACAATCAGGTCATGGTATAGTATGTAGATCGACACATGATGACATTTACCACCAAATTGGGAACTTTCACATATAGAAGAATGTCGATTGGGCTAATCAACGCTGGCACCACTTTCCAGCACGCCATGGATATTGCATTCAAGGACCTAATAAAAAAGTGCATAATCATCTACATGGATGATTTGATGGTGTTCTCAAAGTAGCAGGGTAATCATGTCATTGACTTATGCAAGGTCTTTGAAAGGTTCCACGCATTCGAGGTTTCCCTTAATCCGAAGAAGTGCATCTTTGGGGTCACTGAGGGGAAGCTCCTTGGAAATGTCCTATCAGAGTAGGGAATTTCTATTGAGCCTGAACGTATCCAATCCATCAAGAAAATCCAGCTGCCAAGTAGCGAAAAGGAATTAAACTTTTTTTCCAGAAATATTAACTTCATCTGCAAGTTCATCATTGGTTTCGCGAAAATAGTCAAACCGCTCAATGCCATGCTAAAACAAGACGCCAAGGTCGAGTGGACCCCAGAAGAAAATAAGACTTTTGGGAAAATAAATAAGGCAATTGTTGATGCCCCTGTGCTGGTGAACCCCAATTACCTGAAGCCCTTCTACATATACTCCCTTGCTTTGGATCATTCCTATGCCATTATCTTGACACAAAAGGATGATGAGGGGAGCGAACATCCGATTGCCTTCATGAGCGCCCCCCTGAAGGATACTGAACTACGTTATCATAATGATGAAAAATAGGCTTATTCCCTTGTTAAGGGAGTTCAGAATTTCAAGCATTATATCTTGCGCAACAAGGTGTTTTCTATAGTACCTGACCCTACGGTAAAGACATTTCTTATGTAGAATGAGTTAGGGGAGCGAAGGGAAAAGTTGATCACATTGCTGCAGGTTTATGATATGAATATCCAATTGATGAAACTAGTGAGAGGGTAGGCGCTTGCCAAAACAATGGAAGAAGTGGTTATTGATGCTGGACCCGAACTCACAGTGTAGCAGTACTAGCTGGAGGATGTCTCTCCAAGGGAATGGTACGATGACATAGTGTATTACCTGCTGAATCATAAATGTCCGCCCCATCTATAGGGAGTCCAAAAGTGAGACCTTAGGTTGAAAAGAAGTAGTTACATGCTATAGGGTGCCATATTGTACAAGAAGAATCATGAAGGTATCTATTTGAAATGCCTGGGTAAGGGGGAAGTTGATCATGCTCTTAAGGAATTCCATGACAAGTTCAGGACTGGTCATGGTTCTGGTTTATCAACTACACACCAAATATTAAGAGCTAGGTATTATTGGCCCACCTTTTTTAAGGATGTTCACGGTCATGTTCGTATCTGCCATGTGTGCTAGACTGCCATCGCTTGAGTGAGAAATGCTGCCATCCCATTGCAGCCCGTTTTAGAGGTAAGGCCTTTCATGCAATGGGTTCTCGACTTCATTGGCCCGGTAAGCCCTCCATCATTCGCGGGACATAGGTACATTGTAACTGCTTCTGATTACTACACTAGATGGACATACACAATAACTTGTAGGCAATGTACAACTGAAGTAGTAACTAATTTCTTAGAAAGTTTTATTTTAAATCACTTTGGCTGCCCATATGCTCTGGTATGCAATAATGACCCTACATTTGCTTCATTAAAATTCATGAGTTGGGCCTTTGACTAAGGTATTGCCCTCAATTTTTCATCTAATTATTACCCTCAAGGCAATGGGCTTGCTGAGTCCACCAACAAGAACTTGATCACGATGATCGAGAAGTTGCTAGTTAGGAATCCCAAGGATTGTCATAGCCAACTTTGTTTCACCCTGTGGGTGGATCACACCCATCACAAGGCCTCCCTCGAAGATTCCCCATATCATCTCATTATGGCTTAGAGCCTGTCTTTCCTATACACTTCAAAATCCATACCCTTCAGTTTTTCAATGATTTTTATGAGGGAGGAGACTGCAGAGAAGCTCGCCTTGCTGAGTTGTTGCACCTTGAAGAAGTACGGGACCTTGCAATATAAATTTTTGCCAAACATCAGGGTGTAGTCAAAAGATGGTTCGACTACTGAGCCAAGGTTAAGGCCTTCCACATTTTTGATCTGGTCCTCTATTGGGACAAGGCCCATGAAAGGAAAGGGGGACATAACAAATTCGACAAGCTTTGGCTTAACCCCTTTTAGATTGTTAAAATCCTGGGAGACAATGCTTTTCGCTTAAAAACTTTGACTGGTGAAGATGTCTCATTGCCTGTCAATGGGAAACACCTTAAGCATTACTTCCAAGCCTGAGATCTTTCAGAGCTGTCTGTGTAAATACTTGTACATAGGTTAGAAAAGGTTTCCTGCTTTGTCCTTCAGTTTTACTTGCTGTCTCGAACTTGGAAGAGTCTTCCCATTTTTCTGTGGTGGTCATGCTTGGCTTGATAAACGGTTGGCCCCACTGCCCACTCTTGTGCTGTTCTCTAGATAAGACTTCATTCCCTATTGCTAACCTCTAAAAGCCCCTAAGCGTCGATTTTCAACCCTCAAAATATGAACTAACCTAGGATGGTTATCCGCTTGAATCCCCTACATTTATCATGGAACACACAGAAACACATTTTAACATTTCCAAAGAATGGTATGGTGATTACTGGGAAGAAGGAATAAGTGAAAAATCTAATGTCTGCTCCAGTGACCACTATGATTCCCAAGGTCATAGTGAGCTTCATTGCTCACACGGTTGCACATGAATAAAAGATGAAAATACTGCAAAGAAATATCAAATAAAAGGAATAAACAAAGTGAAAATAACAACCATATGGGTGTGCAAATATATCTACTAGAGCTATGGATGCTTGGCTAGCAGTAGAGCTATGTTCGTGGGCTCATGACGACAACTCCGTCGAGGCTATGGATGCCTGACCGGTAGGGGAGCAATGTCTAGGTTACTTTTGGGGTGAGGCGAATTACATAGCCTATCTCTCTTGATTAGTGGTTGCTCGTGCTACCTATGAGGAAGGTAAATGTACTCACCATGCACACACCTCCATGATGATGTCGCAGTATGATTCAACCTCACCTTCCTTAAACCTGTTCTAAGTTTAGCATTGAAAATTAGCTTTGTTCTGGGAAACCAAAGATCATGGGTTCAAAATTAATATTTATCTCTAGAATGCCAAGAGTGTTCTCCTAGTGGAGTCAACATTTGTTGTGCTTGTTGCACACATGCCCCATTCGGAATGGGGACCCTTTCTTCCCACTTTTTCTCGCCAACTCTTTTTTGGTTTTGCCTCATTTTGTCTACCCATTTTGTGCCCTAAAGGGTCAACATATTCCCAAAAGTCACATCTTAAGTTTGACCAAACTTGGGCTCCCTTTAAAAATGCTAAATCTGAAGTCAGTTCAAATTTCCCTTGTCAGAATGTCTTTCTGACGTCCGTGGCCCCTCTTAGGTTTGGACCCTCGGGTTACCTTCTCTGGGTTTCCATCCTAGTTTTGTTGTTGCTAGCATCTAGTGTCTGACGTCCTTACGGACCCCAGACCTTGGATCTCAAATTTTCATTTTTGGGATTCCACTTAAATTTTGCCATTCTTCGCGGCGGAGGGTTGACATCCTTCCGGACCTTAGACCCGGGTTCCTATTTGCCATTTGACTTAATGTTGCACAAGATTCAAAATGGCTATGGTTGGATGTCTCTCCGACCATTGGACCTCGGTCCTCTTGCCGCCACCTACGAATTTGAACTCACAAAATTTTTTGACCACCGTACAAAGCATTAAATTGCTGTATCAATTGCGGTTTTGGCTATATAAATGGATTTTTGAACTATCATTTTCATGCAACTGAAGTGATCGAGAAATTTCAAGAGCTTCCCAACATCCGAAATTTCTTGCCCCCCGTGCTTGAGCTCTCATTTTGCCATTCTTCGTGCAATCAACAACATCCTTTTTTGGGATTTCGAGGTATGTCCTTCTTCCGCGTGCCTCGTCCTCCTTTCCGTGAAATTGTGGGTCAAAACAAAGAAAAAAATGTAAAAATGAGTTGAAATCTGGTAGATTAGTACCTTCACCTAAAAACCCACCAATTAAAATCCATGAGCACCACATTAAATCACCAGGATTTGACCCCAGAACTTGACCTTTTTGTCGCTGTTCTCGGGAATAGGCAGCTGCCTTCCTCAGGCTCGGACTTGTCCGCAACCACCACCTAAAATTTGAACTTAGAAAATGACAGCAGTTAAATTCACCCCGGGTCTCGATGTTTAGACTTCCCCTCTTGGGTTTCCATTGTGCCTTCGCCATTTCGAAATGGCCTGCCTTGAGTGACGTTCCAGACCTCGAACCCCAAGCACATGAAATCTGTTTAAAAATTGTAGAGGAAAAAACAAACCATCCAAGCTCACCTCAGACTTTGGCAATCAGATTTCCATCCTCGGGTTTTCGTGTCCATTTTGCCATTGTCAATAGCGGTGTCCATCCATATTTCTAGACCTTGGACCTCAGACCCCGACCCTGTAATCTCCGTCTCAAAACTGTTAGAAAATTGAGCATCTAAAGCATTCTCGGACCCCGACCTTCGAAATTCTGTGTTGCTTTCGCCGTTTCGAACGGCTGTCCCAGGATGACTTTTCGATTCCTAGACCCTGGCCCCCTTTCGCAAAGCATAAAATCCGAAAAAAGAACTACCATCCAAACATCCTTCGGACTTCGAACTCCAGAATTCCACCTTTGGGATTCCGGTCCGCTATCGCCATTCCAAATGAACGAACCTAAGCGACTTTCTGGCCTCTGGGTTCTGACCCTTTGTTCGTTGCCGGGCTTTCCCAACTCCTAAATTTGTCTCTGAGGATTACCCTCTGGAATTCCACTCCTGGATTGTCGCTTACATTTCGTCATTATGAATGGCTAACCCATAACTACTTCTCGATGACAAAAATCCAAGCTCCGGAATCCGACGCCTAGAGTTTCATCTTCCCTGCGTCGTTTTAGGTAGCCTTCCTGCAACTGATACTCGAATGCCTATGTGAGGGCCCAAATGACCTCCAAATCCAAAATGGACTTAGACCCACTTGCTAAAATTATATCTTCTTTCACGCCAACCCTCAATTGAGCAAATCCAACATCGAGAAATGCCTTTGGGAGTCCCATACCTCATTTTCCCTTCCAAATGACATTCTGCCAAGGGAACTCTAGCCCTAGGAGCTCGGGTCACCTGCCTTACTTTCTAATGATTATTTATCAAATATGAATGAAGATTGTGGATCTAACCTCAATGTGCAAGGATTTGTTTAGGGCCACTTTCCCATAATAACGTTGCTAATTCATGTCTTCATGCAGGATTTATGGAATCCGGCGCAAAAGCTTCTAGTGCCTCTAAGGAAAAGGGGAAAGGAATAGCCAAGGCACCCTGAGGCAAAGAGGATAAGGATTAGATGAGGTACAAGTTTCAAGGGGTGCCCTTACAATCCAGAGTCACCACTCTTTGGAGAGATGTCATAGATACCAATATTGGTTAGGTCGATATTGATGAGTTTACACAGAGAGTCGCGGTGAATCCCAAAACAAAAAATGCAAGGTTGATAAGGAGCAATGGACTTGCCAAAGTTGCATGCTTCCCACCAGCCTTGGTGGCCCCAAAATTGGTAATTGCGTGCGCAGAGGTATATCAACTTGAGACCAGAACTATAGTGGAATGAGATGGAAATATGCTTGCAGATATGTCTCCACCTAGTATAACTACAAATTTCCACATTCTTGCCTTCAAGAAAATGGAGACCCCCACCATAGAAGAATGCAAGGCGTTATGGGAGCAGGATCGTTTGAAATGCAAAAAACTAATTAATTAGTACTGGTTAAAGGACAAGCGGGATAGTGCTGGAAAACTCCCTCATGAACTCTTTCACAGTGATTTCTTTGAGGATTACCATGAACTCATGACCTTGATAAGCTGAGTAATGGGTCTTCCTGCTGTGGCCTTCTTCCAAGAATGAATGTTATACTTCTTGGAGAAAATTCTCCGCGGTGACGAGACTGCCTTTTATTGGGGGGAGATAATCAGTGATTGCTTCCACAAATAGTTTACAAATGTGAAGAAGACCTCCAAGTTCTACATGACATCCTACCTGGTAGAATCCCTCACCAAATAGCGAAATTATCATGGATTGACTACAGTACCTAGTGTGGCATCAGGTGCAGAGCTTAAGCCTTATGATAAATAGCCTCAACTACAGTACTGAAACTTCAAGAGGGATTATTGTAGGGTGAATGATGCATTCATCATCTACATCATTCAGTCTCTAGGAGGTGACATTCATAGAAAAGTTTCCCATAGTGCCAGGGCCCTCCTCAAGCAATACTCCTTCCTATATATACAATTTCCAAAGTTTACTTACATCCATGCCCAGGGATTCACAAAAAGACCAAACAAGCTGCCCCCGTACCCCAATGACTGGATTATACTATTGGAGCTGACTTGGTAGCTGCGGCACATTCATAATATCCTGAGCAACAAGAATCTAACGTGTACACCTTACCCCATCGGGCTTAGCCAAGGAATGTATGAAATTCATACCTCCCAATGTGTGGGATACTCAGAAAGGGAGTTGGCCAAATACCACTTCCGACAATATACAACTCAGCCCCGAATTAACCCATATGGTCATATCAGAAATGCACTAGGACGTGAGTATGCCAACCTCCACAATGTTGAGGATTTTTGGGCTAATTGCAAAGATGATCTTGAAGTGCGGTTGCAACACGATATGCACATGACTTCCTTCTATGTATGAAGAGTCAACTTATGCCTAGTCCTGAACCAGGTTGAAGAAGATGAAAGCATGGTGATCGATCCGGGATATAGTGCAGTTGCCAATTTTCCACTAACTATGACTGATTGGGATGAGCAAGAGGTTGATGACCTCAACATTCTCACCAAATCCATCGAGGTTCGAACGAAGGCATGGATCGACCAATAGGTGGCTCGACTGAAGCAACAAGGAGTTGCTTTAACGTTTAAGAGACTAGAAAGTGAACCGAGTGGCTTTGATGGTGGGGTGGCTACTGCTACAATTGGGGAAACAACTAAAACCCCACCATCAGTCAAAACCAAAAAGAGAAAAGAAGCTAGTGAGCAGTTTCCCAAACCAAAGGTTTATGCCCGAAAGTGATCAAAGGGTGAGCCAGCAAAGAAACAAAGGAAAACAACTAGAGGTGCAGAGACATTTGTGATACCCAAAGGTCTGCTCCTCGAGGGTAGAGGGGAGGGATCTTACCCACCAAGGTCTCCATCTACTACTGCTATTTCCACCATCCCAGGTGCTTCACTTGTAGCTTTTGCTTCCTCCCCGCCTGTGGTGGACATCTCTGTCCACCTTGCTTCCACCTCTCCAATCATGTAGGTCATACTAGTGGATTCATCCTCTGCCACAACCTCTTCGGTCTCTTCTTCCTCTATGTCTCCTTCCCTTCCCTCCATTTCCGCTGCTACGATGGCTACCCTTAGCCTCCCAGAATCCTTTATAAAATACATGCAAAACGTGCCATCCAAGCTTTCAGGGATGCTTACTAGTCCAATGGTGCAAGCTACAATATCTCAGGCTTTGGCCAATGCTCGAACTCTCCCTCCCCCTACCAAACCAGCAAGAATGGAAGTGATAATGCAAATATCTGATGAGCTTGAGCAATGATAGCTAGAGGCTGCAAAGAGGCCAAAAGACGAAGAATTTGAATAGCATGAGCACCCTATATTCGAACTTCAGGAGATCAATGAGGTGGCCTACAAATCTTCTAGTGAGGGCAGCGAGGAGCTTGACACTGAGTTAGTTCAGGAAACGCATGATCCCAAGCTTGAAGCCGAGTGGAGCAAGCAACTTAAGGAGATTGAGGATAAGGAAGCTAAAGATCGGCTTACGGTTGATGAAGAAGTTACTGCTCCAGAGACTGAGACTAGTAGGTCTCCATCTGAGAGGCAGGATCAAGCTCTGGAGCATGAAGAGACATCCCCCCATGTGAATGATCAGGAGGATGGGCCTGAGGAACATGAACATGATCAGGATAAAGAGGAGAAGGATACTAAAGGAGAGGATCCCTCTAAAAAATAGTTGCCCAAGTCTCCTACCAAGCATGTGATGCTCGTGTAGGACTCTGATGAGGAGAAGGAGGATGCAAGAATTGGGAAGGGGGCCCTTTTGGTCAGAGCCACTGAACTGGGGATAGAGGACCACGAGAATCAATGTGAATCACCCAAGGGAGAGCCCCAAATACCTGATTGGCTGGAGAAGCAATTAAAGCAAAAGACTCCCACCCTAAAAGATCCTAAGGCAAGGCTAGAAGCCATACTGGCCAGAGCACAAATAAGCACGAAGAAAGAGAAAAGGCCAAAGATCAGATCGAAGGTAACCATGGATACCTCTGGATCTAGGGTGGGAAAAACAGTGACACCAGTGGTTGGAGAATAAGGAATAACCTATAACGTCTCCACCGTCGATTTGGGAGTGGCCACGAGGGAGAAGAAGGTCGACCACCACTAGGAATTGGTCACCACGGTGGTGCACCTTATCCAACAAGATAAGGTTTCGAAGGAGGAACTCAAAGCGCAAGTGGCCGATTTGATGGCCTATATTCAATAGTGGTTGTCCCCAGATGAGTAGCCCACCATTTCATCAAGCCCACCTCAGTTGTTGTCTCAAGAGCAGATCAATAAATTGGAAAAGAGAAGGAACTTGGATAAGGCTACGAAAAACTAGTTCCGACAGGTCTTAGACATGGGAAACATAGGCATCAACTTGGCGGTCCAAGCAGCAAATAAATTCTTGGAGGTGCAGAGAACTCTTGAGGGTACAAAGCAGGTTTGCAAGGGGTTCCCAAGGAAGTAGAAAGTAGCCTACCCAAAAATTGAGGCCATACTATCATTGCCAAGCGAGGTTTGGGAGAAGGACCTTGCCCTCAAGGATGATGACCACTGGTTAGTGGATGTATGGAAATGAGATTTTGACCATCGAAAGGGAAAGCTGGAGCAGATTCTGGAATGGGTAGTTCTAGATATCGACTGGGCCAAGGAGGCTAGAGAGGATTATGCTCGCTACCTCAAGCTAATGATGGGGTATGAGCTGCCTGCTGTTAAAATTAATCCAAAGAGCATAAAGCCCTACTTCTTAAAGAACATGGAAGATGGGATGTCGGCTGAAATCACCACAGATTTCATGAGTTTTGCTGCTCGAGCCTTCGCCCAGTTTTGAGCTTTTCAAAAGCAATGCTTCCAAATATGATGATGACTGGAGGAAGCTTGTTAACAACTCCAAAGAATGGAGCTACCAGGTGTTGCGATCATATATCATGGAGGTGGACAAGCTTCAACCATTGATATTGAGTTTCATGGAGTATGCAGCTTCGAAGAAGCACGAAGGCAACCCTGTCATCGATGAAGAATTCCTCAAAGAGTAGCTGCAATAAAGGGCAAACAACAAAATGATGAAATTGCTACAGTACTACCACTAGATGACAAAATTGGGAAAAGACAAGAAATGTTTTATAAATGTAATATATTTGGGGGTAGGTGAAACCCTAGTGTAAAGTGAATCTTGGCCACACAATAGAATCAAATCTTGGCCACTCATTTTTCTTTTTGAAAACTATAAATAGGGCTCTCCTTCTCTCATTTTAAGAGAGTTGAGTTATTGTAAAGGCATGCTACATAAATTATAATAGAAAATACAGTCATTTCTTGGTGTATTTTTGGGTTTCTCCACATGTTTCATGATTCTTCTCCCATTAGTTAAGGTTTTACTTTAAGTTATTTTGCTATCCTTTGGCTTTAGTAGACTTAGTATGTTGTCTTTGGTCATGAAGCTTTTTGCTATGTGTATGCTTTCCTTGTCCATACTTTTGGTCATTTGTTGCTGGTAAGTGACTGTGCAAAGTTAGCTTGGACTATAATTTCATAGCTGCTCTTTAAACTTTGTCTTTGTTCACAATTATATTGTGAATGAATGATGAATATCTGCAGTCCTTAGAAGATAGCATAGATTTCATGACATTGTGAGAATTCAAATTAAGTGAAATCCTATTTAAGGAAATTTTCCACAACAAGAACCTCCATGATCATTGTTCATCGGTAGTTGAAGGTCCAGGAACAATCCTTCTTCCTTGCCCCTTTTCCATTTTTTCAGAAACAACGTGTGCTAAGGTTCATTGCACATTGTAAAGCCAAAATCTGATGAAATAATGGAGCCTAATACTGCTGTTTGAGCCTGCAACAGAGTGTAGTAATTTACTATTTGAAAGAACTCCATTCATTGACCCAATTCTCCTACAACTTTAAATCATGTAAGACTGCCTTGTGATTCCAAAAAATCACATCAAATAACTTAAATATGCCAAGCATCATCATGACTTGACATCTGAGAGACCTTGGGATAGTGTTCTGCAATTTGATTGTGGAAGATTGTCTTTCAAGAGAGGTGATGTACCTATGCATTACCTGTGTTTAGAAGTGCGTAAAAAAAACATCAACAAGCATGAAGTATGGATGGTTTATGTTGTTTGTCTCTATGTCATCATTGATGTCAATATAGTGATAACTATATGAGAAGTATACTTGGTTTACCATAAGTTGTTCTCTGCCAGTATTGCCCTTTTGTGATGGATTAGTGTGTTGGTATTTGAGTCCGAAATTCACTGTAAGATTTGATATGACTATATTCTCTTAACCATGTTATTACTTAGTCAAAAAACTATATCTTGGATCTTGAGACATCTTTTGATTGTGAGGAGAAAGTTATCTCTGACAGAGTTTAACTCTACATTCTATTGTTGTTCTGTGCTTGGCATACTATGTGGGAGACTCCACATTTTATTAGAGTAAACATTATTATGCTATGGTTTTATTGGTAGTCTCTATGTCGGTGGTATGATGGGAAATTAATGTGTTCTCAAATTTGGAAGGTATTTTCTTTGAGGTTTACTTGTTGGTTTGGAGAATTGTGTTCTATTCTTGGGCGAATCAGTGTATGCATTATATGGAGACTAGTTATTTTATCCAACTTGGTATAATGCACTACATATATAAAATGTTTAATTCATGGTATCGAAAAAAAAAATTTGATTACTTTGTTTTCATCTAATTAGGTTGACCTAATTGATGAATAAGATATACTTGTACATATATGAGATGCTTTGAAGAGGATGATTAAAAAGGGGCAAAAGAGAAAGAATATTGAAGAAGGAAAGTGAGTGTGAAGAAAGGTTAGAACCTAAATGCTTTATTAGTTGTGGATCAGTTGGGCAACTGCTGTGTGAGGTAGTACTTCATGTTTTGAGCTTCATTGGAATTGAACCCTGCATATTGAAGGTGTACTCTATCAGTTCAATCTTTTGGCAGTGAGCTAGTATCTTTGTTTCTTGGCACTTAGCCATCTTTTGTATTCAAGCAGTGAGCCTTTTCAAGGATAGTGAGTCCTAGCAGTGAGCCCCATAATATTTTGTATGTGGATATAATATATTGTGAGTTAAACCTCACCATGGTTTTTCCTTTCTTTGATTTTCCACATAAAAATATTGGTGTTCATGTGTATGGTTGCATTAATTTATTTTTATGCTCTTTCTTGTTGATTCAGTTAGAATTGTGATAATGATGAGATGGATTTTATTATGGTTTTATGGAATACTGATTCACCCCTCCTCTCAGTATTCTAGATGTTCAACAATTGGTATCAGATCTTGGTTCCTCGGAAGAAGCCTAACAACTTGAGGAAGGTCCCAAAATTTGAGCATAAGAATTTTTTTCCTTCAGAAGTGGTCTCTGCTAAAGAAATAGAAGATCTGAAGGACAAGTTGTTGAAAGTGAATGAGAATATTGAAAAATTGCAAAGTAAATTTTTTGAAGCATGTGATCTATTGGATAAGGCAGATGAAATTATCTCCAGTTTTCTTCAAAAATTGGATGAAAAGAAAATAACTAAAGAATGTTAGGAAATTGAAATTAAGAGGAAGATGGATGAATGCATGAAGCTTGAAGAAGAATCAGAAATATTGAGATCTGATTTGGAAAAGGAAAGAAGTTTGGAAGAAAAATTTAAGATAAGCTTGATAATTATTGATGAGTTGATTACTTCTCAGAATTCAATAATGGATAAGAGTGGTTTAGGGTTTGGAAAAGGTCAAATTTCTAAAGTAAAGCAATCGACTGGTAAGAAGACTCGATAGAAAGATGGATGAATCAAGGATCTATGAAGAAAATCTAGAAGAACTCCTTGTACTAAAAGGTATTTATCTTTCAGAGGCGTTTGTTATTCTTGCAAGAAATATGGTCATAATGAAAAGGACTACAAAACAAAAATGAATGATTCTTTATCATGCTCCAATAAATGAATTGAGTTCAAGAAGATTGGATATAAAGTGTCTGTGTGAAGATAAGTTGAAAAAAAAAGAATGGAAAGAAGAATGATGGTTTTTGTAGGCACAAAGATCCAAAACACCCAAGTAACAACTATAGAAGGAGAAAGAAAAATAATAATCTAGTGAAGAAGCATGATCAAATCATTAATCCAGAAGAAGCAAGAATGGAAATGAAAAATATTTGGAAAAGGGAAGGAAAATCTAAGCGATTTGAATCAAAATCATCAGTCTTATTTGTCCTTACCTCTAGTGTAGATACTCCCATCAATTTTTAAATCAAGCAATGGCTAAGGGGGAGAAATTATTAGAAAATCTAATAAATCCCATCATTGATACTTGTGTCACATCATGATAGAAGTATATTTAATGTGGTAACATAATTAAGGAGTTTTCTTAGTCGCATGTGTGAAGGATGAAGTTTGTGAAGCTTGAAAGAATGGAGGCGTACATGATTTTTGAGGTAATCTACCTACAAGTTGAAGAATTTATTGCAAAATCATTTGAAATGGAAGGAATAAATTCAGCTAATTCAAAAGGCATATGTATTTTTGGAGAATCATGGAAAGGAAGCTTAGAAGGAAATTTTGAAGAAAAGATCGAGTAGATTCAAAGCGATCTCTGGAAATAGAATATCTATACATCTCTTGTTGGAAATTACAGAGGTATTCTTGTTTGCACAATCTTTCATTTTTATTGCTATGGATAATTGAAAGGTTTTGAATAGTGTGGATAGAGTGCAAGTAAATTTGAGGAGATATTTGTAGAATGTGTCAGTAGAGTCTATTGGTGCATTCTCTCGCATCCCTCTGAGAGTGTTTCCTACAAAAGATATCTATGCATTTATTTACAGTAAGATAGAGGAAATACCGTCAGTTCAACTAAGCATGTGATGGAAGAATGAATCAGAAGAGAGCTTTGATGCATACAGAGTATTAGTTGAGAAAAATTTGGATGTTTGGAAGAAAGTTCCTTTATTTGAATTAGAGAAGAAGAATATTCAAGTAGTTTTGAGTAGAATTCATGATGAATCTTTGTGGATAGATGAGGCACATTTGATTACAAGAGAAGCAATTAGAGTTGTAACTGGTTTGTGTTCCTCTAGACTAGTTCCTAAATGGAAGCCTATAGATGAGCAAGAGATAATTGAGGTTACCAATGCGAATCTTGAAGGGAAAGAGATTGATTTGAGATCAATTGTTGATATGGTAATAAGGCATGCTGCTATGGTCATCGGTCACAAAGTTTGTATTCTTATTAATGTACTTATAGTTTACAATGTTGCTATACATACTACTATTGATATGGTTAAAATAGGTATGGATTATGACTTGTGTGAATTACTTCGTATACATCTTTTGAATAATTTAAAATAAATTAGGAAGAGTAAGAAGAATGTATTTTGGTATGGAAATTTAGTTGTCTGTTTACTCTTTTACTTTTTGAGAGAACTACCAGTAATAGGAAGGATAGAATGGTCAAATACAAAGCCTATTTCCCATCAAATTAGGAACTTCATGATAAGTATTGGTAGCTCAGATACACAAGAAACTACCCTTGTTGCATTCTTTGGAACATTTCAGATGAGGATGAATAGAAGGATTAGGATTCCAACAAATATTGTTGAAAGGTACTCTAGAAGCATCAATTTTCTTGTGTCCACAAATTTTTGTCACATGGAAGTAGTTGAATCAAGGTTGGTTTGGATACCAGAATTAGATTATTAAGTGTCAGAGGCTGAAGTTGATAATTATGCTAGAATATTTTGTAAAGCCCTAAGAATCTCAATGAAGAAGGTACCTCTAGTAGCGTGACCAGAATAGGGAAGACAAGGAAAAGTGTTTGTTAAGAAATAAGTTGTAGAAGGAAATGAGTTTGAGAGATCTCAAAATGATCATGAAAGAATAAAAATTCAAAGAACTTTGGAAGAATTATAGAAGGTTATTCCTGGTACTAATTTTGATTCATCTATTTATATTGTGGAGTGTCTCCATGGAATGATTGATTCTTTGAAGGTCTACATCTCTAGACATGAAGTGAATGCTGGAATTAGGTCTGATGAAGGAAATTTGGAAGATATCAAGGAAAAATGGGAAAATGGAAATAGTCGAGCGATGAAGGAATTGAAATGTGTACAAGTTTGTGAAGAAGAGGTGTAGGAACTACTTTATTTTTTCCTAGATTGGTCTAGCAGTACACTAGATATAAGAAATGAGATAAAGATGAGTGAGTCTTGGATGGGCACTCAGGCAGATACATACAGGTTAGCAGAAGATATAGATAATTAGAGGTGGTCCTACATTGTATAGCTTCAAGAAAAAATATTTTCTCTACAGGATCAAAGGACATGTTATCAAGAAGTTTGTGGGACTCAGAGACATGATTAAGTTAAGGCACACTTTTGTTTCTAGTGCTCTTGGTTGTATTGGTGAAATATCAGAGATTAATCTTAGTCCCAATATTATCACAGATGGTTTAGAGTCCTTAACTAAGCTTGAATTATTACACAAGACTCTTGTTAGTACAAAAGGTTCATGGGAAGAAGGCAAAGCATTGTGGAAGGTCATCCTAGAGATTCTTAGAGGTTCTTCAGGTTAATTGAGTATTCATATCTTTTTTATTACATTTTGATGTATATATACATATTTATCGGACCCCTTCATTTGTCATTGATATGAAAGGGGGAGAGATAGATAAAGGGAGAGATGGAGAGATAGAGATTAATAGAGGAAAATATTTTTGTGAAGAACAATTTTTGATAGAGGGAGCATTCATAATATTTATTTATAGTATATTGGAAAATATTTTTGTCATTCATGTTGCCATCAATGCCAAAAGGGGAGATTGTTGGATTATGGAAGCCTTGCAACATGATCATGAACTATGGATGGTTTGTGTTGGTTTTCTCTATTTTTTCATTGATGTCAACATGGTGATAACTATATGAGAAGTCTACTTGGTTTATCAAAAGTTGTTCTTTGTTGATAATGCCCTTTTGTGATGGATCAATGTGTTGGTATTTGAGTATGGAATTCACTGTAAGATATGATATGACTCTATTCTCTTAACCATATTATCATGACTCAATCAGATAGTTATATCCTAAATCTTGAGACATCTTTTGATTACAGTGAGAAGAAAGTTATCTCTGAATTTTTTTAACTTTGTATTCTACTATTGTTCTGTGTTTGGCATATGATGTGGGAGATTCCACATTTTATTAGAGTAAACATTATTATGTTGTGGTTTTGTTGGTAGTTTCTAGGTTGGTGGTATGATGGGAAATTAATGTGTTCTCAGATCTGGAAGGTGTTTTCTTTGAGGTTTTCTTATTGGTTTGGAGAATTGTGTTCTAGTCTTGGCTGACTCAACGTATACATTATGGAGACTAGTTATGTTAGCTAACTTGGTATAATGCATTACATAGATAAAATGTTTAATTCATGGTGCCAACAAAGAAAGTTTTGATTACTTTTTTCTCATCTAATTAGGTCAACCTAATTGATGAATAACTATACGTGTGTATATGAGATGATTTGAAGATGATGATGAAAAAGGAGCAGAAGATAAAGAAGATTGAAGAAGGAAAGTGAGTGTAAAGAAAGGTCTGAACCTAAATGATTTATTAGTTGTGGATTAGTTGAGAAACTATTTTGTGAGATAGTACTTCATGTTTTGAGCTTCATTGGAATTGAACCCTGCATATTGAAGGTGTACTCTATTAGTTCAATATTTTGGTAGTGAGCTAGTATCTTCGTATCTTGGTGGTTAGCCATCTTTTGTATTTAGGTAGTGAGCCTTTTCAAGGATAGTGAGTCTTGGAAGTGAGCCCCATAATATCTTGTATATGGATATAGTATATTGTGAGTTAAGCCTCACCGTGGTTTTTCCCTTGGGTTTTCCATGTAAAAGTCTTGGTGTTCATGTGTGTGGTTACATTGATCTATTTTTATGCTCTTTCTTGTTGAATTAGTTAAAATTGTGATAATGATGAGATGAATTTTATTATGGTTTTATGGAATATTAATTCACCCCCCTCTTAGTATTTTGGATGTTCAATAGATCATTGTTAGACATGCCACACAACATCCTTCAATGTGAATTATTGGTAGAACAACTTCTTGTACCAACTTTCAAAATCCATGAATTTGAATTTGCATCTATCATTGTTGGTCCTAGTTCCCCATGGTATCATGATATATTCACCTACCTCAGTAGAGGAACCCTCCCATCTGATATCACCTCCAACCTTAAGAAGACCTTTGTTAAGAAGGCATCTCGATTTGTGATCCTAGGTGATACCTTATACAACCGAAGCATCAAAGGGAAATTAATACAATGTCTTAACCAAGAGGAAGCCTTGACTGCTTTAACAATACACAATGGCATATGCGGTTCCCATTCTAGTGGTATAACTTTAGCTAAGAAACTATTGAGGACTAGGTACTACTGGCCAACCATGGAAAGAGAAGCTCATAAGTACATGTAAAAGTGTGTTCAATATCAACAACATGGAGATCTTATTCATGCTCTAGCTCAGGAGTTGCAACCAATGGTCACACCTTGTCCTTTCTTGTAGTGGGGACTTGGCCTCATAGGAAATATTACACCCATGTCATCTAATGGCCACAAGTTTATCATAACAACCATTGAGTACTTTACCAAGTGGGTTGAAGCCATTCTGATGACCTACATAATGGGGAAGAAAATTGCAAAATTTATCCTAAATTACCTTATCTGTCGTTATGGTGTTCCACAAACCCTTATCTTAGACAAAAAAAAACCCTTCAAGAATCAAGATGTGAAATATCTATGTCAAAGACTCAACATCCAAAATCAACTCTCTACCCCATATTACCCTAGGGTAATAGTCAAGGTGAGGCTACAAATAAGACCATTCTAAAAATCCAAAAAAAAATTGTTAATGAAGCTGGCCATGACTGGAATTTGCAGTTGAATCCCACCCTTTAGGCCTATTGGACCAACATCTGCATGCCTATAGGTGCAACCTTGTTCTCCTTGGTCTATGAATCAAAATCCATCTTACCTAATGAGGTTGAGCTCTCATCACTACGAGCGTCACTACAAAATTTGATCATTGATGAGGAATATCGAGTATCTTGGCTAAATGAGCTAGAATTCTTGGATGAGCATCATCTTGATGCCCTTAATAACTTGCAAGTATACCAAAACTGACTACAATGGAACTATAAAAATATCAAGATTTAGTCTTTCCATGTAGGGGATCTTGTTCTAAAGAAGAATCGAAAAAATATTCTAGATCAGGATAGTAAAGGAAAGTTTGAGCCTAACTAGTTGGGTCCCTTTTTCATCACAACAAGCTATAGATCAGGAGCATATCAATTGTCAACACTTGAAGGTGAACCCTTGTAGGAACCAACCAATAATTGACATTAATTTTTTTATGTCCAAGCTTGAAGGATGTAAATCTAGAAAATACAAAAAATCAAAAAATGATCAAAATCCAAAAAAATAGGAAAAAGGATTGAAAATAGTAAAAAAATAAATCCACTAGTGAAAACCACTTCAGTGGTGCTTTGGGAAAGTACCTTGGTGAAAACCTGGTAAATAGGCACCTCACGTAAATAAGGAACCTCCATCTATTTTTGGCTCTATATCCTATCATTCTTTACATCACGTCCATCCATTGCATCATCCGTCCTATTTATTCCATCACCCATCTATGAGCATATCATAGCTTGTTCTTATGAAGTATCACATCCCCTTTAGTACTACTTGGCATATTTGTAAGGTCAACTTGTCCTACCTATATCGAGGTAGTCTATCATATCACATTGGGGCAATTTATTTTAGATCAAATTAGGTTCTTGTATATCTTAAGGTTATTGGAAATCTCATTGAGAATCCTAAAAAAATTCATAAAAACTCATCAAAATCAAAAAATAAAAAAAATAAAAATCCTATATAGCTAAAATACAAAAACATTCAAAAAATTGTAAAGTCAAAACCCAAAACATCCTGAAAACATCAAAATCCCTAAAAGGATCAAACATCAAAAATCCAAAAATAGAACCTTATTAAACTATGAGTCTTCGATCTTGAATGTAGGCAAGGCCATCATTGATGTGCCCCCGGGACACCCTAGGTCAGTCTCTAGGAGTCCATCATAATAAACTAGCAATCCATCAACTATTCATTTCTTATTGTCATTAAGTCAAGTTAGTCGAACTACATGGTCTCTGCGTGTATAATGTAGGAAAGGATAATATTTGATCAACCCCCAAGGCCCCTAGTATAGTCCTTTAGGTTAGGTTCTTGGTTGGAAATCTCAGAAAACCCCTAAACATTCATAAAATATCAGAAAACCCTAAACATTTGAAAATCTTGAAAACTCTAAACATTCAAATATCAAAAAACCCCAAAACATTGAAAACTTATAAAATCCAAAAACATTGAAAACTCATAAAACCCAAAAACATTGGAAAACCTTAGAAAACCCTAACAACCTCAAATAATCCGAAAACAAAAACATTCACATAAACTTTCAAAAAGACCAAAAATAGCCTCAAAACATTCTCAAAATAACAAAAACATTGAAATATTCCAAAAATCCCAAAACCATCCATCCCATTTCACTTTCACTCCCAAATAAAACTTCGTCCATAATAAGTTGATCATCATCTTCAACCTTTGGAAAAACAAATAGAAAAAAAGTGTCACATGTCGTAAATTGAGAACATAAAGTGCTAAAATCTAGAGTCTAGATCATAGGTAAATGAGTTAGTGAAGTTTTTATCAATGACTTATCACACACCTCATCTAAATTAAAACACTTGATCAACATTTCATAGGATGTATCCTTCTTGTGATGGACATCAATATCAAAAATCACCTTAGCTATGTGAAACTGGCAAGAGATATAGATAACATTGACTATTTTCCTTTGATCTTTTCTTGTGATTTATCTTATTGAACCATTTTGAGGACCTCTCGATGATGTCTATCAAAATGATTTAGAGAGAAAGGAATGGGGCGTTGATCATTATCTTTTGTTTTCTATTCTTGTGGGTATTCTTGTAAAATAATCTTGGTGCATACTTACTTAGTTGTGTGTAGGGAGGTTGTTTGGAGTAGATTGTTGACTATTGTGTATGCTTTGGTCTGATTTATTCTAAACTTCTAAACTACATTCCAACAAGGTTTTTGTATGTCAAGGTGTGAACAAAAACTATCCTATCTATTTGTAGAGTCAAATTCTATTACACTAGATACAACACCATCTTGGTTATTGATACCTTGATGCATTGTTTCTATGTGTTATATCAAAAATAAGGAATGAAAAAAATCCCAATCCCAAGATATGAGAAAATCATCATCTCTCATCACCATATCTAATAAAGTCTCGATGGATCATGGAATTGTTGGACTTATTGAATGAATCTTCAAAATCAAATGTCAAATCATTCATTCTTATTTCTTCTATATTCTTTCCATTCTAACCTAGTATCATGATAGTCAACAAAAAAATAATCATGCATCCATCCTACATCCACAAATCATTATCATACATACATCTTGCATTATCATAGCATGTCATAATAAAGTAAACATAATCTATTGCATCATTATTATCATTTAAATTGTTTTAAATAATATAGAATTTGTTATTCTACGCATCTTAATGTATTGAATTCATCGCATCCATTTTATTATCACAATCATAATGCATAAACATACAACATCACATCATATCATTTGCATCCGTACATCCATAAAACATGAATAAAGGAAATCACATATCGAATCGAGATCATCTCATATATATATCAAAAAATGGTGACTATCATGGTACAATATCTAAATTAGTTTATGTATATCAAATCACAAATACAATACCAATGAGGCTATAAAAAAGGATCCCATGAATGTATATCTATATAAGTAAATTGAGTGATCGATTAAAAAAGTATCTACATAAGAAGACTAGCCCCGGTGGCTGTTTGACTCACCCCTAATTGATGGATGATCCTCAACTCTAAGTAGTGCTCCACTCCACTATGAAAAATCAAGCTATCTCATCACCTAAGGAACATCTTTGTGATAGTGCATGCGGTAGTATGCAACCTTGGTAACTGCCTCTCTATATAGTCATGTTGATATAGTCTGCTCTTGTGATGCGACTGTCACTGCCTCAAGCTGCTACCTCCACCCAATCTCTTGGGATAGCTAGATTGCTACCAAAATTGAACCTCATGATCCCTTTGGGTAGTCAAGTCCTATACTTGCTATTACAACTAGGCCCTCTCCACCTGTAATTGGTCTCTCTCGACAGTGAGCCTATATCTGTGCCCTCAACTGAGAATTTGGCTATCCTAGTGGAGGAGGAGGTGGTGGTGCCCCCAAAACCTATCCATCATGCTGCCTTGGGTCCCGATGACCCTAATCCTATTGTTACTATTGGTTCCCATCACCTAGAACCTGGAACCTGTCCTAATCCTGATCTTGTGTGCCTCTACCTTGACCAACATCCCTACCTCCATCTCTTCCTCCATCCTAGCCTCTGCCTTGGTCTCTGCCTCTGCCTTGGTCTCTACCTCTGCCTATCCCTCTTCCTTCAGGGTATTCCCTTGCTGGATCTATCAAGTGAGTGGGTAGCCTGAACCACACATCATATGATGGGGTGGTGCTTGCATCTAGTATACCCTAACCATAAGCCTAGGGCTGTGCAATAAGCTATTTGAAATAATCAATGATTACGTGGGGCTCAATTTGTGCTCCCCACTGCACCTCTCTCTATGACCTCACAAAAATAGCAATGTAATCCTAAGGAGGCACATCCTACACCTCCCTAAACTGTTGAGCAATGCGGTTTGGGAGGTATCACTAATAATCATGTGCTATCTACCTTGTAGGTATCAGGTTTGTCAAGAAAAATCTAGTTGCTACTGATCATCATACCACTGTGGATGTTGTAGCCATGACCTTCATTTGAACACTGTCATGTCATCAATGACACGACACCAATATGGAAAACCTATGGGGCCCATGTGCTAAAATTTCATCAACACCCTATAGCGGAACACAAAAAGCTCATCCTCATGCATGTCTGCAAGAACCACCAAGGGCCTCAACACTACAATATGCTCATAAGCCCATATGTGAAGCTAAGTCATGCCTGCTCTGATGCTCCGGTCCTTGTGGTAGAAAAACTCGTGCATATCATGGTTTAAGGAGGTGAGGAGAACTAGACCCCAGACATACATCAAATCCCTCCTAATCATACCCTCCCCTACCAACCCCCATTCAAGACTGAAACCTCTGCCTCATTGGTATGGGACAATAACACTAGAGATCAGTGCTATAATGAACAATCTGAAGATATCCAACTACCTGTGGTATAGGTCCACATCAATTTGAGAGCTAATCAAAACAATCTCTCACCTATGTAGGAAGGAGAGACACGTGTCTCTCTCAACATCTATGTCACATATGACACACTCACTGTGAATGGGAAATAACAATATGCACCACACATCCTCCAGTGTGATAGTGGCCTCATTGGTAGGTACGGTAAATGAAGACCTCACTATTCCAACTCTTGATCAATGTAGTCATCGTGGTGAGATGGGTCTTGATCTCGGGCAAGAAGGCAACGAAGCCTAAACCCAACCTCCCCAATTGCTCCACTTGCAAGTCATCAAAATCTCTCACTGCAGCCAAAATTTTTGAATGATTCTCTCGTGACATCAAGGGTGGGGGTCTTCTTGCACACATTGCAGAAAAAACAACAATTTTCTAAAAAAATCAAAAAGTTGATCAAAATTTGAGACTACATTGAAAACATCAAGCACATTGCTGAAATCAATAGCGTCGTTCTGTTATGGGTGCATCACTATATCAATTTCGAGGGTGCATCACCAATTTGGTGATGTGTGTCACTATGCTCAATAATGAATCGATATTAGGGTGCATCGTTGAAACCTAAGTGCGTCACCCACCACTTTCAAGTGGTGTTGAATTAAAGAATTTTGTGTGTCACTCTATTAACCTAGCAGACGCCAAATCAAATGTGTCACCTAATCAAAAAATTAGGGTGCACTACGAAATTAGAGGTGTGTCGCTATAATATCAATAGTGACACTTCTGAAACATCAATAATGTTGCTATACGATGATGTGCCTAGAGACCTAACTTTGACCCCTATTAATTGCACCTAAAAGCGAAAATCGAGAAGAGTTTCAAATCACATACCCGAGGTCCTATGTCTACTCGCCATGCTGGTACTCTCAAACTCGCTCTGAAAGATGAAGATGAAGCACATGGTGAGCCAGTTTCCTAAGGTATTAGAGCTCAAAAGGAAAGAATCTCTAAAGGTATGAATGCACAAATGACTTTAAAGTGACCCTTCTACACCTATTTAAGCCTAGAAATTAGGTTTTTTTGCCCTAATTTGAGCCAAAAGCTAGGGTTTTGACCTGTTTTACCTATTTCCACCTTGTGCAACCTATTTGAGATGTTTTTTGTGCTTCTAAGGCCATTTTTGGCATCCCGAGGCCTATTTTAGCACCTAAATCCATATTTCACCTTTGTCGAGAAATCAACCCAAAATTCAAAATTTTTGCCCAATTTCTTGAGGGGCTGTTGAATATTCAAGATATTGAGAGGGGGGGGGGGCGGTGAATTAACATATTCCTAAACTTATTGAACAAACACCATTACTTACTTTAATGCATAGAACAAAGAAGAGAAAGAACAAAGCATGAAATTACACAACACAAGAACACTAGAATTTTATGTGGAAAACCCAATAAGGGAGAAACCATAGTGAGGATTAGCTCACAATATATAGTTATTTCAATATCGGTTACAAAAATGGCTCACTGCAAGATATAAAAGCTCACTTATTACGAGGAATCATTTTCCAAAGATGGAGGCTCATTGCCTACAAAAATTATAGAAACAAAATGGCTTACAACCAAAATATGAACTGATGAAATTACACCACAAGTGTAGATTCAGTTCCTTTGATGCTCAGGATATTTTCTCGCATGACAATAGACTAAAATTTACCCTTCTATTCACACACTTTGAATATCAACACATACATACTCGCAAACACACACTATTCATCTACAAACTGCCTTGTATATATATCTGATATATCTGCACACATCAATTAGGTTAGCCTAATTGGATACAATACATATTTCCAAAAAGATAATGGTTGGCTTCATATAAAGTTTCTCCAAAAGTGATTCAACCATGTGTCATGCAATATTATGTCTACTGGGACCAAAGCTAGGTCGTACATATAACCATAATTCATGTTGAGCTATAAACTGATTATTAGGTTAGCCATGATTAACCTAATAGAGAAATGCAAACTCATCATCCAATCATATGAACATATGGAAATACATATATACAACCTTCTAGTGATCATAAGCCTTTTCTCAAAACCTTAAATCACAATGATTAATGAAGATAATATGTGGACCAAAATACCAGATCAAACATCAAAGAATGTAAACCTATTCTACACACCGGTTCAGTGTACCAAAACAATCTGATGCCATAAACAACATGGTGACATCAATTAAAACATATAGACTGATCTTCTCCATTCTTCTAACAATCTCCCCATTTGGCATTGATGACAACATGTGCAAAATTCCAATTCAGAAAATCTCCTCCAATCTCTCCAAATCTCTCCCCAAACTTTCCAAATCCCCCCCCATTTGACATCAATTGCGAAGGGCACAAAAAAAAAGTAAACATGGTGACATTCAAAAATTGCAAAATATTCCAATTCTTCCAAAGAACTTCCAAAGTTTTCTAGCCATTCAAAATTTCAAAATCTTTCAAAAATCCTTCCTAGATTATCAATTCAATTTTCCTCATCTTGTTTAGTTTTCCTTTTTCTCTTTCTTTCCAAAACAAACAACATAAATTTGAACATTCAGGATTCAAGTAAGAATTACACTCTTCACTTTAAATACCTTCTTGTATCTTTCTTTGATGAATGGATATAATTTATTCCATTCAAGTATCGCAAAATCCATTCTCGTGCATATGCTTTCCAATAGAGCCAACAATGTGAAAGAAGATGACCAATCTATAGATGAGCACTATCTTTCACAATCTTCTGCATCAGTAAGTATTCTGCAAAGATGGTCTAACTAGACCTCAACAATCTCTTTAAGAAGCTAGAAATTTTTCACTACATCATCTCTTTTTCTTTGTACAATGATCAACTCAGCTTGTAATTCAGCAACTCTCAATCTTTGTTCCCACTTTCATCTTTAGTTCGGTAACATCTTCATTTGCTTGTTTCAATTTCTCACTAACTTCTCTATGTCTCTCTTTGAATTTCTTCAATTTCTCTTTCAACTTCCAAATTCATTCATTTGCTTCATCAAGATTTTATTTCAGATCTTTGTTTTCATTTTCAGCTTTGTCAATGTCATCAAGGGCAGTCCAAAGTTCCACATTCCCATTTGTTCAATTTGTCGGATCTCCCTCAAGTTTTTTAGACTTCTCTAGAGGAACCAAAGCTTTGATACCAATTTTTGAATATTCAAGATACTGAGAGGGGGGGAGTGAATCAATATCTTCTTAAAATTATTGAACAAACACCACTACTTACTTTAATACATAAAACAAAGAAGAGCAAAAACAAAGCATGAAATCACACAACACAAGAACACTAGAATTTTACGTGGAAAACCCAATGAGGGAAAAAGCACGACGAGGATTAGCTCACAATATATAGTTATTTCAATACCCATTACAGAAGAGGCTCACTTCTAGATACAAAAGCTCATTGCTTACAAGGACTCACTATCCAAACATGGAGGCTCACTGCCTACATAAATTATAGAAACAAAATGGCTTACAACCAGAATGTGAACTAATGGAATTACACCACAAGTGTAGATTCAGTTCCTTTGATGCTCAAGGTATTTTCTCACATGAAAATAGACTAAACTTTACCCTTCTATTCACACACTTCACATATCAACAAATACATACTCACACATGCATAATATTCATCTACAAATTGTCTTGTATATATATCTGATATATCCGCACACATCAATTAGGTCATCCTAATTGGATGCAATACATATTTATGAAAATATAACTATTGACTTCATATAAAGTTTCTCCGAAATTGATTCAACCACATGTCATGCAATATTATGTTGGTTGGGACCAAAGCTAGGTAGCACATATAACCACAATTCATGTTGAGCTATAAACAAATTATTAGGTCAGCCATGATTAACCTAATAGTGAAATGCAATCACCAAAACCGATTCCAACTCACCATCCAATCATATGAACATATGAAAATACATATATACATGCTTCTAGTGATCATAATCCTTTTCTCAAAACCTTAAACCACAATGATTACCGGAGAGAATATGCAAACCAAAATACAAGATCAAACACCAAAGAGTATAAACTTGTTCTACAAACCGGTTAAGTATACCGAACCAATCTGATACCATAAACAACATGGTGACATCAATGAAAACATATAGACCGATCTTCTCCATTCTTCCAATAGGGGCAAGGAACCAACTTATTCCTTCCACTAGGGAAATAGCGGGACATCCAAAAAAAATCAAAAAATATTTATTTTTTGATTCAAACAACAATTTTTTAATCTGAAAAGTGTTAGTCTTTGAACCAACGTAATAGGTACCTCGCTTCAAAGAGGGGAAAAATGTAGATACTTAAAAATGTCTTGAATGATAGGATGCAATCGAATCAAATATACTAACATCACTTCATCTTGAAACCCATCCTCTTTTTGCTTAATTGATTGAATTAGCCTAGATATTTATCTAATTATGTCATTTTCATCTATTAACCTAATTAATTTAATTAGGTTAATTCATCCCCTTTCATGCTAAAATTTCTTCCTATTAAATTAAATACATCAAAATATTTAATTTAATGCCTAAGTCCTCTTATTTAAGTAAATAACCCCTAAGTTGTTTAATTAAATATCATCTCACTTTTTCCTTTTTCATTAAATTATTTATTTAAAGAATATTGTTTAATTCCCCTAATTTGCATAATTGAAACTTTATTTAATTATAAAATTACTAATTAAATCTAATCCCCCCCACTTGCAAGGGAATATTCCTCCTTTACACATTCCTCCAAAGAGGGAATATTCCAATGAAATATTCCTTCCCCTTTTGCACATTAAAAATTTGTTTTAATTTGCTAAATATCTAATTTTCCTCACCCATGAGAATATTCCAAAGAATATTCTTTTTCTTCGCTCATTTGAAAAAATGAATATTATCCCTCATAACAAACTTACAAGACTTCATGTGCAAGTTAACTTACAAGATTTCTTGTGCAAGTTTTGAATGTGTGTTTGTTTGGAAGAATATGAGCCCTTGATTCTTTCCTTAATCCATGTGATCATTGATTCTCATCCATTGATGATAATCCATGATCCATGTTTCATCTCTCCATTTTTGACCATTGATTAACCTTTTTAATCTTAGCCCTTCATTTCTCATTTTCTTTCCTATAAATAGGTCACTAATTGGAGACAAATGGATCCATATTTTTCAAAGAAAACTTATGTTGTTGAAATCACTCTCACTTTCATCCATATTTAACACATATTTAGCATATTTAGGTTAATATATTGCATTATTAGCTTAGCTTCCATTAATGTCTTCCATGGTAACTTAGGGTTTTATTTTTTTTAGCTTAAAGATCATTTAGATTAGCTTTACATACACCCACATCGATAATTTTAGCATAGATCGGGTTAAAAAAGCTTTCATCATGGTAAAATATATTTAAACCATGTTTTCATACACATCTCACAATGGTTTCATCGGTATTATTCAATAAAACTGATTGAAACAAGCTCATTATCCAAGGAAATGGGAAAGGGTTGCCATTCCACATCAATACGGCACCACTCCCCCAATAGGATAAGTTGAAATGGATTAGAATAGGTGTATTTGAAGCTTTCATGATTTAATATGCTAGTTTTAATGAATTCTTAGTTTAGTCTTTGTATTGAATGATCTTATTGGACTGATGTTTAGTGGCTTGAATATAATTCATATCCTCATGGATCGAGTGTAGTCAACCCATACTAATCCGTTGATCATAGTTAGAGACTCATTTTTGTTGTTTTATATCATCATTATATAGATTTTTTGAATGTATAGATTAATATACAGATATACATACACCACATTTTGTAATAGTGGTGTGATACATGCACATGACATTGTTTTGATATATATACATGAGATTTTGGATCAACATTATGTGTTCTTTATGTGTATGCTTCGTTTTCAAGTATGATTATATTATTGATGCATGTCTATGGATGTATTCTTAGATTATATGCTATTATGATCTAAGTAAACACACATTGGACATATGCTTAATTAAATACAATGATGATCTAATGTATGGATAAAGGAATTAATCAAACACAATGCATAGATACATAACATAGAAATAAAACACATGTACATGTATAATTCCTAGTTAAAGAAATTAACTACATACACATGTTTACATCATATACAAAATAAAAAAGATAATGTGTTAATGAAGAAATGTCATAGCAATGGTCTGCAATCCGCGATAAAGGGGACAAGCGTCATGCTCATGCCACATAGACCTTATGCATAGTATTGATGGAGATGCATTGAATTGATCAGTTCTTTTAGAGGATTACCATCCATAGGAAACAATCCATATATGCTGAAACCATACACGAAGGTGATTATATAAGAACCTAATCAATTAGGACTAAAATTCCCCTTTTAATTAGGTGGCACATTTATATTTCTCTAATTCTCATAGAGAACAAGATCACCTACCTTTAAGGTACGAGAAATAAAACTTTGATTATAAATATTAGAAATAGATTTTTGATAGGCTTGAAGGTGATTGAGGGTCTATAATCAATGATCATTGAACAACTCAAGCTAGTTTAGACGTACAATAGGATATGTGTCATCATCGATTAATATTTTAAGGGAAACCCACAAAGATGAAATTTCCAACTCTAAAGGCATGATAGACTCAACACCATACACAAGGTTATATGGGGTTGTACAAGTAGCCATATAAATACATATTCTATAGACCCATAAGGCATATGTTAATTGAGTATGCTTGTCTTTACGGTTTTTGTTTACCATTTTCTAGAGAATTAGATGAAGATTTTTATTAGATGCTTCTACTTGGTCATCAAACTAAGGATAGTAAGGTGTAGAAAATTGATGTTGGATGTGAAACTTTTCTAAGAATTTCTTTATAGGTCTTTATTATTAAATTGAGTACCATTTTCAGAAACAAGGGTAGAAGGCAATCCAAAGCGAGCAATGATATTATTCAAAAGAAACCTATAGATTGCTTCAACATTAGTGGATTGGAGTGGAATGGCTTCAACCCATTTCGTAAAGTAATTGGTAGCTATGATGATGAAGGTATGTCCCTTAGAAGAAGGAGGTGATATTTTCTTGATAGTATCCAACCCCCATTTTGCAAATGGCCAATGAGAGGTTTGATTCTGAAGCTATTGTGTAGGAGCTCATATGAGATTACTGTGTTGTTTTTTAGGACATAATGCATATTACCCACAATCTTAATCTATTTCCTACATAACCCCATGAGAGAAAATAATACATGAAAGTAACCATAATGCATAGATCAAATAGACAAGCCATAAGATAGCACAAGATGTACATTGGGAAAACCCTCAAGAGGGAAAAACCTAGCCTCCAAAAGCATCCATACTCTATCTATTATTGAAAAAATAAAAAATACATGCACTTACAAGAGTTATCATGAATAATTTTGAAGCATCAAGCCTCTCCAATGTATTCTCCATGTGTTCAAGCATGAATCCACACATCCCATGCCATGCTTCACATATGCACTCAAAAAGATAATAATGATAGATCACTTACCCAGCCTACCTTAACCACTAAAAAATGTGCTTTATTTTATAGATACAAGCTCACACAAATACAACCAAATGGTAACATAAAACCATGCACCACAAAACCATGTGAATACAAAACCACTAACCACTCATTTAATATTGGGTACTAATTTTCCTCTTTATTAAATATTTACCCAATATTAAACTATTATCTTATGACTCACACCCATAAAATAGTAACCCAATGTTACAATAAAACATAAAGTGGTCCCCAAATAATTGCCTAGTGTGATTAACCACACCTCCTAGGTGCATCACAACTAATTAATTATTTAATTACAACATTATAATATAAAATTATATAAAATGGTGTACAACACCATATCCCAACATTCTCCCAATTATTTTATACATTGCATAAGGTATCAAACAATGAAATACATCATCATAGCCATACGTGTAACCACATGAACCTCCAACATGCTCTTGTGCTCCATCAAGATACCTACAATAAAACCAAAGTGACCACCATCTCAAGAAATAACTCCTCTTAGCCTCCAACATGCCAAGGTGAAGATACACCAATCCAAGAGCACAAGAATAAAATCCAAGTGATAACAAAGGCTCCAAACACGCTATTGTCAAAGGTGAAAAAACCACATGATCATTTACATATAGTCCAAAACACATGCTAATACATCTAACCATCCATACCTCCTAGTTATCAACAACATCGACAAACTCATGCCAACAGCATATACAACCCATAAACCACAATCAAAAGCTCCTTGTATCAAACATGTCAATGAAGAGCATACATATCCAGGGACTCCCATTGCATTGGTAATGTCAAAGCATATCAAGTCTACCAATCAATGCTATACCAAGGTGCGATAAATGATCAACAATGAAGTACCAAGGACAATAACAATGATTGACACATGCAACACCAAAAACTACATAATCTCTCACAAATTGTCACCACAATCCTTCCAAGTCATAAGAACATGATCCTCTAGGAAGGAACTATAGAATGAAGAGAGAAAACCTATAAACCATAATATTTCCTTCTACCAACACCTCAAAAGTGAAATTTTATGTCAAGTATGATCTCCTAACAACCCCAAATGAGAAGCTTCAACAACACCTAAAATAATGTTCAATCTCTTAGATCAAACACAACATATGAATCATGTATAATGCAAACATAGATGTAAGCCTCTCTAATCAAGGAAATCAAACTCAAAGTAACCATTCCAAAATTAGGAAATTAGCCCAATAACCATCTCCTAAAATCCTCATCAACAAATGATAACATAAAATTATATACAAAATGAGATAGCCATACCAACCATCCCTCAAAATGAATCCTCTAGAACTAACTATCCATAGCTCAAGATCCATATCTATGAAAGATAAATCAATATAAACTCATTTTAAAAATCCTCAAATGAGTCCCCAAAATCAATCACCATGACTCAACTTATTCCCATGATAAATCAAAGCACAAAACATAAACACATCAAAAATAGGATGGGAAATACCTATTAGATGATAAACTGTCGAGTAGTCCAAGAGTGGGGAATGAGAATGCTCCTCTAGGATAACCAAGTCATCATGAATCACTCCAAGACCAATATCCTTTATAGGTCCATCATGAACTCATGTCCATATCTAGGTGAGGGCTCCTTGGTCTCCATATTGAAACCTCCAAAGAGTAACTATCTCAAGCAAGTGTCTCTAATCACAAGAGAACTCCAACCTCACCCACATCTCCATGTATCCATGAGAACCTTCAACCAATCAATCCATGTTAAGCTCCAAATTCAACATCACACTATCGTGAAGCTCCCAAAAAAATGACCAATGTAATCAATACCAATAGAACCAATAAGATCAATGCTAAATGTCCAACCAAAAAATTAGGATCCTATCATGACATTATGATCTAACCATCTCCTCCTCACATGTAATAATGCATACATCAGATAGTCTCAAGAGAACATGTATCATGCCAAAAACTAAACCGGTATCAAGAGTAAACCATGACATAATACCAAAAAAATCTCAACCAAGAATCAACATCTCTAATCACATGAGGATAACCATCTCCTACTAGTTTACTTTTAAATGTGAAATAACTCTTCTACAACAACAAGATCTAAGAGATCCTCCAAGACATCCAAAAACACTAAAGAAGATCATCCATCACCAACAATGAATCCACATTATTTCCAACAACTCCCATTGAACCATAATACCGAGTTACACATGGCATTGTGACAACTATCTCTTCCATGAAGATCATCTAGGTACACATATGCAACTGAAATTCTAGTCATATAGAGTAGAACTAATATCTCCAAGCCAATAAGATACAACCACCATCAAACCATCAAGAATCAATCCTAGACTGCCATATCATCATTGTCAAAAGATCCCACTAAAATGTGTAACCAATGAAATATACCAAGCTATTATGACATTGTGATAAAATGACATGCTACAATTCCCAAAAATCAACTAATTAGGTACTCTAACCATCCATCCTATCATCCTAAAGAAACATACTAATGCACAAATGACCACAAACAAATCCAACTAAAAAAGTCTACATTAACAATGAATAATCTTGTGGATATAGATAGTCCACACCTAGTCATCCCAATGAACCAATGAGTTGGACATATCCAATGATTTCATAACTCATAGATCCAAAACATTGAAACATGCAAATTCATCATCACATTAGTAACTTGCAAACTGAGATATCAAAGAAGATAATACTGTAGACACCAAGACTCAAACACCAAATCAATCTCAGATACGATTCACCAAACATGTCCAGAGATGAGTAATGATAGTCAAGGAACCATACAAGCATCTAGGAGATAGAAACAACCTCCTAACACCAAACCATATGACCACCAAACAACCACATACATGATCATGTCATGCCAATGCTCAAATATACTTGCATATCCATGACACCATAATCATAGCCAATGTTGTACCTACACTCAACTATCACCCATATGAGACTCCAAGTATCCACTCGTGTCAATCCATGTCCTTAAAATTGAAGATAACTTGTGTATGTATGTCACCATCAAAGTCCAACTCTGAGGAAAATCTATACACCTATACTAGGAATAACCAAAATAATAATTAGTTGTACCATCATAAATATCATATAAAAATATGTACTCTCAAGGTTTCACATCTTGATGCATATGAGTGATCATCCAACCACACCCTGAATCTCAAGCTGCTACAAGTGATCAAACAAGAAAAAACCTCATCCTAAACTACAAACTAATAATCTCTTTGATCCACTATGTATTATACTACACATTCTCTCCAATGCCTATTCAAAATCGAAAAAAATGATTTTCTATGCAAAATTTATGCTTAAAACTGTGAAATAAAAAATATCAAACTTTTGAGCCCCAAAAATTGATTAAAATAGTAAAATTATGGAACCAAACCTATACCACTATTTAGTTCTCAAAACCACCTTTCCAATGAGTATAAGAAGTAAAAAATCTAACATCTTGGGTGAAAGTTATGCCCATTTGAAAAAAACTTCTCCAATTTGACTAGTGGGTGTCATAGTGGTGGCACTCCAGTGGTTTGCTGGTGGCTCCACTAGTGGTGGTGGTGCACTAGTGGCCCAGTTGGGTGGTGCCACTTAAGGGTGGTGATAGTTCTTCTCTTGCTAGACTTGAAATGCAAATTAAATTTGTTTAAATTTCCAATTTAAAAACATACAACGATATTTTAAATGTTTTTGTAATAGCCACAACCTTATAACAAGGAATTTACTTGGAATTTTAACCATAAAGTAAAAATTACTCATTCCTTAAAAAATAGGACATAATTTTTTTCCTTCAATAATTTAAATTTGCAATTGCATAGCTGATATTATAACCACAACATAATAAATTCATTTCCCTTTTCAACTAGAAAGAATAAATTGCTTTTATTTTTTACATTTTCCACATGAACAATTTCAAATAAATAGCATAAAAATTTGAGAAACAAGGTTGGATATCATTATCTAGATACTTTCTTTCTTTCTATCTCCCAAGACTTAGCATGCCATCTGCAAGAGAGAGAGCATCACCCAATCGCTTTACCTCCAACCATAGACCAACGGTTCCTCACACACCTTCCTAATTAGAAGTGGCCTTTCCCTTGAATGAATGGAATGGTTAAGAACCTCCTAGTAATAGCCATCTGAGCTCTAGTGTGAAGCCCTACTTAACCAATACCATCAAACAACTATGGAGACCTTCGAACTATTAATGACAATTCTGATTGTGTTAAGTATCTAGAACACAGTGAACCAACAAGTGCAAGCATAGACTATTACACTCAATTTGGCCAAAGTATTTGTAATATATACAATCACTACTTACTTGGATAAAATTCATTCATTCACCCACCCTACTCGACTTGGAGAACTTAATTTTACCTATGGTTAAAACATACTATAAACCATTGGTTAACATTTCATATATAAAATTTCATTTTAAAAGTGATGCCTTTATCTAAGTCATAGTCCTAGATACCTATCAATCTCGAGCATAATACTGCTACTTGACTATTGTCCATCTCGAGTATAGTAATACCCCTAGACACCTATAAATATCAAGCATAGTATTGCTCATTGTTAATACATAATTCATCTAGATTGGTCAAGTCTTCCTGACTTTAGAACACCCATGTTACATTCACATAACCTCTTGGGCCTTGACCACCTGCCTCTTGTTCAATGTTCTTACTTACAAATTTTCTACATGACTTGATTGGTTATACTTTACCAATCTTGAATACCCAAGTTACGTTCTCATAACTTATTGGGACTTGACAAATACCAATTATTCAAGTCCTTATTAACCATGAGAGGATATTGTCTCTCATTCTATGCACAAATAGTTGATACTGATGACCCACTATCTTTGACTAGACTCTCTCTTGGTCACAACTAAAATAATATTTAAAATGATCAACATATAGAAATATCAACTATTAATATTAAACCGAAGATTCCTTCTTCATATAATAGTCTTGTATGTCCAATGTTTAGTTTTACTAAAGCATCCTTTGTTAGAATGTGAAGAATCACTAAGTAAACAACTCATTTGGGTTGTTAGTAATTTCAAAATTGAACACCCGAGTTACTTTCACGTAACTACTCGGGTCTTGTCTACAACCAATTGTTCAAATATTTACCATAACCCTTGAGAGCAACTAATTTCAAGATATATTGTTTTAAAATTAAATCTTGACCTATTTGGTCATAATATGGTATATTAATTAGATATACTAATGCCTCATAGAGATGGTTATTTTTCCATGAAGAATATAAATTTCTTTAGGTTTTAGACTATCTCGGTAAACACTATAGTATTTTTTACTAAGGATAAATTCAACTATAGACCAATTGGTTCTACTATTATAAGATTTATATTAATAAGAGCATATAGAGTAAGGTGGTTATAATAGCTAGATTGATATAAAATCATAGGCATTGGATTCCCCTATTATGTTTTGATAGCATCTAGGGTCTAGGCTACTGCCTATAATAACCTATAAGGTTTACCATTCACCTACTCTAAGGATTTTTAGATAGATAATTATGACACTATGCCACCATTTTGACATACACATGGTCATTCATATAATATTGACACTATGTCATACAAACATGGAAATATCATTATTTGAGCTACATAGAAGATTGCTTCCTCTTTACTTATGTTTTTAAGATCCCATTATCAAGTCATAAGGTTTGGTTCTTAAATTCATCATAAGAGATGATGGGGTTTATGATATGTAATAATATCAAGATTATGAGCAATTTATTCACATGCTCAATCCCCAAATTCTAATACTCAAGCAGTAAAACATACTTTTATTTCTTATTCAACTCTTTTCAGAAAAATAGACCATAAAGTTGCTATTTCCCTAGCAATTGAACCATATTTCTAGTTATGATCTCATATACAATATACTAAATATAAAATACGTAAAAGTATCTTTCATTTATATTTTTAGAAAATCAATACTAAATATCATTATTCAGTCTTCTATTTTCAAAGTACATAAGCTCATTGTCGTATTCATTCCTATGATTTTCTTTTCTTTTTCATACTAAACATTTTTATTTCAAGCTTTCTGACAAGAAAATATTAGGTTTAGAAAAAAAATTGAACATGCCTATAAATTACACCTATCGATTGAGTTATCCTCGAATCTAGCCGTGCCAGATTCACGATGTAACCCCCTACAAAACTTGTCTGTTTCGTAGTTCCGTGTACTTCAAGCACACAAAATGAGGAAATTTTCAAATCACCTTGACGCATAGTCCAAAACCTCAAATAGTCCATTTGAGTGTTCCCCCACGTTTTTCTTTCGAAGAGCTTCAAAATGAGTATCTTAGTTAATTCCCAAGCCTTGGGAGTTAGTCGATTTTTCACTCATGTCAAAGCATTGATTTTCAGTGCTCCTACATGAGCCTTGTGTTAGAAAATTAACTTCAAGTGTTGGAGCAGTGATTTTCACCACTCCTACACTTTGCACTTTACACCTGTCTTTTGATGCACAAGTGTTATTTTTCAGCACTAGTGCATTTCCCTCTATCAAGTCCTTTACATGCACGAGCGGTGATTTTCACCACTAGTGCATTTTTTTCGCCATTTTTTATGCCTTCATTAATGTGGACGTTAACTTCACTTGGGTCTTCACTTAATGACTTAATAAGGTCATTTTAGGTTAATTTTTTTTCATTGTTGGTTCATTCGCTCTTCCTCTTCGCCTGGTCCTTCTCCCATCACCACATTGGACTCGAGTTTGAATATTTTTTGCACATATGATCTAGGGTTTCATATTTTTTTCCAAGTATGTCTTTGGGTTTTTCCCTCTTCACCGCACTTTGATGATTTTCTCTCTTTTGGTTAAGGTGTTCAATGGTTTCATTTTGGAATTATTTTTTGTCATCGAAATTTCTGGTTTTGGTTTCTTTTATTTTAAAATCCTTTGCTTTATTTTCGTTGCCCTTCCATGTTTTTCCTTTTGGAGTTTTTCATGCCTTAGTTTTTCTTTGTTATACACATCATGTCCTTGATGCTCTACTATCATTTTTCATTTATCCTTTCCTACCCTCATGGTTGGAAACTTTCCATGATTTTTCATCAATCTTCATGGATCTTTCACCAATGTATTCATCCATTCTCAAGCAGGATTTTTTGCCACTTCTACATGATCGATCTTCCCTATCTATTTGAATGGTGAATACCCACTGCTACACCGAAGTTTCTCTCCAACTCCTAGATGTAGGAGCTAGTCAAGCTTTTAAAATCTGGGTTAATTTTGATCTGTTTCCATGCTTGGGTTGATCTTTTGCTTGTATGCTTAATTGGTTTGGTCTGGGGTTTTAGGGTCAAGTACCTTCATTTTGATATCTTTAAGCCTTAAACCCTTATGTTATATTCTTGCACTGACCTGTTTTACTAGGTTGCCAATTTTTTTAGTGACAACTTAAGTCATCGTGCCCGTGCCATCACCGACCCCTTCGCATACACTCATCTGACATTACTTGTAGGTTATTTATTTAAAATTATTTTATGGTTGGGCCAACTTTTTTTACTCAAGTCCTAAATCTTGAATACGTTCACTATGGGGTCCTAGTTCATTAGCCTAGTTATGGACTCCTTTTATGACTATAATTGCATGTGCAAAAATTAGGTCTATCAGATTCAAATGATTAAATCTTAGCCATGAGTATACACCACAGAAGATTGAAATGACCCATCTTCAAAGAGTTGTGCAGCTTGCATGCTTGTGACATGTGTCCCTCTGCAGGATGTGGGACCCGATTTCCAACATAGCACCCGATACACTTGAGTTGGAGAATCAACATTGATAATAAATCCATATGATCAAATCTGAACCATTGAGCACACACCACGCGAGCGTTAAAATGATATTTTAAAGCCTACCACATGGTGTGCATGATTGTGAAGGATGTATCCTTTTTCCGGAGGGGAAAGGACCATGGGGTCCTCCAACAAATGACTTGGCATCTGACTAGTGAACTCTTGATCGGTCGATAGGATGGTGAATGATGGTGACGTGTTTTCAAATGGTTTTTGGCTCAATTAGGATCATTCGATATGCCACATCAAGATCAGATCTACATACATGATTTAAAATTAGAATTGAAAATGTAAGAGTCATTTCCTTTCCCGTGAGTGAATAGTAATGGCATTAAATACAACTAATGCCATCTAACATCAACATTAGTGCATTTAAGGCTAGTTTTTCTACACACCTGAATATTGCTAGAGATTCATAGGTACCCTGGAGATCGAGAAAACATCTTTCAGAGTTCGTTGTGACCAGAATTGGGATTTCCTACTAGTAGAAATCCGTAAGTAGAACAAACACTTTCTTTGTGTCATTTTCTTAAAAAAGGAGAAAAAACTTGAATTAGGGCAAACATCTATTGTTAGAAGTTGTTTGTTTGTTTTAATTGCTTTATTAGAGTTTGGTTATGCATTAATAGGGGGTAGGCCTTGTCAAATTCCATAAAATTTCATCTCATAGGTGGTTTCCTAATATATGAACAAAGGTTCTAGGTTTTTCATATCTTTTTGGTAAAACCTTAGATTTTTTAGTATCTGTTCTTCACCTATGGCACCAAAAAATCAAGCATCACGTTCAGAAACCCCAAGTAGGACTCTCTCCTAGGATATAATCAACTAATTGAAACCCTCCATAAGCAAAAAGGCCAAGGGAGTTGTTATGTTTTATGGCTATCAGGTTTAAGAAGGGTTGAAGGATAAGATATGTGGTATCAGGGATGCTAATTTTCTGCTTCCTGGGTGACGATTATTTCAAAATTGGTTTGGAAATGGGAATTTCGGTGTTCCTGTTTACAACCCTTGGAGGTTAGATTTGGGAAAATTGGTGGTACCAAATGTGTACATGGATGTCGATTTTCTAAAGGTACGACCCTATTTCAAGAGTAGTCAGGTCATATGAAAGTAAAGAATTGGTCAAAATAACTAGAGAGGAGATTGTAGATATCTTTAATCTGCATGAGTGGAATGAGGGTATGATCCCAATTGACCTCAATTTCTTTAGGGAGGAGTATAGGAATATTAAATTTCTTTTCAGAATAATAATGCTACCTATCCATACTGCCTCTATTGAGAAAGGAAGACATAGGAGGCAAATAAGATTAGTGAAGATGAAAAGGAGCCTTTCCCAATGAGATACTTTGCTAGTTATTTCAGGAAGACATTTTACTCTCTCTTTTGAATTCTTGGCATGGATGAACCATCCACCATACCTATAGACCTCATGTATATGGCTGCACACCTCCAACACTCAGCCTATAATGTGGTTTATGATTATGCAAAATATTTGTCAGATAGGATGCACAAAGGCTTGAGTGCACTCAAGGAGGGTAAAGAACCAATGGGATTTTGGTGATATTCTCTATTGATGCAAATGTTCCTATTCAAGGGTGAGAAGGTTTTTGGAAAAGATATGAAATCAAAAAAGAGGGAGGATGATATTGATTTTCATGTCCAATGTTGGACCCAAATTTTGGATAAAGATGATTCCAAGTTTGACTATGTGGTGTTCAACAATATTTTTTCCTTAAGGATGAGGAGATTTCTGGTCCATAACCTGCCTAAGATTCCAAAGGAAATCCATGAGTTTCTAAGGCCCATGGAGAAGAGGCCTGATTTGAATTTGAGTCATAACTAGGGCGATATAGTTGCCTACCCTCATACTACTATTTTTAGAATATATGGAACTCCGGTGAACCCTTAAGTTTTCCCAAGGGATGTGCCTTTAAGGTTGTGATTTATTGAAATCATGAGGCAGTTGGGAGCAACATAGACAACACATTTCACAGAATCATGAAATAAAGGTTCATTCTTCCTCGAATGGACAACATTTTCTGATTTTGTGATGGTAAAAGGGGGTTGGAAGGATTTGAGTAAGTTCCTAACACCTTATTAGCTGAAAATAGTACACCCAAGAAATCATGATCCAGAGGGTTTTATTGCTGGTTTGAAGGCAATACAAAGGAGTGGTCAATTTATACACAATTTTTATTACCCTGAGGATGTTATTAGAAATATCATAGATTTCTCTGAACAAGAAGAGAGAAAGGAAAAATATTTTTCTTTCAAAAAGATGATGGAGCAAGCTACAAGGAGAGATCCTAAGTATGATCCTATACCCAATATTAAGGGCGATTTCAATAGAATTGTGTATGTTCTCCAAAACTTTGAGGATATAGTGGTTATTTTGAGGGCAGAGCATGCAGTGGAAGACATGGGAAAATTAGTGGCAGTAGAACAAGATCCCACAATAATACTTGAGGAGAGACCTTATCAGACAACCAAAATTGAGAATCTATTCTAGAAGGAAGGAGAGGTAAGGAAGTAGCAAACATTGCCAACTCCCACTACATCAAAGGAATCAAGAGTGGATTCCCCTCACAGCTTAGTTCCATCATCTCCTAGGTAGTCTTCTCCTATTATTATTGATGTTGATTCACCTCCTAGGTAATCTCTCCCATCAAAACAACCCCCAACCAAGAAGAAAAAAGTTGAGGTATGTAAGGTTGTTGATTATTCTGAATCAGATGAGGATGATATTTTGGTGATCCCTGAAGATATGCAGCAAGGGATGCCTTCTCCCCCAAGAGAAGTGGCATCAAGCTCTGGAATGGGTGACCTTGGATGAGTAAAATAGATTTCAGTGGCTTGCATAATGATGATGATTTTTGACAAGATGCCTGTAGGGAATTCATGGAAAAAGATTCATTCATTGAGACTAAGGCATTTAAAAGCTTTATGTGGAGGGAAAGTGTTCAAGAATATACTGAGAGGGTGGCCAAGGAAAGAAGTTTGCACCTTGATCTTCTAGAGGAGGCTATACAAGCCAATGCAAGAAGTGAGATGAAAAAGAAATTTCAGGATATCAAACTAGATGAGGCTTGGGAACTTGTACAAAGGAGTGGTGTTTTGTTACTACCTAAGTGGGACATAGCTAAGTCTATTGTCCTAGACACAATAAGGAGAGTTGAGAGACCTTTATTTCAAACTGAGGAGGAGGCTATATTGGCATTTCACGGGTTAGATTTTAGTGAAGAATGGGATTCTCTAGCTATATGGTCATTATATCTTGGTTCTAAGAAGCCCATTGTAGCAAAACTGACTAATTTCAAAAGACAACTAATTATAAAGAGAGTTGTTGATACCCCTACATTAGAGGTAGCTGATATGACCATGAATATTAGTAAGTTCACAAGGGCAACAGTGGAAAGCCTCACCAGAGAGAGAGATACATATAGGAGTAAGTATAATGATTTGATCGATGAGTATAGCTTGAGTCAATAGAGGGTTTCTGAGCTTGAAACAAAAGTAACATTGTTAAAACAACAAGTAGAGACTCTTGAGTCTCAAGGGTTGACTAGTCTAGGTCATGCAGTACCCACATCTCCCATGACTCATTCCCCTCATCCCGCTCCTGAGCAACCCATGACAATTGTGCCTTATAATATGGGCGAAGAGGCATTGCAAGTTGAGCAACTAGAAATATAAGGAGCAACCCCATCAACTAAACCTACCAAGGAGGAATTAATGCTCCAGATTAAGGAATACAAGGAATTGTTTCAACAGGCCCAAAATGTTGTGTATGAAACTAACTCTAAAATTGTTCACATAGTTTTGAAGCATATGAATAAAAAAATCCAAAGTACATTGAATAGAATTCATTCAAGTTATTCTTCAATGATTCAAGCAATAAAGTTGTCTGAAAGAGATAGGGAATTAGCTACTCCATTGTTGGATAAATGGATTCCAAGGGTTGAAAATCTGAAGCTTATGGCAATTGGGGCTAGGCAGAAAGAAGATATGTACCTAAATGTTATCCCAACTTATAGATTTATTGGTGAGATTAGGGAGAAAAAATTTCAAGGTTATGCCGCTCCTATGGATGCCAGAATAAAAGAGCTAAAGACCAAGTTCGATGATGCATATACTTCATTATTGCTTGATATTTAGGATATACATGATGGGATCAAACCTCTATAGGTATGGAGGGGTCAGATTGAAGAAACTATTACTTCTCAAGCATCATACAATTGTAAAGGAATTCATATTGACATGTTGAAGAATAATCTTGAGAAGTTGTCTTTTATCATTGGCTTCTTGTAGGATTTTGAAAAGGATGCTACTTCTGTGATGATAAAGTATGCCCCATACAAAAAGAAGATGGATCAGATTATTAGGTTTGATAGGCCTTCAAACACAGAGTATGAATCATGGAAGAGGATTTTCATTGGTGATTTGGAGTTGAGAATATAATATGAGAACACATGTACTTGGTTGAGTACAGTACAAGTATGCACTTAGAAGTTACATTGTATAAAGATATTTTTTCTCCTTAGCTCAGGATGTAATGAAAAAATGTTGACTAGTGCTAACATGGATTGGTGCCGATGCTGATCGATATGATGACTCATTCTCTCTCCTTCGAATGCTTAGGAAGATAAAAGAGGTCACAATTGTATGAAGGTTATCATCATACTCCAAGATGCCTTTTGGAAGGCGGTTATATTTTTTGCTACGAGTAATTTTTTTTCTCACGTGTTTCCCTCCATTTGTAAATGCAACTACAAAGGGAATATGTTTTAGCTGTCCAATATAAATGGGACATGTGTACATATTGGCCCAAATATTTTTTTTCTCTCTTGTTCTTATAAAGGGAATTCACAGCCATATGTATAGGTCTTTTGTTGAATTGTAGAGCCGACTGATGCAAATGAGAAGCACAAAGATATATTTTTTTGAGTCGAAGTCTTAGGTTATGAGTTGATAGAGTTAATTTTGTCAATTGTATGATTTCTAGGCATATCTAAAGAAAATATGTTAATCTTATGATTCCATTGTCTCTCCATTATGGTATTTTACATGAATTATTAATGAGAAATACGATCAAGGATCATTTCATTGATTTTCATTATCTTTCACAACACTGTGAAATATGTTTTGATTATGACTCTGGTTTAATGAACTAGTTAGAATACCTTAATTAGAACATGGATTTACGTAGATGTTAAGTGGATTTTGTAAGTAGTTGTGGGTCTTAAGTACCGATATGTGAATTGTAATACATTTTCACTAAGATCATGGATATCTAGAATTAAATTCACCTTATAGTTCAGTGTGCTTTGTCTTGACTCCATACCCTAAGATAAGACACTAGTCTGGGAGTGTTTAATGTATTCATTCTGGTTCTAGTCTTTAATGGGAGAACATATTTTATAAATACATTTTAATTGACTTACCTATGTTATGTTTGTGTTATTGTATTCTTGACTGTTAGTATTTGATTCTTCTAAGGAACTGCCCATTTCTTGCAGGATTTCATCTAATTAGCCTCTGATGGGGATACATCTACTTTTTTATACAATGTATGATATAATTTGATAGACAGGGACATAAGATATACGTTGTGGGATCACCCTCTCAAGTTTTGCAAAGCCTAAAGTGTAAGAGAAGAAGCGTTAAGACTTCATCTCATTCTTTGGACAATTGTCTCTCAAGTATTCGATAATTAAGTGTGGCAAGCTCATAGGTGTTTGGTGAGATTTGATTGGTTCTTAAAAAACAACCAATCGGATCGGTGAAAATCACCTCTCCTACATGGAGCGTTTTTCTTCTCACATGTTGAGGCGTTGAAAAAGAGCACTTGTACACTTGCTCTCCAATATGAAGGACATGCTTGAGTGCTAATTTTTGGTGCCCAAACATGAAATTAATATCCCCCACATATGCTGAAGCACTAAAAAATAGCACCCCTACACTTTTATCCCACAAGCGCTAGAGACATGTAGGAGCGCTGATTTTCATACATGGAAAACTATCATCTAAAGATGTAGGAGCACTGATTTTCAATGCTCCTACACAAAAAGAAAATTTCTCTTCTAACACTCTGAAATCACTTCACTTGCACTTTGAACTTCGTTTCTTCCCCAATGCTAAATTTTCATTACAAAATAACTCGTGTACACTTACTTTGAGTTTCGTGCTTGCCTCACACTTCCTAATGGTGCATTTCCTCCTAACATTTGTTGATTCACTATTCTTGCAATTCATCTCAAGATCTCATTAGGTGATCTAAGAAGGGGATATCCCTTGATCCATTTGTTTCTAGATGCCAACAAAGAAGCCTCCATCGTCTTCTAAGATAGAAGGAAAAATGAAATACAAATATCAGGGTGTTTTTCTACCTATCGTGGCGATCCCAAAGGTGGATGAAAATAAATACACTGAAATTGGTGATCAAGACCTTGAATATTTTGTGAAAAGAATTGCGAAAAATCCCTTAAAATATAGCTTGAGAGATATTGTCCATAGCCATTTTCCCCTAGTATCCACATTCTTGAATTCTACTCATAATATAGATTTTGTTCTCTAGGTTGTATCTCACTACATTAGAGATAGAAGTGTAATAGATTCCCTGGGGCAAGTCATGATGAGACTAGATCCTGAATTCTTTGATATTGTTTTATGGTTTCCTCACATGGAACAATATACAAAGATCTCAATGCAACAGGAAAATGAGGTTTATGATCAGGATCCAACTAAGGCTAAAAATTAGATTAACAACCAATAGCTGAAAACACCTAAGCCTACTATCTCAAGATGACCAAAGGGGCTTCCTAGGAGTGATTTCAAAGAAGAGTTTAGGGATATGATTAATCTCCCGAGAAGGGTTAAAGGATTGCCTGAGTCATCTTATTTTTAGGAATGGATGTATGAATATATCTGGATCATCAGGAGAAAGAAATATCATATTGATTGGGGGACTTAAATCAATGATGGAATTCATGAGTAGCTGATAAATGTGCCAACCACTCCAAACTTCTACATGACTTCTTATTTGGTGTATGCTACCACAGTAATGAGGCAATTTTTGAGGCTGTCTACAAAGGGAAGCAAACATTCTATACCTATGTATGAATATTTTTATCAGTTGAAATTAAGAGAAAGTATTTATTATTTTAGGAGGGTCACATATGCCTTCTTTGCACCCCTGCTCAGTTTTGATCCAAATCTTGAAAAGAAGAGAGTATCGGATGCGGCATACAAAGTGGTTAGTAAAGTTGGGTGTATCTTTCGCAATTCTCAACTTTCACCTATATGAGAGGGGGTTGCTATACTGGGTGTTCATACATGGTACCCATATATTCCTTAGATAAGTGGATACTCATGGATCTATGCAGATAACTGATCTCAGTCCATAAGGAACACATGAGAATTCACAAACTGTATTTCAAGTTTCTACTAAAAATTGAGATGTATATTGTTCATAGTGTATAAAAGGAAAAGTTAGTCTATGCAAAAATGCAAGTCATAACAATCAAAAAATACAAATATAGATTTGATTGTGACTACCGTGATGTGAAGAAGAAATTGAAGAAATATTATCAACATGTCTACTGATTTGAAGACATACGGGCAAACTGCAGGGATGAAGAATACATCCATAAAATGAACTTTTGTAGGCTAACAATAGAGAAAATTAGAGAGTTGGGTGTAGCTGATCTACCAAAGGATTTCCAAGATACTGGCAACATCCTAAACTCTACTTATGAAGAAGATGAGTTTTCTAAGAGGCGGTTATGTTTGATTGAATGGTCTAAAAATGAAAGTATTTCTATCAAGGAAAGGCTTTCTCCCATCTTGCATAACACAATAGAATGATCGCTTGAACATGGTTTCCAAATGAAATATTTCAAGACCAAATCAGAAGGAGAAGCACTAGGAGTAGAAACTAGTCAACAAGTAGAACTCCACGCAAAGAACAAACAAGAGACTACTCCATCTTCTTGCCAAAGAGGTCCAAGAATCAAGTTCACTGTTGGTAAGAAAGTTACACAGACTATTGAAGAATAGGAGGCAACAAAATATGAACCTACACATGTACGAGGAAAAGAGCTTGCTTATGAGGAACAAATTTTTGAAGAAGAAGAAGCAAATGAAAGTGAAGAATTTGAAGAAGAATAGTTTGCAGAAGAAGAGGATTGTGAAAAATATAAAGGAGAAAAGGAAGGTAATGAGGAAGAACTTGGGCATGATGATGAACAACCTCTATATCTAGTGCAGTGGCACCATGTTAGTCCATTTTGTAAATAAGGTCTTTGATAGGTTTTTGGGGTGTTTTTAGTCATTTTTCATTCAATAAGATGATAATAGACCATTTGACATGTATTAGGGGTTCATTTAGGTCAATGTTGTCAAATTTTGTAATTCCTTTAAAAGTTGTCATATTGCAATATTGTAAAGGTGCAAAAATGCAAAGGTGGGAATCCCAACGGTCAAGAAGTTCAAACATTAGTTAGAGTTAGTTGGATCAGTTTTGTTTTGGGTGTGTAAGAGTTTAAAAATTACTAAAAGGCTCGAGGAAGGGTTAGAAGCTTTGTACTGAAGATTGAATCAAGAATAAGATAGTTTCCTTGCATTCTTATTGGTAAAATTGTTGTTCATACCTCTGAGGAGTTTTGGTTAAAGGTGATGTGAATTGTATAGAGACATTCCTTAAGATTGTTCTGGATTTTGAGTGACTGAATTTTATCAAGTTTTGAATTTTTTACAAGCATTCTTCTGGGAACGGGTCTGTAACACCCTCTTGAGGGTTTGAAAGTGTTCAAAATGCAAAATTGACCCATTCCACTGGTAGGATAGGTTGTAAATTTGTGGAATGGGTACTTGTAGGTAGATTTCAATGTTGAAGTAGGTTTTAGGAGTAGGGAAGGAGACTTGTAGAGTGTTGTGTGATGTCCTAGTTGTATTTCATGATGTTTTAGGGTTGAATTTGATGGTTAGAGGTTAGGATTGGTTGTAAAACCATTGGACATATATTTGTGAAGGATTGAATAGCTTAGGGAGACATATTAGAAGGTGTTTGAGGTGTTGGAAAGGTGAACCAAGGTGTGGAGTGTTGATTTCCAATAAATCCCTATGAAACCTAGCCTAGAATGGCTTAAAAAAGGGTTTAGTGCTTTGATGCGTTAGTGAAGGTTTTAGTGACTAAAATTTCTTGATTCAGGGTATTTGAGGTTTGGTTAAGGTTTGAGAACATTTTTTTGTGATTCGAGAAAAAATTATATGTTAGTTTCTTTTGAAATGTGGCTTATTTAGCTTAAGGGGACAACATAACAGTCAGATTTTGAAGGTGATGGTCCAAAGTGAACCTATGAGGTTTTAAGATATGTTAGAGTATGACTTAATGGGTATCTGAAAATATGAAGTTTTTTTGGATTGAGGTCCTTCTCTAAAAGATATGCCAAAATTTCATGGTTTGGTGTGCTACAAGGAGATATGAAGGAATTGAGGGTTAGATGTCAAGTTAGGGTTTTGGTGATTGAATAATTGTTCACAATAGTTTGAATTGTTTTTTTTATGAGGTTGCCTCCCTACTCTACATCAATTGGTATTGGAGCATAGGTTCTGATTGAAAGTGGTAAAAGTGAATGAATTGTCATAAGAAATATGCCTCCAAAGAACAATCCAATGGCCAAGGAAGTTAGAGATATGAAAGAACATTATATAAAGGAGGTGAGACTTTATAAGGATTATCATGAACCTACCCTTTCCAAAATAGCATCCCTAGAGAAGAACCAAAGAAGAGATGTGGTCAGTGGTGACCAAAGTGATAAGGAGGATGAGGGTGAGAGTGTGAACCCTCAAGGAGGGGTCCATGAAGAAGAGGAAATGGACCTTGAAGAAGAAAGAATGGTTAGGATGCTAAATTTTTTCAAGTGGATAAATATCCAAATGTGAAATTTGGAGTGCCTATGTACAATTGAAAGATGGACAATGAGAAATTTTTGGCTTGGATAGATGCTTTGGACAATTTATTCGAATTTGAAGAAGTAGAGGATAATAAGAAGGTGGAACTTGCTAAAAAAAAGTTGAAGGGCCCTACCCTAACATGGTGGAACTATGCTCAAGATGAAAGAGTCAAGAAGGGAAAGACAAAGATAAATTCATGGGAAAAAATGGTAGCCAAGGTGAAGGGACAATTCCTACCAATTGGTTATGAAATCCAAACATTTAGGAAGTTGCAGAACCTAAAACAAAAAGAGTTGGATATCATGGCATACACTGAGGAATTCCATAGACTTAGCATTAGAGCAAGACATGTAGAGAATGAAAGAGAAAAGGTATCAAGGTACCTAAATGGCCTAAGGTACAATATTCAAGATGAAATCAGCCACACTACTCCCAAGATTGTTGAAGAATGTTTTCAACTAGCTGCAAATGTAGAGGAAAGGATAAAAATAAGGCAAGAAAGACAAGGAAGAGGTAGAGGCAATGCTAATAGAGGAAAGGTACAAGGAAAACCTATGAAGAACAAGAAGATACAAGAAAAAAAAAAGACCAAGTTGCTGATCAAAGAGGTGGATTCAAAGGCTTTATAGGAAGATTTGGTGGAGATAGAGGTTCAAGATCATTTTAAAGAAGATATTACAATTGCAATTAGATTGTCCATGTAGCATGGAAGTGTCTAGAGAAACAAGGTTCTACTTCAAGTGGTGGTGATAAAAGAGTAGATTTGGTGCAAGAGGATGATTGTGAAATTGTCAATTCTCCTAATCAACTTGCTGTTCTAGAAGTTGGGGAACTCTTGATGGTGAGGAAAACTCTACTCAAAGCATCCAAGGAGAAAAAATCAACACAAAGGAGAAAACTATTTAGGAAAACTTGCAAATGCAAAGGAAAGGTATGTAAAGTTGTTGCAAACTTTGGAAGTACAGATAATGTGGTGTCCATAGAAATGGTTGATAAACTAAAATTCAAAAAGTACCTCATGAAACACTTTATAGAGTGTCATGGCTGAATAATGATCAGTCTCTTTTGGTAAATGAACAATATTTAGTTGAATTTAACATTGGTGGATACAAGGATATCATTCTCTATGATGTGTTGCCCATGAATTGTTGCCATTTTTTACTTGGAAGACCATGGCAGTTTGGTAGACATGCCATATATGATGGAAGAGATAATAATTATCATATTGAAAAGGATGGAACCAATTTTAAACTAACACCATTGTAGGAATATGTTAAAGAGAAGACCAAGGAAACTAAGGTGATCATGTTAGGTAACAAGGAGTTTGTGAAATTTGAGGAAAAAGAGCATGAAGAGTGTGCAACCACTGCAAAAGAAGATGTGAAGACAATAAGTTTGAGGAATGATTCCATGTTATAGGGAAGAAAATATGATGATAAGTTGGTGTCAAGAGCAGACAAAGAGAAGGTCAAAGATGAATTAAAAAATTGGGTAGAAAATCATGATGAGATCATGGTGGGAAAGATATTTTTTCCATTGAGTACAAAGGAGGTTAGAGGGTAGTCATATTCTATGAGAAAAATGGTTTGTAAGTTTGATAAGATACATATTATGGGGGTAGAGAACTCGAGGATAGCGATGAAGGAAAAATATGGAATGAAACAAGGTGCATGGCAAGGCCAAAGGGGTGAGTTCAAATATACATCAAAGGTAAATAAGAGGAAATTTCAAGAAAAGGTTGATAAAGGTATGTTGGCAGATGTTTAGGCAGGTTTAACATAATTCTCAAGTGAAGAGAAAGAGAGACAACTTAAAAGAAAGCATTGATCAAAAGCAAAAGACAATAAATGTTTTAAATATCTAACACATTAGAAAGGAGTACCAAATAAAAAGGCTCTTGAAGATCAAAGAGATGAAGTGATCAAGTGTGGACAAGCTGCAATACAGTCCTCAAGGGACTTGAGTTCTTTTTCAAGCCGAGTGTATGGTGCAGGGGCACCATGTTAGTCCATTTTTTAAATAAGGTCTTTGATAGTTTTTTTCGGATTTTTTTAGTCATTTTTCATTCAATAAGGTCATAATAGACCATTTGACATGTATTAGGGGTTCATTTTGGTTAATGTTGTCAAATTTTGTAATTCCTTCAAAAGTTGTCATATTGCAATATTGTAAAGGTGCAAAAATGCAAAGGTGGGAATCCCAACGGTGAAGAAGTTCAAACATTAGTTAGATTCAGTTAGATCAGTTTTTTTTTGGGTGTGTAAGAGTTTAAAAAGGCCTGAAAAGGCTCAAGGAAGGGTTATAAGCTTTGTACTGAAAATTGAATCAATAATAAGATAATTTCCTTGCATTCTTACTGGTAAACTTGTAGTTTAGACCTCTGTATGGCTCTGTACTGAGGAGTTTTTGTTAAAGGTAATGTGAATTGTATAGAGACATTCTTTAAGATCATTTTGGATTTCGAGTGACTGAATTTCATCAAGTTTTGAAGTTTTTACATGCATTCTTCTGGGAATGGGCCTGTAACACCTTGTTGAGGGTTTGAAAGTGTTCAAAATGCAAAATTGACCCATTCCATTGGTAGGATAGGTTGTAAATTGGTGGAATGGATAATTTTAGGTAGATTTCAATGTTGAAGTAGGTTTTTGGAGCAAGGAGGGTGATTTCTAGAGTGTTGTGTGATGCTCTAGTTGTATTTCATGAGGTTTTAGGGTTGAATTTGATGGTTAGAGGATAGGGTTGGTTGTAAAACCATTCAAAAAAGGTTTGTGAAGGTTGGAATAGCTTAGGAAGAAATATTAGAAGTTGTTTTATGTGTTGGAAAGGTGAACCAAGGTGTGGAGTCTTTATTTCCAATAAACCCCTAAACCTAGCCTAGAATGGCTTAAACAAGGGTTTAGTGCTTTGATGCATTAGTGAAGGTTTCAAAGACTAGAAGTTGTTGATTTATGGTATTTGAGGCTTGGTTAAGGTTTGAGAACAATTTTTTGTGGTTGGAGAAAAGATTATATGTTAGTTTCTTCGAAAATGTGGCCTATTTGGCTTAAGGTGACAATGTGACAGTCATATTTTGACCGTGATGGTCCAAAGTGACCCTATGAGGTTTTAAGATATGTTAAATTAGGAATTAATGGTTATATGAAAAGATCAAGATTTTGTGGATTGAGTGCCTTCTCTAAAAGATATGCCCAAAATTCATGATTTGGTGTTCTACAAGGAGACAGGAAGGAATTGAGGGTTAGATATCAAGTTAGGGTTTTGGTGATTGAATAATTGTTCAAAATATTTTGAATTGTGATTCTTATGAGGTTTCCTCTCTTCTCTGCATCAATTTGCACATGAAAATATTGTCAAAGATCTTCCCTGAACGTCATCACCTTTAACTCAAATGTTCCTCATACAGCTCCCAATCCTAATGCTCCTCCACCTCCTCTCCCTAATTCACCTCCTCCCACATCTACCATATATGCAGTGGAAATATATCTTCCCCCTACAAAATTAACCGTCCTTTCCATTCCTCCTACAGTTTCAAACCTAGAAACTGTTGATGTCTTGTCAAGCTCAACCTCATCCATCCCAATTTTGTCATCTCGATCTTTTGATATTCCATCTGAAGGTAAATTTAATAGATTTATGAATGAGTCTTTGTAGAGTGAACTTGGTATACAGTCTACTAGAGCAATCACGACAGATAATACCCCAATTGTTACCATACCAATCATTTCTATAGAAGTAGCTATGACACAAGAGTTGACTGTAAGTCAAGAAGCATATACTTTCTCCCTTCCTCCTTGGTTGGTCTCTCAAGTATCAAAGAAAAAGAAACAAATGATCTCTTCAGAAGAGCTTAATCTTGAAGAGATAGCTCCTCCAAATTTCAACGAGAAGAAAAAGGTGAAAGTTCATTCAAGGCTTCATGTTGAAAAAACTGGTCATAAGTTTGTAGAGATTGGTATACCCTCGCAAGAAGAAGGTGATGTTAAGATGGAGGAATACACAGTCACAAGATTCCAACTCGACAAAGTTACAAATGAAAGTGAAAAGGCAGATGCACAGGTGGTCCTAGATGTATTAGCAAGAAGGCTTGACAAGATGGAATAGGCCCAAAATATGTACAAGGAAAAGGCCGAGAGTTATGTAACTATTTTGAGGAAACTTGTAGGCTCTTTAGGAAATGTATGACCTATGACTATGGTAAGATTTGAGGAAACAACAGTATAAAAGCCAGAGAATTTTTCCTCCAAGGGTGAGGTGTTGCATGATTTCATTTCTGAAATGATAGAACATGGTTGACAAGTTATAACTACTATAAATGAGAAGGCCACTCAAATAGCCAAGCTAAAATCTGATCTCGATAAAGAAGAGAACATACTTTCCCAAGAGCAAAAATAAATCAAAAAATGCCTCTCATTTTGGTCATGAATGAAAGAGGAAAAGGTGAGTATGTTGGTGGAAGTTGGGGTAATTCTCGATAAAGAGAAATATGTGGAGGTAAGAGAATATATCAAGCACTACATTCAAGTGATGAAGTCTCTTATTGAAGATATCTACCAAGTACATGTAGATATCGAAGGACATTGTGTTACCCTAGAAAATGGAATTAAGGAGTTACCAGGTAAGCTCCTTGATGAATATTATATTTTCCTCTCGACTAATGAAATTTTATAGATCTACAAGGAAGCCTTCATGAAGCAAGTGGAGGATGCACACTTTTCAAATACCTCAATGCATGCAATTTGTGACATATGGATTTCTCTTGATAATCTCAAGACACATCTTGATAGATGCAAGATGATTCACTCATCTGCCAAAAGATCAATCACCAAAGTTCACACCATAGTGGATTACACTAATGGTCCAAATGAGGCATTCACACTAAAGACAAAGAAGAGATATGAAGACTTCCATGCCCAGTGCAAGGAACCATGAAGGTTGCTTTTCATCTCCAGTGTTAGGTAGTTTTTTGATTTCATTTACACATTTTGTAAATATTTCTCGACATATTACATGCCATTTTGGCAAATGTAATCACATGTAAAAACATAGATTTTTTCCTAAAAATATGCATGACATATTTAAATAAGTCAACTAGTTAGTTAGGTCTGATTTTCCTAAATTTTCTCCTAGATTCACTCTTTTGATTTTCCTAGATTTTCTCTCCTATCCCATCTAAAAATAAGAGAGGATCCTATTGTAATATTTTATCTTTTATCTTTTGCAATGAAGTGTTTCCCATTTTTAGAAGAAAATACATGAAACTTTGTGTTCATCTTTGTGTATCTATTTTGATGAGTAAAGAAGAAAGTTGCATACCAGAATTTCTGTTGGAATCGATTATCTTTTGGATTTGATTGAGATTGGTAGTGATTAGTGATTAATATCTAAAGGGCTTTGAGTAAATCTATGTAAAATTTGTGTTACACTCTTTCATTCAAATTTATGTTATTTGATTGAATGTTGTTAGCGAACTCTCTACGAGACTTTGTGCTTGTATTTGTTCATGTTGTTCATGGATCTATTGTGGACTATCTAGAAGACATTGCACTTCTTATACAATGTTGGTTATATATCTCAAAGGATTCATTGGTGAAAGCAATGAAATAAATTTGTGCCTTCATGAGTATTCATGTTTTATCATTTATTCTTATTGTGTTGGTATTCTTGGTCTTTGCTTTGACAAGATAAGAATATCAGAATTACTGCTTTGTTTTTAGTTTTTAGTTATATTGAATAAGGAACTCAAAACCATGAAGCATTGTAAAACATATTCTTTGAAAAAAGAGAGAATTATGAATGTGACATACCCCCATCTCTTAATCATAGTGTACATCATTGTGAATACTTAGTGTAGACACATAAAATTGACCTAGACCCACGAACTCAATTTTCTCATTAATTTCTCTAAACATAATTTGATTATGTCCTTCTATCCAAATTTAACTATTAATTAAATAATGATCAATTATATAATTAATTCACCTCTCTATTCTTCCTAACTATTTAAATAAATCACATTTATTTAAATACGCCACTAATGTCTAGTGTCCTCTTTAACTAAATAAATTATTAAATTTATTTAATTAATCTATTATTCCTTCCTAGTTATTTAAATAAATAAATTTTATTTAAATATGTCTCTAATACTAAGGTCTTCTCATAATTAAATAAATATCCCACAATTTATTTAATTATTAACCCACTTCTTTCACAATTAAATAATTAAAATTAATGATTTAATTGTCTCATTTAATTCCCTTCCAAATTTAAATAAAAATCATTTATTTAAATTTCCCTCTTTCCAAATAAATAATTTTCAAATTATTATTTGAAGTCACATGACCAACCATTTTGAATTAAATTAATATTAAATTCAAAATAGTATTTCCCCCCATAAATCAAGTAATTTCTAAAATTAGTTAATTTTCTAACTCCCTCTTTTTATGTGCCAAATCTTATCTCCATGTCACACACATTCTTATTCCTTGATTTAATTTCTTAAATTAAATATTGTCCACTCATTTTGAATTCACTCTAACGTTTCCCTAACCATAATTGTGGGTTGTCATTTTGAATCTTGACCAATGATTCTAGGGTACCTTTGAATCTTCAATCTTGTCCATTCACCCAAAATTGTATTTTTTATAAAATGGAAATTTTGTTCTCACTTTGATCATCTTGGATCTTACAAATCTTGAATCTTGCATCTCTTATTTTCTTGTCTTCATATTTGTCATCTTGCTAGGTAGTTTTCATGTAGAACTTAGTTTTACTTGCATAGCCATTTAAAATCCTTCAACATTTGCTTAGGACTTTTTATTGTCATTATATTGCTCATCAAAAATTTTAGGGCAACATCATATTTCAACAAGTTGAGAAGGTATAATGGAGGTCAACCATGGATAATGAAGACATTTTGTTTCCGTATAGATATCTTTCGACTTTTTTACATATACAGGTACGAAACACCACAATCACTACTTTCTGAGATGTAATCAACCTATCACAATGCATTTGTTGTCGGAAATGACACATTTTCTCTACCGCAACAAATTTGACAGTGAAAATGGCACATTTGATTTGTTGCAATGTATTCGACAGTTAAAATGACACATGTACTCTGCTTCATCACATTTGATAGCCCTAACCACACATCTTCTTTATCCGAGCCGCATTCACTCTATTGCGATGTAAACACCTTGTAAACAACTGCTTTTAGATTTTTTCCAAAATTTCTAGATTTGCTACTTTTTCTATTTAAGTAGATTAGAAATTTTTGGGGATTACTTATCTATTTGTTACAACATGTGGCAAGTTGGAGCCTAACCCTTGTTTTTTGTGTTCCTTTTTATCTTAATCAAACAAACAAACAACTCTACAATATTGCATTACAATTCATGAGTTAAAATGAACATGCATGCATATTCATTGGATGAAAAAAAACATGATCATGCATTATAATTCATTGGATTAAAATAAACTTGCACCTCTTCATAACATTGGGTTAAAATTAAAACTTGCTTGCTTCACACTACAAATGGTTAAAATGAACAAGTGTTTGATGTGTTTTGTGGTTTAATGACAAAATCCTAAGTGTGTATGCAATTCTCTTGCACCTTGTGCAACCTGGAGAAACAAAAACACTAACGAGTTGGTTACTTTATCACCCTTCATATTTCAGTTTGAGCTTAAAAATGAAAAAATCTTGCTAGTGTAAGCTAAGTACATTGCGTGCATTCTCTCTTTGTTTATGCAAAAAAAGATTGATCAAACTACAGATGTACTAACTTGGCATTTTTATCCTTAGAGGGCCTTCCTATTGGGAAAAAGTAATCACCCCAGGGAATGACCCAACTAGTAACACACTAAAGCCAAGTGACTTCCAACCGGTATATAAGTGTGGATACTCGAGGAAATTTTGAGCATCACGAAGACTGTTCCAACAAGAAGGGAAACAATGGTCTCTTTCCGCATGGATGGTCCCCCATGAACAAAATTCCCACTTTAAAACCTTAATTATAGTAAGGTCAAAATCCCTTATCTATTCTTTGGTGCAACAATGGTCATTGTGAAGGCATCCACATTCTCATAGTTTTTAGTAGAGGTGATCAACTTGCCATGGGAGATTCATACGGGTTGGATGATTGGTTGCCTTGAGAAGTGAGTGCACTATAAGGGGGAGCCCATTGGGCCAAGCTTCTAAATTTAGCTGCTAAGAGCAAGTATGGTTGGAGTAAAATCTGCGTGGAATCCAAAATAATATAGTCTTTCAAACCATAGGGTTGTACATTTCTTCTATGTGTTTATTTTCACAAATATTCAAGGAAATATGTTTGCCAAGTGTTTTTAAGACAAAATGAACAATTAATCATCCTTTTCAGACCTGAAACAACACTTTAAACTTGAAACAATCTTCACAATCTATGAAAAATTTACCAAAAAAAAACTAGACTCTGTAACACATATGTCAAAATTGCAATGCATTTGCCATTCCAAATGTTGCATTTTCTTGTCTTGCAATGCATTTGTTCTACCAAACACCAAAATTTCTTTGTTGCATTGCATTAGCATTCTAAAACAACATTTTCCAATTTTTAGATGCATTTTCTTCCCTAAAACACATTTGCAATGACGTAATTGCTTGTTACCTGAAAATTCTTTCATTATAAAAAATCCAAGGTTTAAATTTTTCCAAATAGATTTCAAACATCTTTTTCTACAATCTCTATCCACAACCAGACCAGGAATTTCTCAAATTCCCTGACCCTTGCATTTTAGATTGTATTTTAGTTCACCATTACATTTCCTTAATTACATTCTTAGGTTTTATCATCATTTTAGGTCCTCATTTTGAAAATTTCTAGACAGGAATCCTTGCCATTCATTGTCAAATCTTGGTCTTCAAGAGTAGGTTATCATTGGAATTGATTAAACAATTTCCTTTAGTCATTGTCATTTTGTGAGCCATTTCCAACTCAATAGTCTAGTGTGGAAACCTCACTTTGTCCTCTTTATCATTTAAGTCCTTTTTGAGAAAGTCCCTTGACATTCTAAAATTGATACATTTCCTAAACTTTGTATTGTTGAGTGTGCCTCTCCCTAAGTTTACCAATATTGAGTGCATCCTATAATCCTTTGCATCGGCATACCTTTAGCATCCTCATTTTATAGCATTCCAAAAATCCAAAAACATAGTCTCATACCATTTGCATTTGGTCATTCTCCATCCTCCCCTCATTTGAGAAATTTTTTTATGGTTGAAACAAGACTACAATGAAAAAGAAGAATGGATTATTTTGGACAAGGTAATAACCTTTACAATTTTTGAAATGACATGAATGCAAATACCAAAATTTTCCCAAATGAAATGAATGCAAATACCAACATAGGGAATTCATTTATCAATCCATTTAGTGAAATGACCATACTGTCTTCTTCACAAAATCTTTTTGAACAATTCATCCACAAAGACCAAAATGGACAAGTATTTTAGGAAGATATACAAGCTGCTACACAAAATCCTGAAGTATCTTCCTTTGTTAAAGAGGTGGTCTTGCATGATTCAGATAGATACCTATCCATACTCCTTGATCAATGGAGGTTACCAAAACTATTTGACATCAACACCATAAGAGCAACATCTCCCGATCCTACCAATCAATCACACGATGCAAACAATACCTCCATGGGAGATACAGCACAACATGACAATATCACCATTAATGCTACCTCTACTGGTGCTGCTACTACACAAAATGAAACCAATACATCTCATGTAGTTAACATGACTATTGGGGGATCATCCACCCTAAAAAACACCACATAACATCCCATCCCTCAACAAATGTCCACAATTTCTTCATAAACTATTGGATCAAAATTTGAGACCTCATCAGGTACAATGGGCACTAACACATCAAACCTCTTTGGAGACTCATCGAGATCTATGGGGACATCAACAAACCTTTTCTTCGGTTCCTCTACCAAAAGAATGGAAAATACCTCATCAAACCCCTTTGGGAAGAATAAACGAAGAGTTGTCATTCAAGGATCTTAGCCAAGTGTCCCAAATTCATCACAAATCAACACCAACATTCCCTTCTGAAAAAATACCAACATTCCACAAGGCCACACCTATCTATTTGGACAAGGCAATCAAGGCACCCAACATATGACTTCATTTGGCCACTAACATACTCAAGGATAGAAAATTCCATCAAACACAATTGGAACCCACATCCCCACTTATGCATCACAAGTCCATACACATCATTAAATCCCTAATCAAAAAATTCATTTCCAACAAACACCAAATCAAAACACCCAATTTTCTCATCAACAACACATTCCAAATCAACACATCTCATCACAACAAGTGGGCACTCAATCCATACCTATCACAAACATGTGTGATGCTACCAATAAGCCAATTGTGGAAGCACTCACACTCAAACTGGCTACTCTTCAAACATAGGTGGAAACCTTGCAAATTTCCAATAAAAAGCCTTACATGTCATATGACTTATGTCCATATCCATTTGATACAAACTTGTACATGCCACCATTTCCTCCAAGATATGTGGTGCCACAATTCATCAAATACAAAGGAAAAACCAATCCCATTGAACACATAAGAGAATTCACTACCAGTTGCATGTACATTGCCTACGGACACACTTATTTAATGAGACTCTTCTCTAGAAGACTCGCAAGGCATGCACTGGAATGGATTTCCCAATTGCCTAATGGAATCAAATCATGGGACAAATTGACCAACGTGTTTGTTGAAAATTACGCGTATAACATTGATACATATATTGACATCGCATGATTATGCAAACTTACTCAAGAGAACATAGGTGAAACTTTTATCCCATTGTTCAGAAGATGGAGAACCCTAGAAAGTTGATGTCCTGTAGAGATACTCGAAAAGGAGATAGTCACCATGTTTGTACAAAATCTCCCGAGACCAGTAAGATATGGCTTACAAGTCCATTGTTGTACCACCTTTATTGACCTTGTTGAAAAAGGTGTTCAAATTGAAAAATCCTTACTCACCAAAGGAAAACTAAGATATGTCAACAAAACAATAAAAAATAACACAAACACCAACCCAAGTGCTTCCAATGACAAAAACAAATACTGGGTTAAAAATAAACACATCACCAATGATGGTGTGGTCAATGTGAAAACAATAAATGCAACAAATCTTGTCCTCACAATCAAAGGAGTCCACAATCAAAATGCACCTATGATTACACCAAAACCAATGGCTGATTCTATTCAAAATAATCCTTCTCAATCAAATCAAAGGAAACCATGTCAAACACAACAATTTCAAAAATGCACATACACCCCCTTGGGTGAGCCTATAGAAGTTGTCTTAAATAAACTTATTCAAAATGTTGTCATAACTTTGGAAGAACCTAAACCATATGACCCTGGTTAATTCAAGCCATCATGGTGGGATGATAATTCATTTTGTGATTACCACCGTGTCAAAGGGCATAAAAGTTCCTCTTGTCATGAACTAAGAAATCTTGTACAAGATCTCATTGAAAACCATACAGCTTGGTGGTCAATAATTTGCATCGAATTCAGATCATACAATTCATAAGAACGCATTGCAGAACCATAATTCAGGTAACCCCTCATCATCCAACACAAAGAATAATAAAAATCAAGCGGGTCTGTGCTACTTTCGACTATTCTGGTGGTACTATCATTAATAACCTTCGAGCGGTTGATGAAGACAAATGTGTCAATACCATCACTATTAAAAAGGCCTTGGAATGCAATGTCACTACATGGAAAGGAAAGGTCACCATCCCAAGTCCCTCTGCTCGTCAACCCAAGATTACCATACAAGGTCCATCTACTAAACAACCAAAACCCAATCCAGAGTTTAACTTTATCGATCAATTGAAGAAAATGCCAGCTCAAATATCCATCCTTGAATTGCTCCACATTTTTCCCATGCATAAGGCCATCTTGGATAATGTCTTGAAAGAGTTTTCCATCCCAAACAATATTGATGTCAAACATTTCAAAACTATGGTCATATATTTGACTTCACCTCATCACATTACCTTTTCAGACCTAGACTATTCCTCACCTAAACCATCTCATAACGATGCCTTGCATATCAAAGTTTTTATCCATAATCATAAGGTTAGATGAGTCCTAGAGATGGTAGGGTAGGATTGAACATCTTCTCTTTAAAATTGGTTAAAGCTCTTAGCTTCTCTGATGCTTGTGTGGATGCTACTAAGAGTATTGTGATAAAAGCATATGATGATGAAGAATCTGCTTCTAAAGGCACCATCACACTTCCAATTTGTGTGGGACTAGTTATCATAGAGACAACATGCCAAGTCCTAGATTAGGATCTACATTACAATATATTACTTGGTTTCCCATGGATTCATTCCCTAAAGTACATTGCTTCAACCTACCACCAATGTCTGAAGTTCCCTTTTGATGGCACCAAAATTAGTATCCCAGGGGATCTTGACCCGTTTCAATACTATACCAACCTAAGAGCCACTACCAAGCACTAGGTGCCTATCAATTGAGAGGCTTCAACTTCCACTTCTTCTAAATACATTGACCCATCTACACTTACCAGTTCATCCATATCCATTCCATCTACTTCCACCACACCATCCTCCTCGGCCTCCATACCAATTATCGACCTTCAGATCCAGGACGTTGGTTGTGGAGAATTCAAATTGAATATGGCTTACTGTATTACAACAATAGCCAAGCCACCTAAAATCTATGGTTGGCCTTATTTCATAGTAGAGCCTAAGAATACTTTTAAGGTTTCTCCAAAGATGGTATTCACATTATGAGGAGACATGAATGAGGAGGACATTTCAAACTTATCTACTTGGATCTACAAGGACCCAATGGAATTATCCCCGTTACCAGTAAATATTTATGGTAAAGGCTACAATATATGCAAAGCTCATGGTTTTGATGGAACTAGTGGACTAGGGCCAAGTAACAGTGGTAGGAGAGAGCCTATCATTCCTTCTCCCATACCAAAGTATCTAGGGCTAGGTTTTGCGAAACTTGAAACTGACGATCGACGTACCTATGTACTTTCAAGTAAGGATGTAACGACTCCTGAAAGTGGCGAGACAAGTGTAGACTCCCCTACCAAAACTGACTTTCATGAATGGGAATGGGGATCTAATATAACCCTGAGTGACTATGATACTGATGAACTATTCTCGAAACCCAAAAAACTCCCTTTTGAGGAAAGATTTAGACAAATGTACAACATTGATCCTATAGATCACCATTCTAAACATAAAGAATGGGTAAGCATCCCTTGGGACCCAAATGACCATAAACTATTTCTAGTAACATTTGCATCATCCCGCCCTATTCCTGAGCCCAGCCAAGAGCCTGACATGCTTGAACATACTATACAAGCCTCTGAACTACCATCCATTGATCGTGATGTTGTTTCGTCAGTCCCATATTATGACCACAAACATAAGTCATCTGACTCCAAGGATGGTCCTTGGATCAAATCTAATTGGGAAAGTGAAGATAAAAATTATTCCTTCACACTAGAGGCTTCCATTTGCATGCTTTCTACATCCTCCCTATCCTTTACCAATATTGATGATGGGATTTCCCTTATCTACCCACAACTCATTGACTGGGACCAACAAGACCCGTCTGTTATGAATATCTTTCAAAATGATGAGGCCATTGCAGAATTCATGGGACTCCATGAGGACATACCAAATGGTGATTACAAGGAAGAATTTTATATTGATCTAGATGTGAAACATACTTTGGGGAGACTGTGTAATCCTCCAGTCACAAAAACATAAAATATATAATAAAAAAAGACATGTCTCTAGGTGAAAACCGCAAGGAATCTTTTGACAATACAATAGTAAAAATAAAGGACATATTCGAAGATGAAAAACTCTCTAAGGCACATAAGGATGGAGGATTGTAATTTCTTCCCGTAGCACAAGAAAAATAAGCAATGCTTATTGAAGACACTATAGAAGTTAACATAGCTACACCAGAGAATCCCAAAATGGTTCTCTTTGCTGCATCATTGACAGAAGAAGAAAAACCTGAATTCCAACAATTCTTCTCAGAAAGAATAGTAAAATTTGCATGGTCAAATGCTTACATGCAAGGTCTGGATATTGAGTTAGTATTGCACCATCTTCCTTTGATTCTAGGTATTAAACCAGTCAAACATAAATTATGAAAAATGCATCCACAGATTACGCTACTTGTGAAGGATGAACTAAAGAAGTTACTGGGTGTCTGATTCATAAGATCAATAGACTATGCTGAGTGGATTTCCAACCTTGTCCCTGTCACCAATCCAAATGGATAGATCCGCATTTGTATGGAATTCAAAGATTTAAACAAGGCTTGTCCAAAAGATGATTTCCCATTACCGAACATAAACATCATTGTTGATCTTACTACGAGATACAAGATGATGTCCCTCATGGATGGTTTTTTCGGGCTACAATCAAATACACATCACCCTGAGGATCAACACAAAATAATGTTCACATGCCCTTGGGGAACATAATATTGGAACATCATGCCTTTTGGCCTAAAGAATGCAGGTGCCACATTGCAGTGAGCGATGACAACAATATTCCATGACCTCATGCATACTTTAATGGAAGATTATGTGGATGACCTCTTCGAAAAATTTATGACACGAAAAGATGATCTCAAGGTCTTGGAAAATTTTTTTAGTCGCGTAGAAGAATACAAGATTCGTTTGAACCCAAATAAATGTGTTTTTGGGTTTAGTTTAGGAAAATTATTGGGCTACATAGTTTCATGAAGAGGCATAGAAGTTGACCCTGCAAAAGTAAAAGAAATATAAAACATGCCTCTGCCTAAGGGAATTAGCGAGCTGAGGACACTTCAGGGTAGATTACAATCTATCTAACACTTTATTGCACAACTAGTAGACAAATATCAACCATTTCAATACCTGTTGTGCAAAATTATTCCATTTGCATGGACAAATAAATGTCAAGTGACCTTCCAACAAATTAAAGAATATTTATTGAAACCACCTATCTTAATGCCTCCAATTGAAGGGAAAACTTTAATTTTGTATGTTTCTGCAACTACTAGTGCACTAGGGGAATTGTTGGTACAAAAGTACAATGAAGAAAAGGAAAGGGAGATATACTATATCAGTTGCACATTGGTTGGATATGAGCTGAAGTATACATCCATCAAACGTAAATGTCTTGTAGTTGTCTTTGCAACACAAAAGCTAATACATTACGTGTTGAACCACCCAACACACCTGATAGAAAAGATTCATCATTTGAAGTATCTTTTGAGTCGGGCATCATTGATAGGCCAGTTAGCAAAATGGGTAATGATTTTGAGTGAATACGACATAAAATATGTTGAATGCAAGGAAATAAAAGGACAAGTAATAGCTGATCAACTTGTAGATGCACTTATCCATTGATAACTAATTTTCTTGATGAGTCTATCTTTCACACAAAACCTACATAACTTTGGAAACTACATTTTGATGGGTTTCATACTAGTCACGAATGAGGAGCTAGTATCTTGTTCATCACACCACAAGGGGACTCCATTCCTAAGGCATTCCGAATTGCCTTCCCTTGTACTAATAACATTAAAAAATATGAAGCACTTGTCAGAGGACTCTGGATGGCCATAAAATGGAAAATTCAGACATTGTTAGTTTTCAGAGACTCTTAGTTGGTCATTAACCAAGTGAATGATGATTATGAGAAAAAGGATGAAAATTTGTTGCCTTACAAGCAGATGGTTGATAGCTTCATGACATCTTGCAGTATGATTTCTTTTGAATAGATCCCCAGGGCACAAAACAAGGCAGCCACTGTAATGGAAACTATCGTATCTCTCTTAGACATCCCCAATAATGTGTCACAATTTGAGTTATTATTTGAACAACTGTTGATGCTTGCATATGACATTCGGGAGTCAGAAAAGGTTTGTGAGCTTGTTGGTCCTAGTTCACCCTGGTATCAGGACATCTATAATTATCTTAAGTCCCAAACCCTTCCACCCAACCTATCCAATAATTAGACAAAATCCTTCATTTGAAAAGCCACCCGACACACCATCATCAGTGATACCCTATACCATTGTAGCTTTTTAAATACCCTTCTTTGATGTCTCGACATTGATGAAGTCCAAAAAAATTTACATGAGGTACATGAGGGTATATGTGGATCTCATTCGAGTGGCCCAAATTTAGCTAGGAAATTTTTTGGACTTGGGTATTACTGGCCAACAATAGAAAAAGATGCTCTTCAGTTTATCAAAACATGTTAGAAATTTTAGGTGCATGACGATCTAATCCATACACTTGCATAAGAGTTGATACCGATCACTTCTCCATGGCCCTTTTCACAATGGGGACTCGACCTCATGGGAAAAATCCATCCATCCTCCTCCAATGGCCATAAATTAATCATCACCACCATTGAGTACTTCACTAAGTGGATCGAATCCATCCCCCTCACTTACATCACCGATAAGCAGATTTCCATGTTTATCCTTAATTACATCATATGCCGGTATGGTGTTCTATAGTCCATCATCATAGAAAATGGTCGTCCATTCAAAAATCAGGATGTCCGTGAGCTTTGTGAATGCTTCCCCATCCAACACCATTTCTCCACCGCATACTATCCACAAGGAAATGGTCAAGCAAAGGCATCCAACAAAAAAAATATTTGAATCCTTAAGAAGATTGTCAGTGATGCTGGCCGAAATTGGCATCTACAACTTAACCCTGCCTTGTGGGCCTACCGTACTAGCATCTGTACACCCACTAGAGCCACTCCATTTTCCTTGGTTTATGGATCTGAAGCCATATTGCCCATCGAGGTCAAAATTCCTTCTCTTTGAGTCTCCTTGAAAGGAATGATTAATGATGGAGATTATAGACAGTCTTGCCTACATGAGTTTGAAATTTTACAAGAAATAAGAAAAAATACCTTGAACCACTTACAGGCATATCAAAATCGCCTCTGCAGGAGCTATAACAAAAGAGCGATTGTTAGAAAGTTTGAAATTGATGATTTGGTCTTCATGCAGAATCCAAGAAGTTAGGCTGATCGAGAGAAACCTGGAAAATTCAAGCCCAATTGGCTAGGTCCTTATATCATAACTGTTGTATTCAATTATGGTGTGTATCAATTATCTATGCTAGATGGAGAGCAATTGATAGAACCCATCAACAACCTACATCAATGCAAGTACTACACATAGCATTAGAGAGCTTGGTTGAAAACCTTAAAACACAAAAAAAATAAAAAAATTGTCACGTTGATGAAAGCCTGGCAAACAGGCGTCTTGGTGACACCAAAAAAATAAAAAAATGACAAAAATAGCAAAGAGAAATAAATTTGTCCAAATAGTGAAAATCTGGTAAATAGACACTTTGGATAAGTACCATGCTGAAAACTTGGTAAACATGCACCATGCGTAGTTAGTCTTTGCTTTCCCATCTACTATTATTCCATTTGCCTTCATCCAAAATGCATGACCATGACATCCCGACATATTCATGACATTTTCCATCAGTCATATCATTTCCATCCATGGCTAGCTATGGTTGACATCAAGCCTTGCATATCCTTGCCTTTTATCCCGCGTATGCCTTTTTTCCATGTCATTCTACTTAGGTAATCCTCAACCTCCCTGAGGGAAAGATATTTATCATTTGATTGCAATGGGTATTGCACATGGTCATTACATTAGCAAAACGTCATAAAAATAGGAAAAAGTCTTAAAAAAGTCATAAAAATCAAAAAATGTCCTAAAGAAAACACAAAAACATTCGAAAAACATCAAAAATTTCAAAAACAATATGAATATCTGTCTCCCTAGTTATGATAGTCAATCTTTGTCATGGTCTGAACTATGTTGTCTCTATGTATTTTCTACGTAGGAAAGATTCATCTTTGAATCCTCAAGACATTAGGTCTGTCTTTTTAGGTTTGTCAAAATAAAATCATGACTCAATCTTCTGTCCTTCAGAAAAATTCATCGGTCATGTCAAAACTACGAGGTCTCTGTGTGCATGACGTAGGCAAGGCCATTAACCAATGAGCTCTCGAGGCTGCACTAGGTCAGCCCATTAGGTTTCATGACACTGCACTTTCACACATGTCGAATCTGTTCAAGTCAATCAAATCATTCCTCAATCCTAAATAGGCAATCTATCGGAAAACTTTAAATAAAATTTTCAATTGAAATCTCAATCAAGCTTTGCATGCCATTGCTGACATGCAATCAAATCTGTCATCTAGTCAAAAGAAGTCAACCTATCAAAATCTTGGTCCTTCTTCAGATATATAATTTTGAGGAACAAATCTTGTCATTTATTCATTCTTTTGGATGTGTCCTTCCTAAGCTTTGTCATCATCATCTAAAATTTTGATGGATTCTCCTAACTCTGAGAATCGGTCCTCTTGACATCAACATCATTCAGGATGTGTCTTTCCTAAATTTGACAACACTTAATTTTTGACAACTTTGACCTTATCAACCTTTGCATTTCTACATCAAAACACTTGACATGTTGAACTATTGACATTCCATTCATTTGTCAAACACTTGGGAAAACATTATCTATCTTTTTACATCAAAGGAGCCATGATGTATCATGATGATCACCCTTTTCCTTTTCATCATCCTACTACTAGTTTCTCGAGGATGTCCTAACTTTAGGATTTAGAGGAACAACGACATACTACAATGATTTTCTTTGATTGGCCATCATGTGGCTAGTTTCTCAAGGATGTCCTGACATCAAGATTTAGAGAAGCAACAATGTTTCATGACTATTCTTGTATGTTTGTGGTTGATTATGAAAAAATAACTAGGGACAATTGTAGTCCTTGTATGAGTCATGATCATCCTTGTCTGTGACTATTTTTTCTATGTGGTGGTTTGACCTTGCACACTATTGATCTATGTCATATCATAGTGTTTTTTGGGCATTACAACAATCCTCCCAATGATGATTAAGAGCAACAACTATTATACTACAACGACAATTTTTGAAGGATTCTTATTTCTGCACTAACATGCACATCTTTCTCCACACTAACACCTACCTTCATCTTCTCCCCTCTCATCCTTTGATGATATCCTGTGGCATACAAAAACATAGTTGCATACATGATCATATGAACATTTCATTATCACATTTCACATTTACATACATTAAGTTCCATAATAATATCGACATTCACATTGCATATACATGAAATAATTTTATCATTTGCATTAACATCAATGCATACATGTAGGAATAATATCATCATACAAGGAAAACTTCATACACACTTAAACATATTCATTATTGCATACCATAGTCATCAAGCACAATATCCATACATCTCATACCCATTAGTGCATCCATTTCATCATAAAGAATCCCATTATCCTAAGCATATAAAATAGGACCATCATAGCATATAATCATAAAACACCATCATAAATGCATCACATCAAATCACATCACATCGCATCATATAAGGCATAAAGACATCATCGTAGGAATCATAACCACATATTACCATAGTCATCATAAAGCATCATTAGATAAGAATACACCATAAGGCACCATCACAAAACATAAGCATATAAACCTAATCACAGACACACACACACACACACACACATATATATATAATCTCAAAATATATATCGTGTCATAGGATAGAATCATGAGATATCCCAAAATGGAGCTCACAGGCTCGATAGTCAATATATAAAGTGTCATAACATAAAGTCTGAGACTAAATATGTCCTATTGATGTAGGAGCATCCTTGGTTCTTGGCAATCTTTCATCAACCAAAAAAATATCTTCATTCATTTTTATTACTATTTTGTTCTTGTTCGGTTTCGAGTTGGTACATCCGGTGTTTCTTCATGTTTTCTCACCCTATCTTGCATACCTAGGATTTCATTGTGGACATGTTCAAGTGTTGTATTCCAATTTTTCAGCTCATTTGGATATTTTTCTGGCAAGTTATCAGTTCTAGAGTACGTGACAGTTTTTGGGACTGGCCCCGGAATAACTCAAAACCTAACGGCTAGTTGGATTGATCGCAGATCTTTCCTGTGACTTGCGCATCCTCACGGTGTGTTTATATTTGTTCTATGGATTTTCCCCAAACTTACACTTAGGTCCACACTTCATCTTATGCATCTATAGTGGATGAATTTCATATTTGAGGCTGACCTGTTCCTACACATGTTACAGTTTTCTTATCAGAGATTATGGTGATCTTTGGCTGACACAAATGTTTCTCGACCCGTAGATGTGATATAAAGCTAGTATTGAACCATTATATGGGAAATATAGAATTAGGAAGATATAATAAGATGTATATATATTTTGATCTGTAATATTTCTGCTCTCATGTATGAGCACTATATTTTGAGCATGTTGTAATCAGGCCTGTGCGCTAAATCTGCAAGCTCGGATGTGATAGAGTATTCGTAATTCATATTTCTGATAATATGAATGTTTGCATCTGCATTTGCCTCCATATTTTGTGTTTCTTCTATTGTGTGACTCTTTCTGGATGGTTTGGACTATTCTCTTTGAGGATCCTCCTACCATGGCTACACTAAATTGGTATGAGAGTGAGATTTGTTCCTTACGAGATCGTCAATAGTTGCGCAATCTTGTTGAAGATTTTTTGTAGGGTGGTGGATTGAGGATCAAACCTGAAATTGAAGAGGACTTTGTAGAGATGGGGGAAAGAAGAAATGGTAGAGTAAATGGAGCACATGGAAATGTAGACCCAACTATAATGGAGATGTTGAGAGGAATTGTTGCAAGATTGGAAGCAGTTGAAATGACCTAGAGAAGAGTTCGACCAATTGATGTTGTAAGTGATGAAGAAGTAGAAGAACAAGAAGAATTTGCAAGAGAAGAGAAACTTGGCCTTGATCAGTGAGAAGAGAGGTCCATAAGAGCCCTAACCAGAGTAAAGACTAAGCTACATTTCAATCCACCAAACTATAATGGTAAGTTGGATTTAGATGAATTTTTGGATTGGATAACATAAATGGAGAAATAATTTGATATTGAAGGTACCCTGAATGATAAGAATGTGAAATTTTCCTATACAAAGTTGAGAGGACATGCATCCCTTTGGTGGGAAAATTTGCAAATAGATAGACAAAGAAAAGGAAAGGAGAAGATAAGATAATGGGATCAGATGGTGAATAAATTGAAGACAAATTTATGCTTGTAGACTATTAGATTAGTTTGTTCAAGAAATTACAAAACCTAAAGCAGAAAGAATCAAGTGTGACAAAGTATATTGAGGAATTCTATAAGTTGAATATCAGATCTAGACATTCAAAAGATGATATTGAACAAGTAGCTAGATATGTGGATGGTTTGATGTCATTTATTCAAGATGAGATTAGTTTGATCAAGTTGTTGAGTGTGGAAGAGGCATATCAGTGTGCCCTAAAATTAGAGGAGAAGTTGAATAAAAGATATGAACATACACATAGAGGAAGAGGTGGAATATTTTAGAGAGGAAAAATATTCACTAGAGGAGGAAGACAAACCTTTGCAGATCAAAATAAGGAGGTCAATAAGAATGAAAATTCATACTGAAGAGATGATGGAAACTCTTACAGAAGAGGAGGATATGGTGGCTATATAAATGAAGGGTATAGAAAATATGATAGAGACCAGAGAAAAGAGAATTCAGGGGAACTTTCTTTAAATGTGGTGGAGAAGACATAGAGCCTTTGAATGAAAAGAAGGAGAGACAAGAAGAAAGACTGAGAACAATAGGAGAACAACCTTTATTGAGGAGGATCATGTTGGATCATATAATCAACCAAAAGAAGGAGAGGTATTGGTGAATAGGAGAGTGTTGTGTCAAAGTGAATTGGAGAAAGAACCATTGCAAAGAAATAATTTTTCAAGACCAGATGTAAGGTAGCTGATAAATGTTGCAAAGTGATAATTGATAGTGGAAATTTAGAGAACTTGGCTTCTGAAGAAATGGTGACCAAATTGAAGTTGGAAATATTGAAACACCCTAAACCCTATCAGATAACATGGATTCAAGATGAGCATAAAATACTAGTAAGTGAACAATGTTTGGTGAAATTGAAGATAGGAAGCTACCATGATGAAGTTTTGTATGATATTATGCCTATGGATATATGCCATATCTTGTTGGGAAGACCTTGGCAGTATGATCATCAAGATATTCATGATGGAAAGAAGAAAATATACACCATTTTTGCTAATGGGATGAAGCAAAATTTGTTACCCTTGGAAGATGTTCCTAAGGCTGAGACTTCTATGACTACTAGAATTAGTTTGGTTGATGGAAGGAGATTTCTAGATGGATTGAGACATGAGAACATGTTCTATGCATTGGTGCCTACGAAAGTTCAAGACTTGAAGCATGTAGAAGGACAACCTGAGGATATAAAAGAGTTGTTGATAGGATATGAGGCTATCATTTCTGATAATGTACCTGGTGGATTACCACCTGTAAGGAGTATTAGTCATTGCATGGATCTGATTCCTGAAGCTAATTTTCTTAATAAATCAACACACCAGATGACACCGGTAGAGAATGACTAATCAAACAGACAAGTGCAAGAGTTGTTGAGGAAAGGTTTGATAGGAGAAATCTTAAGTCCTTGTGCAGTACCTATTGTGCTTGTACCTAAGAAATATGGAGAATGGAGAATGTGTATAGGCTCTAGAGCCATAAATAAGATCATGGTGAAGTATAGGTTTCCTTTTCCCCAGATGGATGACATTATGGATTGTTTGAGTGGAGCGAAGTACTTTAAAAAGATAGTCTTGAAGAGTGGATATCATCATATCAAAATGAGAGAAGGAGATGAGTGGAAAAAAACATTCAAGACAAATGAAGGATTGTATGAGTGGTTAGTGATTCCTTGTGGGTTGAAAAATACACTAAGTACTTTCATGAGGTTGATGACTGAGGTATTGAAGAAATTCTTGGGTAAATTTTTTATTGTAAATTTCGATGACATTTTTATTTTCAGTAAGACTAGAGAGGAACATTTGTTGCACATAAGACAAGTTTTGCAGAGGTTGAAAGAAGAACAATTGTTGATAAACATAAAGAAGTGTAGCTTCATGGAGGAGGAATTGGTATATCTAGGATTTGTAATATTAGTAGATGGATTGAAGATGGATCCTGAGAACTGAGAGCTATTTTTGGATGGCCTACACCTGAAAGCATTGGAGAGGTGAGATCATTTCATGGATTGGATAGTTTCTAATGAAAGTTCATTAGGAGTTTCTAGTGAAAGTTCATTAGGAGTTTCAGTTCTATTTGTAGCCCTATGACATAAAAAATGAGGGGATTTAAGAAGGATTTTAGATGGACATCTAGAGTAGACAAAAGCCTTGAGCTGTTAAAATAGAAGGTGAAAAAACAACATGTGTTGGCTTTACCAGATTTTGATAAGGTCTTTCAAGTAGACTGTGATGCAAGCGGAAATGCAATTGGAGTATTCTTAAGTCAAGAAGGAAGACCAATAGCCTATTTTAGTGAGAAGTTGAATGATGCAAGGAGAATATATTCAATATATGATCAAGAGTTCTATGCGATAGTTCAAGCTTTGAAAAAGTGGAGACATTAATTGTTATCTAAGGAGTTTGTGTTCTATATAGATCATCAAGATTTACAATATTTGAACAGTCAAGGTAAGTTGAATCAAAAACACATGAGATGGGTAGAGATCTTATAGAGTTACACTTTTGTCTTGAAAGATAGGAGTGGAAAGTCAACTAGAGTTTCTGATGCTTTGAGTAGAAGAAGGAATTTATTAGCAAAGATGAGAGTGGAGGTATTAGGATTTGATGAATTGAGGAACTTGTATACGGAAGAATCAGATTTTGTAGAACCATGGAGAGCATGTAGAGAACTAGTCTTGGAGGATAGAAGTCAATGGTTGGATTATTTCATCCAAGAGGAAATGTTGCTTAGAGGAAATCAGTTGTGTGTACCCTGAAGCTCGATGAGGGACACATTGGTAAAAGAGAAACATAGTGGAGGATTGGTAGGACATTTTGGAGTTGACAAGACAGTAGCATTGGTGAGTTTGAATTAATTTTGGCCATGGATTTGTAAGGATGTTACGAAATTTGTGTAGAATTGTAGAGTTTGTCAAGTGGGAAAAGGGATTAGCTAGAATGTTGGATCGTATAAACCTTTGACAGTACCAAAAAGGCCTTGAGAGGATATCAGTATGGATTTCATACTTGGTTTGCCTAAGAAACAAAGAGGTAATGATTCAGTATTTGTGGTAGTGGATATTTTTTATAACATGGCACATTTCATACCTTGTAAGAAGACAATTGATGCAATACATATAGCAGATTTGTTTTTCAGAGAAGTGGTTAGATTGCATGGATTACCTAGGAGTATTGTTTCAGAAAAAGATACAAAGTTTATTGGTTATTTTTGGAGGAAAATTTGGAAGAAGTTAAAGACAGATTTGAAGTTAAGTTCCACTTTTCATCCACAGATAGATGGAAAGATAGAGGTAGTGAACAAAAGTGTTTGAAATTTGTTGAGATCTTTGGTTGGAGAGAAGACCGGAAGTTGGGATCTAGTCGTAGCACAAGAAAAATTTGCCTACAATAATCCAGTGAACATGAGTACTGGAAAGAAACCTTTTGAGATTGTTATAGGAGTTCATCCTAGAGGTATAGTAGAGTTGAGAGACATCAATAGGGAAGATAAAAGGAGTGCAAAAGAAGTAGAATTTGCAGAACATATGAAGACAATGCATACTCAAGTGAAACAAAATTTTGAAAACATGAACTAGAAGTATAAGGAGAAAGCAGATGAAAAGAGGAGACATAAGGAGTTTGGAGTTGGAGATGAAGTGATGGTGTACTTCAAGAAATAAATATTTCCAGTTGGAACATAGAGTAAATTGAGGATGGGGAAGTTTGGACCCATAGGATTTTGAAGAAGTTTGATTCGGGAAATTCTTATAATGTGGAATTACGAGATGACATGGGCATATCGCTGATATTCAACATTGCATATTTACATCAGTACCATGAAGCAAAATTAAATGAAGATGAAAAAGTGATGTTGGAAGAACAACTTCCTAAACAACAATCATATGAGATAGAAGAGATTTTGGATGTCAGAGACGGAAGGAGGACTCGTGGAAGACAATACAAATAATATTTGATGAAATGGAAGGATAGACCAGTGGAGGATTCATCTTGGATTTCTCAGGCTGAGGTAGACCATATTGGTTTTCCTTTGTCCCCTATAAAGTGAGAGGATCACTTTTCATTAACCCTAGATGTTTGATTCAAGAGAATCCTTGGTTCTTGGCAATCTTGCATTAACCAAAAAAATATCTTCATTAATTTTTTTATGGTTTTGTTCTTGTTCGGGTTCGAGTTGGTACATCCAGTGTTTCTTCATGTTTTCTCAGCCTAGCTTGCGTACCTAATATTTCACTGTGGACATGTTCAATTTTTGTATTCCAAGTTTTCAGTTGATTTGGATCTTTTTCCAACAAGTTATCACTTCCGGAGTATGTGACAGTTTTTAGGACTCACCCTAGAATAACATCAAAACCTAACGACTAGTTGGATTGATCACGGATCTTTCCCGTGACTTGCGGATCCTCACAGTGTGTTTAGATTTGTTCTATGGAGTGTCCCCAAACTTACACTTAGGTCCACACTTCATCTCACGCATCTATAGTGGATGAATTTCATATTTGAGGCCAACCTATTCTTGCACATGTTATACTTTTCTTCTCAGAGATTATGGTGATCTTTGGCCGACATAGATGTTTCTCGACCTGCAGATGTGATATAACACTAGTACTAAACCATTAGATGAGAGATATGGAATTATGAAGATAGAATAAGATGTATATATATTTCGATCTATAAGATTTTCGCTCGCATGTATGAGCACTATATTTTGAGCATGTTGTAATCAGGCCTGTGCACCGAATCTACAAGACCAGATGTGGCAAAATATTTCTAATCCAGGTTTTTGATAATATGGATTTTTTGATCTACATTTGCCTCAATATTTTGTGTTTCTTCCATTGTGTAACTCTTGTTGCATGTTTTGTGTAGTGACCCTCCTGATCATACTTTTATTTTAGATGTTTTGTGACATAGTTAGCAAATAGACCTTTGATAATATGTTATTCCGATGTTTTATGTCATGATTTACATGACTGGTTGTGAAACTCATTTGATGATACACTATATTATTTGATGCGATGTTTACTTTCATGAGATGACATTTATGATGATTATCTATGTTGTTATGTTTTACACATTATGATGTTATGCTAGTTAGATGTTTATGTCGGTCGGTGAAGAAGATGATTTAGCAGTACTCATCAGTGAGTGCCCTGCTATGTTACGACTCTTCTTCATAGTGTGCTTTCATATTTATACATGTTGGATTAATCGTGCAGTTTTATGCAACTTTTAGGTACAGGCATCGAATCCACCTGCTTGTCAGGTCTGAGCGTGCCATGACCCAATGGATTTATTGATGGGAGATAGACTTGTCCTTAGTCCCTAGCCTTCATTCTAAAAAGAATGAGTATCTGTCGTCACCCTTTTTGTCTTGTCACCTATTTGTCGCATGCTTGCAGTCGTTTGTTAATAATTGAGTTTGTAATGTTTATATTATGTTATTTTGAATTATTATAATGTTTTTATTAATATTAATGTTGCCTTAGTTGATTTAATGATATAATGAAATTGAAGATGTTATTTTTAGTTTATTATGTGATTAAATTAAAATATTAAAATATCTTGTTTCAAAAAGAGCATTTAATTGTAAATTTATTTCATTATTCAATTTTACATCTCGAAAATAGAACTTTGAGTTATGATCTTAAGTTGAATATAGTGTTAATCTATTGTGTCAATTGAGTTTAATGCGTGCGTTGCATGCTGAAACAAAGGTTGAAGTTGAGATTTAGTTATAATAAAAAAGGATGTAATCGGGAAAAAAGATCATATTTAGATAGACAGTTTTGACATTTGAACAGTAGGAAGTAGAAAGATTGGTTTCAAAATATATTTTTCTGGAATTTTTGGGTTTGAGGAATTGATTAAAGAAGCTACAAATTTTGTTCAAGACTGTGTTTTGGTTGTGGAAAGTAGAAATTTTGAATCTTTAGTGTTTTGCTGTGTTCGTCCTTCGTTTTCAGGGAATCGCTTTCAAGTTCTTTTCTTGTTAAATTCCAAAGTTTATTTGATATGAACATGTAAAATTGTTGTGAAGATTTCATCTTCAAACATAACTACACCATAGAAAATGGAAATATGTGAGTATTTCAATATTTTCCATTACATCATGATTGATTAAGAAACAAAAATAATATTATGAAATTGATTTTGTTACAAAATAATAAAGAAGAAAACACTATTATTACTGTTATGCATGGTTAGATTGTTTATTGGTGTCAGATTCATCGATTTGCTGAATCCCTTTCTTCTGTTTATTGATGGATTCATTCTTTCGAGAAGGCTGCATCTGAATCTATTTCTGTATCACTCTTCTTTGAGAATATATCATTTTTCTTTCCTATTATTTCTATCAAGCTATCACAAAATTTTGGAATTTGTTAAATGAATCATTTTTTCCTTTCATGCGCCATGGTCTTCCTTCATGCTTATCCCATTTGATTTTATTTGGGATTGTTAACGCTTGTACTCGATCATTGATACTTCTTTTACCTGTGTTGGTTGTGCATGTATTCTGTATTATTGCATTGAGTTGTAGGTTGTCTTGATATCTCTTTCTAATTACGGGTGTTTGATCTCTTTAATGGTTATTGTATGCTTTGAATCTATAGGTTCAGTTCTTTCTCCATAAAATTTTGTCAACCCTGAACTTGTCCTTCCCGACACTACATCTCTGCATGAGTAAGTTACTGGATATCTTCATTACCGTGGCTGCATGCATTCCACATGTATTGTAACCCTCTATTTCACCATACATGGCGCTAACTTATCCCTATTATTCTTGTTAGTTGAGTAGAATGACCATCAATTTCTTAAGGTCTTTGGGCATTGGAGTTTGCAAACACTAGATTTGTATAGATTAATGTAGCAATCTGGTCTGAGCATTCTTGTATGGTATGTGTGATACAGCAAGTTGTCTTTATGAAAGGAGTCTTTCAATGAGAATTCTCCCATGGTACACTCGATACAACAAGTTGACTGCTCAAATGGAGTCTTCTATTAGCAGTTCTTGTATGGTTTGTCGATGTTGCATGTCGTCTATTCTATAGGATTCTCCCATTAAGCATGTTTATCGTAGGGTATGCTTGATGCAGCAGGTCATTTGTTTGAAGGGAGTCTATCATTAACTACGCGCACTATTTATTCTATTTGTTTTAGTGAATCATTCACTTGTGATAGTCTTAAATAGATCTAGGTTTCAATTTTTCTATATTGGTCTGTTTGAAATAGAAAATTATCCTTTCGTAGGGAATTGCTTAACCAATATGGCAGTGAATAGGTATAATTATTTTAGTTACCATTTACATAGGATTCATTCAGGAAACAAATAAGCCATCACCGTTTTGGTTGCCAGGCCTCTTGCCTCATTTGGCCATCAATGAAGGAACCTACGTGGTGATGTGTATCTGTAACCGAATCCATGGATTTAGTAGTCTTGTCACTGTTGATTTCTTAACGTATTGTCAAACTTAAGTAATGAGCAAATGTTTAGTCTTTTTGACTCCTTGGCGGTGATGCATGCTTTTGGAATCCTTAACTGTTGGTCAAGGCTTAGTCATTCGTTGGTTTCACCCAGATTTGAGTTGTCCAGTTAAGTCATGAGAAGATGGCTATAGATTTAAGTTTATATCTTTTTTTTGACATTTAGAATATAGGTGTTAGGATTTAAATAAGACTTCCCTTTTTAAATTATTGTTAGAAGTTGGTCAACTCAAGTTATAGTATTTAATTATAAACTTTTAATTAAGTTAGTCGCAATTTTATAATGTATTTTATGAAAAGATATTAAAATCATGGAATGTATCAATTAGTTTTTAAAGTTGGAACAAATGTTATTGTTGATGATTTAATCTTTAATAGATTTTGGATAATAGAATGTCAATAGGAGAATATGTATGTTTTTTTGTTCAATGTTTTAAAGCTTTGAGATTGTCTTGTACGAATTAGAATATTATTTTAAAATTCATCAAATTTTAATTAATATGATTTCCCTATGTTGTGTTATTTTCTTGATTAGGGAAGGGTCTTGGTTTATGGTTTCCTAGAGGTTTTGTTATGGTCAATAAGTTATGGCATGCTTGTTGTTTGTCTATTGGTAATGTGATCTTTGCTCAATTTTACCTTGTTCGGATCTTTGTGGGAAACATGTAACTCCCACGTATGTCTATGTATTATTTTTTGGTAAAATGTTGTATCTTATTATATAAGTAAGTGCTTGTGGAATTTTTGTAATGTCATGCCACCATGGTCATTTATTCGAGGGTGCTGCCACAATAATGGGTTACACTTTTTGGGACATCCTGATTTTTGCTGAAATCATATATTTTTAGAAAATATAATGATTTAAGCCTTAAAAATGTTACATTGAAAGTATTTTAATTGAAGAGGGTTTGATCAAACCCACTTAAATGAAACCCCCTTGTATAGATACCCACTAGTTTTAAACCATCCTATAATGGAGTCTCCTCTACACTTATCAAAATGCCAAAAAAATCCACTTTTGATTTACCTTTTGGTGGATCAAATGAATTCATTTAAAATTGATCTTTTGTATTCATGTAGTCCTTTTTATAAGCTTCCCAAAAATTATAATTTTAAATATATTTAATTTTATTATTATATTTATTTTTTATTTCTTGTGAATGTAGGTTTTTCAATGAACATCGAGGTTTTTGTTTCACACATATGAAAAAATAAGAAAAGAGAGAATTTTTTTAAAAAAAATGCATGTCCACTAGCTATTGATGCCCTTATTCCAACAAAAAAAAAGAGTTAATTCAAATGCATATAAAAAAATTTATGCAACTAAAAGTATAATATATCCAAATTATAATTACTCTGAATTAGAAAATTAATTAAAAAATATGTGTGCAACAAAAAACTATGAAACAATATCCATGCCTTAGATACTAGTGTGGAAAATATGTATTTAATAAACTAGAATTGTATCCTTTCTAGAAAAAAAATTATGCAACTGAAAGTAAACATCACTTTTTGAAAATGTTGTTTAGTAAAAAATAAGTTAATAAAAATTACATAAAAGGATTCATAATTAATTTTTTAAATTTTTTAAAAAATATAATTAGAATATACACACAAAATCTCACAAATCACTAGTTTACTTCATCTCCAAATTCTTAATGGTTTAGCTTCTATAGGTATAAGAAAGTGAAGATCTGGTGAAAAATACTGATTCTAATGTCAAATTTGGCCAAAAAGTGTAACCCATTATTGTGGGATCACCCTGGATCGGTTGACTATTCCCTTGTTTAATGAAGTGCATGTTCATGTATAAGTGCCTTCTTGTTGTAATCTATTTGTGGAGTTGTACCTTAGGAAGAGTGGTTTCTGTTAGGGGCCAGAACCGGAAGTGGTTGCAGGGGTAAAATCTTAGAAGTATGTTAAATAAGTGATAATTAAAATAAGCTTTCAGGGGTTTCGGATAGCATCTCATATTAATATAGATAACTTAACCTCATTCATGACTCAAGTGCTTATTTGGGCTTGGGATGAGTGGGAAGGCCTGGAATGGCGAAGATCAACTATCTTGTTCCTTCGAAAGGTATGTTGATCCCACATGAGTGAGAATGGGGGTCTGGGATTGGTTGAGGTTGCCAGGGTGTCCAGGAGAGAGGGGGTCGGTAACCTATGAAGATCCCATTGGCTAATCCATGCCGAGCTTGTGTGATGATACTCTTATCCTAGTACACCTTGTGAGCTTTCTGTTGTGAGTCACCTCTGGGGGTATGTAGTTTTTAGTATGGAGTTTTGAGCATGCAATTTTTAGTTGTAGTTTATTGTTGTGTTTGATTGTTTCTTGAGTTTTCATGTGAGTCAACCTTGTAACTGTATTTGATTATTTATGAGGTTAGTTTTACTTGAGGAATTATTCTATTTCCTAGAATGGTGGGTGGGCTTTTGAGCTCCACATGGTTGGGAGGAATGTGCCACAACTCCATTGGGTCCCCATCAGGTATTTTGTTTGTGACATGTTTTCTTGGCTAGATCCAGATTGCACAATGGTTGCGGAGTTTAGTTCATTTGGTGAATTCGTCGCGTTGATGTCTTCTTTTCCTCATCTCATTCTTCATTTTATTGCACTCATCATGTACATGGGATGCCTTGTATATTTTTTTTTTTTTTCAAAGATTTGATATAATCTCGATTGTTTTATGTAAACTCTTATTGTTCTATTTATCTGGACATGACTTCTCTTGAGTTAATTATTTAAATGGCTATTGTATTGTATTGTATTGTTGTTATTCATAGTAGCATAGTTGTGGAACTCTAAAATGTTTATGATAGTTGTTGTCACATGTTATCTCTTTTAAAAAATAAAATTTTCTATTGTTTATGTGATTGTCATAATGTTTTCCAGGTTCCACGGTGGGGAGTTACAACTTGGTATCAGATCACTAAGTTCATAAACTAGGCACTCTAGATACATGTGAGCCCATTATGTTGACCTAGTCGTTGTACGTTTGAGTTTTATTTTCCCTTTTGGGTTGTGTTTTCTTATCTACGCAGGAGTTGAATTTAGATGGTGTTGGTCCAATGGTGTAGAAAACTAGTGGAAAGGATAGGACCCTCGGTGTAGTGTACAATGCATTGATATCTTTTCTACTAGGGAATACAATATGGACATTTGTGTAGCTTGTGTATTGATGTTGACTTCCTTAGTGTGTGTGTGCATTTGTTTTCTTGGTTTCTTGTGTCTTTAAACTAAGACTCATTTCTTGGGTGGTGTGTGTAGGATGCCTAGAGGTTATGGTCGAGCTAGAAGTCATGGTAGAGGTTGGGGAGGTGGTCAAAGAGATAATCATCGAAACACTTCCTTTCTGTGTCCCCACAAGAATGATCATCAGGAGCACCTGGTTCCTAAGTTACGTTATTTTCTTGAGGATATTCTCACCCGGTTATGCCCTAGACAAGAGGATGGTCAATAGGCGTTTAGGGGAAGAGAAAGGTCTCCTAGGAAGAGAAATGTTTCTACTTTATCGGGAGTTATGATGGGCCTTTTGAGGGAACGTTCTCTACTCTCTAGTCATTCTAGTAGAGGTGTGGAGTTTGAGAATTGGATGATGAGTGTGCATTTTGGTAGGGTGTCTCCAACAGGCTTCAGGTTCCGGGGCGATCATCTTTCATCTAGAAGGATCCAGAGTTGGTTGCAAGCCAAGCTCCATCGTCCTCGCCAGTCAACTCAAAACACACAAGATGCAAATTGGAAGAGGTGCTTGTTGTATTGCTTGTGGTCAACAGGGCGACATATCTAGACAATGTCCTCAAAGGAACACACTTGAATTTAGTCAGAAGCTGGCAGCCATGAAGCCAGCAAGGAATGATGCAAAAAGATCCCATAGGGCGAGTGTAGTGGTTAATCATCATCAGGTTGAGAATCAGGGTACAAATATGGAGATTATTGATAGTGGTCTAGTAGTTGATTCGGGAGCCTGTGGAAATCCTGCGGTACAAGAGACTGAGGAGGTGCCTTTTTAGTTTTTCACTCTACATTGATAGTTGTTGTGATAAGTAATCTATTTTGGGATTTTGTGGTGGTTTCTTCACCATGTTGATTTGTATGGGTTTTTGTACTATGCTTAGTTATAGGCTTCCAAGAGTAAGCCTCACCCTAGGGGGTAGGATGTAGTGACCCTCCTAATGACACTTTTATGTTAGCTATTTTACGACACAGTTAGCAGATAGACCTTTGATAATATGTTGTTTCGATGTTTTATGTCATGATTTACATGATCGGTTGTGAAACTCATTTGATGATACACTATATTATTTGACGTGATGTTTACTTTCATGAGATGACATCTATGATGATTATGTATTTTGTTATATTTTACACATTATGATGTTATGTTAGTTAGATGTTTATGTCGGTCGGTGAAGAAGACAATTTAGCAGATTTCATCAGTGAGTGCCCTTCTATGTTGCAACTCTTCTTCATGTTGTGCTTTCATATTTATACATTTTGGATTAATTATGCAGTGTTACACAACTTTCAGGTACAAACATCGACTCCACCTGCTTGTCAGGTCTGAGCGTGCCATGAACCATTGGAATTATCAATGGGAGATAGACTTGTCCTCAGTCCTTAGCCTTCGTTATGAAAATAATGATTATCTTTCATCACCCTTTTTGTCTTGTCACCTATTTGTCGTGTGCTTGCAGTCGTTTGTTAATAATTGAGTCTGTAATGTTTATATTATGTTATTTTGAACTATTATAATGTTTTTATTAATATTAATGTTGCCTTATTTGATTTAGTGATGTAATTAAATTAAAGATGCTATTTTCATTTTATTATGTGATTAAATTAAAATATTAAAATATCTTATTTTGAAAAGAGAATTTAATTGCAAATTGATTTCATTATTCAATTTTACGTTTCGAAAATAGGACTTTAAGTTATGATCTTAAGTTGAATATCTTGTTAATTTTTTGTGTCAATTGAGTTTAATGCATGCATTTCATGCTGAAACAAAGGTTGAAGTTGAGATTTAGGAATAATAAAAATAGGATATAATCAGGAAAAAAGATCATTTTTAGATAGACAGTTTGACATTAGAACAGTAGGAAGCAGAAAGATTGTTTTCAAAAGATATTTTTCTGGAATTTTTGGGTTTGAGGAATTGATCAAAGAAGTGGAAAATTTTGTTCAAGTTTGTGTTCTCATTGTGGAAAGTAGAAAGTTTGAATCTTCGGTGTTTTGTTGTGTTCATCGTCCATTTTCAGTTAACGCTTTTAGGTTCTTTTCTTGTTAAATTCCAAAGTTTATTTGATATGAACATGTAAAATTGTTGTGAAGATTTCATCTTCAAACACTGCTACACCATAGAAAATGGAAATATGTTAGTATTTAAATGATTTCCATTACATCACGATTGATTAAGAAATGAAAATAATATTATGAAATTGATTTTTTTACAAAATAATAAAGAAGAAAACACTATTATTACTATTACACATGGTTAGATTGTTTATTGGTGTCAGATTCATCGATTTTTTGAATTCCTTTCTTTTGTTAGTTGATGGCTTCATTCTTTCGAGAAGTCTGCATCTGAATCTATTTCTATATCACTCTTCTTTGAGCATATATCATTTTTCTTTCCTATTATTTCTGTCAAGCTATCATAAAATTTTGGAATCTGTTAAATGAATCATCTGTACTTTCACGTACCATGGTATTCCTTCATGCTTATCCCATTTGATTGTATTTTGGATTGTTAACCCTTGTACTCAATCATTCATACTTATTTTACCTTTGTTGTTTGTGCATGTATTCTGTATTATTGCACTAAGTTGGTTGCATGAGGTTGTCTTGATATCTCTTTTTAATTACGAGAGTTTGATCTCTTTAATGGTTATTGTATGCGTCGAATCTATAGCTTTAGTTCATTCTTCATAAACTTATGTCGACCCTGAACTTGTCCTTCTCGAGAATGCATCTATGTGCAAGTAAGTTACTAGATATCTTCATTACCGTGGCTGCATGTATCATAACCCTCTATTTCACCATGCATGGCACCGACTTATCCCTATCATTCTTGTTAGTCGAGTGGAATGACCATCAATTTATTAAGGTCTTTGGGCATTGAAGTTTGAAAACACTAGATTTGTATAGATTTATGTAGCAATCTGGTCTGAGAATTCTTGTATGGTATGTGTGATACAACAAGTTATCTTTATGAAAGGAGTCTTTCAATGAGCATTCTTGCATGGTACACTCGATACAGCAAGTCAAGTGTTCAAATGGAGTCTTCTGTTACTAGTTCTTGTATGGTTTGTCGATGTTGCATGTCGTCTGCTCTATAGGATTCTTCCATTAAGCACATTTATCGTAGGGTATACTTGATGCAGCAGGTCATTTGTTCAAAGGGAGTATATCATTAAGTACGTGCACTGTTTATTCTATTTGTTTTAGTGAATCATTCACCTCTTATAGTTTTAAATAGATCCGAGTTTCGATTTTTCTGTATTGGTCTATTTGAAATAGAAAATTATCCATTCGTAGGGAATTGCTTAACCAATATGGTAGTGAACAGGTATAATTATTTTAGTTACCATTTACATAGATTTCATTTAGGAAACAAATAAGCTTCCATCGTTTTGGTTTCCAGACCTCTTGTTTCATTTGGTCATCAACAAAGGAACCTAGTGGTGATGTGTATCTATAACCGAATCCATGGATTTAGCATTGTTATCACTGTTAATTTCTTAACCCGCTGTCAAACTTAAGTAATGAGCAAACGTTTAGTCTTTTCCACTCCTTGGCAGTGATGCATGCTTTTGCAATCCTTAACTATTGGTCAAGGCTTAGTCATTCATTGGTTTCACCCAGATTTGAGTTGTCTGGTTAAGTCATGAGAAGATGGTTGTAGATTTAAGTTTATATCTTTTGCTTGACATTTAGAATATAGGTGTTAGGATTTAAATAAGGCTTCCATTTTTAAATTATTGTTAGAAGATGGAAAACTCAAGTTATATTATTTAATTATAAACTTTTGATTAAGTTAGTTTATGTTCAAATTAGATATGAAATAGTGGCTTAGATTAGATTATTATAATTATTTCTAATTAAGTTTTATATAGAGAAATTTTAATGTATAATTTTACTCTTAATTGGATAAACATAAATAAATAAGTGTTTATATGTTTATTATCGAAATTTGGAAATTGAAATTGTAATTTGAATTAGTACAACTCTGATTTATAATATAGATTATTATAAATAATAATAATCTAGATTAGAATCACTATTTAATTGTATTATGGTTGATATCCTTGATTTGATAATATCTTATGTGAATGGTTGAATTGTATTAATTAAGTTAGTCGCAATTTTATAATGTATTTTATGAAAAGATATTAAAATCATGGAATGTATCAATTAGTTTTTAAAGTTAGAACAAATGTTATTGTTGATGATTTAATCTTTAATAGATTTTGGATAATAGAATGTCAATAGGAGAATATGTATGTTTGTTAGTTCAATGTTTTAAAGCTTTGAGATTGTCTTGTACGAATTAGAATCTTATTTTAAAATTCATTAAATTCTAATTAAGATGCTTTCCCTATGTTGTGTTATTTTCTTGATTAGGGAAGGGTCTTTGTTTATGGTTTCCCAGAGGTTTTGTTATGGTTACTAAGTTATGGCATGCTTGTTGTTTGTCTATTGGTAATGCGATCTTTTCTCAATTTTACCTTGTTTGGATCTTTGTGGGAAATGTGTAACTCACACGTATGTCTATGTATTACTGTTTGGGAAAATGTTGTATCTTATTATATGAGTACGTGCTTGTGGAAGTTTCGTAACGTTATGTCACCATGGTCATTTATTGGATCAGTTGAATATTCTGTTGTTTAATGAAGTGCATGTTCATGTATAAGTTCCTTCCTGTTGTAATCTATTTATGGAGTTGTACCTTAGGAAGAGTGGCTTCTATTAGGGCCTGGGCCTAGAAGTGGTTGCAGGGGTAACCTCTCAGAAGTATGTTAACAAAGTGATAATTAAAATAAGCTTTTAGGGGTTTCGGGTAGCATCTCATATTAATATAGATAAGTTAACCTCATTGATGACTCAAGTACTGTTTTGGACTTGGGATGAGTGGGAAGGCTTGGAATGGCGAAGATCAACTATCTTGTCCCTTTGAAAGGTATGTTGATCCTACATGAGTGAGAGTGGGGGCTGGGGATTGATTGAGGTTGTCAGGGTGTATTCGAGAGAGGGGGTCGGTAACCTATGAAGATCCCATTGGGTAACCCATGTTGAGCTTGTTTGATGAAACTCTTATCCTAGTACACCTTGTGAGCTTTATGATGTGAGTCACCTCTAGATGTATGGAATTTTCTCTATGGAGTTTTGAGTATGCAGTTTTTAGTTGCAATTTATTGTTTTGTTTGATTGGTTCTTGAGGTGTCATGTGAGTCAGCCTTGTAATTGTATTTGATTCTTTATGAGGACAGTTTGAATTGAGGACTTTTTATGTCTCCTAGCATGAGGGGTGGGCTTTCGAGCTCCACATGGTTGGGATGAATGTGCCACAACTCCATTGGGTCCCCATCAGGTATTTTGTTTGTGATAGGTTTTCTTGGTTAGATCTAGATTGCATAGTAGTTGCACAGTTTAGTTCCTTTGGTGAGTTTGTGGCGTGGGCATCCTCTTTTGCTCATTTCATTCTTCATTTTATTGCACTCATGATGTACATTGGATGCCTTGTATATATTATTTTATTATGAGATTTGATATAAACTCTTATTGTTATATTTATCTAGACATGACTTCTCTTGAGTTAATTATTTAAATGGCAATTGTATTGTATTGTTTTTATTTATAGTAGCATAGTTGTGGAACCCTGAAATGTTTATGATAGTTGTTGTCACATGCTATGTCCTTTTAAAAAAAAAAATATTCTGTTGTTTATGTGATTGTCATAACATTTTCCAGGTTCCACGGTAGGGCGTTACAGTTTGGAATTTTCTCTTTGAGAACCCTCCTACTGTGGCTGCATTACCTATGCCCCTAGCATGTGCTCTCCCCATCCCCTTGTGGAGAAGAGCATGGTGACTAATGACTTGTTAGTGGCGCTGGCATAACCTTTGATGATGCAACAACTCGTGTCTATGAGGCTAATGGTATTGACACTGATGGCATCATGTCAACTGTAACATGTATCTGTGATGATATTGCTACTTGAGTCAGGGAGGCTGATGGATCAGTCACTCGAGAAGGCTAGTTCTACTGGTTGTAATGACTATGTCCTGATGAAACTAATCAGTGACTATGGCTTGACGAGTGCCTGTGACTGTGTGACCTATGCCCTGAGGAATGACTAGATGATGTAGACCCTCCTGTGCTAGTGTGGTTGTTGCTATGGGATATCCTGCTACTATGTGTCTGCATGTCACTACTGGTCCTACTGTATGACCTAGATAGCCTAGGGTCATGTCTCTTGGGTGGCATGACCTACTGATATAATGCCCTGTACCAGCTCCCTCGCCATATCACTTGTGGGCCCTATACAAAACTGGGAAAAATCTCTCACCCACCTCTTGGCCTCCTAGTGGAAGATCATAGCTTGATCCCTGCCCACCCATACCACCTCCAACTTCGCTGGTAATGCCTTGTTCTGAGACAAGGTTGCATCTAAGCTTCTCTAGAGATCAACTACTCTCTTATCTGTGGTGGCATCTGTAGGAAAAATCAATGACCTATGACTCTCCTCCTCTCCCTCGATCATCTACTTCCTCAGTCTCATCTCTGCCTCGTCCTCCTCATCCCTCTTCCCCTCTCTTGCAATCTCCTCTACCTCAATATTCAAGGCTTGGTGCTTTACATGAATTTCCTCCATCACATTCAACTCTCCTCTGGTTGTGCCATGGTCTCCATCCCACCCTCTCCCCCTGGCTGCTCACCCTCCCCTCAGATCGGTGATAATGGTTCTCCACCCACTTGCTACCACACTCTCCTAGGCTGCCTCCTACCTCTGTCACCTCTCCTCCTCCTCCCACCCATACCATCCCCACCATTATCTCCACCCTCGCCACCTCTATCATACCCTCCACCTCTCCCACCATCCCCTCGACCTCCATCCCTCCCTCTGCCACCATCTCTCCCTCTCCATCCTCCTATCCACACCAGTGGAATGACTGTTCATTGATCAATTGGTGCAGGAACATCTAAATCTATCAATGGGATCGACCTATCCACTTGCCACTAGGAATCATACTCTATTGAGGTCCTGACATCTGCTAGCCCCCCTCTCCAACCTCATTCCTACGTAACTAAACCGTCAATCTGATACTCTGATAAGGGCACTTCTATGGGAGATCCCTACATGGTCTCTCTGGATGACTGCGCATACTCATCCATCCCTACAAGAACAGCCTACAGGCACACCCTACTACTCTACAAACTAACGAAGCAACCATAGGGGCAGATACATCTTGATAATATGCTAACTCTATACTGTCCTACTGATCAAAAATTTGAACTAACGACAAGATTTTAGATACCCCTCCTCATCTGACCATTGGGCACAATCTCTGTATGGTCTCCAAACAAAACTCATTAGGGTATCAATCCTATGTCGCCAATACCCTGTGTCCCCTACTCAAGTCTATGTGACTGAGCCTACATATAAGTATACATAGGGCATCCCATCGTCCAACTGCTAAATTTGAACTAGTGGGCAGAAAACGAGAATGTGCTCCCATGCCCAAATCATCAAAAGAGTGGTCCCATAGCTAATGCTCTATCCCTCTTGATAAGAAAAATCATGAAGCTAGTGATACAACATACCTAACAAGCATGGCCCCTAGGTGAACACTATCCTATACATGTGCATCTGAACCAGTACATCACTGCATCCAATAGGGAATCTGTGCCCATGATGATCTGGAAGCATGAATTTGACAATCAGTGTAAACAACATGAAATCCCATCAAGGATAATGCTCAGCCACAAACTCCCATCTAATCTTGTAGCCCTGAATCCCTAGTCTGAAATCATCAACAACATCATACATCTTTGACAAATCCTATTGTCCTTTCTAAGGATCATAAATTACCTGCTCCCCATTGATTAGGATGCAAAGTATCCTATACAAATCCTCTAATGTCACCATCACCTCTCCTTTAGGTAGGTGGAATGAGAATGTCTCTGAGTGCCACCTCTCGCACAATGCTGTCAGTAATCCTCTGCTTTCCCAAATAATGGACATATAGGTGACATAGTACAAACCTAGTCTCATCAGTCGTCGCCACTCACTGTCTTGTAGCTAATCCCTAAATGCATATGTGGCTGGTCTAAATTCATGGGTATAAATGGGTGGTAATCATTTCCACACACACAAAAACGAAAGTTAGCACACATTGAATAGAATTAAAAAACATTATTACTATCTACTTAATAAAAAATGCATCTAAAAAATGAGTCTAAACTAAGTGAACTCTGATCAACCCTGGTCAAATTCATTTGTGTCATGTTGAATGCAATTGCATCACGCTAAGTCACATGCGTCGCTACTTTTTGCACATGTGTCACATTTAGGCAATTGCATCATTCAAGCTTGTGGTTGCAAAACTCTACATCACTTGCATCATTTTACATATCAATTGTGCCATTTTATAACACTTGTGTTGCATGGATTTGCACTTGCATTGCAATATGGTGTTTGCGTCACATGCTTTCACAGTTGCATTGCTATTTGGCAGTTGCGTTTTGGGACCTAGTAGTTTCATCATTTTAAAACAAAAACCTACCCACCCCGAGCACATGCATCACGACACAACAAATGCATCAAATGTGATAGAAATTATGACTTATATGAATGCACATGCATCGTAGCGTATTTGTTAATCTAACCCAAACCCTAATAAATGCACGAAAAGTTATAAAAAAAAGTCAAAAAGAGGTACTTACTAGTGCCTCTGCACCCTCGGGTCATCCGAAGATCTTGACTCGGTAGCCAGAGTGCTCTATCGCTGGAATCACCATCTTCTTCTGACTCTTTGCTCTCCAAAATTTCTGAAAGGAAATGTTAAAATGACACCTAGTTAGCTTTTTTCAAACCTATTTATAGGTTGAAAATTAGGGTTTTACCATTTGGATTAATACTAGAGGCTCATTTGACCAGATTTGACCACCCTTTTCACTATCTTAATGTCATCTAATTTCAAAACCGATCACGTTGTTGACTTTTTGGGCATCCAATTAGCTTATCAGAACACTTTCCAAATTTTTTATGACCCTGGGCCAAAATTCAAAAATTTTCCCAAGGGGGCATAGGCACTTCGTACCTTTGCTGGGGGGTATCCTTGACTTGTTTTCTTTTCCATAACGTGATAAACTGCATTATGACAAAGAGGGGAAAAATGTAGACACATAAAATTGACCTAGACCTATGAACTCCATTTTCTGATTAATTCCTCTAAACATAATTTGATTATGTCCTTCTATCCAAATTCAACTATTAATTAGATAATGATCAATTATGTAATTAATTCACCTCTCTTATTCTTCTTGACTATTTAAATAAATAACATTTACTTAAATACATCACTAATGTCTAGTGTCCTCTTTAATTAAATAAATTAATAAATTTATTTAATTAATCTATTATTCCTTCAAAATTATTTAAATAAACAAATTTTATTTAAATATGTCTCTAATACTAAGGTCTTCTCATAATTAAATAAATATCCCACAATTTATTTAATTATTAACCCACTTCTTTCACAATTAAATAATTAAATTTAATTATTTAATTGTCTTATTTAATTCCCCTCCAAATTTAAATAAAAATCATTTATTTAAATTTCCTTCTTTCTAAATGAATGATTTTTAAATTATTATTTGAAGTCACATGACCCTACCATTTTCAATTAAATTAATATTAAATTCAAAATAGTATTTCCCCTATAAATCAAGTAATTTCTAAAATTAGTTGATTTTCTAACTCCCTCTTTTTTTGTGCCAAATCTTATCTCCCTGTCACACACATTCTTATTCCTTGATTTAATTTCTTAAATTAAATCTTGTCCACTCATTTTGAATTCACTCTAATGTTGCCCTAACCCTAATTGTGGATTGTCATTTTGAATCTAGACCATTGATTCTAGGGCACTTCTCAATATTCAATATTGTCCATTCATCCAAAATTGCATTTTCTATAAAATGACAATTTTGTTCTCATTTTGATCATCTTGGATCTTGCAAATCTTGACTCTTGCATCTTTTTTTTTCTTGTCTTCATATTTGTCATCTTGCTAGGTAGTTTGCATGTAGACCTTAGTTTTACTTGCATAGCCATTTAAAATCCTTCAACATTTGCTTAGGACTTGTCATTGTCATTGGATTGCTCATCACAAATATGAGGGCAACATCATATTTCAAAAAATTGAGAAGGTATAATGAAGGTCAACCATGGAGAATGAAGATATTTGAATGGGATTGTTTCATTTGTTTACATTTATTCGATTGCAGTCCATTACTAATTTGAGATTTTATGTTTTGCATATGATTTGCTAACCCTAGGAAAATTCCCTTAGTTACACTTAGTTTTACTTAGCTTCAATAAGAAGTAAGAAGGGTGCCTCCCCTTTCTGAGAGGAGAGATTGTATCTCACATAGTTGTGGCTGAAATCAAGTTTCGTAATTTGTTAAAGGGACTACATAATTTTCACCCAACAATTTTTTGATGACTTTGCTGGCGAGCTGATGGTTGTCAAATGTGTTTAATTTTCATATCCTTTTTCCTTTATTTTTCTCCCATTTTAACCTTCTCCTATGTCCTTGCCATTAATTGTTAGAGAAATGAAGAATATTTGATTTGTTTTCAAAAGGAAGATAATACTTTTAGAATGCTAAAATTGTTGAGGAAATAATGTATTTTGGATGGTTTTGCTAAAAGAACTAAATATGGAGAAGGAAACTGAACTTGTGAACAACAAGTCCTGAGCAGCATAAGATGGGAATCAAGGGATGCATGTAAAAGAAGTTTACCTGTTTTTGTTTTTACTTCTTATTTCAAACTTGTTGTTTTAAACTATTTTAGTTTTGTGGCCTGTGGCCAACGCAAAAAAACTATAATCGTTCAGCTTTTTGGCCATCGGCCATAACAAACTATGTTTCTTTTATCATTTTTACTTGATGGTGACCAATGGACATCTATGCCTATATATATGTGTGTTTTCAATTAAACTGATATATAATATATACAAAATCTTCATAAACTTTTAGTCGATGTTATTGTTGTTTAGTTTTGGATGCATTGATCATGGTGTGAAGTAGTGTAAACGTTTTTGCATGATCACCCTGTGGACCAAAGGAAGGGCCCCTTGTAATGAAGCTTGGTGAGATTGTTTTATGGTATGTTAGTTTTCTTTTATGTCTCATAAGATTTAATTTTTGTTGAATGAATATTTTGTGGATCAGTTTAATTTTTGTTTAAGATTAACCTATGCGATGAATTTGGTATTAAAGGAATTGCAATGAATTCTTTGTGGAATATAATTGTGGTTTGAGGAGCAAGGAGTATGTTTTAGTTCCAGGTAAATTACCATATTCTAGACTATGTCATGTTTCATTCTATAAACCTTTTGGCCGCATTCCATTCTCTTCACATCTCTTCACTGATGTGTTCCAAATTCCTGTCGCACTCCATCTTCCTGTCACTTTTCATCTTCCTATTGCATTCCAACCTCTTGCCACAATTGAACTTCTTGTTGCCTGCACTCTTTCAATACATCTTTAGATGCTGAATTCTTTCCTTTACTATTGAGAAGGTTGTTGTTGATATCTGTATAGCAAAATATATTAAGTTTGTGTTATTCAAGTTTAATTAGAAATAGATAGATTGTTTGAAGTAATTAGGCAATAATTTAAGAAAGGATTTCATTCATTTTAAAAGTGTACTATTTGAATTTCAGATTGAAGAGTGTTTTTTCAATTCTTAGATGCATCCATCCCCCCTTAGTTCATTAGTTTCAGCCCTTAGGTAGATTGCAACAACACTATTCACAAGCTTAGGCCCCCAAATTGACACTTGAAGGATAAACTGAGGAACTTGCAAAATTCCTGAAGATTAATCTCAATCCATTCACCCATTTAAAGATAAAATTACAAGGATAGTTCTATCTCTAATATTAACCACAGTTTAGTCCAATCAAGAATGAAACATGCAATTAAAGCCTCACGCTTTAATTGAAGTGAATAAGTTTTCCACTATCTTATTGTGATCTTGTGTATTGATAGTTTTAATATCTCTCTTTTTTCCATCTACATTATGGTATTTAGAAGTTATACATGAAGCTTGAGGGCTCAAGGAGTAGTGGATCCACTTTTTGAAGACTTGTTGCAACATTATACTCCACCTACTCCTCCATGAAGGTTAAGATCTCCTTTTTCAAGTGATTCTTTGATCTTCCATAAAGTTCCAATTCAAGAAGATTTTGTGCAGCATATCATGGCTGCACCACCTATAGGACCTTAGGGAAATGCTTTTGGTCCCCTCCATTTGGCCGCACCTCTGCATGAACTTCCACATGTTTCAAGAAAGCATATTCCAAAGTTTCTAGGTGGTGGTAAACAACATCCCAATGAACACATTGTTCCCTTTTACATTGTTTGCGGTGTTCTTAGCGTAGAACATGAAGATGTTGCCATGAGGTTGTTCATTGAATCTCTACAAGGAGTTGCTGCCGAATGGTTTTATACCCTTCTAGCTACCTCAGTCACTAATTCAAACACTCTTCACACTAAGTTTGAAGAAAGGTTCAAACCAGCAGAAGATACACATGCCTTGCTAGCACAACTTACGACCATGTGAAAAGAGGCTCATGAACCCATGTGCAAGTTCATTGCTAAGTTCAACAAGCTTGTGATGAGGATCCCAATGGTGGCAAGATCAACAAATCATAACTTAAAATATTTCTTCATCAACATGAAACTCCCCAAAGTAAGTTTTTTCTTGTGTAGGGAGGTTCTCACCAACGTTGAAGCAACTCAACAATTGGCTACAAGCCTCGAAGATGACATGATCATTGCTGGATAAATAAGGATGAATACCAACAACAAGAAGGTGCAATCCCTAGGATCTTCTACTTCTAATGCTAATACATCTAGTGCTAAATCCAATTTTTCTGATCCCATAGTCCAAAGTTTGACAAATAGAAATCAGGATCATCTTCCAACACCCCAAGGAAGACTCACACTGTAAGATCCACCTACTAACACTGCTGATAGATACTATGAGGTTGAATAAGATCCATGTGCACAATCAGATTATCCCATGGAAGAAAGTGTTGATCTCTTTCAAGATGAAGAAATGGAATCAGCTAGTGACTCCAATATTGGCTATTTACAAATGGTAAATGAATATGAGGACGAGGACTTAGTGATAGACACATATGCTTTCTTTATGCGACAACAACAAAATCAACTTGATCACCCTCAAGCTGCCACTCCACAAACAAAGGAGAAGCCACCAGTTACCATTGCAAAATAGGATCTCCCTTGCCTTGGCAACCAAAAAATACAACAAATAAACAAGTGTCCCCTATCCTTATTCGACAATTCTTGCCATTACAAAAGCCAATCCTCTGGTTCCTAAGACCAGTGTACCTTTTGTTAAGCCAATTTCAGAATTTACTACATCCACTTTACAAAATTATTTCCAAAATTTTGACATTATTGATCATGCCAAGAGAGAAAAATTTCAAATGTCTAAAGCTAAATAACTTAAAGAAAATCTTGACCAATTTGACATGCTTTTCAAGTTCATAATAGATAAAGCAATTACTCCAAGTAAAGATTCAACTCCTGATGTCCTTGTGGCCCCAGATCCTAAGATGCCACAAAATAATCGTGTCTCTACCCCTCCAGTTCCTTCCAAATGTATTGATCCATTCTTTATTTCATTACTTGTTAACGGCTTTAAGTTAAGAAATTGTCTCATAGATTCTGGCACATCAGACAATGTGATGCTAGCCAAGGTAGCTACTACCTTGGGTTTGAATCTAACCAAAAAAATTAGCTACTGTTTTTCCATGGAAAACAAACAAGTACCTTTGATTGGATAGATCAAAGATGCACAATATTTTTTTTCCGCATACCCTAAAAAAAAGATCAAATGACGGTTCTACTAATTGATGTGCCGACATCTTATGGTTCAATTCTCCTTGGCCGTAATTTTTGTAAAGATGTTGGTGGTGAACTAAACATGGACATGTCTGAAGCCAGGATACCTATGAAAGGTGTAATGCAAAATTTCATTATTGAAAAGGAGTCAAAATTCTTAGTGACACAATCCGATGATCCAAGGGCTCAAATTCTATTTGAGTCTTTGGGTATTGGAACGTATTATTTTCAAACAAAAGAAGTCGATGAATCTTTCACAAGGCATGATTTGGAGAGTGTTGAATATTTTTCAACAAAAAATGAGTCGTCATCAAATTATTTGTCGATCTTAGATCATGAAGCTTCATTAGATGATGAAGCTACATATTTTGATACTGTCAGTCTTGGTGATCCAAACGATGTTTAGTTACTCGAGTTTGATGGTAGTTACTCTTCCACTGGTTCTAGAGAAGGAATGGTTTTTATTTCCCCCAAAGGAATTTTTTTTCCTTTTCATTTCAAATTATAGTTTGAAAACACTAATAAGACTGCTGAATATCAAGCTCTATTATTAGGAATGCAAGTTGCATGTAAGAAACGTATGAAAAATCTTCATGCACAAGGTGATGCTGAGTTGATAGTTTGTCAGGTAAGGAATTTGTATCAAACAAAGAATGACATACTCCACCATTATCACAATCTTGTTTGGGATTGCATTGAAGAATTTGATGATTTTGATATATCTATAGTTCCAAGAGAATATAATGACAGAGCTGATTCTTTAGTAGTCTCATCCACGCTCTTGATACCACATAAATATTTTCATGGTTTGACCTATACCATTGAGTTGGTCTTACACCCAAGTGTTCCTGACAACTGAAAAAACTGAAAGATCTCTAATGACGATAATCAAATTGTTTCCTTTTCGGAAAAGGCAAAAAAAATTGATGAGTTCTACTTTGAAGGAAGTAATTCTCCACATTGAGAATCTATTGCTAATATGGATCTAGTTTTAGGTGAAGAATTCTTGCAACTCAAAGGGAATAAAATTCCTATAGGGTTGGTATCCCTTGAGAAATTTTTTGATAAGCATGATCTCTATATCAAGAAACAACTCTCAAACTCTAATTCAAGTAATGAAGTTGAACAGATTAACTTAGGAACTGAAGCAGATCCTATGATGGTAAACATTGGTAAATTTTGCACAATTGAAGAAAGAAAGCAGTTTGCTAAGTTGTTACAAAAATATATGGATGTCTTGGCGTATTCATATGAGGATCTAAAATCTTTCTGAACAAAAGAGGTGCAACATGACATTCCACTTAAAACTGGACCACTTCCTTATAAACAAAAGCAAAGGCAATATAACCCTAAGATTTTTGGAATAATCCTTGTAGAGGTTCAAAAGATGTTAAACGCCCGAAATATATTCCCTATCCACCATTCAACATGGATAGCGAATATTGTTCATGTTCATAAGAAGAATGGTGAGATCCATATCTATATGGATTTCCAAAATATGAATCAACTGTCACTCGAAGATAATTATCCTCCCAGTAAAGGATTAGGTTATTCAAACCGTGACCAGATCTGAAATGCTCTCCATGTTGGATGGTTTTTTTGGTTACAACCAGATTGAAGTCATTTCAAGTGATCAACATAAGATGGCCTCTACAACGCCATGGGGTACCTTTGCATATTATAGGATTCCTTTTGGTCTCATAAATGTTGGTGCCACATTCCAATGTGCTATGGAACTGAATTTTCATGATGTGCTAGGTAATTTCATTGTAGTATATCTTGATGATCTTACGGTTTTTTACAAGAAACATCATGAACATTTTTATCATCTAGGACAAATATTGGAGAGATGTCGACAAAATGGTATTTCCTTGAATCCCAAGAAGTGAAATTTTTGGGTTATGGAAGGTAAGATTCTTGGTCATGTGGTGTCCATATAAGGTATCAAGATTGACTCTGAAAGAGTTAAAAGTATCAAATCACTCACTCTTCCATAAAGTAAGAAGGTTGTTCATTCCTTCTTTGGAAAAGTAAAATTTATGTGAAGATTCTTTCTAGATTTTCCAAAAAAGACTCATCATATTGTTAATATGCTAAAAGGTACTACCACTTTTCATCAAGGACATTAGCAGGAAAAGTTGCTTGTATTTGATTGTGTAATTTTTTTTGCATCAACATTTCTACCCTTCATGAGAGGGAACTTTGTTTTAAATCTAAACAATTTGAGTTGTTAAGGATTAAACTTGCAAAGAAGGTTGCAGACTTATCTTTTCTAAAAAGATGTCTTCATATTTTTAGTTAGTCCTTGGTTTGCAACTTATCATTTTTCTCCTTGAGTGCTTAGTTATCTTGATGATGGATCACAAAGTGTGATATGAAATGTTGATGCAAAAAAATTTACACAATCGAATCCAAAAATCATACAAACAAGAATCAATATGGATTGTGGAAATGTGATATCATTAAAGTTAAAGCTACACTTGATGATATCAAAGAAGCTATTTCTCATGCACTAGTGTTAGTCTACCCAGACTACATGAAGGAATTCATCATGTATAGTTATGCTTCTAAGCATACACTTTCAACAATTTTGGTGCAAGAAAATAGTGAGGGTTTTGAATCCCCAATTGCATTCGTGAGCTATCCTCTAAAGAATTATAAATTAAAATATTGAAAATTTGAAAACAATGCTTTTGTAGTGGTCAAGGCTATTAAAAATTTATAATTCTACATTCTTAATAGCCATGTCAAGGTCTTAGTTATAGATTAAATCGTTAAGTCTATCTTGACACAATAGGAGTTTGGAATGAAAAGAGGCAATTAGATTGCCAGGATTCAAGAATACAACGTGGAAATCAAGCCTACCAAGTTGATACATGGAATAGGTTTGTGTCAACTCATTGCTGAAAATAATCCAGATGGAGAAGTTTTAGAGACTAAGGAGGTAGATCCAAGTGAACTTCCAATAGTGTTATTCGTCAACACAATTGATGAGTGGTATTCCAACATTTCCCATTTTCTCACTTATGGGGAATGTCCTGATCATTTGACTTCAAAGGAGAAAAGGACTATAAAATTAAATTCAACAAACTTTGTCTTGTGGGACAATGGTTTGTACAAACATGCATTGGATGGAACTTTCTTACGTTGTGTTGATAAAGAACAACATGAAAGATTGTTGAAGTGATATCATTACTTAGCATGTGGAGGAAACTTTTCAGCACTAGTTACCACTCACAACATCCTGAGAGAAAAGTACTACTAGCCTACACTCTTTCAAGATGTGTACTCTTGGGTGTGTAAATGTGAACTATGTCAATAGTTCATAGGTAAGCCAAAGTTGGCAGCCTTTCCTTTTAAAACCATTTTTTATGGAAAATACCTTTTAGCAGTGGGGAAATGATTTCATCGGTGCAGTAAATCCACATTCAAGTGTGGGACGCACCTATATCCTAACCATGACTGGCTACTTCACCAAGTGGGTGGAGGAAATTCTGACTAATCATGCTCCTTCTGAACTGGTATGTAGTTTCTTAAAATAAAATATCATTTCCAAGTTCATTGTGCCCAACAAAACTATTGCTGACAATGCTTCTACCTTCTCATCAAGCAAGATAACTGAGTTATGTTTTGAACATGACATAACTTTGTCTCATTCATCCGACTATTACCCACAAGGTAATGGTCAAGCAAAATCAAGCAATAAAAATTTGGCAACTATAATCCACAAGCTTGTGGATGAGAATCAACATTTGTGGCATAAATAATTTTTATGATTCTTTGTGGGTAGACAAAATAACTCCAAAGCGGGTGATTGGTATGTCTCCTTTCCAAATCTTGTATGGGTTGAATGCAATACTTCCCATAACCTTAGAACTTCTAGCTTTCAAATTGGCTAAGGCCATTGAGGATGAGACTTTTGATAATTCAGATGATAAATAGATAATGCATCTCTTTGTATTGGAAGAGAGTCGAGTTCAGGTGGCTGGCTGTATCTCAGAGCATTAGGAACAATTCAAGAAGGATTTTGACAAGAAGGCCAAGTATCGTGGCTTTCAAATTGGTGATCTCATTCTCTTATGGGACAAGTGAAGAGAACCAAAAGGTATGCACAGGAAGTTTGATTCATTATGGACCGGACCATTCAAAGTTCATCAGTTGTATGGTGAAAGCGGTTTCCTCTTAGCATACGAGGATGGAACACCATTTTCGCTTCCTCATAGTGGGCAACACTTGGAACTCTTTACACAATGAGGTAACAATTTTTCAGTGTAAATATGTTAGTCTTTACGTCTTTTTGTTTTTATTCTTTTGGACTCTTTTTATTTTCATCTTTTGACTCTATGCCCAATGGATGGATAAAGGAACTTGATTCTAGAGTTATGCTCCCTTTAGTCATTTCTAAGAATGACTAAAGGAAGCTCCCCAGCTAGATCCAACTATTATCCTTGAATCTAGTTGCCCCACATTCACAAGGTAACGCCTATGAAACTTGTCCATTTCATAATTTCATGTACTTCAAGCATGCAAAATGAGGCAATTTTTGAATCACCTAGATGTGTAGTCTAAAACCTCAATCAGTCTATTTGAGAATTCTCCCTTGTTCGATTTTTGAAGAGATTCGAAACGAGTATCTTCATTAATTCCCAAGCCTTGGGAGTTAGTTAATTTTTGACTCATATCAGAGTGCTGATTTTCAGCGCTCCTACATGAGCCTTGTGTTAGAAAATTAACTTCAAGTGTTGGAGTAGTGATTTTCACCACTAGTGCATCTTTTTCGCCACTTTGTATGCCTTCATTAATGCAGACATTAAATTCACTTGGTTCTTCATTTAATGACTTAATAAGGTCATTTTAGGTTAATTTTCTTTCATTGTTGGTTCATTTTCTCTTCCTCTTTTCCTGGTCCTTCTCCCATCGCCACATTGGACTTGAGTTTGAAGATTTTTCATACATTTGATCTAGGGTTTCACTTTTCTTCCCAAGTACGTCTTTGTGTTTTTCCCTCTTCATCGAGCTTTGATGCTTTTCTCTCTTTTGGTTAAGGTTTTTGATGCTTTAATTTTGGAATTGTTTTATGTCATTGAAATGTCTAGTTTTGGTTTCTTTTATTTTGACACCCTTTACTTTATTTTAGTCACCCTTCCGTGCTTTGGCTCTTGGAGTTTTTCATGCCTTATTTTTTCTTTGTTATACACATTGTCTCCTTTATGCTCTACTATCATTTTTCACCGATCCATTCCTATCCTCATGGTTGGCGACTTTCCATGATTTTTCATCAATCTTCATGAATCTTTCACCAGTGTATTTGTCCATGCTCAAGCAGGATTTTTCACCGCTTCTACATGATTGATCTTCCCTATCTATCCGAGCGGTGAAAATACCCACTCGTACACCAAAGTTTCTCTCCAACTTCTAGATGTAGGAGCAGTAAAAATCACCATTCCTACATGGAGCATTTTTCTTCTCGCATGCTGAGGTGATGAAAAAGAGTGTTTGTGCACTTGCTCACCAAGATGAAGGACATGCTCGAGGGCTAATTTTTAGCACCCAAGTGTGAACTTAATCTCTCCCACATATGTTGTAGCGCTAAAAAATAGTGCCCTTAAAATTTTATCCCACAAGTGCTAAATAAATGTAGGAGTGTGGATATTCAGTGCCTCTACATGCAAAACTATCATCTCAAGATGTAGGAGCGCTGATTTTCAGCCCTCCTACACAAAAAGCAATTTTTTCTTCTAACGCTCTGAAATCATTCTGCTTGCGATCTGAACCCCATTTCTTCACTAATGTTCCATTTTTTGTGCAAAATACCTCATGTACACTTTCTCTAAGTTTCTTGCTTGCCTCAGGCTTCCCAACGTTGCATTTTCTCCTAACATTTGTTGATTCACTATTCTTGCAATTCCTCTCAAAATCTCATCAGGTGATCCAAGAAGGTGATATCCCTTGATCCTGTTATTTCTAAATGATAGCAAAGAATCCTCCATCATCTTCTAAGATGGAAAAATTAAATACAAATATCAAGGTGTCCTTCTTCCTATCATGGTGATCTTGAATGTGGATGAAATTAAAGACATTGAAATTGGTCATCAAGACCTTGAAGATTTTGTGAAAGGAATTGAGAAAAATCCCTTAGAAGACAATTTGAGAGCTATTGTCCATAGAATTTGTACTTGGTATCCACATTGCTAACTTCTACTTATAATACATATTTTATTCTCTAGGTTGCATCTCACTACACTAGAGATAACACAAGTGTAATATATTCCTTGGGGAAAGTCAAGATGAGACTAGATCCTGAATTCTTCAATATTTTTTTCTAGGTTCCTCACATGGAACAATATACAAATATCTCAATGCAACAACCACAAGGGGTTTATGATCAAGATCCAACTAAGGCTAAAAATTTGATTAATAGCCAATGGTTGAAAACACCTAGGCCTACTATCTCAAGATGGCCAAAGGGGCTTCCTAGGATTGGTTTAAAAGAATATGTTAGGGATATGATTACTCTCTTGAGTAGGTTTAAAGGATTGCTTGAGTCATCCCATTTTCAAGAATGGATGTATGAATATATCAAGATCATCAGAAGAAATAAAGCTCATATTTATTGGAGGACTCAAATCAATGATGAAATTCATGAGAAGTTGAGAAATGTGTCGGCCACTTTGAAGTTCTAGATGAATTCTTATTTGGTGTATGTTTCTATATTAATGAGGCAATTTATGAGGTTGTCTACAAAGGGAAAAAATATTTTGTACCTGTGTATGACTATTTTTATTAGTTAAAATTAAGGGAAAGTATTCATCATTTTAGGAGGGTCACATATGCCTTATTTGCGCCCCTACTATTTAGTTTTGATCCAAATCTTGAAAAGAAGAGAGTATCATATGAGGCATAAAAAGTGGTTAGTAAAGTTGGGTGTATCTTTTTATAATTCCCAACTTTCCCCTATCTTTTTATAGTAGGTGTCCATACATGTTGGCCAAATATCCCTTAGATAAGTGGATACACAAGGAGCTATGCAGATAGCTGATCTCAGTCCATAAGGAACACATGAGAGTTCACAAATTGGGTTTCAAGTTTCCACTAACAATTGGGAGGTATATTGTTCACAATGTACACAAGGAAAAGTCACTCTATGTAGAAATCCAAGTCATAACTATTAGAACATACAAATATAGATTTGAATTTGACTATCTAGAGGTGAGGAGGAAATTGAAGAAAGATCACCGACATGTCTACCTCTTTGAAGACATATGGGCAGATTATAGGGATGAAGAAGACATCCATAAAATGGAATTTTGCAAGCTAATAGTAGAGAAAATTAGAGAGTTGGGTGTAGCTAATCTACTAGAGGATTTCCAAGATCTTGGTGATATCCTAAAATTTTATTATGAGGAAGATGAGATTGCTAAGATGCCCTTACCTCTAATTCAACAGTCTAAAAAGGAGAGTATTTAGGGAAAGGCTTGCTCCCATCTCACATATCATAGTAGAATGGTTACATAAACATGGTTCCCAAATGAAATATTTCAAGACCAAATCAGAAGGAGAAGCACCAGGAGCATAAACCAGTTAACAAATAGAACTTTGCACAAAGAACAAACAAGAAGCTACTCCCTCTTCTTCCCAAATAGGTTCTATAATGAATTTTACCATTGGTAAGAAAGTTACATAGACTGTTGAAGAACATGAGGCAACAAAACTTGAACCTATACATGTAGAAGGAAAAGAGCTTTCTTTTGAGGAACAAACTTCCGAAGAAGAATAAGGAAAGGAAAGTGAAAAATATAAGGAAGAAGAGATTGCAAAATAAGAAGAGTCTATAAAAGAAGAGGACTCTAAAAAAGATAAAGGAGAAAAGGAAGGTAATGAGGAAGAACTTGGGAATGATGATGAACAATATCTATCTCCACATGAAAATGTTGTCGAAGATCTTCCTTGAACATCATCTCTTGTTAACTCAAATTTTCCTCATACACCTCCCAATCCTAACACTCCTTCACCTCCTCTCCCTACTTCACCTCCTCCCACATCTACCATACATGCAGTGGAAATTTCTCTTCCCCCTGCAACATCAAGCATCCTTTCCATTCCTCCTATAGTTTCAAACCTACAAACTGTTGATGTCTTGTCAAGCTCTCCCTCATCCATCCCAAGTTTTTCATCTTCATCTTTTGATATTTCATCTGAAGTTGAGTTCGACAAATTTATGAATGAGTCTTTGTAGAGTCAACTTTGTGTGCATTCTACTGGAGCAATCATGACAAATACTGCCTTGATTGTTACCATACCAATCATTTCTATAGAAGTAGTTGTGACATGAGAGTTGATGGTAAGTCAAGAAGAATATACTTCCTCCCTTCCTCCTTTGTTGGTCTCTCAAGTATCGAAGTGAAAGAAACAAAATATCTCTCCAGAAGAGCTTGATCTTGAAGAGATAGCTTCTCCAAAAGCTAAGGCGAAGAAAATAAAAAAAATTCATTCAAGGCTTCATGTTGAAAAAACTTGTCATAAGTTTGTAGAGATTGGTATACCTCTGCAAGAAGAAGGTGATGTTAACATGGAGGACTACACAGTCAGAAGAGTCCAACTCGGAAAAGTGAAAAATTAAAGTGCAAAGCAAGGTGCATAGGTGGTATTCAATGCATGAACAAGAAGGCTTGACAAGATGGAACATGCATGAAATATGTACAAGGAAAAGGCCAAGCATTATGGAGTTGTTTTGAGGAAACTTTCAAGCTCTTCAGGAAATGTATGACCTATGGCTATGGTAAGTGTTGAGGAACCAATAGTACAAAAGGTGGATAAGTTTGCTTCCAAGGGTAAGGTGCTGTATGATTTCATTGATGAAATGATAAAACATGGTTCATAGGTTATAACTACTATGGATGAGAAGGCCACTCAGATAGCCAAGCTAAAATCAAAGCTCAATAAAGAGGAAAGCATACTTTCCCAAGAGAAAAAAGAAATGGAAAAATGCCTCTCATTTTGGTCATGAATGAAAGTGGAAAAGCTGAGTAAGTTGGTGGAAGTTAGGGTAATTCCGGATAAAGATAGATATGTGGAGGTAAGAGAATCCCTCAAGCACCGTATTCAAGTGATCAAGTCTCTTATTGAAGATATCCAACGTACAAGAAGATGTCGAAGGACATCGTGTTATCCTAGAAAATGGAATTAAGGAGTTACCAGGTAAGCTGCTTAATGAAGATCATATTTTCCTCTCAGCCAATGAACTTTCACAAATCTACAAGGAAGCCTTCATGAAGCAAGTGGAGGATGCAAAATTTTCAAAGACCTCAATGCATGCAATTTGTGATATATGACTTTCTCTAGATAATCTAAAGATGCATCTTGATAGATGCAAGAAGATTCACTCATCTGCTAGAAGATCAATCACCAGAATTCACACCATAGTGGATTACACTATTGGTCTAGATGAGGCATTCGTATTGCAGACAAAGAAGAGATATGAAGACTTCCATGCCCAATGCAAGGAACCATCAGGACTTCTTTTCATCTCCAGTGTTAGATATTTTTTTCATTTCATTTACGCATTTTGTAAATAGTTCTCGACATCTTACATGTCATTTTGGAAAATGTAATCATATGTAAAAATAGAGATGTTTTCCTAAAAAAATGGATCAATTTTTTGAATAAGTCAACTAGCTATTTAGGTCTTATTTTCCTAAATTTTCTCCTAGATTCACTCTTCTGATTTTCCTAAATTTTCTCCTAGATTCGATCTTCTGATTTTCCTAAATTTCTTCTACTCTCCCATATATAAACAAGAGAGGATCCTATTGTGATATCTTATCTTTTATCTTTTGCAATGAAGTGCTGCCCATTTTGAGAAGAAAATACACGAAACTTTTTGTATCTATTTTTATCAATAAAGAAGAAAGTTGCATACCATACTTTTTGTTGGAATCGATTATCTTTTGGATTTGATTTAGATTGGCAGTGATTAGTGATTGAGATCTAAAGGGATTTGAGTAAATCTATGTAAACTTTGTGTTACACTCTTTTATTTGAATTTATGTTATTTTATTGAATGTTGTTGGTGAACTCTCTACAAGACTTTTTGCTTGTATTTATTCATGTTGTTTGTGGAGCTATCATGGAGTATCTAGAAGACTTTGTTCTTATAATACAATGCTAGTTATACATCTCAAAGGATTCATTGGTGAAAGCTATGAAATGACTTTGTGCCTTCATGAGTTTTCTTGTTTTATCATTTATGGTTATTATGTTGGTATTCTTGGTCTTTTCTTTGAAAAGATAAGAATATCAGAATTACTACTTTGTTTTTAGTTTGAAGCTATATTGAATTAGGAACTCAGAACCATGAAGCATTGTAAAACATATTCTTTGAAAAAAGAGAGAATTATGAATGTGAAAAACCCCCATCTCTTAATCGTAGTGTACATCATTGTGAATACTTAGTTACTTTTACTTAGATTCAATAAGCAATAAGAAGGGCGTTTGCGCTTTCTGAGAGGAGAGATTGTATCTCACATAGTTGTGGCTGAAATCAAGTTTTTTAATGTGTTAAAGGATTACATAATTTTCACCAAACAGACTGCAACAAGATGCCTTTTGAGTACTCTAGCTTGCCAATGCACTATCCTTCACTTCTAGTACAAATATCCACTTGATTGGTAAGGAATATCAAAACCTCTATTATGCTATTATCATCTTTTTCAAACTAATATTCAAACTCTAAAGACTTAAGAACACTATTGTTAGTAACTACACATGTTTACTAAGCTTAGAAACCATCATGATAATATGCAAGATTCTAGGTTTTATAGACAAAAATACTCCACATTCATGTTCTCCACTACATCCACCTTTTTAGAGCCTTGTTATAGCCAGCTCATGGAATTTATTACTTGGAATTTATTTGTATTCAAATAGCTATTATTTAGATATCATGTAGCCTTCGAAAATGGCGTATAGTTTTGGATTTTCAAGCCTCAAGACTGTCAATATCATTAATTATTATTACCTTTTCTCTGAAATATTTAAAAGATTGATAAATACTTGCTATTTTATATCAATATATTTATATATATGTTCTTGTATGTATGTAAATACCTATATACATAAGTATTTATATGCATGAATATATACATCGATTATTGATTATCATCGATTCATGTAAGTACATGCTCATTTAACTTTATGTATAAATATATATGTATGTATGTATTTATACTTACCAAAATATATACACAATCACTTCCATATACCAATATCATAATGAAAAAATTGATACTAATTCAACTTTGATAATAATGATATATATACGATCATATGTTAATAAATAAATATCAATAAACTTGTAGCCTTCTATAAGGAAACCAAGCTTGACTCGACTTAGGTTAACGTAACCAAAAAACAACTTAAGATCAAATTTAATTATTTATGAAAGTATCCAAAATCCGACCTGTGCATAAATAATGAAATTAAATGTCTTTAATATTTAGTCATCTATACCCTTTTCCTGAGTGATACTCTCCCTCTTCTTCTGGAGGACGTGACATACTTCCTACATATTCACTTAGAAAACAAACAAATAGTTAGCCATAAAATTTGCATCACATCTATATAATTGCATATTCATTAATATTTCCATTAAATACATAAAATCATTGTATTTCATTTAATTCATCTTTCAAAGCTTCATAATTACACAAATAATCCATGCTTTTAACATATGGTGAAAATTAAATTATAGTTCAAAGATCGGGTGTAACATACCTCCCCCATTAAGGATCATCATCCCGAATGATTCAAATTATCATAATATATAATAAATCAAATAAAATTTCTATTTCTATTTTCAAATTCAAGCTAAAGATGGAATTGTTTTTGTTTAATCTCATTATAATTTTTTCTTATAGCACCATCCTCTGCAATTTAGTCCCACTAGACCTTGCTAATATGTAGGTGGAGCTTTCATCATTCAAGAACTCTTTGTCTTACTATGAATTTTCTCGATTTTCTCTTATCAATGTTAGAATATTTTATTCTTAACATTGGCTTCCACTAACCTTTTCTCGATCAACTTGATCTATTCTTCCATTTTAGATAATGTTTATGGACCAAGGCTAATCCTATCTTCTAGCTTCCCTACATTATAGGAATTCAACACTTTCTTCCATACAATTCTTCAAATGGATCCTTTTAAATTAGATAATGGTATGAGTTATTATATACAAATTCTATAAGCGAGGGATAATCCTCCCACTAGTATTACTGACCCATGCAATATAATAAAAAAGGGTCCTATAATACTTGATTTACTCTCTCCATCTGAACATAATCCTTCGAAGAATATATCGAGCTTATGTTCAATTGAGGTCCAAGTGAGCTGAATAAGGTTTGTCAAAACCTCAAAGTTATACGTGCATCCTTATCTGAGATAATCTTCTCAGGAACACCATGAAATCTAAAAACCTTTTACACTAGCTTATGGGCTATGACTAGTGCTCCATCTACCAATTCCTAGGTATAAAATGCCACCTTGGTGAGTCTATCCACCACTACGAATATTGCATTATGCCTATTCCTAGACATAAAAATATTGTACACAAGTTCCATTTTATTGGTATGTGATTCCCATTTTGGGATCTCATGAGGTTATAAAATCCTATCGGTTGATAAGGTTCCACTTCCACCCTCTAGAATTCTAGACATTCTACTACATATCTTGCATTATACCTCTTCATTCCTTTCCAAAAATTTAGTTTCTTTACATCAGCTAAATTTTTTTGTTACACCAAGACATTTTGAATAAGGTGAAGAGTGATCCTCTCTCCACACTATATTCCTTAACTCTTCTGGGTTCGAATCATACATTCTTCCTCTAAATCTCAATAGCCCATTTGGCTCAAAATTAAACCCATCATATCTTGTATCTTGGGGCTTGTCCTTGAGATCTTGGTTGAATTTCTCATAATATTTGTCTCCTTGGACTTTTACAACACTTATTTTTAGCAATCGTTACTATAGATATCATTGAGGAGTTATGCCTTCATTGACTTAAGCCATTCATAATCTTGGTTTTTACTTGCCTTTGACATGATTGATCTCAAATTCATGGTCTGATATTAGCTCTAACCCTCTTCTATGGAGACCATTTATCTAGAATTAGTTAAAAACTTACTTAAGACCTTAGTGGTTTAACTTTAACTCAAGGGTTTCCTAAGCAATTAATGCTACTACATTCATAACATAAGAGTATTTGTTGTTAGTTCATAATCATGTAGACCATAACCTTGCTCATATATCTTTAATTTTTTAATCTCATAGGCGATATGCCACCCTTCTTATACAATTGTACTACCTATCCCCTCACCTGAGGCATTGATGATGATAAAAAAATGACCCTTTGGATCTAGCACTTTCAAAATTGATACCAAAATTAACCTATCTTTTATTTGGTCGAGTGCCTCCTGGCACTTTTCCAGCATTAAAAATCTTTTGCTAACAACTCCAACATCTGAGTTTTCAACTTCAAGTACTTAGATATATTCACACAGAACGAAGTCACTTCCAAGCTAGAATTCATATGAATATAAGTACTTCACAATAATTATTTTAAAATAATGTATTCATCCTCTACTTCTATTCCATTGAGAACAAAAGTGGAAACATTATTATTCAATTTAACATGAACACCAAGACTTTACACACTCTCTGCTATCTACTCCCTTGTACATTATATCAAGGTTCATTATGAACATGATAGGGAAATGAATATATATAATAGGATCAACAATTTGAAACATTTAGAATAGCCACCACTAGGATAAAGTACAACATAAGAAGAAGAATCATCAATTCCAATAGTAAGTCATAAAATTATTGCAATGAAACAATAAGTCAAGTGTGACCAAGGCCACAAGATGGAAAATTTGGTGACTACTCTGTTCATGAAGAAAATTTAAAAATCAATATTGATCCATGATTAATAATGTGAGGGTCCATCAATAACCAAAATAAAGCATCAAACTTTTGAAACATGAATACATGAACTATGTGACTAAGGTTAGCCACATTGGAGGGAGTTATGACTACATGAAACCTTAGGGGTACCCCTCCAAAGTGCATTAGAGAGAGTATGTTCAACTACAATGCAAACATAGTCCATCAGTTTTATTGAACAATGCCTAATGAGAACCACTCTAACTCATAAACTGCATCAAGATATGCCCATGTTATAATGCAAGAATACATATGCAAATTTTACTATGACATACCCAATCTCTATCCACAAAATGTTAGGGCTTCACCTAAGTTACACTTAATGAGGGGTTTTACAATCACATGCAAAGTCCCAACCAAAGTTATCACAAAAGAAATTTCTCATCAAAGAGTGATCATTCCTCCCCTCAGGAGATTCTCAACTAGGGGTATATTTCTATCCCTATCAAATGTGTTAGGGTCTAGGAGGTACTCTCTCTCATTAAACACATTGCACAGGTTGGTTCACATTGAGCTACACTAAATGCCACCTAAGACACCCATGGAGCCAAACTCTAACTCAACTTGTGGTTTTTCTAAACATTGGCTAGTTAAACGTTGGAATTTAAACCTACATAGTGAGCTCATAGGCCCAAAATGTGGAAATTGGTAGCTCTGATACCACATATAAAGGCCACAACCTTATAACAAGGAATTTACTTGGAATTTTAACCACAAAGTAAAAAGTACCGATTCCATATAAATAGGACATAAAAAATTTCCTTCAATAATTGAAAGTTACAATTGCATAACTGATATCATAAGCATAGCATAATAAATTCATTTCACTTTTTAACTAGAAAGAATTAACTAATTTTCTATTTAACATTTTCCAAATGAACAATTTCAAATAAATAACATAAACATTTAAGGAACAAGGTTATAGATCCTTATTTGGATACTATCTTTCTTTTTGTCTCCGAAGACTCAACATTTCATCTGCAAGAGGGATATCATCACCTAAGTGATTTATCTCTAACCATAGGCCAATGGTCTCTCACACACCTTCCTAACTAGAAGTGGCCCTGCCCTTCAACGAAGGGAATGGTTAAGAACCCACTAGTAATAGCCATATAAGCTTTGGTGTTGTGCCCTACTTAACGAATACCATCAAACAACTATGGAGACCTTCCAACTATGAATTAAAACTCTAGTTACATTAAGTATCCAAAACAAAGTGAATCGAAAAATGAAAGTAGAGATTATTGCACTCACTTTGGCCAAAGTATTTGTAATATGCGTATGTGTAGGATCATCATGGAAAAAACAGGCCCTTAAGTGGCTATAAAAGTCAGAAAATCAGAGTTAGGCAACTTGACGTAAAAATTTGAATAAGTTATCTATATTATTTCAAAAATATGTAAGAATAGAATATTTAGAAAATTGAATGTAGTTTCTAAACTACTAGGTTTATTTTTTGTTTTCTAAAATCTATTTGGTGAAATTTTGAAATTTCAATGCAGTAGTACTTAAATTTCAGGGAAAAAATAAGAAGTAGGTGTCTGTCTGACCACCCTAACCACAATAAAATGATAATATTTTTTTACAATATTTTAGATATAAGTAGGGGACTTGTTTTTGAATGTGATGCATATTTGTTTGTAATTTTTTTCCATGTAATTAATTAATTATGATTTTTTTATTACAAATTTTAAAAAATATTAAAACTTGTATGTCTAACCACCTTAACTTGGTCAAAACTTCATGAAATTCAATTTTTTTTTTTAATCCTATAGTATGCAAAGCATAAAATGTGACACATATTTAGGATTCAAAAAATGTGACATCGTTTGAAAGTTATAGATGTTTTTCAATCAGCCTATCAATCAAGAATTTAGTCATAATTGAAATAGAAAATGAATAATAATTAATTATAAAATTCAAAGTAAAGAATAATTTATATTGGTGGAAAGATGAGAATATCCTTTAAAAACCCTTTTTGTTTCATCAATTTTGGTTAAAAAAAAGTCGTCAGCCACATGGATCATCATATCACTTAGATATCGCCACTTTTTGGCCTATCATGATCCTGCGCATACCCATAAATACAATCAATACTTGGAGTGAAGTCATTTATTCACACACACTAATCGAATTGGAAAAATTAGTCTAACCTATGGTTAAAACTTACTATAGACCATTGGTTAACATTTCATATAAATTTTCATTTAAAAAGTGATTCCTTTATCTAATTCATACTCCTAGACACCTATCAATCTCGAGCGAAATACTACTCATTGAATACTTTCCATCTTGAGTATAGTACTACCCCTAGAAACATGCCAATCTCAAGCGTAGTACTACTCCTTGCTAAAACATAATTCATATATGTTGGTTAAGTCTTCCTAAATTTAGAACACCCATGTTACGTTCATGTAACCTCTTGGGCCTTGGCCAACTGCCTCTCGTTTAATTTTATTAGTTACTAATTCATTAAATGAATTGATTAGTTATACATTACTGACCTTGAATACCTAAGTTACGTTCTCATAAATTCTTGGGACTTGACAACTACCACTTATTAAAGTCCTTTATATTAACCATGAGAGTATCTGCTCTCTCATTCTATGCACAAATAGTTGATACTGATGACCCAATATCTTTGACTAGACTCTCTCTTGGTCACAACTAAAATTATTGAAAAAATGATCAATGTATATAAATAACAAATATTAATCTTAAATCAAAGATTCCTTCTTCGTATAGCGGTCTCATTTATCTAGTGTTTAGTTTTTATAAAGCATCCTTTGTCAGAATATGAAGACTCATCAAGAAAACAACTCATCTGGGTTGAGTAATTTTTGACTCGAACACCCAAGTTACTTTCATGTAACTACCTGGGTCTTGGCTAAAACCACTTGCTTCAAATATTTACCATAACCCTTGAGAGAAACTAATCTTGAGATATATTCTTTAATCAAATCTTGACCTATCTAGTCATAATATGGTATACTAATTACATATAATAAGTGCCCATAGAGATGGTTATTTTTCCATGAAGAATATAACTTTCTTTAGGTTTAGACCATCTCGGTAAATAGTGTAGTCTTGTTTACTAAGGATAAATTCAATTGTATACCAACTAGTTCTACTATCATAAGACTTATATTCATAGGAGCATGCCCACTAAGGTGGCCAAAATAATTGGATTGATATAACACCATAGACATTAGATTTCCCAATTATGTTTCGGTAACATCTAGGTTCTAGGCTATTGCCTATCATAACCCATAATGTTTACCATTCACCCAATCTTAGGATTTTTAGATAGATAATTATGACACTATGCCACCATTCATGGTTATTCAAATAATATTGACATTATGTCATACAAAGATGGAAATATCACTATTTTAGCTACATAGAAGATTACTTCCTCTTTAGTTATGTTTTTAAACTCCCATTACCAAGTGTGAACCCCTAGATCTGCAAATGCACAAGAACAACAAACAAGGTTAGATTGTTAGCTCAAAATGCATACAAGCATGAGAGATTCCCCATGAAATCTATCTATTTAAACTAAAATTAGGAAATGAAGAACAAAACTTAAATAAATGAGAGTTAATCCTAATTAATCCAATAGATTTAAGATCCCATGGGGGAATTGGTGCCAATTGAATGTTGAAATTGGCCCTTCCCCAATTCCTAAGTTGCAATGTTGAGTGATTGAGAAATGGTTAAATCTCCCAAAGAGATTTAAGCATTACCTTGTTACAAATCTTGAAGATGATGAATGGTTGAGTGATACTAGGAAAAATTAGCTCTTAATGTGAAGAGAGTAACTTTGAATGCAATTGTGGATGAGAAATGAGGAGATAAGCCTCCAATTTATAACTTTCAATTTGGAAGAGAAAGTGAGATTTGAGGAATGTGGGCCTAACTTTAAATCCAATGGTTGAATGCCACATGTCATGATGTGAATGGTTAGTGGTTGTGCACATTTTGGCCAAAGTGCCAATAAATGCATTTAGTTTGAATTTGAATTTGTGAAATGACCTGTTGAAGAGGGAAGGGAAATGAAGTTAATGTCACTTGGCTCAAGGCCAAGGACATGTAAGAGGCCTTAAATGCCTTGTTGGAAGGACCAAGTCCACTTGGCCTTTTTGAATTCAAATGTGAGAATATTCCCTTTTGATGCTTTGTGAGGGAAAATAGAGACTTAAATAAATCAAAGTAATTGATTTATTGTGCAAGTTACATTCTCTAGAGGATTTTAGTGAGAATGATTAACTTAATCAATGTTTTGATTATTTTAATGAAGAATTAGGTGATGCAAAATTTAGACTTAAATAGATGAATGATGCAGAGGCTAGGTGGAGATCACTCACAAAATAGAGACTTCAAATCTCAACCAAGAACCCCACTCCAATCTCATGGGCATCAACTCACCCTCAAGAGGGTTTCACCTTAATTTTCCCAAAACAACCACAAACCCCCATCAAGTCCCACTAGGCCTAAATAGGTCACTTTCTCAAAGTAAGTATCCCTCAATCTTACAACTAGACAAGGATGACTGTTCAAACCTCAAAGATAGGTATCCAATAGCCTATTTCACCAACTTTCAAAAGCATATCCCTTCATTCATTTGCTGCTCTACAAACCCTTATTCCACAAGCCTAAAGAGTAGGGTTTATTCAAAGTCTTGTTTGCCAGACCTCTCAATCCTTTCCACAAACTCAGAAACTCTTAATTTCACCTACACAAGCTTAAAAACTCATTACATAGTTCATTCTCTCCACAAAACTCATAAACCACCCTTTAGTTACTCACTTTCATAAGGAAAATCACTCAAACTCAACCTAGGGCAACACCCAAACCCACATACACACTCCTTCAGTCCTCCATAGAATTTTAAAGCCTATAATACATCAAATTGGGTCATTCCACCGAGTCACAATGGCTACAGTAGGTGGAATGCCCTAAAAACTCATTTTAATACTCTCAAACCACCAATTTGCACCAAAATAGAGCAGTTTCAGAAAAACAATGATTTCTCCCTCAATATGAACGTTCAAACCCTCAAATCAAATGCATTTGAAAGTTAACTCATATATCTACACTTTCAAAATGATTTTAGAGCCAAAATATACCGTACGGATCCGTACCAATCCTGCAAAGTTCAGGAAAACAGGAAAAACATAGTGTTTGAGACCACCCGATAGTAAAATGGGGATATCTCACTCAATTCTTAACGAAATAACACCATTCAAACGCCAAAAGAAAGGTTATTCAATTATCTATCCAACCATTATAGGCTTGGAGTGTGGAAAAACATGTACAGGCCGTACAATGTACGGGATCAGCAATTTCTATATGAAAAACTCAAAAAACAGCAACTTCTTCTTTGAAACCCCTTCCCAAACTTGTTCAACAACCTCTCCTTCGAGATATTACAATAATATATCATGTTACCACCTTCAAACTACCTCTTGGGGCGTTCAACTACCATAACCACCCATTAATTAGGTTCTAAGATGACAATTTTGCCAATTTGCCCTTTAATCACTATCCTATGGCAACTTGTCTTTATAAACTCATCCTAACTGATCTATTAAATCTTTCTAATACATTTAAAATGGTAATGGAGACCTTATTCTCAAATAAAAAATCAAACCTCAAGCTATTCTACCACCTAGGCTTATTGACACCATGACATTACAACATGACACCCACCTAGACCTCTCCTATCATTATGACATTTGATTTACAATTCTTCAAATTTCAACATATTTTGCAACTTCCTCGTTGCTTGACAATCACAAGACCTTCAAACTAAATTGATTTTATCGCAAGGTGTTGGTGCTCCTGCACCATACACCCCAACTTGAAAATGTTCCTAGTCCCTTGGAACCTTTGAACCTGCAAAACAAATACGGTGAAAAACTCTCCTTTGTCCATGCAACTGCTTCATCTTGACCTTGGGCTTGTACTTGTCCATCTTTCCAATCAGTATGCTTGCTCTTCTAATTTGGACCTGCACCAGTATGATCTGATTGGTCTCCATCCATATGCTCTTACTCTGCTCTTCCAATGCAAAACAACTCACACCTGGACTGTCCTCTTTTATCTTCACCCTTGGCTTAGCTTCCATCAATAGAATCAACAAGATTAGGAAGCAACAAATGACTTCCTTCATACTCTGTCTCTTAACCTTCCTCTTCACTTCCATTCTCAGGTTCACTATACCTGGAACCCTTGTCCCAATCTCAGACTTGACTCTCCACTCTATCTCCTTAGGGAACCACACATATTCTTTACCTCTAGCCATCCTCTGGCCCTGCACATGCTCATACTTAGTCTCTTTTCTCATATTCTCCTCTTTTTCACCCTTCATGGTGACTACAACCTGCACTTTCTTTTGCTCAAACCCCACAACCTCTTGTACTATCCCATGCCATTCTTCTTGGCTCGCTGCTTTTTCCATAACTGTCACAAACCTTTTCATATCTCCCTGCATTGTTCCTTGCCACTCTAGATGGCTGACTGTCATACCTTTGACTGTCATAAATTTCTCACCCATGGTAAGGCCTTGTATCAGACCTTTACCTCCCTTCACCACTGTGTTCTTAACCTGCACCATATTTTCTAATTCATTACCTTCCTGCCCCATCACTGGCCTATGCAACCCATCCTTTTGACTGTCCACACCTTGCCTCTTATGTTCTTCCTCAAGGACCCCTGTCTTGCCAACCTCAGAAACACAACCTAATTGTTCTTCATCTCCTCCTATCATCATGCTTTCATATTGGTTTACCTCAACCAATCCACTCTCCTCCACTTGCCACATCCCTTGGGATTCTTTCTCAATTATCTTCACCTCATTGTCCACCTTTACCACTGTATTCCCAACATCCATACTCACTGTATTTCCAGTATTAGATTGGTTTTTGTCTTCAATCAACTTCATAGGACACCAAACTGTCCCTATCACAATCTCCACATGATCTTCAAGCCTCTTATCATCCTTCTCTTCAGTGTTATCCTTTGTTCTCTTATCATTCACTTGAACCTCAGTCTTGAAGACCTTTTTACCATTAGGTCTGCCATCCTTACCCTCAAACACCTGCTGCACCTTGTGCTCTAGTCCACTCAATGGACCACATATCCTTTCCTCAATGCCCTTGCTTTGCCATCCCTGCAAATCACTTGCACTCACATCTTTTTCCCTCTCTAAGCTCTCTATCCCAATGACTTTCTTATCACAAAACTTAGTCTCAAGCTCACCTATCCCTATATCTTTGAAGGGGGTCTGCCTTGTATCATTTTTAGTTTTTAATGAACAAACTTTCACCTGCTCCTTGCCTTCCACAAAACTCTCAAGCTTACCTTGCATCCTCAAGGCCTCTTCACTCTCTACCTTTTCTTTCTCACCATCCTTTACATTCTTCAACTTTGAATCTGCTTCTACCCTTGCTGTCTCAGGGACCTCTCCACATGCAATGGCTGCATCTTCCTTGTCTCTATCTTCTTTGTATCCTAGGAAATTTTGTCTTTCCTGCAGCAGCACCCTTGTCTCCTTGCCTTCTTCCACCCATGAGTTCAAATTGTAAATCTTCCCATCCTTTTTAAATTGGTACCTATTATCCCTGCCATAATACATAGCAAATCTTTCCCAACACCATGGTTTCCCAAACATTAGATGACAAGAGTTAAGTGGTACAATATCACCCAATATTTTGTCCTTGTATTCACCTATTTGAAATTCAACCCATGCCTGCTCTTTAACCAAAAATGTATTCTCACCATCCATCAATGAAATATAATAAGGTGAATCATGTGGAAATCTTTCTAAGTTCAATTTTTCAACCATTTCAAGAGCTACCAAGTTATCCAAACCACTTGAATCAATCATAACCTTGCATACCTTACCTTTGCACTTGCACCTGGTCTTGAAAACTGCATTCCTCATCTGTATCTCCTTCCCATTCAAACCTCTGATAGCCATGATGTCTTTTCAACTCCAAATGCTTCCCCTTCAATCTTCAAGAGATCTACTTCCTCGCTCTGATACCACTATGATGCAGAGGCTAGGTGGAGATCACTCACAAAATAGAGACTTCAAATCTCAACCAAGAACCCCACTCCAATCTCATGGGCATCAACTCACCCTCAAGAGGGTTTCACCTTAATTTTCCCAAAACAACCACAAACCCCCATCAAGTCCCACTAGGCCTAAATAGGTCACTTTCTCAAAGTAAGTATCCCTCAATCTTACAACTAGACAAGGATGACTGTTCAAACCTCAAAGATAGGTATCCAATAGCCTATTTCACCAACTTTCAAAAGCATATCCCTTCATTCATTTGCTGCTCTACAAAACCCTTATTCCACAAGCCTAAAGAGTAGGGTTTATTCAAAGTCTTGTTTGCCAGACCTCTCAATCCTTTCCACAAACTCAGAAACTCTTAATTTCACCTACACAAGCTTAAAAACTCATTACATAGTTCATTCTCTCCACAAAACTCATAAACCACCCTTTCGTTACTCACTTTCATAAGGAAAATCACTCAAACTCAACCTAGGGCAACACCCAAACCCACATACACACTCCTTCAGTCCTCCATAGAATTTTAAAGCCTATAATACATCAAATTGGGTCATTCCACCGAGTCACAATGGCTACAGTAGGTGGAATGCCCTAAAAACTCATTTTAATACTCTCAAACCACCAATTTGCACCAAAATAGAGCAGTTTCAGAAAAACAATGATTTCTCCCTCAATATGAACGTTCAAACCCTCAAATCAAATGCATTTGAAAGTTAACTCATATATCTACACTTTCAAAATGATTTTAGAGCCAAAATATACCGTACGGATCCGTACCAATCCTGCAAAGTTCAGGAAAACAGGAAAAACATAGTGTTTGAGACCACCCGATAGTAAAATGGGGATATCTCACTCAATTCTTAACGAAATCACACCATTCAAACGCCAAAAGAAAGGTTATTCAATTATCTATCCAACCATTATAGGCTTGGAGTGTGGAAAAACATGTACAGGCCGTACAATGTACGGGATCAGCAATTTCTATATGAAAAACTCAAAAAACAGCAACTTCTTCTTTGAAACCCCTTCCCAAACTTGTTCAACAACCTCTCCTTCGAGATATTACAATAATATATCATGTTACCACCTTCAAACTACCTCTTGGGGCGTTCAACTACCATAACCACCCATTAATTAGGTTCTAAGATGACAATTTTGCCAATTTGCCCTTTAATCACTATCCTATGGCAACTTGTCTTTATAAACTCATCCTAACTGATCTATTAAATCTTTCTAATACATTTAAAATGGTAATGGAGACCTTATTCTCAAATAAAAATCAAACCTCAAGCTATTCTACCACCTAGGCTTATTGACACCCTATTCTCCTATCATTATGACATTTGATTTACAATTCTTCAAATTTCAACATATTTTGCAACTTCCTCGTTGCTTGACAATCACAAGACCTTCAAACTAAATTGATTTTATCGCAAGGTGTTGGTGCTCCTGCACCAATGAATTAATTTAAATCAGAATTGAGAGGAAATGATTAATTAAATAAATGACTTGATTTATTGAAATAAGGAGGAATATGTTAGATTAAATCAAATAAGGTTTAATTTATTTAATTTAATAGGAGGACTTTAGGGATTTTAATCAAATAAAATGATTTATTTAATTAAAAAGACATGTAAGGTTAATTAAATTAAATTGATTAATTTAATCAAAGGAGGTGAGGACTTAATTAGATGAACAGTGATTCATTAGATTACAAGACAAAATTATGATGAAGTGTTGCAAGTATGATTTAGGAAGAAATGTTGTTAGCAATCAGGATCAAGTGTGCCAAAACGAAATTGTACATTTTCCATGTTTACATTTTGCCCCTCTTTGAAGCAAGGTACTTGTTGCATTGATTCAAAGAATAAACTGCTATGATCAAAAGTTTAGGATTTTTTTGAATTTTTTTGATGCCCTACTACTGCCCCAGTAGAAGAATATTGTTGGATATTTCCCCCTCGAGAGATCAGATGAAAATTTTGATTCTTTGGATGATCTCGCGAAAAAAGTGGATAAAGTGCCTGACAGACCAGAAATGCCCTGGAATGCCAAAAAAATGCATTAAAATACTAGAAAGGATGCAGAATGGCTTTAAGTTGGATGAAAATGGGATCAGGGGACCAAAACCCTAGTTGGAAGGTCAAATTAGGTCAAAAAACCCTAATTTTCAGGCATAAATAGACCTCAAGGGGTCACTTTCAATGCATTTGCAATCTTAATCCTCTAAAAATTTGACACCTTGAGCTCTAAGTCTTGGTTGAAATGGTGCGACGATAGCTTCCCAAGCATGTGTCAGAGAGAGTACGAGTGCACTAGTGGCCACTTGACGTAGGACCCATGGTATGTACCCCTATCCAACTTTCAATTTTCTCATTTTATGTGCATTAAATAGGGTCGAAGTTTCATACAAGCGGCACGACACTATATAGCGCCACTGAAAATGTTTACTGGCACCGCGCAGTCCTGCATTGCACCACATATGCAAAGTGCATCATGCACTCTAGTTTGGACATTAGGGTTTTGTTGATCAAAGCCTGCGGCCTGTGCATACTCCACCGGGCGGCACAGTTAGGAAACTAGGGTTTGCAAAAATTGAACCACATACGTGAATAGCACCACAGGGGGGTCACTTTGAGACTATGAAAAATGAAAACTTCACCACAACAACATAGTTTGGAACTTTTGAAACTGTGTCGCACCCACAAACAACTTTGGATTTGCTGGTTTGGGTGCAAAAATTAATGTGAGATGTAAAATAAAATTCTTTTTCCTTGACATGATGGCTTCCTTTATGCAGGAGGAGCTTGATGTACTTTACTCGTGGGAGCACAGATGGCCAGTGCTTAGCAGATTGCAAGGTATGCATGAGCTAGTTCAGCAGCACCTTGGTGCCCTTGGTCTTTGATACGTTACGTACATCCCTCCTATTCGAGCACACTTAGGTATGATGATGACCTTGGCTGAGCAATGGCATAGCGAGACCTCCTCCTTCCATCTTCCTATCGGCAAGGCCACAATTACCCTCGAGGATGTATGGTGCATCCTTCGATTACCTATTCATGGAGCACGAGTTATCTATGATCCGAACACTAATAGAGATGCTTGCTATGGGGTTATGGAGCTTGATGAGATTGAGTTTTCTGATGGTCAGATTGATTTAGATAGATACCATGAAAGCGTGCCTATTTATAGATTGATTATTGTTGCTATCATCTCAGGCCTTGTGGTACCTCTAGGATGGGGACTAGCATGGGATTAGATGGTTCATCATAGGGTGTGCTTTGCTTGGGGACCGGTATTATTGGCATCCCTCTACAGGGATCTTCATGAGTTTGCTTACCTAGATAATAGGTCGCTTGAGGCCGGAGTTACCTTCCTAAACATCTGGGCATGGGAGAGGATCCCAGTTCTTCGCTCAGATGTTGCACGAGTTATCCTTGAGATAGATGATCCTCTCGCTTGGTGGTACGGCAAGGCAGAGATTCACTTTACCCACACCAACACAGGTGGTCTTGTGCACTGGCGGCGAGTTCTCAATGAAATGAGAGAGTTCATCTGGAGACCCTGGATAGGCATTGGCCCATGGTTCGATGATGTTGATTAGCTATTTTATGCCAGACAGGATAGGTGGATGTAGGGTCGAGAGCACACCATGGTTGAGAGGTATCTTCTTGACAGGGTTGCCCGACAGTTTGGAGAGGTACAGTACATGCCCAATGACCAATACGTTGCCATCTTTGCTCGCACAACTAGAGAGACAACATGGGGTCAACTCCTCTTGACAGCTGAGGTGGTGTCCTTATTTAGGTAGTTAGTGGCCTGACCGTGGCCATATGATCAGGGGCCGACAGATGTGGGGGTCACTCTAGCTTATAGAGCATGGTTCAGGCCTCCACTTAGATTGACAGTTCTGGGCACAGCTGCCCCACGATGCAGACCCAGGGGTCAAATAGCTGGCAAAGGATGAGGCAGAGGAGGAGGTGGGCCACCTCCTCATCAAACACCTCCCAAGGATTTAGCACAACAGTCACTTCCCTGAGTAGGGGATCAGGATGGTCAACCGAGGGTAGGTCCTCAGTAGCAGCCAACAAGGTAGCCAACAACACAACCAAATCATAGAGACGCATTGATCCATCAGTTGACGGCGGAGAGAGATGAGGCCAGGCAACAGGTTGTTTTCCTTATAGTCGAGAGAGACCAGGCATGATCCGAGAGGGATCAGGAGATTGGTCGGCGATGATAGCTAGAGAGCATAACTTCCACATCCCAGGGCTGATCAATTGATATTCAAGAGTACAGAGAGGCTATTAGAGAGGCCGAGTACTATCGAAAGCACTACTGATAGGCATTGCCATCAACAGGCAAAGTGGCAAATTTCTCCTAGCAAACAAGGAGGCGGCCAAGAAAGGATCATAGATAGGTGGGGCAGGGCAACAGCCAGCAGGGCTAGCCCTTTTGATCACGGACAATTTTGCACTTTTGTTTTACGGGCTGCACTATTTTGGCCTTATTGTACCATGTATTCAATGTACACTTGTTCCAATTTGTATCATAACAGTGTATTTTTTGATGATATATATATGAGATGATTTGCCTTTTATGATATGTATGGATGCATTCTAATTTGATATGATGCTATGAGATGTTTACTATTTCTTATGCTTATGGATGCATTTCTTTTTGTATATTTTTCATGCTTTTAAAATGACGATCTTATGGATGTATTGTATTTTAATGATGGTGTAATGATATGCAAATGGTAATGGATGCATAATGATTATGTATGATGTAATGCTCTCTTAAGATGCTTAGAATAAAAAATTTATATTATTCCTCATAACTTACAATAATAATATGATGTAATATGCTTTTTATGCTAATGATTTGGTGGATGCAGTATGCATTGGCAATGTTTTGATTACTATTATGATACCATGTTAGTGTGGAAGGAAGATAGAATAATTTAGAATTAATGAGTTAGTTAGGATGATGGTGATTTGCATTGCTAGGAGTTGGGATTTTCAAAGGGTCAATTACGTTATGTTTGATAACACACATAGGTACGATGCATCAAGGTATAAAGGACCATGATGGCATGGTACCTAGTGTGATGGACTTTGACTTGTCAAACAATTAGGAGTATTCTTGTTCACACTTAGCATATGTACTTCGTTTAGGATATAGTTCAAACATTCTAAACATCTTGGGCCAAAACACAAGAAAGAAAGCTTTCCTATGTGGTCAACAAGATATCTTAAACATCATCCCCACATACTAAACAAAGCGCATATAACTAAGTTATTTTACGAGTGTATCCCACAAGCATAGTAACTAAAGGAGACAATGATCTTTGCCCCATTCCTTTCTCTCTAAACCTATTTTGTTTAGGCATCATCAAGAGGTCCTTGGAATGAGCGCAAAATAAGATAAGTCAATAAAAGACTAAATAAAGCAAACCAAACAAGCTAATGTTCTTCATACTGCTAACCAAGACTAACTATTGTGGGGCACCTAATGCTTATGTCCATCATAGGAAAGCTTCATCCTAGGACATGTTGTGATCAGGGTTTTGATGGGACTGATTTAGATGATAAGCTACTGATACTATGAGTTGATCAATTTGCTTGCTTACTGACTTAGACTTTCAAGACTTTGACGATTAGGTGTTCACTTTGGAACCAGCTAGACTTGCTTCTGACTCACTTACCAAAGGATGGAAGTGGTGACTGATTTATTATGAGTGATGATAATTGCAGGTGAAAGCGAGATGAAATGGATGCACCATTTTGGATTTTTTCGATATTTTGAGGCTGTTTTTGGTATTTTCGAGATTTGCAACAAGAGGACTAACTTAAAGAGCTATCCTAGGGGTCTCGCGAGCTGATCCATAGATTAGCCTTGCCTACATTATACACACAGAGACCACGTAGTTTGATTGATGACATACTTGACGATGATAAGATGGGTAAGCAAATTGCCATTTTATTGCGACGAACGCCTAAAGGACTGACCTATATGCAGACTAGATGGGAAAACATATTGCCAATGCGACGAACACCTAAAGGAATGACCTTACTATCTTGGGGGATGATCAAATATCAACCTTGCCTACATTCAAGCTTAGAGATGACGTAGTTCGACAATTTGAAAAATTGACAAGACTCAATGATGAATTTTTGAAGGTTTTTTTGATATTTTGACATGTTTTTTGGATTTTTGAAACATTTGGATGTTTTGATTTTCTAATGATTTGGGAAGAGCGCAAAAATATATAAAAATCTGATCCAGTGCTAGTTTCAAGGACATGCCCCAAACATTAAGCGATAGACTACTTCAAATAGTCAGGACAGACTAACCTTAGGAATATGCCAATTAGTGCTATGGTGGAATATGACATGGGTACCAGCTCAGGCTATGGTATGGATGTGAACGGATGGGTGGATGGATGGTTAATGGAATGTGATGGAATGGATGAGTGAGTCATGTGGATCCTAGCGGATGGGGAGTGCTTTATTTACACTTGGCACCTGTTTGCCAGGTTTTCACCAAGGTACTTGTCCAAAGCACCACCGAAGTGGTTTTCACTAGAGGACAATTTCTTTTGTTTACTAGTTTCAATCCTTTTTCTGATTTTGTTTTTGGATTTTTTGTATTTTTTGATTTATTTGTTGTCACCAAGATGCCTATTTGCCAAGTTTTGTCAAGGTAACCATTTTTTCAGGACTTTTTCTGATTGTTTTTGTATTTTTTATTTCTATACCTTGCAATTTTTTAGGCATAAATTTTTTTGAGGTGAGAACTGTTCATGGGCTCCTGTAGAGATTCGCCCTCTGGTGTTGCTAATTGATATGCTCTTGATTTATAGCTTGTCATGATAATGAAAGGTCCTAGCCAATTGGGTTCAAATTTTCCTTTGCTATCTGGGTTTGGTATATTCTTTTGGTTCTCTTTTAGCACAAGGTCACCGACTTGGAAGGTGCATTGCCTGATCTTCTTGTTGTAGCTATGTTTTAGGCAATTCTGATAGACCTGTAGATGATTGAGGGCATCCATGCACCGTTCATCTAGTAACTCCATCTCATTTAATCTTATAACCCTATATTCCTCATTTTTGATGAGGTTTTACAAAGATATCCTCAATGATGGGAACTCGATCTCGATAGGGAGTATGGCTTATGATCTGTATACCAGGGAGAATGGGGTGGCACCTGTTGGCGTGTGGATGCTGGTGTGGTAGGCCCACAAGGTGGGGTTTAATTGCAGATTCTAGTCATGACTAGAGTCATTGACTGTTTTCTTGAGGATTTTCAGAATGGTTTTATTGGTAGCTTCTGCTTGGCCATTGCCTTGTGGGTAGTATGGTGTGGAAAAGCGGTGTTGGATTTTGAATTTTTCACACAAATCATAGACATCCTAATTCTTGAAGGGTGTCCCATTATCTGAGATGATGGATTGGGAAACACCATATCGACAAATGATGTAGTTCAAGATGAACTTGGATATCTACTTTCCAGTGATGTAGGTCATGGGAATTGCTTCGACCCACTTTGCAATATATTTAGTGGTGGTGATAATGAACTTGTGGCCATTGGATGAGGTGGGTGATATTTTACCTATTAGATTGATCCCCCATTGGGAAAAGGCCCATGGTGTAACAATAGGATGTAATTATTGAGCTGGTGCATAAATGAAGTCTCCATATTGTTGACACTATAGACACCTTCTGACAAACTCGTGTGCCTCTCTCTCCATTGTCGGCCAGTAGTATCCCGTTCTTAGTAACTTCTTAGCCAAGGTCATACCACTCAAGTGTGAGTTGCAAGTGCCATTGTGTACCTCAATCAAAGCAGTCAGGGCTTCGTCAGGTTTTAATCAACGTAACAAGGTTCCATCGATGCTTCTTCGGAAGAGGGTTTCTCCTAGGATGACAAATCATAAGGACCTTTTGACAAAAGTTCACTTGAGGTTTAGGGTAATGTCGGTTGGGAGGACTCCTAATGTTAGATAGGTGTAGATGTCATGATACCAAATATCACCAGAACCAAAGAGTTCACATGCATATTTTGACTTTGGTACCTCGAAAGTGGGTATGAGAAGTTGTTCTACGAGGAATTAGTGTTTTGAGACGTTGCAAGGGATATCCAACAAGGATCCGATCATTTCCATTGCATTAGCTGCTCTATTGTTTTCCCTTGGTATTTTCTCAAAGGTGATATCAATAAATGATTCCTTGAGGCTTTCTACCACCTTTTTGTATGGTGTAATCTTATCATCCTTAGTTTGGTATTCACCGTTGACTTGGTTGATGATAAGTTGTGAGTCTCCGTAAACCTTTAATGCCATGATTCACCACTGTGTTGCAATTTGGAGACCTATGGTTAAAGCCTCGTACTCTGCAATGTTGTTTGTACAGGGGAATGCCAACTTGTAAGATCTCAGTATATAGTCCCCCTGGGAGGTGATGAAGAATACATCAGCTCCTGATCCATGTTGTGTGTGGGAATCGTCAAAGTATAGTTTCCAATGATCGGCTGCACCGATATTGGAAAGGGACTCATCTGGAAATTTTGATATGAGCAGGTTGTCTTCAAATATTGGAGCCTCTGCTAGCTTATCTGCATTGACTTGTCCCTTGATTTCTTTTCACTCTACATACTCAATATCATGCTCAGATAGTATCATAACCCATTTAGCCATTATGCCCGTAAGCATTGCTTTTGATAATAGATACTTGAGGGGGTCTATCTTGGCAATTAGCTTAATTTAATGAGCTAGCATGTAGTGTTTGAATTTTTGGGCTGCAAACAGCACTGACAGGCAAGATTTTTCTATTGATGTGTAGTCGAGCTCATGCCCCACCATTGTTCTACTGATATAATAAATCACCCGCTCGGTTCCTTTTTCATTATGTTGGGCTAAAAGGGCACCAAGGGCGACCATTGTTGCTAAGATGTATAGAATTAATGGTTTTCCTATGATCGGTGGCATCAACACAAGTGGTGTAAGTAGATATTCTTTGATTTTGTTGAATGCTTGTTCGTACTTATCATCCCACCTGAATGCTACTCCCTTGTGGAGTAGGTATGAATAGGCAATCTGCTTATCTGCCAGTTGTGCTATGAATCTTCTGATGGACTGGAGTCTACCTTGTAATCCTCTGAGTTGCTTTAGTGTTCTTGGTGCTCCCATATTAAGGATTTCTTTTACCTTTTTGGGATCCACTTCTATCCCTCTCATTGAAACTATGTACCCTAGCAACTTTCCTGATTGTACCCCAAAGACACATTTCTTTGGGTTGAGGGTGATCCCACAATACTGGTTTACAATTTTTGGGCAATCTGGACACTGAACTAATTTTTTTAATTAAATCTTCACTTTCGGGCTAGTGATTTGTGAAGGTAAATCAAAAGTGATTTTTTATTAGCATTTTGATAGGTGTAAAGGAGACTCCATTGTAGGTATGGTTTAAAACTAGCGGGGTTCTATCCAAGGGTGTTTGATCTAAGATGGTTAGATCAAACCCTCTTCAATTGGAATCCTTAAAATGAAATTTTTTAAAGCTTAAATCATTATATTTTCTAAAAGTATTTGATTACAGCAAAAATCAGAATCTCCCAGAAATTGTAAACTAGCTTTGTGGGATTACCCTCGAGTCTGACCTTGTATTTTTCCAGCCTATCAAAAATTGCACTTAGAGTCGCTATGTGATCCTGCTGCTTTTTTGATTTAGCTAATATGTCATCCACATAGTCTTCGATAGTTTTGTGGATCATGTCATGGAAGATTAGTGTCATGGATCTTTGGTATGTAGCTCCTGCATTCTTTAACCCAAATGGAATCACATTCCAGCAGTAGGTGCCCCAGGGACATGTAAAGGTTGTCTTATGCTAGTCCTCTTTTGCGATCATTATTTGATTGTACCCCGAGAAGCCATCCATTAGGGAAAACATCTCATGTCCGACCATCATGTCCACTATCATGTGAATGTTGGGTAGTGGAAAATCATCCTTAAGACATGCTTTGTTAAGATCTCTGAAGTATGTGTAGATGTGGATGCCCCCATTTGGTTTTGAGACTGGTACAAGGTTACATACCCATTTTGGATAGTCAATTGGGTGTATGAAGCCAACATCCAGGAGCTTCTGTAACTCTATCTTGACTAGCAAGGCTATTTGCAGGTGCATTTTCCTTAACTTTTGTCTCACTGGTTTCGCTCCAGGGTAAATAGCCAAATGATGAACCACCACCTTAGGATCCAAACCTGGCATGTCAACATAGGTCCATGTGAAGTTTAATTTTCTTTCTTTTAGGAATGCTGCTAGTAGTTATTGTTCCTTTGTCAGGAGAGACTCAGCGTAGAAAGTGATTTGTGGTTCTATTTCTATTCCCAAGTTGACAGGATTGCATTGCTTTGCTAGGACTGCTAACTTTTCTTGATGTAGAGAAGTAGGGGGAGATTGAATCCTTCATCCTCCAGTGCCTCAGAGATGTTTTCACCATTGGATGTGTCCTTTACTTTTATTGTTTTGTGGTTAGAGAGCACCACGGTGTGGTTTTCACTCAATAACCTCGAGCTTATTCTTGATATTTTTCTTTTGCGACTGAAGGACTCAATCATCTCCCCACAATATGTCTGGGTGTCTAATGTGATGTTGAATCCTGCTTTGTGATCCCCACATGGAACCGTATCCCTTAGTCCCAGGAATTCTGAGAGTGCCTCATCATTTTTGAATGAGTCTAGAATTGGCGGTCCTTGTTGGTCATGATCGATGAGCTGCAGGTGTACTAAGATGATTTGATGAGTTTGTTGGTTTGACTTGGCTGGGGTGGCACTAATCATTAACATGGTGGAATCCTCAAAGAGCCTAGGAAGAACTGCTATGGTGGCATCATCGCCACTACTAGTGCAAACATCAGTGACATCAAAAGTGAAGTTGTCTAGTGGGATACCTAGACATACAGGTGGTCTAAGGGTAGTTGTTGTTACTTGAGGAGAGGACTTGATTGCCCTACTAGGAGTAGCTCTTCCATGCATGGTTATACTCGGAGGAGTATAGCCGAGGCCAAGGTTTCACATTCTTCTTTCTACAATGATGGGCTCTAGGTGTCCATCACTATTCCTTCCAAGGCTTTCGTTCCTGCTATAACCCATACCAAGCATTATTTGTAGCCCCCTATTGGTTTCCTCCATCGATAAGGTGGGTGTGGGTCCTGTATCATGGTATATTGAGCTTGAAATATCTTCCTTGTCAAAAATTTCTTGACTTAGATCTCTCCAATGGCGAAATCCAGAAGGATCTACCCTAAGGGTGCGGATGGGTGTTTCAGTTGATCGAGGTTGTCCATGTGACCTAGGAGATTGTGGTAACTCTCCTACAACAAATGTGTTCCTTTTAATTCTATAGTCACTGCATCCATTGTCCTGGATCATGTTTTTGATGTCGTATATATCAAGGATGGCAGGTGTCTCTGTCGTAGAAGTGGAAGCAAGGTTGGTTGGGTCGATGTATGAAGTGGATGGGCCTTCATCATTTTCTGGTACTTGGGGAATTTTATAAAACTTGGCTTCCAAGTTTTTGCAGTAGGCGAAAGGTTCGGGATCCCTGTATATAGTGACCTCCTCATTTTGATGTGAGAACTTGTTACATTGTTGATATGTCGAGGCCACTACCTTCATTTTGTGGATCCACAGATGTCCAAGGAGGATCTTATATGGTAGGTCAAGGTCGAGGACCTGAGAGGTGGTCTCCATAGTTGTTGGTCCCACTTAGATGGGGATTTTGATAGTGCCTTGAGACACTCTTTCTTGATCATCATATGCCCTTATTGTGATGCTCTTATTCTTGTTAATGGAATCCTCGAAAAATCCCAATTTCTTTATAAGTTTAAGAGAGAAAATGTTAAGGCCTCCACCTCCATCCACTAGGACTCTTTTAACTTTATTTTTATGGACTAGCACTTGAAGGTGAAATGTGTGGTTATGAGATGGCTATAGGGGGAAATCTTGGTTAGAGAATGTAAGGAGATTTTGGGTAACAATGTTACCAACCATAGCCTGAAACTACTATGTGTCAAGGGTGGTGGAGACGGTGGACGTTGTTAATGCTTCATCAAGGATCTTCCTATGGGCGTTGAAAATTTTCAATAGTTCCATGATGGAAATTTGGGCGGGGGTTCTCTTCAGCTGGTCAATGACATTGTAGTCATAGGGGATGACTTTTGTATTAGAAATGGGGGTCTCAGCTAGTGCCCCTACAATGGTGAACTTTTTGCCACGTGTGGTGACTCCACAGTCGTTGTTGGCTCCTTTGACATTTATGAATGTGACCATTTCATCGACACATCCAACTATCTCCTCATACACTAGATTAGCACTAGCATACTTTTGCTTACCTTTACTATTTCCCAGATTGTTTCCTTGATTGTGGTTCGGCATCAGATTCATGTATATTTTCAGATCTTGGTTTCCAGCTGGCTGCTCGATATTGATAATCTTATCCTTGATGAGGTCTTGAATGATGTTTTTTAGCCTCATGCAATTGGTGGTAGTATGGCCCTTGACTTTGTGAAAGTCACAAAGGAGGTTCTCATTATACCATGGCGGTTTGGTCATGGGTTCCGCATATTGCTTAGAGTTAGAGACTTTGATTAGATTCTCTTTGACCAATTTTTTCATTATGGACTCAATTGATTCTCCCAAATCCATGAACTTTCGCTTGGGAGGGTATTTTCCTCTGGGAGGTGGTCCTCCTTGATTGTTCATATTGTTTATTTGGTTGGTGGAAGGTGGTTGTTGCTATGCTACGACTACATTAGTTTGCACACTGTTGTGATTATGATTTTGTGGTTGATGATGGGTCTGGATGTTCTGCTTAGGGGCACTGATGAACACTTTAGCATCGACCATGCTGTCATTTGTGATATTTTTGTTCCTCGACCATGTTCAAGGTTTATAATTATAATTGTTAGATGAGTGGTTATCCTGTGGTGGAGTGAATGTTGATGTGCCTCCCCGTGCGGTAAGGGCTCTTTCGATGTTGAGCGCCTTTGGGATTAGTTGATCGTATGATGTGATGCATTGCATTTTCAAGTAGAATGAAAAGTTTTCATCTAGATTGGATATGATGGTACAAACTTGTTGTTCTTCTGGCATGGTCCACTTGCTTTGATTGGCCTTGGATCGCCATCTTTGCAAGAAGGATGCGTATAGTTCTCCTTTTCTTTGTTTGAGTGTTGATAGTTCTTCCAAACTAACATCTACACCCATGTTGAAAGCATAATTCTTAAGGAAAGTTTCCAAGATTTCCTCAAATGTTTTAATGCCCGTAGGTAGATGAGAAAAACCATTCCATAGCTGGACCAGTTAGACTTCAGGGGAATAGTCGCATTAGATACGTGTCATCGTATGCAATCTCCATGCAATGAACTTGAAATTCCCTAACGTGGTTTTCAGGGTTTCCCGTTCTATTATACTTGTCAAATTTGGGGATCTCGAATCCCTTTGGGAATGGTACCATGGTGAGACTTTTGTCAAAAGGATAAGGGCACAAGTTGCCTGGTGTTCTTGTTGTTTTTCCTGATTGTAAGTCCAACACTTTCTATGAGAGCAGTTTGATTTGTGTTGCGACATCTTTGTTTCGATCAGGTGGTGGAATGAACGTGTTTTGAGGTGTTGGAGGTGTTTTATGGGTGGGAGGAGTACTTGTGGGCATTTCCTACAGGCTCTATTGTGCGTTCAAAGCCTGTTGGTATGCCTGCATTTGTGCCAACAACGCTTGTTGTTGATCTTGCTATTGTTGTTCCAACAACGCTTGTTGTTGGTCCATCTATTGTTGTTCCCATGAAGCCTATTGTTGGTCAAGCTGTTGTTGCGCTAATAAAGCTTGTTGTTGGTCTAGCTATTATTGCACCAAAAAATCTTGTTGTTGGTTGAGCTGTTGTTGTACCAATAAAGCTTGTTGTTTGGCTTGTTGTTGTGCCTGAAATTCTTGGAGGGCTTGTTGGTATGCTTGAAGATGGATTGCTTGTAGTTGCACTTGGTATTGTGCTTGAGCTTGAGCTTGGGTTTGAGCTTGGGCTTGTGCTTGTGCTTGAGCTTGTGCTTGCACTTGTGCTTGATCTTGGGCTTGTGCTTGAGCTTGAGCTTGTGCTTGAGCTTTCTACTTTGTTTGTGTACCCTTTGCTAGTTGGCCTTTTGAATGGTTTGGATTAGAGTGGTGAATGAATTTACCATGTTGTCTTTTGGTGGGATTGGTGGTGGAACGGGAATGACGCCAACCATTGTGGTAGGTGAGAGGGTTATGGTGGTGGTTGAGATGCTCAGTCCTTGAGAAGGTATGCTTTGGGATATTTGAGGACCGATATTTTTCGTGGTGGTTTGAATGGTCACGATTTGTTGTTGGGATGCCATGGGAAAAAAAAGGGAATTTGATGTGATGTCCACATTGCCCAAATCTAAGAAACTATCGATGTTTAGGGGAGGAAAAACCAACCTGAGAGGTGATGTGGTTGTGAATGGAAATGGGGGAAGAGATGGTACACTACCCTGGAAAGAAAAAGGATTACCAACTCTGGTTGTTCCAAACAAACCACCTTGTCCTTGTGGTAGAGAAGTTTGTATGTTTGATTGACATGCTGGTGTAGCATGGAATGAAGATGAGCTAGTGGGATTATGAAAGGTGAATGGGATGTATGGGTGTGATGGATTTACTGGGACATAACTATCCGGTGTGGTGTTGACAACCACCTCTTTGTTGGTCACAAGGCGATGCCTTTGTTACTCTTGAAATATGGCACTCCCCTTGTTTACATTCAGCGAGGTTGGTGTGATGTCCAAGGTGGTGTGAGGAATTTATTGATTGACATTGGGGATGCATTTGTGAGAGGCATGTCTGTACTAGTGCTTGCGTCAAGGTCAGAAGGGAACTAGACCCCTCCTTCTGCTAACGTGCTTAAGTATTTAAACATGGCACTAACAATTTTGTGATTCTCTAGATTTTGAACCATTTTCATTATTTGAACATGGCACTAACAATTTTGTGATTCTCTGGATTTTGAACCATTTTCATCATTTTAGATTGTGTCATCCCCATGTCTTCGTTTGTGATGTCCTCTTCGTAGCTCTCCTCTTGAGGATTTTGTGATGGGAAAGAGGAGTTACTTGGGGGATTTCTTGATCTCGCAAGGTTTATTTCAGAGGTTACCTGACTCATGTCAATAGAGGTTGATATTTCGCTAATATTTTCCATGTTCTTTTTGTATTGTGATCTTGTTTGAATCATAAAAAATAGGGATCGTTTGATCCTAACCTTTTAGGCCCAAAAGAGAAGAACTAGGGAAGTCAAAGATCAAAGAGGGTCAAAATGATGATGGGATAAATGGATGAAGCGAGTGAATGAAACCTTTTGAATTTTTTTTGAAGGGTTATGGTAAACTATTGTGACTTATATTGATTGTGATGGTTTGACTAGATTTATTAAGTCAAACAAGATTGTAGTGAAGTTGTAGTCCCTAGGAAGTTGTGTTATCCTAGGGGAACTTGCACAAATGCATGAATTGGCTAGGTGTGTTAATCCAATCAAGGTGATTTGTGAACTAGAAGACCTTAGGAAGTTGCGTTATCCTAGAGGTGAATTCATCCAAGAGATTTGACTATTTTGGCTAGGTGTGTTAAGCCAAGATAGGGTGATGTTGGTTTGGCCCTTTAAGTCTAGCATGAGTGATTTTTCTAAAGTTCTCAAGAAGTTTGTTGATGGAATGATTTTTAATTGATGGAGGGATGGATGAGGATGATGAATTTGACCTTGGACCTTGACCTAGACATGACTCCCTTTTACAAAACCTCAGTGTTGAAGAACATGCTAGACTTCCTATGGGAGGAAAGCAAACCTTTCAAAAAGTTCAAGATTTTCTTGATAGTAGAATGCATACAAAGTGGGATTATTCCTTGAAGCATTTTTATAGAAGTTGTATACTAGTCTTTCTCTGACTTCAAGGAGAATTTCAAGGCGTTGTTCATGGGCTTTTAGACTTGATTTATTGTGCAAGTTGCATTCTCTAGAGGATTTTAGTGAGAAGGATTAACTTAATTAATGTTTTGATTATTTTAATGAAGAATTAGGTGATGTGACAATTTAGACTTAAATAGATGAATTAATTTAAATTAGAATTGAGAGGAAATGATTAATTAAATAAATGACTTGATTTATTTAACTAAGGAGGAATATGTTAGATTAAATCAAATAAGGTTTAGTTTATTTAATTTAATAAGAGGACTTTAGGGATTTTAATCAAATAAAATGACTTATTTAATTAAAAAGACATGTAAGGTTAATTTAATTAAATCGATTAATTTAATCAAAGGAGGTGATGACTTAATTAGATGAATAATGATTCATTAGATTAAGAGAAAAAATTATGATGAAGTGTTGGAAGTATGATTCAGGAAGAAATGTGGTTAGTAATCAGGATCAAGTGTGCCGAACCGAAATTATATATTTTTCATGTCTACAGCAAATCATAAGGTTGGTTTCTCAACTCATCATAAGAGGTGATGAGGTTAATGATATTTAATAATATCAAGATTATGAGTAACTGATTCATGCACTCAATCCCCAAATTCTCACACTCAAGCAACAAAACATACTTTTATTTCTTGTTCAATTCTTTTTAGAAAAATACATCGTTAAGTTGCTATTTCCCTAGCAATTGAACCATATTTCTATTTATGATCTCATATACAATAGAATACATATAAAATATGTAAAAGTATCTTTTCATTCATATTTTCAAAAAATATCAATACTAAATATCATTATTTAGCCTTCTCTTTTCAAACTACATAAGCTCATTCTCTTATTCATTCAAATGCAAACCAACTATGGATTTTTGATTGGATAACTGCCTCAAAGGAGAGCCAATCTTCTAGGTTTTGGTTCTTTGAGTTGCAAAGAGGATAAATTTTATGTGTTTTTAACAAGCCTATTTGACATAAACCTTATATTTGAAAATGTAAGTTATCACACATATGAAAATGGAAATTGACAGAACAAAGACAAGTCTTGAAAATGAGGAAAAAGAGGAACTTGGATGTAAAGTATGAGCCTAAATTTCATGGTCAGGGTCATGGGTGCCCTAGACTAGAAAGGATGGTTTTTAGGATCTTCAACAATCAATTGATGTATTATAGTTTTCTCTATATTTCTTGTGACCTATTATTGATGAAACCGTTAGATTTGACCCATATATATGAGAAGAGGGGAAAAGGTTGTTCTATATAGGGGCTTTCCTTTAAGTCAAACCTTTTTTTGGTGTTTCCACCTACATAGGAAAGAAAATATGATGATTAAGAGGGTTTACCCTAGGTCGGGCATAGGCCAAATAATAATAATTAAATATAATGATAAATAAAAATGGATAATGCTACCTTGGATATGAAATTTTTGTCAAAGTGATGTTTCCACCATAAATTTTCCCCAAATGTTGTTTGATGGTTGATTGGATTGATTGAAGAACTATAAGAGGTTAATTCACAAAACATAGTACATTTTTATAGCCATCATGCAGAGGATAACTCAATACATATTCAAGATAGTGCATGATTGATCATAAAAACTTCTTGTTCATAATTCTTCCTTTTCTAATGTTCAAATAAGAAAAAAAAATATTTATATTTTATCCTCACTGATATTCTTGATTAAAGGTCAACTTGGGATCCTTTTTAATTCTCCAAGGACTAACACCAAAGCATTAAATTTAAAATAGGCCACCTTTAAGGTCAAGGATGCTCTCGCCCTTGACTAGGTGCTTTAGGCCCAAATTTGTCAAGATATTGTGAACTTCAATATATTTTCTTAATTTGACCCTGAAACAAATATATTATTAATATATTTAGGTCCATAGGAAAAATAGGTCCATGTAGCATGAAATTATTAGGGTCAGCAATTTACGATGCTATAGGTATTAATATAAGTTGAGATGGGTGAGAACAATTTTGTAAATAGAAATGCATGAATAATAGATTTGATATAATATATGGAAATAATCTAGGAAATGTAAATTATAGTTGGGAGATATTAGGAATGAAGAAAAAATAAGTGCAAAAATTAGAGGCATTGGTAGATCATATTCAAATGTTACATGAGGAGGTAATCAAATAGTTAGAAAAGACAAAATCTAATAATAAGATGTATGACATAAGAAAGAAATGTAAGAAATATGAAATATGAGATAAGATAATGGTATTAAAAGAAAGTAAATATTTTTTTAAGGTATATATACAATAAGTTGAAGATGAAGAAGTTTTGTCCTTAAAAAATCATTAGGAGGTTTGATTCTAAAACTTTATATGAGGTTGAATTACTTGAAGATCTAGGTCTATCACTAGTCCTTAAAATTATATATTTGCATTAATATCTCGAGGGGGATTTGGAAGAACTTAGAATAGGGATGAATTGAGAAAGAAAATGACATAACAAAATAATGAATATATTAAGGAGATATATGATTATTGAGTTAGAAGAAGCTTAGAATAAGAAGTATGAATAATTTTTTTTGAAACAAAAAGGAAAGGCTATTAGAGACTCAACATTGATATCCATAGCTAAGGTGGACCACTATGGTTTCCTTTAGCCACCACATAGTGAGGCACTCACTTTTTCGTTAGTCAAGGTATTTGATGTAGGAGTATCTAGGGTCTAAGAGAAATCATACATCCCCTAAAAATACTTTATTTCCTATTTATTTAATTTTTTAAGTTTTCATATAAATTAATAGTATTTATATTCTTATTGTATAAGTTTACTCTTATTGTAGAGTCACATCCATTTTCTAGTCATTATTTCAACATATTAGGGTTTCATAAAGTAATCTTACTATGTAGCACTATGTATTGATCCTAGAGGATTTAAATTTATATCAAAGCTTCAACACATTATATCATAGAATTCTACATCATTTATAAATAATTTTTCTTATTTGTTCATGTGATGTGACTCGTCAACCTTCTTAAAAGGACCTAATTGAGTTTTACAACAAGCATTTAAATTTTTCTCATTAGTTAAAGGCATCCATGAGCTTGTTTATACTATATAGGTTCATGAACATGATTTCACTAAATTTCCATTTTGACATCTTACATCATTGTCTATAAGAGATCCATCTACATGTTTTTAGGCACATTGAGCATTGTGATACATTGTTACTCAAGATATACCATCTTATTTTCCTACATTTTTTTTGTAAAACATCATTCATCTTACATTGTAAATCAAGGTACAAAGTTAGAACATATAGATTAAAGAGTTTAGTAGTAGGTTCAAATGTAAATAGCATCATTTATTGCATATTTTGTTAGAAGATTATATTTGAAGAAACACAAAATAATTATCCTTTTAAATAATTGTAATGTTACTTCAATGCATTCTATTATAAGCCCCTATATTAGAGAGTATCGATGTAACTTTGACTATGAATAAATAAAATCAGCTTTACATTCATAAATTATATTATTATCATATTGTTGTCTATCTATTGAGTGCTTGTTGCATTGGCTACATGGTTGGGTGATTCTTAATTGAAACATTTATCCATGAATATGATAGGATAAAAGGTATACATTCTATGCTTAGTTTTATATTATGTTAAATTCGTCATATTCCATTTTCCCTCCTCTCCTTAATTTACAATAATTCCTTCATAGTGTGCATAATTCATGAGATTTCTAATTATATTTTCAATTTCTGTGTTATTTATATAGGCTAGGAGCATATAATAATTCATGTGATTTATATTCCACAAGTTCTATACCATTTATATTACCATTATTTTAAATTCATTTTACTTGGTATGCATTCTCATTTAATTTTGCATGCATGCTCATTTAAATTTGAATGCACAGCAATGTGGGTGAAAAATGTGAAGAATAGAAGTAGATACACTTAGAATTTTTCCTTCCTTTTTACGCCACATTGAGTGGTTATTTGTAATGCATGATCCTAGTAATTAATTGGTCTCCTTTGATGCACTCACTAATCTTTACCTAGACCAGCACTTTGTTATGATATATCATGTTTAGTTTTAAACATTCCTAACTCAATTCTTAGAGAATTACCCATCTTGTAATTGATCATCTCCATATTTTTTTCTTGTGGACTAGAAATTGTGTACAACCTTACCCTTGTATTTTTAAATTTAAATATAACTTTTTTTTTATGTTGACTCCTCTAGAATATTATCATTACTCTTCAACCAACATGCCAAAGGTTTTTAATTAATTTTCTAGGGCTTGTATTTAAAGACATCACCCTAGTTATTTTTTATGTCCAAATAACAATAAACAAATAATTACAACAACACATTCAAAGCATAGTACTCACTATTGTATCAATTATAGGTTCAACGATCATATTCCAATTTGTCTACAAAGCATCCACCACCTCCATTTATTTATCTATTTCTATCTTGAATTAATCCTCTGACCTAACTACTAGCAATGAAATTGATAGCTATTCTATTTATTTATTGCAAGTCCAATAGTTCTACCACCTAGTTTTCCTTACACATATATTGTTAAAGTGAACATCTTCCACATGTACTAATGATCTACTTTATTTCTAAAATATAACAATGTCACTAGGATATAATTGCTCCAAATGAACTTGATTGATGATGCATCTTTTCATAACCTCTTAAATTCTTTGATCATAACTATCTCATCTCTTATATTATATTGATCTTCAAAATTAAATTATTACTTCTCTATTTTAATGTCACAACATTCAAATAAGCCTTAATTCCAATGTTTTCAATTTCTTTTCAACATTTATCTATTTCTATCTTAAATTACTCACCTATCCTTCTTTATTATTTTAAGCAGGCTTCCAAATATTTGTAGGGTGTTTATTTTACCCACAAGGAGAAAACCTAGATTTTATCCCATTCTTTTGGCATGGAAAATATAAAAAAGACAGGATAAAGTCTCCAAATGTGAAAGCAGATTTAGACAGGAAAGGATCGATATGTATTATCTCGCTATCCACGAAGAAGATTCCATCACTATTTATGGACACGCTTATCACTGTATTCATACAAATTTAGCTCTCTCAACTCATGCCCAAATAAATATTATTCCATGTTTCAGTTTTCTCTAACTTAGTGGGTTCCATTTTTTTTCTAACTCGTGAGCATGCGCACTATCACTTCAACGTGATGTCATATTATGGTTTACAGTCTTATCCTGGCCATGCTTATGAACAATTACGGAATAAACTTATCCTCAACAACCACTGAAAGATCTCAAGGTTACAGATCAGATTCTGTGAGAAACTTGGTATTTGTAAACTTAGTTTTTTCTGCAATGCATTGTCAACAACATCTTATACTTCGGATAGCTTAGTTTGATGGACTATTGTTTGTATTTCATTTTCGGCAACCTCTGATTGCCTTCTATTTATATTTTTTTCGCATTGATTCGATATAAAAAAAAAAAAAACATCTTATACAGTGTAGTACTGTCTGCTTCATTGGAAGATCATAAGCACCATCTTATAACTACCACACTATTGCTAAGCTTTTTCATTCTACCCAAAAGAAGTAATATCAAAAGAATCATTTCCAGTATAGGATCAAATTTGTATGCCTGTTAAAAAGCAATATGTAATCAGTTTGCTACTACAATAGAGGACAAGGAAAATCTCAAACTTAATTGTCTTGTATATCTTGTGGGACGCATTGTCACGTGACAACAAAAATTTTCAGTGTGACAGCAAAAAATTAAGTGTGATGAGATATGGAAGGCTTTCATATCAATGCTCTCATGCAACTGCATTTTGACAACACATTTCATTATTATTAGTAATGTCTAGCAACCAATGTAATCTCTTGGAAGAGAAAATTGTTCTATCTTGGCAAATGGCATTCTTTTGAATCATTTTCTTTTAATAATGGCTCATATGAATGTCATATCAAATCAGCTGTCTTATAATATACATTAACGGGCCATTGAAACCCATTTTCCCCCTCAAATTACGTTTGCAATTTTAGGGCAAGAAAGTCCTGACATTTTCTCTTTAGCAAAGATGGCTTTTTTAATTTTGTCCTTGTTCCTGTCACTAAAACTTTTTGTGGCATTTTAATTAATTCCCTTGACCCTTTATGTTCCACCTTGTTAAGGTAGATGGATGACAGTCATAACAAAGCCATGGACTCAGCCCTCCCCATTACCATGTTGACCAACAAACTAGGTTTATGCTTATATTGAAGGTACAATCAATTGTGGACCAAACACTGCAACAATTAGAGTATTCAATTTAATGCTATGTACACAGACATGCCAACCTTCTTCCTTAAACAAGTGAATGGATTTTCTTAGAATCATTTTAGAGTAGAGTTAAAAGATTTATTTTAAATAAATTATAATAATTTGATTAATAATTATGTCAAAAGTTATCTTATAGTAGTGGTGGTAGATAGTGATAGTGAAAGGAAAACTCTTATTTTTTACATGGAATTTGATATTCATTGTCATGTCAAAGTGTTAATATTTGATAGCAAACATGATATTGGTGATGTCAAATAGTTCTTAGATAAAATATAAAGAACAATAAATAATTAGTTTTATTTAAAAACAATAAAATATAAATAAAATCTATGAGCAAGTTTTACTTGATTTATAATATAAGTGGAAAAGACAATTTGAGAACGATATCTCTTGACATTTTTTTACATAGATTTATCTAAGATAGCTATACCAATTCTATTAGATTTTAGTGATCTTCATAGATTTTCTATGATTTTCAATCATTTGACATTAAAATTATTATTTATGTATGATATTATTATAATAAATAGGTGTCATGTAATGGCTGGTATTTTTCTTTAATTTATAATTATAACTTATTTATTTTGTGAAAATGAAATGCATCCGAACACTAGAGACAACGAAATGTACCTAGACACTTGAATCAAAATTAATTTTGATTGATTTCAAATTTTACATACCAAAATTCTTATTTAGATGTTGTCTTATTCCATTTTTGTATGGTAATTTGGAATAAAGAAAAAACCAAAACATAACTTTCATTTGATTGAACATAATATATTTATTTTAGGCTAGCATTCTTTCAAGAAATAGTTTCACAATAGCCATTATTAATACAAATTGTTCAATTGTTTTTCCCTCTACTTTATATCCCATTTAATCCTTGCTATCTAATTCTCCCAATTTCTCTCCCAATCTATCCACAAGTTTTGTGTTCTTTACCTACACCTTCCTTATCATTTTTTAGCTTCAAATCTAATCATAAAACCCTTCCCCAAATTAATTTTAAGTAATTACTTTTCCTTTTTAATTTGTACATTCTCACACACCACTATGAATATAGTAACCCCCCTAGGATTTGGATCATTATTTTATTATAATATGCACACAAGATATCATTCTTGATCATGAGAATATGAAATCATAAATATTTTGTGTATGGTTGATGTGAAGGTTGAAATAAACCAAATAGAGGACCAACTAAAGTAATTTCCTATATAGCCAAACCCTATCCTATTGTCCCCTATACATAATTCAATAGCATATTTGAGAATAGTAGTGTAGAGGAAATAACCTCTAGAGGTATCAAAGCCCTAAAACATAAAAGATGCTAATATTGGACTTTATTTCCTTATTCTCTAGCACCATATTATAATTAATCCTTCTCTATTACTTTAATAAAATGTATAATTCTAGTATTAAATCTCCCTATAAAAAGAGTCACTTTCTATATTCTTCTATGGATCCCTAGGATCAAAACTCAATTTGTATGACTATATCAATTTTTTGGTGCATTTTTTTCTATTAGCGCCTAAAATCCTATAATGTATCCCCTCCTAATGAAAAATGATGAAATTTTATAAATTTCATCCACTAATAGTTTTATTCCATCCCTCCTAGTCAAATTCAATATTTAGTAATAATAGGGATGCAAACTCTTTTCCCCTATTTGTATTTACATTATACACTTTATTTCACATCCCATCAGTTGAGGATTACTTGGTTTGAAGTTATGATATTATATCTACTTTAAATTGTTAATGTATAAAGAGAATCAACCTAGGTTATTTTTAAATACATACTAAATCTACACTAAACACCTATGACAATTTTGTATCTTTGGTGAAGCTAATAGTCCTCCCCACCTAATTCTAATATTTGTAATCATAAATGAATAGCCTACCCATTTCAAAATAATTTATTTACCCAAATAGTTCACATCCTAATATCCATTCTTTAACTATACCTTTTGTTTATTCTCTTCTTTTATATTTCCCAATTTTCTTCTACATAACTATTTATTCATATTTTCATTTCCTCTATATATTTCCAAAAATGTCTTACCTTCTTTTCATCCATTCATCATCTTAATACTACCCCTTTATTATAATTGACATACATTCCCTTCTCATATCATCTTATTCTTTCATCCCTTTCCTTCAAACACCATTTACCTCTTTCTATCATGGATTATCTTCTTTCCTTTGTCTTTCTTCATCTTAAATTTATTGATCTGATTCCTCTTTTTTATTTCTTTCTTTTCACCCTTATTTTTTAGCTCACATATTTTATTTTTTAACCTCATTGAATTATTTACACAGTTTTTTAACCTTTATATCAAAGTTTAGTCAACACCACTATGATCTTGGTAAAATCATCTCCTTCCAATTATAAGTTCACCCCTACTTCTCTCTCTTTTTTGAATCCTCATTATTCCCTTCTCTTTTACCTTAGTCCCCCTTCTCTCCTAACTCATCATTTTCCTTGATTTATTTCTCTCATCTTTCATCACTTATTTTTCCATTCATTTTCCCTCCTATCCCTTTCCCTCATCGCATTATACTTAATCTTCCTTGATGATTTCATATTTCATCCCTTCTCTCCTCCTTAATATTTTACCTAATATTCTCCTTGGTTTTCGTTTCCTCTTTTTCCATTTTTGATCTCTTCCAAATTTCTCTCTCCCCCTCTCCCTCCATCTCCCCCACTCTCTCTTTCTTTCCCATTTCTCTTAACCTCATATTTTCCATAACATTATACATAGATTTAATGTATTAAATGGTTCTTACGTAGATGAAGTATATATTTTTACTTACATGAATAAATACAATGGTACTAGGCATGTGCAAGATCATGATGAACCAAAAAGTGGCAATACGAAAAAATGTGGTTTTATTTCACCAAAATCATGAAATGTACAAATTTGAATTTTTTATGGGTCACATAAATTTTTATTTTGGTTTGGGAATACCAAACCAAAATAGATATCCATTAGTAAAATATATTTGTTAATAACGGATGTCTATTTCCCACGAGTATTTTTGTCAATTTTATATTTTCAAAATTGATATTCATTTTGAAAAGAAAAATAGATGCCCACTTTAAAAAGAAAAATAAATATATATTTGAAAAGAAAATTGGGTATCCATTTCCTACAAGTATTTTGATCAATTTTATGTTTTCAAAATAAATATTTGTTTTGAAAATTAAAACATATATCCATTTTGAAAAGCCCCCCAAAATGCACTTTAGTCAAATAGGCATAACTTTTGTTTTACATGGGTATGTGCAGGATCATCATGGAAAAAAAGGCCCTTAAGTGGCAATGGAAATTCATAAAATTAGAGTTGGGCAACTTGACATAAAAATTTGAATAAGGTATCTATATTATTTCAAAAATATGTAAGAATAGAATCTGTGGCAAATTGAATGTAGTTTCTAAACTACTAGGTTAATTTTTGTAAAAAAAAATCTATTTGGTGAAAATTTGAAATTTCAATGTAGTAGTAATAAAATTTCAAGGAAAAAATAAGAAGTAGGTGTCTGTCTGACCACCCTAACCATAATAAAATTATAATATTTTTTAATAAGATTTTAGATATAAGTAGAGGACTCATGTCCAGATGTGATGCATATTTTTTTGTAATTTTTTTTCAAATAAATAATTAATTATGATTTTTCTATTACAACTTTTAAAAAATATAAAAAATCATATGTCTGACCACCTTAACTTGGTCAAAACTTAATGAAATTCTTTTTTTTTTAATCCTATATTATGCCGAGCATAGAATGTGACACATGTTTTGGATTCAAAAAATGTGATATCGTCTGAAAGCTATAGATGTTTTTCTATCAGACTATGAATCAAGACTTTAGTCGTAATTCTAATAAAAAGTAGATAATAATTATTTATTAGATTCTAAGTAAAATATAATTTATATTGGTAGAAAGCTGACAAGCTCCTTTACAAACCCTGTCCGTTTCATCAATTTTTGGTAAAATAAAAGTCGTGAGCCACATGGGCGAAGTCTGGAAAAGCAAGGTAAGTTGTTAAACACATTTTACGTGTTGACTTTTTAGGATTGGCAGGTCCGAACCAATTCCCGAGCCTAATCCCAAGCCTAACCCTAGGCATTAAATTTTGTGTCAATATATCGTATATCCGATTCAAATCCGATATCTGATTTGAATCCGATATATGATATGTTTTAGATATGAATTTTAAATTTTTTATACAATCTTTAATATATGATTTTAAAATGCAATAAAGTTTATAATTTAATATATATAATATACAGTAAAGTTAATAATTTAATATATATAATATCCAATAAAGTTTATAATGTAATATATTTAATATACAATTTATGATAATCTCTTACCGAATTACGTATTTAATATATAATATATTATTAAATGTATAATATTTAAATATTTTAGTTAATCTATA
>CM021100.1:439930104-439999572 GCA_007115665.2 Sequoiadendron giganteum
ACTCTCCCTCCCACTCTCCCTCACTCTCTCACTCTCCTACTATTCATTTCTCCCTCTCCATCTCACTCTCCCACTCTCCCTCTCACTCTCTCACTCTCCCATCTCTCTCTCTCTCTCTCCTTCTATCTCTCCCTCTCTTCGTCTCCTACTCTCACTCAACCAGATTGTTGGATATAGGCTGTCAAATCAACTAGATTTGTCTTAAGCTCCTTCAAAACTTTGTTTTGTTGAATGAGATGCACCACTATGGCGACTGATTCCTTGAAATGATCAACCTTATGCTCCCTCGTGGCCACTCCCAAGTCAATGGTGGATATGTTATAACTTATTCCTTGTTCTCCCACCACATGTGTAGCTATTTGTACTGCTTTGGATCCAGAGGCATCCATCGTTACCTTTGACCTAATTTTCAATTTCCTCTCCCTCTTGGTGTCGATCTGGGCTCAAGCCAATATATTTTCCAGCCTTGACTTTGGGTCCTTTGGAGTGGGAGCCTTCTTTTCTAGCTAACTTTCCAACAAATCCCCCTTTTCTTCTTCTCTGACTTCAATTTCCTTTTCAATGAGGGCCTCCGTCCCTCTCCTCGTATCCTCCTTCTCCTCATTGGAGTCTTTTACAAACAATATGCCCTTGATAGGGGACTTGGCAGGAAAGTGCTCATCAGGGTTGCCTTCCCTTTTAGTATTCCTTTCTCCGTCATACCCATGCTCCTCAGGCTGCTGAATCTCTAGATTCTTTTAGTTTTCAGTCTCTCCTTCAGACTTATCTTCTCCCTTACCTTCCTACCCTTCATCATGTCTAGGTGCATGGTCATGTTCTTTCATTGGAGACTTATCTCCCTATGTCCTCATCATAACAACCTCTTCTTCACCAATAAACTATTTTTCAGCCTCCTTGTCCTCAATTTCCTTGAGTTTCCTAGCCCACTTAGCATCGAGTTCAGGATCAGCTATCTCTTCAATTATCTTTATGTCTTCGCTCTCATGATTGGAGGAATCATAAGCGACCTCATCAATTACTCAACACTTGTATATTGGGTGTTCGGGATAGTCTTCTACCTCCTCTTCCAATCTCTTAGCTGATTCCACTTGTTGTTGGTGATCCAATTCCTCAAAAATTTGCATGGTGGCTTCCATTTTTGGTGGCTTGGTAGGAGGAGGAGGAACTAGAGTGCTAATTATTGCCTGAGCCATCACAACTTGTACTGTCAGATTTGTAAACATTCCTGAGAGCTCGGATGACACATTTTGCATGTATTTCACGAAGGATTCTAGAAGGGTGAGTGTAGGCATTGTTGTTGTAGTGGTGGCAGCTGGAAGAGAAAAGGAAGGAGACATGAAGGATGAAAAATGGGTGAGGTAGTGGTGGAGGATGAATCAACCGATACTACCTGTGGGATGGGAGAAGTAGAAGCAAGATGGACGGAAATGTCCATCACAGGAAGAGAGGATGCAACTATTGCGTGTTGGATAGGAGTGGTGGTAACAATAGTGGTTGTGGAAACATATGAAATAGGCGGAGACTTCGACTGAGCAACCTCCATCTTCTCTCCCTTATGGAGCAAATCTTCTTGGATTCCTAGCATTTCGGTGATGTTGGCCACTCGCTTGTGTTGCTTGGGGGTTCATCCTTGGAGGCCTTCCTAGGTTACACCTTTGGGTCAGACTGTTGCTTGTCAGTCTCCTTTCTCTTCTTCGAATGAACCAATTGGGGGGTTTAGATTTTTTCTCCAGTTGATGTAGTAGTTGCCCCACCACAAGAACCACTTGGTTCAATATTGAGCCCCTTGAATGTAAGGATGACCCCCTGTTGTTTTAATTGAGCAACCAACTCATCGATCCACGCCTTTGTTTGGGCCTCAATAGGCTTAGTAACTATGTCGAGGTCATCAACCTCTGGCTCATCCCAATCAATCATTGGAAGTGGTAGATTGGCGATGACATTGTACTAGGGTCAGTTACAGTGCTTTCATCTTCCTCAAGCTGATCGAGCACTGGGAAAAAATTCACCCTCTTCACAAAGTACATGGTCATCTACATATAGTGCCTTAGCTACAGTTCAAATTCATCTTTACAATTTTCCTAGAAATACTCAACCTTGTGGGGGAGGGCATACTCTTGTCCAATCGCTTTTCTGACATGACCGTATGGGTCCATTCATGGCCTGGCCATGTGATATTTAATGTGATATTTCACCAGTTCCTTCTCTAAATTGTTGGTGCATTGGGAAGTATAAAGATCTTACATCCCCTGGCCAAGTGTAAGGGGATAAGGGATTCCCACTAGATGCTTGCTACTCAGAACGTTGTGAATGTGTCGCAGATGCCAAGAGAGCTCCAACAATATAATCCGTTCATTAGGGTATCAGGGTAGCTTGTTCGACCTTTCTAACAAGCCCTAGGCATGAATGTATGTGAACTTGGGGTACTGGATAAATAGGAAGGCATCATTTTTTAGAAATGCTCGAGCACTGTGGGAGACCCTTCTCTTGAAATCTCCCCCAAGCAGCCTGATGATATAAGTGATGAATGCATCGTTCACTTTGCAATAATCCTTCTTGAAGTTCCTGAACTGTAGCTAAGGGTACTTATTGAAAGCCTTGAGTTCTTTACCAAGAACTTCATTTGGAATTCAGAATAACCCATTATAATGCCTCTTATCGACCAATGAGTATACCAAGTAAGAGGTCATATAGAACTTGGATGTCTTTTGGAAATTCATAAATTGGTCATGAAAGCAACCACTGATTATCCCTCCCTAGGAGAACGTGGTGCCCTTTCCACGAAGAATGTGCTTGATGAAATAATCTATCCATTCTTTAAAATGCACCGCATAAGGGAGGCCCATCACTCTGCTCAGCATGGTGATCAAATCATGGTAGTCTTCGAAAAAGTTGCTACGAAAGAGTTTTTGGGGAAGGTTTGCAGTGCTACCCCATCTATCTTTTAGCCAATATTGATTTATAAGTTTCTTGCATCTTATGGGGTCTTAGTCCCACATTTGTTTACATTCCTGAATAGTAGGTAGCTCCATCAATCTGAAGACAAGAATGTGAAAGGATTTTTTTATTCTTGATGGCGACATGTTGGCCAAGATGTTTCCATCTCTGTCGACAATAGTTCTTGTTTCTGGTTGATATGCCTCTTTGCAAGCCATTACCATCTCAGGGGCAATCAAGGTGGGAGGGAAACCCAAAGCCTTGGCGGTGATAAGCCTGGCGGTTACTGCCTTACTGAGGCCAGCCATTGGGCTGACTGTGGTGGCCTCAGTAAGGCCACCAGCGGCTGGCTAGCGGTTACCGCATTACCGCGACCAACCAAAGGGCTGACCACGGTGGCTACGGTAAAGCCACATGCGGCTAGCTGGCAGTTACTGCGATACTGCGGGCAGCAAAAGTGTTGACTGCGGTGGCCGTGATAAGACTGCCAGCAGTCCACCTGGCCGGTTACTGCTATACCGCATTATGTCTTGGAGCCGCGTGCGGTAGAATGTTTGGGCAGAGCTCGGGTGGACTCAGACCGCTTACCGCCAAACCGCGAGCTGATCAAGTGGGGTTTACGGTAGTGCAATAAGGTCTATGGAGAGCTCGGACGTGCTCGGTGACTGGTTTGACTAAGTTGGACTTGGAGTTAGAAAGTGATAGCGAATAAGGTGGGGACATGTGGCTCAGTGTCATGCGATTATTGGCTAGAGGTTAATTTAGTAATTGCAGCAGGTGCAAGTCAACCCAAGGTGGCGAAACTGAACCTGATTTGGGTGAAGGCTTTAATGCCTCGGTGGCTCAATGCAGGAAAAAAGGGATGGGCAGTTTTGTGGTGCGAATTGGATCTTACATGATTTTTATCTGAGATGGGTGGTTGAGTGATTGAGTTCAAACTATATGTTTTGAGAGAGAACATTGTAATAGTTAGATTTTTCGAGTGTGCTTCTATGAGCTGATCAGAGATGAGTGTATCTTTGTATGTAATCATTATGTTACACTAATACAAATAGTTTGGACTTTGTGTGGTGGGTTTTTTACCTGAAAAGGTTTTCCCACGTATATCTTGTGTCAAACTTTGAATGCTCAACTTTGTGTATTTTATATTTTACTTGCATGTATTCATCTTAAGTAGTTTGTGAAGCTATTGGAATTGGTTTATGCTTTACTCCTATGTTGTATTAGTGTTAAGGGAATGTATTCCACACTATTGGGTCTCTAGATCCACACCTATTTTTCCCTTCAATTGGTATCAGAGCTTGGCCAATTAGTTTATCCTTGTAGGAAAGATTAGTTTTTTGTGCTAATACTATTTCAGCGGGAGTCTTGCATTGCTAAAACTAGTTTTTATTTGAGATGGCGAGTACATCTAGTAGAGTAGACATTGAAAAATTTAATGATAGTAACTTTGTGTTATGTAAACTCAAGATAGAAGACTTGCTTGTGGATAGGGACCTTTGGATTGCAGTGTCTGAAACTAAGTCACAAAGTACAATGTAAGAAGCTTGGGATCTTGCTGATAGAAAAGCAAGAGGTTTGATTAGACTAAGTCTAGCCGATTCTGTTCTCCTAAACGTCCATGAGGAGTAGTCTACAGCTTCATTATGGAAGAAGCTTGGTGATATTTATTAGGGAAATTTTGTGGTAAATAAGTTATTCCTAAGGAAGAAGTTGTACTCCTTGAAGATGGAAGAAGGTGCATTTGTTGTAGACCATCTGAACTCGTTTAACATGAGTGTTACTCAACTGGCTTCTATACGTGTAAAGATTAAGGAGGATTGTTCTATGCTCCTGTTGTGTTTGTTACCTGATAGTTGGGATCATCTTGTGATGGCCATTGGAAGCACTACTGTTACTTTCAATATGGAAGACGTTGTTGCCTCATTACTATATGAAGAGATGTGGAGGAATTCTTCAGAGATGGCCAAAGAGGCTTTTGCTATTCGAGGTAGACCAAAGGAGAAAGGCAAGAAGAAGGACAAGAAGTCAAAATCCAAATCTGTAGGGAGATCAAAGTCTCGTGGTAAAAAGTTCAAGGTGAGATGTTGGAACTATGGGAAACTTGGACATATCTGAAAGGACTGCAAGGAGAAGAAGAAGAAGAATTATTCTGACAACGATTCTTCTCAAAGTGATGCAGATGCCTTCATTGCATCAACCTTGACAACTCAGGCATCGAATGATGTCTGGCTCATTGACTCAAGTGATTCTTTTCACATGACATCCAATAGAGAATGGTTCTCTAAATATGAAGAGTATGATGGTGGAAAGGTGTACTTGGAAAGTGATTTGACATTGGAGATAGTTGGTAGAGGAAGAGTCAGAATTCAGTTTCCTGATAGGAGAGTCAAAGGTATTGGTGGCATACTTCATATACCAGGTCTAGCTCAAAATCTTCTTTTTGTCAGTAAGTTAAATGATGCTGGTGTAGAAGTCTATTTTTCTATTAAGGGGTGTAAAATGGCTAGAGGGGCAATGGTGATGGCTAAGGCTGTTCGTACTAGCACTCTGTACAAGCTGGATGCACATCCTGTTCTTTGTAACCATGCCTCTGTAAAGCCATGCAATGCTGCACCTGTAGAGAAATATGAAGACTCTTCTCTGACTACAAATGCTATGGAGGTAAAACTCCCAACTGAGAATATTATGTTATGGCATCACCGACTTGGTCACATTGGTGAGAAAGGTTTAAAAAGCTTGAAGAATAAAAATCTTGTAGAAGGGCTTTATGATTGTAACCTTGAGTTTGAATTTTGCGAACATTGTATCTATGGAAAACAACACCATGTTTCTTTTTATTCTAGTCCTCACAAATGTTCTAGTATCTTGGATTATGTTCATTCTGATGTGTTTGGTCCAGTTAATGGTCCTTCATTATCAAAGTCTAGAAATTATATTTCTTTTATTGATGATTGTTCGAGAAGGACCTTTGTATACTTCATTAAAAGTAAATCAGAAGTGTTCAGTCAGTTTAAAGATTTTAAATCCTTGGTTGAGAATTAGACTGGAAGGAAAATTAAGTGTTTGAGGACAGAGAATGGTGGTGAATTATGTTCTGCAAACTTTGAAAGGTATTGCACTGATCATGGTATTAAAAGGCACAAGACAACGCCTTACACTATATAGAAAAATGGAGTTGTTGAAAGGTTAAATAGGACACTGATGGAAAAGGCAAGGAGTATGCCAAGTGGTGCTGGTCTGGAGCAAAAGTTCTAGGCTAAGGTTGTGGCTACAACATGTTATTTGATAAATAGATCTCCTTGTTCAGCTCTTGTTGACAAGACACCTTTGGAAGCATGGTTTGGTCAAAAGCCCTCTCTGAGGCATGTCTGTGTGTTTGGCTGTGAGGCATATGTTTATGTGCCAAATGAAAAGAGATCTAAAATAGATAACAAGGCTGTAAAATGTATTCTTATCAGCTATGGAGTTGGTCTGAAAGGATAAAAGCTTTGAAATCTTGTTACTGAGAAGGTTTTGTACAACAAAAGCGTGATATTTCGTGAGCTAAAACCTTTAGTTAGTGATCAACAACTTGGGACAAATAAGAGTGACAAGAAGAAGGATGCAATTGAGATTCCACAAAGTCCAGAAAGGGAAGATATGCATGGTGTACCTAAGACTGAGGAGAGCTCAAGCAGCTTTGGAAGTTTCGATGATGAAGAACAACCTCAGCCTGTAAGAATATCTACACGAGAAAGAAGGCAACCTGATAGGTATGGTTTCTCTATGTTAGATTCAAATTATGCCTATGCTTTAATTACTAGAAATTATGAGCCTAGGACTATTAAAGAAGCAATCAACATGGTTGGTTCTAAGTCTTGACTGGAAGCCATGAATGAGGAGATGGATTCCTTGAAAAGGAATGATACCTGGAATTCGATACAACTACCTAAAGGGCGAAAGCTTGTTGGTTGTAAATGGATATTCAAAAGAAAGACAAGTCTTGATGCCAGTGTTGAGAAGTATAAGGCACGACTGGTTGCAAAGGGATTTTCTCAAATTGAGGGAATAAATTATGGAGAGATTTTTTCCCCTGTAACAAAGTTGACATCCATCAAATTTTTATTGTCATTAGCAGCTGTGTATATTTTGAAATTGAGTAGATGGATGTGAAGACAATGTTTCTCCATGGTGAGCTAGAAGAAGAAATCTACATGTCCCAACCTGAGCATTTTGTTGAAAGAGGTAAACAAAATATGGTATGTAAGTTAAACAAATATCTCTATAGTTTAAAGAAATCTCCTAGAATGTGGTACCAGAAATTTGACACATTTGTGTTGTCAATTGGATTTGTGAGATCAAAATCTGATCATTGTATTTATTACAAATATGAGAATGATCATTTGTGTGTTATTACCCTATATGTGGATGATATGTTATTCATTGGAAATAGCAAGTCTATGATTTCTGATCTTAAATCTCAGTTGTCTTCAAAGTTCAAGATGAAAGATCTTGTTGTAGCTAGGTACATTCTTGGAATGGAGATTACCAGGAATAGAACAACCAGAAATCTTTGGCTCAGTCAGAGTAAGTATGTGAAGACAACTTTGGAGAGGTTTAACATGGATGATTGCAAATAGCTAGTTGTTCCCATCATGCAGGGAATGAAGCTATCTGTTGAAGACTGTCCAAAGTCTACTTCAGAGATGGAGGACATGCACAGTGTGCCTTATGCTAGTGTTGTTCGTAGTTTGATGTATGCTATGGTCTATACCAGACCATACCTTGCCCAAGCAGTGAGATTTTAAAGCCGATTTATGTAAAATACGGGAAGATCACATTGAGATGTTGTGAAAAGGGTTTTCAGGTATTTGAAGGGGACTTCAGATCATGGACCGTGTTACCATGGCAGTATGGTTGCATCACAAAGGACTCTTTGTATCCTTGGTTATGTTGATTCAAATTGGGTAGGGGACATTGACAGCAGATGATCCACCAGTGGATACTCTTTCATGCTTAATGGTGGAGCAATCAGTTGGATGAGCATGCGACAGGCTGTAGTTGCTTTGTCCACAACAGAGGTAGAGTACATGCCTGCAATTCATGCTTGTAAGGAATTTGTTTGGATAAGGCATCTGTGTTTAGATATTTGATTTAATGCTGGGTAGATTACTATCTACTATGACAATCAGAGTGCCATTTGTTTGGTAAAGAATCCGACTTTTCATGCTAGGACCAAGCACATTGGTGCACATTATCATTTCGTGAGGGACATGGTTGAGGATGGCAGGGTCAGTCTGGAAAATGTGGATACATTGAAGAATGTTGCAGATGCTTTAACAAAGCTTGTGAGTATAGACAAGTTCAAATAGTGCACAGAATTGGTGGGCCTTGAGACCTATGACAAACAATGATTTTTTTTTTTTTTTCATGGGGTTAGCTGGAAGTGTTCGCCAAGTGGGAGCTTGTTGAGAAACTATATCTCAATTTCCAGCTTGCAACCCCTTCATTCATGACTTGGCGTTAAATTTTTTGTTCCTTTAGCCCTTACCGCTTTACCACGACAACTTTGGCTTGCTCTAGCGGTGACATGCTTAGCGGTTACCGCCTTACCGCGACTAGCCAGTGGGCTGAGCGTGGTGGCCGTGGTAAGACTGTCAGTGACTGGCTGGTAGTTACCACATTATCTCGGCCAGCCAAAGGGCTGACCGCGGTGGCCATGGTATGACCACCAGCATCTGGCTAGCGGTTACCATGTTACCAGGGCCAGCCAAAGGGCTAACCACGGTGGCCACAGTAAGCCGCCTGTTGCTAGCTGGCGGTTACTACATTACCGCGGCCAGCCAAAGGGCTGACCATGATGGCCACGGTAAATCCACCTATGGCTAGCTAGCGGTTACCTAGATACCATAGCCAACCAAACGGCTGATCATGGTGGCCGCGGTAAGACCGCTAGTGGTTTGCCTGGCCGGTTACCGCTATACTGCGGTATGTCTTGGAGCCGCCTGCAGTAGCACGGTAGAATGTTTGGGCAAAGCTCGGGTGGACTTAGACCACTTACTGCCATACCGTGAGCTGGTCAAATGGGGTCTGCAGTAGCGCGGTAAGGTCTATGGGGAGTTTAGACATGCTCGACAACTGGTTTGATCGAGTTGGAGTCATAGTCAAAAAGTGACAATGAATAAGGTTGGGACATGTGGCTCAGTGTCATGCGATTATTGGGTAGAGGCCAATGTAGTAATTGCAGTAGGTATAGGTCAACCTAGGGTGGAAAAATTGAACCCGATTTGGGTGAAGGATTTAATGCCTGGGTGGCTCGATGCAGGAAGAAAGGGATGGGTAGATTTGTGGTGTGAATTGGCTCTGACATGATTTTTACCTGAGATCGGTAGTTGACTAATTGAGTTTGAACTGTATGTTTTAAGAGACAACATTGTAACAGTTAGATTTTTTGAGTGTGTTGTTGTGAGCTGATCAGAGACGACTGTATCTTTGTATGTAATCATTATGTTACTATAACACAAATAGTCTTGAATTTGTGTGGTGGGTTTTTTACCTAAAAAGGTTTTCCCATGTATATCTTTTGTCAAACTGTGAATGATTAACTTTGTGTATTTTATATTTTACTTGCATGTATTCATCTTAAGTAGTTTGTGAAGCTATTGGAACTGGTTTATGCTTTACTCCTCTATTGTATTAGTCTTAAGGGAATGTATTATGCACTGTTGGGTCTCTAGATCCATGCCTGTTTTTCCCTTCAATTCTAACCCTTTGTATGAACTCATCGATGTTGACATGCCCAATATTTGTGTGAGTGATTTCTTTCCACTTGGTTTTGACCTTGGAGTGCAACGAAACTCCCTGGAATTGGTACTTCAATTGGTCTTTATCCTCCTTGCCTAGAGGAGCTTTGGTAGTTCTCTTTCATTTTTCTTTGGCTCCGAGGCCTCTACACCTGATTCCATATATCCTAAACATAGAGGCCGAAGTTAAGTACAATCTTAGCATGGTGACATAAACGATTAGCCAAATCCCTAAAAAACAAGGTTAGATGAAATAATATATCATTCAAATGTCTTAACACTTACCTAAATTTGTCACTGAAGGTTCTTTGGAAGGAAAATGGATGACTCGGGCCCTAGAGGCCAGACTTCCCCCATCAGAATGTTGTTCTAAAGGGTGAATAGAGTGGAAAGATCCAGATGACTTCCCCTGACCTTGGATTTGGATAATGAAGGGTCCATGGGGTAGGCTATCACGTTTTAGCACGTGGGTCATTATTTTTTTCAGATTCGAGGTCACTTAGGTCATCATTAAGGTATCTGGGATCAAACCAAGGGAAGGCTGTTAAGTGTTAGCCATTTGAAACAACATTAGAGAAATGACATTCCAGAGGAGGATTTTCAGAGTCCGAAACCTAGGAAGTCGAAGGTTGCGAAACGATGACTTAGGAATTTTTGGTCATTCGAGGGCCCAAGCCATGAGGGCCGAGAGGCTACTGTGAAATAGCCGTAAGAAATGATGTAGTGGGGAAAATTTTTTGGGACCCACCACTCAGCAGTTTGGACCCGAGAAGAGATTTTTCCCTACACTTGCATTTGTTAAAACTTGGCGAAGGTTGGGATACCAAGGTCTGGAGGTTAGAAGGACAGTTTGAGATTGTCGTTCGGGACAACCGAGATCGAATGGAAGGCTGATGGAGGAAGTCCAGTGGGAAGATTCTGATGGAGGCAAGGACTTGAAGATTTTCATTTAAAAATTATTTTGGCGGGGAAGCGCCCGAGACTCGGAAGGCGGTCACCCAACGGGCGATTGAAATAGCAAAACGACAGTGGCAGCCCATGGATGAAAGTCCCTAGACAAGGGCCTGAGGGTTGCTTGGAGGTGTTCACTTCATTGGAGGTCTCACACCAAACAACTAGCTAGGGTTCGAGACCCGGATGGGTGCAACGAGAACGTCATTTGAAACAGGGAAGGTGAAGCAGCAATCTGAAGGTGGAGTCTCGAATATCAGAACTTGCGAGATGTTTCATCATTTAAGGTAAATTTTCATTAAGTGTAAAGTTTGAAAGGCCATGGTAGCGAAAGGACTCGGGCCCAAAGGGTGTTGTCGCTCAGTTCGAAGAATAGTGATGGGAAGACTAGGTTTCGATTTTGATTTTCTATGTTTGGGAGGGATGTTTTTGAAATTTAAGCATGTGGGTTTGGTGGCATGGTGTTCCCTCTATATAGTTCACACAAATGCTTCCCTTCTTGTCCTTTGTTTAAACATTAAAGAATGAAAATACGGAGTAGGTTGTCGGACGACAAACATACCTCACAAACGCGATGAAGGACATTGTTGGATCCTCAAAGAACGACGAAGGAATGGCTTGGGCATGAAAGGGGCGACGAAATTGCACTTATTTGGAATTCTTGACATGTGAAAATGACATGTCATACCCAATTTTTATACCCCTAATCATAATTAATGTCCCTTGTAAGTGCAGGTATAGTGGCCGATGAGGTTAGTGGATTTGAATTAAGAACAACAACAGGAAGTCCAAAACCTAGGATCTAGAGTGACGTGAGGGAAATGCCATCCAAAAAATCACCAAGTAGGAATCGAATGGCCAGGTAGGCACCGGGGTCTGGATGGTGGAAGGACATTGGCCGAAGGCCATCCAAAATGACAAAGACTAGAAGGAAACCCGGGCAAGCAAATCCTGAGGGTCGAGCCCAGAGGGCGCGACGGAATGCCAGTTTTCATACAAGTCACCAGAAATAAATCATGAAGCTGAGTTCTGGGAGCTGAGGAGGTGCAGACCGAAAGCCATCTAAAAAAGGAAAAATAGATAAGGAAACCCAAGAGGGGAATCCTGATGGTCTGGGCCCGAGAGTCTCCACGGATGCTAACAAAAGGTTTCTGTTAAGGAAGCCTTAGGACTCAATTTTTTTTTAGGGGCAATACATGGTCAACCTACGATGAGACTTGAGAGAAACATTGACCATTATGAACAGCAAAATAGGGGCACACAAAATGACCCAATAGGGCAAAAGATAGAGGGTCCCCATTCCAAATGGGGCGTATGTGCTATAGGCACAAAAAATGGCGACTCTATTAGGGAGAATGCTCTTGGTGTTCTAAAGATAAATATTCATTCTGAACCCAAAATCTTGAGTTTTGCAGACCAGAAGTCAGTTTCCAAGGTTGAACTAAGAACAAGTTAAGGAGAAGAACTGAGGTTAAATCACACCACGGCATCGTCATGGATATGTGTGCATGGTGAGTTCATTTCCTTTCCTCAAAAATCATGTGAATAACTACTGATCGAGAGGGATAAGCTACATAATTCGTCTAACCCCAAAAGTAACCTAGACATTGCTTCGCTTCTAGTCAGGCGTCTATAGCCCCGATAGAGTTGTCGATGTGATCCAACGAACATATCTCTACTACTAGCTAGGAATCCATAGCCCCAGTAGAGATACTTGTACACCCATAAAGTTGCATGATTTTGTATTTTCTTTTATTTTCCAATATTTCTTTGCAGTTCTTTTCTTTTCTTTTGCTCAACTATGCAAGCATTGAAGCTCACTATAGGTTTGGGAATCACAGTGGTCACTGGAGCAGACTTTAGATTTTTCACTTGTCTAGCCCTCCTAACAATCACCACATAATTCTTTAGAAACCTTGAAGGTCCATTTCTTGTATGATTCATGACAAACATAGGAGATTCAAACAAGGGTACAATCATGGATTATTTCAGAGTTCAAAAGAGGAAACCAATGCTTAGGGCCTTTTAGAGATTGGTAGTGGGGAATGAAGGCTTATCTGGAGAACCAAAACAAGAGCGGGCCACCGAGTGAACCGTTCATAGAACCAAGAGCAGCCACCGCAATGAACCAAGGAGACACTCTTCAAGGTCAAAACAAAGCTATTGGGAAATGAGAAAAACAAAATAAAGCAGGAAAGAAAAGCAAGGGAACCTATCAGCAACAAGAGAGCTTAGGCTTGGAAGTAATGCTTAAGATGTTGCCCATTGATGGGCAACGAGATTTCCTCACCAATTAGGGTCTTTAAATGAAAAGAATTATCTCTGATAATTTGGCAATCTGAAATGGGCCAAGCCAAAGCTTGTCAAATTTGTTATGTTGCCCTTTTCTTTTGTGGGCCTTGTCCCAATATAGGACTAGATGAAAAATTCAGAAGGCCTTGATTTTGGCTTGACGGTCAAACCATATTTTGACTACGCCCTGATGTTTGGAAAAAAATTCTATTGCATGGTCTATTACCTCTTCTAAATGTAATAGCTCAGCTAGGCGAGCTTCTCTATGATCCCCTCCTTCGTAAAAATCATTGATGAACTGGAGGGTAGAGATTTTCAAGTGTTTCGAGAAAATAGGTTCTAAGCCATAAACGAGGTGGTAAGGGGAATCTTCGAGGGTAGCCTTATGGTGGGTGTGATCCAACCAAAGGGGAAAATGGAGCTGGGTATGCCAGTCCTTAGGATTCCTATCAATTAATTTTTTTATCACAGTAATCAGGTTCTTGTTAGTAGATTCTGCAAGACCATTTCCTTGGGGATAATAGTTGGAGGAAAATTTGAGTGCAATGTCATAATCAAAGGCCCAACCAACAAATTTTAATGATGCAAATGTGGGACCATCATCACATACTAATGCATAAGAACAACCAAAATGGTTCAAAATAAAACTTTCCATAAAATTAGTTAGTACCTCCGTTGTGCATTGCCTACATGCAATTTCTTCTGTCCATCTAGTACAATAATCAGAAGCGGTTAGAATGTATTTATGTCCTATAGATGATGGAGGGCTTATTGGACCAATGAATTTGAGAGCCCATTGTGTGAATGGCCTTACCACCAAGACAGGTTGCAATGGGACAACAACATTCTTTTCTCTGGTTTTCACAGTCTAGCATACATGGCAAGTGCAGATGTGGCCGTGGGAATTTTTGAAGACCGTAGGCCAATAATACCCTGCCCTCAGTCTTTGATGTGTTATAGACAAGCCAAAAGCATGGCTCGTACCAAATTTTTCATGAAACACTTTCAGGACATGATCTGCTTCTTCCTTACCAAGGCATCTCAAATATATACCTTCATGATTCCTCTTGTATAGTATGGCCCCTTGCAACATGTAACTGCTAATTTTCAATATAAGTGTGTGTTTTTGGACTCCCTAAAAGCAAGCAATAAATTTATGATTCAACAGATAATATACTATGTCATTGTACCATTGTCCTAGAGAGACATCCTCCAGCTGGTATTGTTGCACTATGAGTTCAGGTCCAGCCCTAATAACTGCTTCTGCCATCGTTCTGGTAAGTGCCTGCCCTCTCAGCAATCTCATTGGCTAGATTTCCATATCATATTCCTACAATAATGTGATCCATTTTTCCCTTTGTTCACCCAACTCATTATGCATAAGCAACATCTTTACTACTGTGTTAGGAACTATGGTGACCACTTTGGTGTGCAAGATATAATGCCTGAACTTCTTTACTCCTCTAACAAAGGAATAGGCCCATTTTTCTACATTGTGGTAGCACAGCTCGGTGTCTTTCAAAGTGGTACTCATGAAGGCGATTGGATTCTCGTTCCCCTCATCATCCTTCTATGTTAGGATGCTGGCACATGAATGGTCTGAAGCGAATGAATAGATGTAGAAAGGCTTCAGATAGTTCAGGCTAACTAACACCAGTGCCTCATCAATTGATTGTTTAATTTCTCCTAAGGCTTGCTTCACCTAAGGAGTCCAATCGATCTTGGCATCTTTCTTTAACATAGCATTGAGCGGCTTGACAATTTTAGCAAAGCCTATTATAAACTTACGGACAAAGTTGGCCTTTCCAAAGAAATATTTTAACTCCTTCTTGCTGCCTGGCAACTGAATCCTCATGATGGCTTGAATATGTTTGGGATCAATGGAGATTGCCTTTTTTGATAAGACATGCCCCATCAAATTTCCCTCAACCACCCCGAAGGAGCATTTCTTTAGATTGAGAGAAACCCCAAATTTGCGACACCTTCAACAAACTTTTCATAAATCAGTAACATGATCACCTCGCTATTTTGAGAACACTGTTAAATCATCCATGTAGATGATTATGCACTTTTTGATCAGATCCTTGAATGCAATATCTATCGTGCGTTGAAACGTGGTGTCAACGTTGATGAGCCCGAAGGGCATCCATCTATAGGAAAATGTGCCCCACTTGGTGGTGAATGCCATTTTTTGTTGGTATTCATATTGCACCATGAATTGATTGTACCTTGAATACCCATCCAAGAAGGAAATCATTTGAAAATGATTTACTATTTGTAGTACCTCATCCAATGATGACACCAAATAGTCATCCTTTTCTGAAGCTCTATTCAGATTGTGAAAGTCAACACACAATCTGATCTCTCCATTCTTTTTTCTTACTAGGACCAAGTTGGCAACCCATGTGGAGCGCTGAACTAGGAAGATAATCTTGGTGGACATCAAATTTTGTACTTTCTTGTATATAATTGGTTCCTAAAGAATTGACAAGGTGTTGTCACTGTCGAAATGGTCTTGCATCTAGCTTGAGAGGGATGGTATGGGTGATAATTGATGTATCATATGTTTTGAGATCCTTCTAGCTCCAAGAAATGACACCATGGTACTTCCACAAAGCATCCACTACACCCTTTCTTTCCTTGGGTGTGCACACCTTGCCAATAAATACATTATTTGCATCCCCAGCCATTCTAAGGTTGTAGGTGTCATGCTTGACACTGACGAAATCTTTCTTCGCCTGTTGATCTTGATCTCTAATTTGATCTAGATAAAATATGCATTCGAGTTAGACCATCTCTCTCGGGATAGTGTTGGTCATGAGATTGATGACCCCTTCTATATCAAGTTCGACCTCCTCAGGTTCAACCTCATCAATTATTTGGATAGTGGAGGCATCAGAACTAGTAATGAAATCCAAGATGTGTTTATCATCATTAAACACCTAAAAATTGGCCACATTGTCTGGTACAGATGGAGTGGAGGTGAGCTCAACCGTGAATTGTTTAAGGCCAAAAAATGACAACGGTTGCAAGGTGCTAGCCGTTTGGGCTAAGGCGTTGGTGGTGTGATTTTGAGAGTACGGGATAAGCTGGTTATTACAAGTGTCTAACCCTTCTATCAAATCCCATACCCTATGCCTATACTTAGTGAGTCTTTGGTCATAAGAAGAATATATCTTTCTTACTTGTTTTATGACCAATTCTGAATCCCTAAAGAGTTGTAACATTTTAACACCTTTTCTTAATGCCATAAAGAGCCCCAAGACCAATGCCTCGTATTCTGCTACATTATTAGTGCAATAAAATTGAAGCCTGTGATTTCTAATTTTTGACTTTGATGGTGGCCTCATTTCACCAACCTTCTGAGAAGGTGTAGGTTCTAAACATGCATGTTTTGGTGATGTTGGTTGAGCTCTCTCCTTCAGATTGATTCATCTTTTGATATGCTCAATTTTTGTTTGACATAAACAACATTCAAATTTTGAATGGGTGGCATTATGTACCCTACACTGACTAGGTAGCAAGAGTTCTTGGAAATTCATTTTGGATCCCAAAATGAGCTAGTCTTGTACACATTTTTCCATAAAATCTTGGAAACCATCCAACAATTTCAAATTGTCACCATTGTGAAATCCTTCATCATTTGACTCTATCAAAAATTTTGTGCTCTGAGGGATACAGGCTAGGTCAACAAGTGGAATGCACAACACAAGAAGGACCTCCCCAATTTCATATTCTCCCAAGCATTCTCATTCTTCTGAATATGACAATAGAGAATAATTCCCCAATTCAGTTTCAACAAACAACACCTCATTCGTATTGATGTATTCTATAATCATGAACCTCATGCGCTACTCTCGATCAATTTAAATCTGATTTGACATCCCTTTCCATGGCAACCACAAATGAGAGTAGTCGTTTGTGGCGTATCCATTCAATGCCTTTGTGAAATCCCTTCCTGAAATTATGCCATAGGTGTTTGGGATATCAACAACTTGGATTTCAATGGTTTGTTTAATTCTGGGATCAATAGTAATCTACATGGGTATTGTGTTAGTCTCTCCAACTATGTTGATTTTAGTGTTGTCAAGCTATGTCACTTTTTTGCTAGGAGGGAGTTGGGACTATTCCCAAATCTTTACACATGCTTAGGGGAATGACATTGGCAGAAGCTCTTGAGTCTAGTAGGCAGTTATGGAGGTTCTTCTGAAACACATAGATGGTGGTCAAGAAGGGAGGATTTTCAAATTTCCCTTGAAAAAATCCTCTAGAAATATCCACTTGGGTGACTTGGCTCTTATCCTTCTCATTACCCTTGTTTCAGGTTAGTTTCTAATTAATTTCTTTTGTGGGCTACCTATCTGGAAGCTAATTTGCAGGCAGATCAACCCTTTTATTGGTAATCTGTTGCACAACTAGTTCATTTTGTTGATCCTAAAAGGAAACCTTCTTTGAAGGCACTTCTTGAGTGGACCCGGCTGATAGAGTCCCATTTATCATTCTAAAGAAGGCATTTCTGACAGCCGAGACCTTCAGTAGCTCAAAGGTGGACACACTTAGCTTAACCTTCTTAAATTCCTCCACAAGATGTTCTCCCATTTGTTTGACTTCTTCATCATAAGCAATATTTCGGGAGGAGCTAGTGGTACTCTAGAAGGAGCTAGTAGGTTGATTTTGGTTTTGGTCATGTTGTCTATTTTTGTTAAATTATCGTGTGGGGACCTAAGGATATCCTAGATTGCTGCTAGCATTTGGGTCAAGAGGGGTGCTGAAATTATTAGGTGGAGTGGAGGTCGTAAAAGGACCACTAGCTTGTCTATTCCAGAGGTTGCAAGGGGTAGTCCGTTGGTGAAAAATTTTGACTTCATCTTCCCTAGGCTCTTCCTCATCCTTAGGACCATTGTTTACTAAATCAAAAATCTGAGCCAAAGGGCTTTCAAAACTTACCTCTTCTTCTTTATCGTTGCTGCTTGTGTTGGTGCCTTCCTGATCTGGCAAGTTGCACTTAGTCTTCGGGAAAGGAGCCTAGTTGACCACCAGTGTATAGGGGAATCATATGGTTTGGAGGGAACAATGTCTCTGCATCTCGAGTTGTCCACAAAATTTTGTAATTCAACCTAAAAAATTTCAGCAACCGTCTGGAATTTTGGACAATCCAATTTAGAATGTTGGCTTGTTTTGTGTATATGACACCAGTCGGATAGAGCAGCCTCAGCCAAGTAGACTCCACTTGTAGTCTTGTCATTGTTGTTGGGCTGATCAAGGGGATTGGGAACACCACGGTTGTTGGGCCTCGTGTTCTATGTCCGGTTCTGCCTCGAGAAAGACCTTCTATTGAAGTTCTGCCACAAATTATGATTCCTATCATAATTTTGCCTAGACGATGAGTTGGCATCGCGGGTATCCTAGTTATCACGGACTTCATGATTGTAATGGTTGAGGATAGCTTGGATACTCTTCTATGAAGCCTGCATCTAATTGTTTTGGTTCCTCAAATGCATCATCTTCATAGACATTTTCTTGATCATTTTCGTGAGTTCATTGATCTGATCCTTTTCTGTGTTGTTTGGTTGTGGAGCGGCATTCTAGAGGAACACTGGTTGAGCCACTAGCTAATTTTGGTTAGTGGATGGAAATTCAAATGCTTGGAGATATGTCGATACTTGGGTTTGCTGAGAATGGACTCGATGTTGCTAGGGTAGAAAATAGTGAGGAACCGGGGGCACTTGATTCATTGGTTGTCTAGGGTGTGACACTATGGGTAGTTGTAGTACCAGATTCATGAGGGGTGTGTGATGCTACAAAGCTTGAGTGAGCCCTTGAATTTTTGAAGGATGAGCAACCTACCCCAAAGAGGGTAGCAAACCAGAAATGTTTTGTCCTAAGTCCATGCTAGCAATGAGGGCCTCCGAGTATGCATCTACCAATCTAGTGGGTGGTGGTCACATCCTCTTCACTAATGATGTAGTGTAGTAAGATTGTTCAATGCTGCATAAAGAGAGGTAAAAAAATAGCATCATTGAACACATATGGGTCCTATACTCGAGTATATTCTCTATGGAATTGATCATTAAAGGAGCTAATCGGTTAATTGACCTCCCTTTGAACCGACATAAAATTCCGATATGACTCTGCAGGACTGATTGGAGTTTTGAACTTCTACAAAAAAGCATTCTTCATAAGGTCCCATGTGTTGATAGTTCTTGTCTGTAAGTTGACGTACAGATAGAAGGCCTCCTCCCCCAAGGAGTAGGGAAAGAGTCAAAAAGCCACATCCTCATGTATAATCTATATAGTCTTCAAAACAATTTCAAAGATCTTGACATGCTCCTTGGTTGTCGTCTACGGATTGAGCGGATTGAAATTCGAGAAAAATATCTCAGGGTTCTTTGGCATGTCATGATAGAGGTTGAAGGCCAAAGGAGATGGATTATCTCCCAACCAAGCAATCAAAGGGGGTGGTGGAGGTGGCTGCACTAGATTGACTTGTAACTGCAAAGGGGCATCAGTGGCTGACATAACAACTTCTATAAATGGGACTGCATTGGGCTGGAAGGAAACATCTAGCCCTTGGGGAGAGATAGCCTAGAAGGTTGTTTGAAGCAAGTGAGAAGGACAATATTCTGCAAAGAATGAAGGAGAAGATGGTTGAGAATGGATAGAAGAGGAGGATTATGGTGAAAGAAAAATGGGCTGGTCAGATGTGTTTGAGATGAAGGCTTCCCCTTTCTTAGCTCTCTTAGCTCAGGTAGGGAGTAGTAGCTCTTGGAACTCCCCTTTGTTTGGTGTAGACCTTAGTATTCTGTAAAATCTCTCAAGGGAAAAAGATCTAATTCGATCTAGCTTAGCTCTCAAAAATCCCTCCTTCTAGCACCAATTATGTTGATGGGTGTTTTTGTACACTTTCTCAACACAGGCAATGCATAGGTGCATAACCTCTCTTGAAAGGAAATATCCAACAATTTGTTGAAAATCACCTCAAGGTCTCTCGGGTGTCAGGTCATAACTTGCATAGGATACCTCAGTTGATGTTTTTTGTGATCTTATTGATAATCATAGGGCAGACTTACAAGAGTTAAGCTAGAAGGGGAATTGGATATTCAAATGAAGTTTCTGAGGTGGGAAGTTACTATGTCTTTGCTGCAAGTTCAAACAACAATTTCAAACTCCATTTTTGACTTGAGATTTGGCTTTACAATGTGCAATGAACCTTAGCATAGGTCACTTCTCAAAAAAAAGGAAAAAAGGGTAGGGAAGAGAGAGGGTTCTTGGACCTACAACTACTAATGAACAATGATCATGGAGGTCTCTACTATGGACAACTTCCTTAGAACAAAATTCAACTTAACCAAAAATCTCATAGTCTCATGAAATCTGTGCTATTTTCTAAGGACTGCACATATTTTACCATTCATTCACCATACATATGCATGAACAAAGATAAAGATTACAAATCAGCTTCAAATCTAGGTCTAGACTAACTTTACAAATCCATCTACCAACAATAAGCAACCAAAAGTATGGACAAGGAGGGCATCTACACAAAATAATCCTCATAACCAAGAAACAAAATCACTAACTTTACCAAAGCTAACTGAAAGGAAACTAAAACAACAAATAAAATCCAACTAAATCATCCAAAAATGAGAGAAGAATCATGAAACATGAGAAGAAATCCATAAATGCACCAAAATCAATGTATTTCTATTGCAATTTCTGCAGCATGTCTTTACAACAATTCAACTCTCCTTGAAAATGAGAGGAGACCCCCCATTTATAGTGTCCCAAAAGTAGAACATGTGGCCAAGATTGATTTTCATTTGTGTGGCCACAATTCACTGTAAACTAGGCCTTTACCTACCCTCCAATATATTACATTTTTAAAATACTTTTTGTCCACATCTTTGTTTTGTCCTTTAAGGCTAGCACTATAGCATATTTTCCTTTTTTGATTGCTCTTTATTGTAGCTACTCCTTTAGAAATTCTTCATCAATAATAGGGTTTCCCTCTTGCTTCTTCAAAACTACATACTCCATGTATTTCAAGATCACCGGTTCGAGCTTATCAACCTCTATGATGTCGGATCTCAGCACTTGGTAGCTGCACTCTTTGGAATTCTTAACAAGCTTCTCCTAGTCCTCCTAATACTTGGCAATGTGATATTTGAATAGCTCGGATTGGGTGAAAGCTCGAGCAACAAATCTCATAAAATCTGTAGTAATTTTGGTTGACATCCTATCTTCCATCCTCTTTCGGAAGTGAGGCTTTATACTTTCCAGATTGATCTTGACAATAGACACTTCATACCCTGTCATCAGCTTTAGGTATCAGAAGCAATCTTCTTTGGCTTCCTTGGGCCACTCAACATCCAGATTTACCCACTCAAGTACCTGTTCCAACCTTTCCTTCTAATAATCGAAGTCTCATTTCCACACATCCATCAGCCAATGGTCATTGTCTTTGAAGGAAAATTCCTTCTCCCAAATTTCACTTGGGAGCTTGAGGATAGCCTTGATTTTTGGGTAAGCAGACCCATACTTCTTTGGGAACTCAATACAGATTGTTGTTGTACCTTCAAGAGATGTTTGCACTTCTAATAACTTGTTTGTTGTTTGAACAACAAGATTTATACCTATATTCAAAATATCCAAGACCTGTCCGAATCAGTTTTCCATTGTCTTGTCCAAGTTCTTTCTCTTCTCTAACTTTTTAATCTTCTCTTTTGACAACATTTATGGTGGGGCCAATGATGTGGTTGGTTGTTCCTTTGTGGATGACCATTGTTGGATATAGGCTGTCAAATCAACCACCTATTTCTTAAGTTCCTCCTTCAAAACTTTTTCCTACTAAATGAGATGCACCACTATGGTGACTGATTCCTAGATATGATCAACCTTCTGCTCCTTTGTGGCCACTCCCAAATTGATGGTGGATATGTTATAAATTATTCCTTGCTCTCCCACTATCGGCGTAGCTATTTGTACTGATTTGGATCTGGAGGCATCCATCGTTAGGTTTGACCTGATTTTTGGCTTCCTCTCCCTCTTGGTGCCGATCTAGGCTCAAGCCAATATAGCTTCCAGCCCTACCTTTGGGTCCTTTGGAGTTGGAGCCTTCTTTTCTAGCTTCCTTTCTAGCCAATAAGGCATTGAAGACTTTTCTTTAGGTGAATCTTGTCAATCTCCCTTTTCTTCTTCTCTTATTTCAATTGCCTTTTCAATGAGCACCTCTCACCTTGTCCTCATATCCTCCTCCTCATCAGAGTCTTGTATGAACACTATGCGCTTGAAAGGGGACTTGGCAGGAAATCACTCATCAGGGTTTCCTACCCTTTCAGTATCCCTTTCTCCATCATACTCATGCTCCTCAAGCTGCTCAATCTCTAGATTCTTATAGTTTTCAGTCTCTCCTTTAGACTTATCTTCTTCCTTGCCTTCCTACCCTTCATGAGGGAACACCCCTTCATCATGTCCAGGTGAATGGTCTCATTCTTTCATTGGAGTGTTATCTCCCTCCGTCCTCACGGCAGCAACCTCTTCTTCACCAATAGGCTTATTTTCAACCTCCTTGTCCTCAATTTCCTTGAGTGTTCTAGCCCACTCAACATCGAGCTCAGGATTAGCTATCTCTTCAATTATCTTTGTGTCTTCGCTCTCATTATTGGAGGACTCATAAGTGACTTTGTCAATTACTCGATGCTCATATATTGGGTGTTTTGGATAGTCTTTTGCCTCCTCTTCCAATATCTTAGCCAATTCCAGTTGTTATCGGTGATCCAATTCCTCAAAAATTTGCATGGTGGCTTGGTAGGAGGAGGAGGAATTGGAGTGCTAATTATTGCCTAAGCCATCGCAACTTGTACTGTCAGATTTTCAAACAATACTGAGAGCTTAGAGGGCACATTTTGCATGTATTTCATGAAGGATTCTGGAAGGGTGAGTGCAGGCATTGTGGTTGCAGTGGTGACAACTAGAAGAGAAAAGGAAGGAGACATGGAGGATGAAGAAATGGGTGAGGTAGTGGTGGAGGATGAATCAACTGATACTACTTGTGGGATGGGAGAAGTAGAAGCAAGAAGGACATAAATGTGCATCGTAGGCAGAGAGGATGCAAATACTGCATGTTGGATAGGAGTGGTGGTAACAATAGTGGTTGTGTCAGCAGCTGAAATAGGTGAAGAATTTGGCTAAACAGCCTCCATCTCCTCTCCCTCATGGAATGGATCTTCTTGGATTACAGGCATTTCGGTGACATTGCCTGCTCGATTGTGTTCTTGGGAGGTTCACCCTCTGAGGCCTACCTAGCATACACCTTTGGGTCAAATTGTTGCTCGTCAGTCTCCTTTATTTTCTTCGAATGAACCAATTGGTGGTATTTAGATGTTTCTCCAGTTGATCTAGTAGTTGCCCCACCCCCAGAACCACTTGGCTCACTCTCGAGCCCCTTGAATGTTAGGATGACCCCCTGTTCTTTTAATTGAGCAATCTGATCATCAATCCATGCCTTTGTCCTACCCTCAATAGGCTTAGTAACTATGTCGATTTTATCAGCCTCTAACTCATCCCAATCAATCACTAGCTATGGTAGATTGGTAATGAGATTGTGCCTAGGGTCGATTACACTTCTTTCATCTTCCTCAAGCTAATCGGGAATTGGGAACAAATTCACCCTCTTCACAAAGTATGCATATAGTGCCTTATCCACACTTCAAAGTAATCTTTACAATCTGCCTAGAAATCCTCAACCTTATCGAGGTGGGCATACTCCTATCCAATCAATTTTTTGATATGATCGTATGGGTCCATTCGTTGCCTAGCCATGTGAGATTTGAAGTGATATTCCACCAGTTCCTTCTCTGAATTGCTAGTGCATTGGGAAGTATAAAGCTCATACATACCTTGGCCAAGTGGAAGGGGATAATGGATCCCCGCTAGATGCTTGCTACTCAAAATGGTGTGAATGTGTCACAGTTGCCAAGAGAGCTCCAACAATATAATCTGGTCATTAGGGTACTGGGACAGCTTGTTTAGCCTTTTTGAGAAGCCCAGGGTGTGAATGTATGTGAGCTTGGGGTACAGGATAAATAGGAAGGCATATTTTTTAAGAAACACTCGAGCACTATGGGAAACCCTTCTCTCAAAATCTCCCCCGAGCAACTTGATGATATAAGGGATGAATGCATTGTTCACTTTGCAATAATCCTTCTTAAAGCTCCTATACTGTAGCTGAGGGTACTTGTCAAAAGCCTTGAGTTCTCTACTAGGCACCTCATTTGGAATTCAGAATAACCTGTTATAATGCCTCTTATCAGCCAGTGAGTATACCAAGTAAGAGGTCATATAGAACATTAAGGTTCATTTGACATTCATGAATTGATCATGAAAGCAGTCACTGATTATTCCTCCCCAGTAGAATGTGGTGCCCTTTCCATGGAGAATGTCCTCGATGAAATAAACCATCCATTCTTGAAAATATGTCACATAAGGGAGGCCCATCACTCTGCTCAACATGGTGATCAAATCATGGTAGTCTTCGAAAAAGTCGCTATGAAAGAGTTCTTGGGGAACCTTTGTAGTGCTACCCCATTTTTCTTTTAGCCAATACTAATTTATAGGTTTCCTAAATCTTATGGGGTTTTCATCCCACATTTCTTTATATTCCTGAATAGTAGGCAACTCCATCTTTCCGAAGACAGGAATGTGGAAGGTTTTTGTTATTCCTGATGGTGACATGTCAGCCAGGAAGTTTCCATCTCTGTCAGAAATAGTCCTTATTTCTGGCTAATATGCCTCTTTGTAGGCCATTACCAGCTTAGGAGCAATCAAGGTGGGAGGGAAAGCCACAACCTTGGCTATTCCACTGCTCCTAATGACTCTTGCATTATCTATTTTGTTACTTATTCTAACCCTTTGTATGAACTCATCGATGTTGACATGCCCAATATTTGTGTCAGTGATGTCCTTCCACTTGGTTGTGACCTTGGAGTGCAACGACACTCCCTCTAATTGGTACTTCGTCTGGTCTTTATCCTCTTTTCCTCGAGGAGCTTTGGCAGTTCTCTTTCCTTTCTCTTTGGCCACCCCCTAGGTCTCTGCACCTAATTCCATATATACTACATATAAAGGCCAAAGTTAAGTACAATCTTAGCATGGCGACATAAACGGTTAGCCAATTCCCTACAAAAAAAGGTTAGATCGAATAATATATAATTCAAATGTCTTAACACTTAGCTGAATTTGTCACTAAAGGTTCTCTGGAAGGAAAATGGATTACCTGGGCCCTAGAGGCCGAACTTCCCCCATCAGAATGTTGTTTTGAATGACAAAAAGAGTGGGAAGACCCGGATGACTTCCCTCAACCTTGGATTTGGATAATGAAGGGTCCATGGGGAAGGTGATCACATTTTAGTACATGGGTCATTATTCATTTTTAGATTGGAGGTCACTTAGGTCACCATTAAGGCATTCAGGATCAAACCAAGGGAAGGTTGTTAAGTATTAGTCATTTGAAATGACATTCTGGAAGAGGAGTTCCGGAGTCCAGAACCCGGGAGGCTGAAGGCTGCGAAACCATGCCTTGGGAATTTTTGGTTGTTCGAGGGCCCAGGCCGTCAGTGCTAGGAGGCCACTACGAAATAGCCGTAAAAAACAAGAAAGTGGGGATGAAAGTCTGGGACTCGCCATCCAATGGTCTGGACTTGTGAAGAGATTTTTCCCTACACTTGCATTAGTTAAAACTTGGTGGAGGTTAGGATGTTGAGGTCCAGAGGTTAGAAGGACTATTTGAGATTGTCGTTCAAGATGGTCGAGACAGAATAGAAGCTCGATGGTGGAAGTCTGGTGGGCGGGGCCCGATGGAGGCAAGGACTTGAAGATTTTTGTTTAAAAATTGTTTTGGTGGGGAAGCACTTAGGACTTGGGAGCCAAAAGGTGGTCACTCGATAGGTGGTTGAAACAACAGAATGACAACGGCGGCCTGTGGAAAAAAGTCCATAGACCAGGGTCCAATGGTTGCTTGGAGGTGTTCACTCCATTGGAGGTCTCGTTCCAAAAAACAAGTCGAGGTCCAAGACCCAGATGGGCATGACTATAATGCCACTTGAAACAATGAAGGTGAAGCAACAATTTGAAGGCAGAGTCCCAGATGCTGAAACTCACAGGAAGTTTCATCGTTTGAGGTAAATTTTTGTTAATTCTAAATTTTGAAAGACCACATAAGCCGAAGGTCTCGAGCCCGAAGGTTGCGGTCACTCAGTTCGAAGTACAACGATGGGAATACTAGGTTCCGATTTTAATTTTCTAAGTTTGGGAGTGATGTTTTGGAAATTTTAGCATGTGGATTTTGTGGCATGGTGTTCCCTCTATCAGATTCACACAAATTCTTCCCTTCTTGTCCATCGTTTAAACATTAAATCATGAAAAGATGAAGTAGGTTGTTAGATGGAAAACATACCTCGCAAACCTACTAAACGACACTGTTGGATCCTCAAAGAAAGAAAAAGGGATGGCTCAGGAGTGAAAAGGGCAATGGCACTGCACTTCTTTAGAATTCCTGACATGTGAAAATGACATGTCAGACCCAATATTTATACCCCTAATTGCAATTAATGTCCCTAGTAAATATAGGTACGTTGGTTGGTGAGGTTGGTGGATTTGAATTAAGGACGGTGATGAGAAGTATAGAACCCGGGATCTAGAGTGATGTGAGGGAAATTCTGTCCAAAAACTTGCCAAGTAGGCATCAGGGTCTGGAGGGGGGAAGGACGTTGGCCAACTGCCGTTGAAAATGTCAAAGACTAGAAGGAAACCCGGGTAGGGAAACCTGGAGGGTCGCACCTAGAGGGCATGACAGAATGCCAATTTTCATACAATTAACTAGACATAAATTATGAAGCCGGGGTCTAGGAGCTGGGGAGGCATAGACCGAAAGCCATCCAAAAAGGGAAAAATAGACAAGGAAACCCCAAAGAGGAATCCTAATGTTCCGAGCCTGGTAGCCTCCACGGATGCCAACAAAAGGTTTCTGTTAAGGAAGCCTCAAGAATCAAATTTTTTTGAGGGGAAATACATGGTTAACCTAAGATGAGACTTGAGAGAAACTTTGACCATTATGGACACCAAAACGGGTGCACACAAAATGAGGTAGAAATAAAATGACCCGGCAGGGCAAAAGATAGAGGGTCCCCATTCCGAACAGGGCATGTTTGCTATAGGAACAACATAACATATTGATAAAAATATCTCATTTAAAAGGTAGAAAGAGTAACAAATATTTCATCAACAAAGTAATGATCCAAGTCTTTAGATTCTTCAATGGAAGAAACCTTATGGGTGTTGCCACAATACTAGTTTACAATTTCTGAGAGATTCTGATTTTTTCTAAAATCACATAGTTTTAGATAATATAATGATTTAAGCCATTAAAAGTTACATTTGAATGATTCCAATTGAATAGCATTTGATCAAACCACCTTAGATCAAACCCCCTTGGATAGAACCTCGCTAGTTTTAAACCTTACCTATAAATGAGTCTCCTTTACACCTATCAAAATGCTAATAAAAAATCACTTTTGATTTACCTTTTGGGGGATCAAATGAATTCATTAAAAATTTATTTGAAATGATTATTGTAGTCCTTAGAATGAGCTATCCAACAAATATAATTTTAATATTTTTTGGTTTTATTATGTATTTGTCTTTTCAGTTTTATTAAACAAAGGTTTTTCATCGAAAATGAAGGTCTATGTTCTGCACATGTGGAAATATATTAGATTATCAAAAAAAAATTGAAAAATATGAGTGCACACTAGATATTGAAGTCCTTGATCCAATAATTTTTTTTTTGAATTTTGATATATACAAAAAAAAATTACGCATTATACGGTCGCGCTATGTCTGAATAGTAATTGGTTTGACTTCAAAACTTCATTAAAGAAAAAATATTCAATAAAAAACTATCTAACCAGTGGAAGCACTATATATTAGAGTTACAAATCTAAATTCAAAAGAATTAGAATTTTATCCTTCTTGGAAAAAAAATTATGCGTTATATGGTGTGCATCACTTTTAAAAAATTTTGTTTTATAGAAAAAACTAGTTTTTGTGGGAGATGGAAAAAGAAGTGCAATATGATTCCAAAAATTTTTAAAAATATAAATTAGAATCTATAGACAAAATGTGACGAGACTCTATTTTGCTTCATCTTCAAATTTCTCATGGTTTAGCTGCTATAGGTGCCCGAATGTGAAGATTTAGTTAAAATAATAATTTCAGTGTCCAGTTTGGCCAAAAATTGTAAACCACTATTGTGGGGTTACCCTTATGACTATAATTTCTAGGGAGAGATCTCCAAACCTTCTTCACAATCTCACTTTCTTTTACTTCTCCACCACTTGACCATTAGTTATGTTAGAGATAACTTCTTGTACTCAAAGCATGTAACTTTCAATGTTATCATCTTATATCATCTTTGGAGTCTCAAACATGCTTTTAAAGATCTGCTTCTTAGCTTGCTCCAATTTTATATCACCTTTATAGATGTTGCTAATATTTTTGTAAATATATTTAGTAGAACTATGATCATCACCTTTAAGAGCTTTGAATTGGATAATTGACATAAGAGAGCATTCTTAGCTCTAGCATTACATTCATATAATATGCTTTTAGAAGGATATGTTGGAGGAGTAGCAGGAGTAGTACAACCATAATTGACTAGTTTCCATACACAAAAACCTAGGGAGTTTAGGTGTCCTTTCCATTCTCAATTTCCATAAAGCCTAATTATTCCCTTCAAACCTAAGACCCTTGTATGAACCATCATGTGCCATCCTGGATCTTTACCTCAATTTGTTAGGCTTCTTTAGAGGAACTTGGTTCTAATACCAATTTTTGAACACACTTGAAGAATGAGAGGGTGTGAATCAATCTACACAAAATCTTAATCCCTTCTAGAGATTGAAAATTTCAACACAATACAATCCTCTTATCATAACAAAACCCTTAGTATGATCAACAATACTCAACATTGAAATATATAGCAATCCTACTTCTAATCAAATCAGTGGTAAAGAGAGATAAATCAAAGAACACACATGCATAGGAGAACACAATATTTACATGGAAAACCCAATGAGGGAAAAAACACAGAGAGAGTTAACTCATAATATAAAGGCTAATTCAAACATACTTGCACAAAGGCTCACTATCTTAGAGAAAGATACAAATGACTTGCAATACTAAAGTACCAACCAACTCTAGGAGCAAGATATATATGACTTGATTAGATTCACTATCTCATAGTAGATATATAAATTTTATAATAGATTACAATGTTTGTCAACAACTCACTCTGATGATTGAGGCATTAAAGCATAATTGATCTTTCCTTTCATACACTTTAAAACTATCTTTTTTGGATATTCAATACAATTCACAAACAAAATTCTTAACACTTGTAAATTTCTCATTGTTACTTATGAAATGATCTTCCATTTATATCAACCACAACTCTTCAAAACTTCAATTAGATTGTTCAAGGAGAATATAAAAAATGAATTCAAAAAGTCAACTACCAAAACATAACATGGTCCTATCCCAAAGGTAGAGATGACCAAAAATAAATTATAGCATCTTCCAATTTGATCCAAAATAATCCACACATTGGTGCACATCAACCTAATTCGACATCAAGGAAATTTGTAGATGATAATTTGAAGCATGTAACCAGTCAGCTCAAAATCATACTTATAATTGAATTTTCTCAAGGTGATTCTAACCAAGATAGGCCAAGACCCAAATCTAACTTAAGAAATCTTCATTTATTGGCGTAGACCCCCAAGCACATGGCACAAGCAAAGGAACAAGCCTTGTTGACCATATATCTACAAATAACCTAGAAAGCCAACTCAAGACACAATGCAACACAAAAGAGAACAATCAACATCGTGTAGATCACATGGGGATGTTCCATGAACATCGAATAATACATCTATGCAATTATTTCATGTTGGCATGCCACTAGAAACCACCATAAACCAAACAAGAACAAAATACTCCATCTAGGAAGCACAAAACTCATAACTAGAAGTTATAACATTAACATATCAACTTTTGGGCCACTTTATAACATGAAATTATAACTAATACAAAACATATATATTGAGAGCATATTCACCAAGATGTAGGAGCAAAGACATCAATGTAGATAAATGAAGAGAATTTCTCAGACCAGTTTGGACAACCAACAACACTACCAACCTTCTGTAATTCACATAACTCTCCTTAGAAACATAGGTGGCGTGAAAAGATAGGGGTCCAATGTCTACAAATCACTAACATGGAATCCCAAACCGCAAGACTAAATCCTGATTAGCGGAGGAATGTAGAGCATTCTCCTAGACAAACTTCAATGTAAATTTTTGAACTAGAAAAACTTAAGCACCTTGCGGAGGAAAAATCTTTCTTTTAGTGACTACATGCTTCATCAAGCACATCAAGAGAGAGTATAATAAATTTAGTACACCATAAAAAAAATCTCTATATTGTTAGCAATACTTCTTAATGCTTCTAATCATCATCTAAATATATCATTATAAAAACAACTCTGTTGACAACAATAATGCACTATACAACTTTTCTTGGCATGGAACAAGGCATGACATCCAACTTCGATAACTCTTCTCTAGATAATACATGAAAACCAACCATGAACTTCAAAAAACATAAGATAAGGTATGAAATTTAGTCATGAACTTTAACAATTCTTCTTAGATAAGGAATCACAACTAGTCATGAACTTTAGCAACTATTTTTAGATATGTCATGACAACTAGTCATGAAATTCAACAATTATTCTTAGATAAGGCATGTAATCCAACCTTTAACTTAAAAAATCCTTCCATACATCAATTTTATCACATAATAAAAGTTGTCAACAATTACAACCAATACATACTACAACAAGGACATCTATACCAACTAATACCAACAAACTGCCAACCATGACAACCAGCTACAAAAAATGTCACATAACCAACTGCCAATAATGTCACATAAATATCCTCAATTTTTGACATCATTGACAATAATTTCAAGAAAAATAACTCCAATTTATAGTCCCTAATCAAATAGGCTGTATTACAATCCCTACACCATCCAATGCACCCTGACAACCTTCCATAAGTCTATAGTGTAATATCTTAGATCATCTTAGTAAAACCCCTTCACAAATAAAGTGATCAGTGTAAAACCATATAACAATGTAGAGTGAGATTCAATTAGAACTATTTTCATCCCCATTCAAGTTGGCCCCATCTTTCAGTATACCACATGTCATGTCATTGATCTTGAACTCCCCTAAAATATCCTCCTTGATCATCCATAGATCCAAAACATGCAGACTATTCCATGCACCTACCATCAATTCCTCAAATTTCCACATAATGGTATTGAAGTCACCATCCATGTTGATCCTCACCCTTTTTAGTATTTTCATTCTTTTGAAGCCTCTTTCCCTCATTATCGGCATTTTCCTAGAGTCAAAATTGTGCCTTCCAGTGCAACTTTATCCTCATCTTAAGTTGATTCCAACACACTTATCACACCATACAATTCATCCACTACCCTTGAATTGATAGGGGTTGTGAAGAATATGAAATGAGCACCACTCTAAATGTAGGAAGCATTCCTCTCTCTCGACATACTTCTGGGAGGTCATCCGCATCAAAGAAGCCACAAGCATCAACAACTAAAAGTTTGGGATCTACCACTTTCCAATCTTTAGGAACTTTAGAACAAGAAAATGAGTATACCATGATGAACTTGAGAGCTCTTCTACACTCTTGGAGTAGTTAATGGCTCAAAAATTCAATTACCAAGGAATAGGATTGGGGAAAAATGAACAAGGTATCCTCCAACCCTTTGAGCTACCCTCCAATTCTAAACATCAAGGACTTGGGTATGACCCTAAGAAAAATAAGCCTTCAATATCACAAAGTAATTCTAACAATATCACTCAGATTCTATTATTGGTAAAGACACTATAGGCAAAGTCATTAAACTCTCCTATATTGCTAATTTAGATGTCTCCTCCCTCTTCTCCACTTCCATAATTGACTTCCACTTTGTCACCTCAAAATCATTGATTAGGACAAGCATGGATTAACAAACCTCAATGTGTTTCAAAATGATGAGGCATTTATAGTTTTTAGGGGTTTATGTGAGGATCATATATCAGGCTTTGTCTATGATATTGATCAACATGCCTACTTTGGGGAAGTTGAATTGCTTAAGCACAAAAGAAATTCAAGATTTCTTCATGAAAATCTATTGAAGGAACTTATAGATCAATAAAAAGTTAAAATAAAGGGTGTATCCTATGATGAAAACCTCTTTGAGGTGTTAGAGGATGGCTAAGTTCATCTTCCCCTCATGGGTAGACAACAATCAAAAAGGTCATCTATCTTTATCAAAGAGACTAGAGAGATTGAATTGGGCACTGCAACTAAACCATGATTCACATATGTGGAAAGTTCCTTATCAATAGAGGAGTAGCCAAAAATCTCTCACATTATTTAACAAGGATTAATCAACTTTGCATGGTCATATTTTGATATGCCAAGGCTCAATTCCTGCATTAGTGGTCCACCTACTATAAATTCATCCTAATGCCAAGCTTGTTAAATAGAAACCTTGAAATTTGCATCCTCAAGTTGCACTATTGGTCAAGGTAGAGCTCAAAAATCTATTAGAAGTTGGTTTTATTTATCGTATAGGTTACCCTGATTGGATCTCCAACATTGTTCCTTTCATAAAGCCAACTAAGGGAATTTGCATCTACATTGACTTTAGTGATCTCAACAAATATTTTCATAAAGATGAATTCTCTCTCCCCAATATTCACATCCTTGTAGATTTAACAGTGGTTCATCCTATGTTTCCCTTAATGGATATTTTTTTAGGCTATAATGAAATTCGCTTTGCAATGGAGGATCAACATAAAATGGATTTTATAACTCCGTGGGGAATATTTTTCTGTCAAGTTATGCCGTTTGGTTTGAAGAATGAAAGTACCACCTATCAATGAGCCATGGATATCATCTTTCATGATCTCATTCACATTATCATGGAATACTACGTGGATGATTTTCTATGTAAATCAGAGACTAGAGAAGAACACCATCCTATTCTAGAACATATTTTCACCCAAATGGAATAGTATTAGTTGCATCTCAATCCAAAGAAGTGTGTCTTTGGTGTCACCTCAAGTAAGTTATTAGGTTTCATTGTGTCCAGGAAAGGTATTGAGGTTTATCCAAATAAATTCAAAAGTCATTATGGACATTCCTCCTCCTAAGACACTAAATAGTTGAGAATCTTGCAAGGTAAACTCTAATCAATCTAACAATTCATTACCCACCTTTCTCATAAGTACCAACCATTCAATCACTTACTTCACAAAGACACCACATTCAAAAAGGATGATCCATGTCAAAAAATATTTGACAAAATAAAAGAGAATTTGGCTAATCCAACCATCATCATGCCTCCTATACTAGGAAAACCATTGTTGTCATATATTTATGCTACTTTAGTTGCACTTGGAGCACTCCTTGCACAACATGATGAGAATGGGAAGGAAGTGTAGTTTATTACAACACCAATACACTTAGTGGCTATAAAATAAATTACACACCTCTCATAGAAAATTTATCCTTGGGAGTGGTCTTTAGTTCTCAAAAGCTTAGTCACTACATGCTCAGTCACTCAATCGATCTTACTTTTAAAGTTGACCCCTCAAGTATCTACTATCACAAACATATTTCATAGGATGTATGGCTAAATAGGTAATTCTTCTTAATGATTTTAATATTGATTATTTAGACCTCAAGAAAATCAAGTTTCAAGTCATCATAGATCATTAGCATATGCTCCTTTAGTGGATTCTTATCCATTGGTTACCAAATTCCCAAATGATTTTGTATTTGTTGTCACTAGTCAAGATCCATGGAAGTTATACTTTGATGGTTCATTAAATCAATATGGCTCAAGTATAGATATTCTTTTTGTCACCCCTCAAGGTTACTTTATCTCTAATGCATTCAAATTATCCTTCCCATGCACAAATAACATTGAAAAATATGAGGATAGCAATCCAATAGAATATTATTCAACTACATGTCTATGGTGATTCACAAATCATCATTAAATAGGAAAATAATGAGTTCCAAACTAAGGACATCGATAAGTTTCTCCCATACAAATGCATGGCCGATGGATTCAAGAAATATTTCAGCTACATCCAATTTGAGAAAGTTTCATGTCTTCAAAATAAAGTATAAAATATAATGGCTACGATTGGGTCCTTATTAGATATTCCTTGCAATTTCCACAAATGTGAATTCTTGGTTGAATAGTTGTTGACATCCACATATGATATTCTAGAAACAAATATGGTGTGTGAAATTGTTGGTCCCAAATCTCCCCGGTATCATGAAATATACACCTTCCTCTAATATGATTTTTTTTTACCACCTTATCTCACTCAAAACAAACATCAATCCTTCATTTAATGCTCATCCCATTATATTGTCCTTGGATATACCTTATATCATAGGGGGTACAATGGTTCTTTACTATGATATTTTAACAATATGGAAGCCGATTTGGAATTAAACAAAGTGCACTATGGTATTTTTGAAGCTCGTACCAGTGATATGATACTTGAAATAATCTTCTACGTATAGGTTATTACTAGCCTACAATGGAAGATGATGCATGTGAGTATGTTAAGAAGTGTGTTTCTTTTCAGCAACATGCAGATTTGATACATGCACATTCTCAAAAATTGCAACCCATTACCTTTGCATGACCCTTCTTGCAATGGTGTATTGATTTGGTTAGAAAGATGAATATTCCTTCATCCAATGGACTCACCTTCATCATCACTACCACAAAATATTTTACTAAATGGGTGGAATCCATTCCACTCTCCCCCATCATCGGTATCCAAATTTATAAATTCATCCTATATTATATCATTCGTTGATATGGTATTCCCTCTACCATTATTATCGACAATTTTAAACCATCTACAAAGAAATATGTGTAAAAATTGTGTGACAAATTCCATATCCAAAATCATTGGTCCACTCCATATTTCCCTCAAGATAATGGTCAAGTTAAGGTTACTAATAAAACCTTAATCAAAATCCTTGAGAAATTTGTCAATAATATTGGTTGTGATTGACATCTCCACTAAAATCTCACCCTTTTGGCTTACCACACTAGCATATGTACCCCTATAGATGCTAGTCCATATTCACTTTTCTATGGTGTGAAAGATAAATTTCTTAAATAGAAGTTGAACTCCCTTCACTACGTATCTCATTAAAGAATATTATCAATGATGAGGAATATCGGGTTGCAAACTTGAGTTAGTTATAATTATTAAATGAATGGTGCCTCAACTCCTATAACCATCTTCAAGCTTACTAGAATATTAGGCCTCACCAATTCTAACTCCTTGACTTGTTCTTAAAGAGAACCAATGAACTTAGTAGGACATACAAAAGAAAGGAAAGTTTGAGGCTAATTGGCTAGGTCCCTATGTCATCATTTATAAGTATGGTTCAAGAGATTATCAGTTGGATACACCTGAAAGTGAACCCCTATATGAACCTATAAAAATAATCCATATTTAATTTTATACTCCTAAATTATCCGAGTCATCCCACCTCTCAAAATCTAAAAAAATATATTAAAAAAATGTCAAAAAAGAAGCAAAATTTCAAGAAAATTGTAAAGAGAAATAAGTCATCCTATGGTGAAAACCACCCTTGTTGGCTCCTTATACAAGTTTTTTGGTTAAATCCTTTTAAGAGGCACCATTTATATGGGTCATAAATATTATCTACCTCAACTCTCTTTTTCCTTGTGCTTTCATCCATCTACTCACCATCTTATCTATACTATCTATACTCATATGCTTTCTATCTCATCTACAACACCTAAATTATATCCATTATCCATCCCAATCCCCATATCCTTCTTGTGGTATATTTTGGTTGAGAATTCAATAAGTTGGATCTATTACCCCAATCCTTGAGCTTTATTTATTTATCTTGGAGTGCACCCCTGGGCCTTAAGGTGTTCCTAGTTCTCAAAGTTATCCCATTGGTTAAGATTTTTTTGGTTGTCAAATTAGTTATATCTAGTGTACATAGTGTAGGTGTCATGTCATCATCTAGGGCCATAATCAAATATTGTTCATTAGGTCTTCTCTTTGTGTCTGTGTCTCCAAGGTTCCCTATCAATTTGGTTCTTACAATAAAATTCATCAACCCCCTGAGGTTTCTAGCATCTTTACTATCCCTTGTCATAGGAATCCTAGAATTTATCCCATCCATATTTGGTTTTTGCAAGATATATTTTTCCTCACATCAGACCACATCAACCCACCCACCATCCTCATGGAAAAGGATATTTGAGATCTCATGGTATTTTTTGGTGTTTTCAAATTTTCATTTATCTTTTTGAGCTTCTTACTCTACCTAATTGAGGTCACCACAATCCATCATATCATGGTGTGCTTTGACTAGTAGAAATAGAATTATATCTCATCTTTTCATCATTATATTTTCTTGGTTGCCTCATGTTGTACCCACCAAGATCAGTTGTAATCTTGTTTTACAATGGGGCATCCTCATATGCTTGTGGTTTTCCCAACATTGACCCCTCCAAAGCCCTTTGTGACTTTGTAGGATGTTGGGATAACCTTTTTGTTTGTTGAGTCAATCCTATGCATAGGATACAAAGTTACTTTGGTTCCCCATATCTTGATGAATAGTATCCCATGCTATAACAAATTAAGTGCTCACTACATGATAGTGTAATAAATAATACCAATTTGGTCAAAACTTAAACCTAGCACCTACCATCTCCCCATCACATCATCCTATCATTCATATCCATTCTCATTGTTTTTTCCTAATCATTGGGTTTTGAATATGCAAATGTGTTCTTGATTTTCTTTTCCTCTTTGGTTTGTGTCAGTTTTGGTTGATACACTATGGTTACACCTATCATCTACCTATCTACCATATTTTCATCATTTTGATTATCATTTAGTTGCAATAATTTTTTTATAATTTGTTATTATAAGTATATTTTCATCATTTTCATTATCATTTAGTTGCATAAAGTTGTTTATAATTTTTTATTCTAAGCATATTTTCATAATTTTATTATCATTTAATTGCATAAATTTGTTCAAATTTTGTTATTCTAAACATATTTTTATCATTTTCATTATCATTTTATCTTTTTCTTTAATATTTAACTTACATTTAGTGGTTTATGATTCATCTATATTGCATTAAATTATTCATTTAAATTGATTAGGTAGTGCTATCATCTAATTATATGCATCCATTATATTTAGTTGTATTACATATTAACCTATGTGCATACATTAGACATTTCTTATTTAGATTCATACATAAATTTTATGCATATATCATCATCACCATATCATTAGGACAAGTACATAAACATACATACACATCCATCCTACATCATAGATGCTATTTTGGATCAAATAAACATAGAATACATGTCTCTACATCATGTATCAATAATCATTAGTGTCATATATCAAATCATAGCATCACATACATAATATATCAAATCATATATATCACATATATAGTACATTCATCACACTAATATATATCCATAAATAAATTAGTGTCAATGTCCATCAAATAAATAAATGTCCATAGCATAGTCAATGTCCATAATACATCATATGATGCATGATAGATATATATCTAGGATCCATGTCTTGATTAAAATAAATTATTTCATCTATAAAAATGTCTCATCGATCATTTGCAAAAGCCTATGTATCATCTACAGAACTAGCACCTGAACCTTGTACCAACTATTCAATTCTCCCCACATATGAATGTGTAGGGAAGGGTGGCACTCACTTGATGCTAACAACCCTCCTTTTCCTCCTCAAGGGGTCCCATCAACCCACAACTCCCTAATCTCAACCATAGTTATCAAGATCCAGTCCAACTTGAGCTCAAATCCTTTGAAATGCTTAACCTCCTTTCTCCCTTTGAGACAATAATATAATATAGATCTCTATAACACTATATCTCCTTACCTGCCCATACTAACTATTGTGCCATCTCTATAACCCACCACCTCCTCTTTGATCGCTTACTATGTCCCGCTCCATCATGTAGTGGTCTTTGTCCCCCTATAGCCATGCCCTCTCCATCTCTCATACATCCTGGGATAACCTAAGGATATCCCTCTCTACAATGAGAATTTGTAGCTATCTACCTATGTATGTAGGCTATCCTTCTTTATCATCCTAGTGGCGAGGTCATCCCAGGCCTACTGTAGTTGTCCTTGTAATTGTGTAAACTCTAGAATTTGTAGTGACTAGTCAACTCTCCTAGTCTCCATCCTCCTACTCCCCCCTCCTCCTGTGGTGGCATAATTTCCTCTAGAGGATGCATGTATGATGATCTACTCTCCTCCCCATTCATGTCCATCCAATCTTTTTCCACCTCCTCATCACCCTCTCCCCTCTTTGCATATCCACTTGATCCTGACACCTCCTCTTCCACTATCTCCTCCTCTATGATGTCCTCCCCTCCTATCACTCTGTCTATCTAATCAGTATCCCACTCCTCACTCTTTAGGCCTCTCCCTCTACTTCTTCCATCACCCTCACCACCACTACTTCCCCTGTGGGTACAATAGTCTCTACCCTATTTCCTCTCCACCACTCTGCATATTATGTTGTGATGTTGGGGTTATCAACACCCCTTGCATATCCTAGATCATCTCCTCCAAGTGCCTCTAAGAATGTGCTACTACCCTAGGAGCTATTTGAGTCCCCCTCTCTCTTGGCTCTTGTGATAATCATACAAATCTCTTAGGACTCTCAAGGATTTCCTGAATAAGGTTGAACTACCAGGTCACTTTGTCCAACCTGTACCTCTCAATCAGGAATAGGTATCTTCCTATGTTGTAGTAGGGACTAAACACCTACATAATCCACTCAACCTCCTCCTCCTAGTCATCCATCTCCCTATATGGCCTCAATATAACATCCCCATCCTCTAGCTTATCTAGTAGCTTCTTCTAGTGAGTCATACTATTAACCTCAATGTATCACAACCCCAACCTCTAGCTAAACACCATAGGCTCATTTTCCACTCTCTCCATCCTCTCTCCCATACCCAGATCTATAACAGGGTGATATGTTTGAGACTCTTTCTACCTCTATATCACATGATATGTATATCCATATAAATTTGTACTAACAAACATGGACCCCATGCATACTATCATTTCCACTCCACTATCTCTACCACCATGTTCCCTAATGTCAAGTTGAACATGGCACTCCTATCAGGTAGGAGCACCCCATTGATTATCCTAGATAAATATAACACCATCTTTGAAATCAACTCTCAACATCAATCTATGTCCAACACCCTCCATCAAGTGGGCACATTCACTCTCCCTAATAGTCTCTCCAACAACTTAGGCACTCAGAATCCTTTAATGGGTAATCTAAGGATCCTCTATACATCCTTGAGAGTAACTGCCATCTCCTTTTTCTAGAGATGGAAGATTCTCATCTTTGAGCTTGATCACTCCACAAGCATTGTTAAAAGTGGCATGCGTGCTTTGATCAATGGCATCCTCACCATGCATGCAAGGATAGATGCATCTAGGCATGTTGAATCCTCCTCTAAGAACTACACCATTAGCTATAGTGCCACTGAGCATCTCTCTTGAGTTTGTAGACTCACTATTTCTTACATCTATATAGTTTGAGTTCCAATTTTCTAATATTTTTTGTTTTATCTATTTCTTCAAACTTTCCCTATGGATTCCCCCATTTTTGGCACATCTTCCCATCATCTAGTAGATCCACCCCTTGGAATATCCACCTATCCTATGGTAGATCTACCTTTTTGTGCATTTTCTTATCCTCTAGCGACTTCTCCTTTTAACACATCTTCCTATCCTTCGGTGGATTCACTTATTCTTGTCACACCCACCCCTTCTTCATGGATCAACCCAATTAGAGAATCTACAATATCTCTGCATCCACCTTTTCTTAGTGGATCTACCCCTTAAGGTAGATCTACCCATCCTTTGGAAGATTCACTTGTTTAGAGTGTATCTACCCCTTCTTAGTGGAATTTTCCTTCAAAAAAATTACCTATCCCTCAGTACATTTGACCCTCCCTAGTGGATCTACCTATTTACAGTGCATTCACCCTTTGAAAGATCCATCCCAGTTTGGATGAATTAGCCCGAGTTGTGGCACATCCACTTGTTTTCTCTACAAGGTTATATCCAACCTATTATGTTAGGTAGATCCATACCATGTATGAATTTTTCTTGTCATAAGTTCCTTGTAGCATCGAAAATTGTCACCTTTGACAATTTCACTTTACCTTGATACCCTATTTTTCCTATAACTTTAATTATAATAAACATTTACCAATTTTGTGACCAAATTAATGAAATATATTTATTTCCCTATCATCCCTATAAATCTAAGATAAAAATTAAGTTTGGGACTGATTCGCCATTATGGGACACTTCATGACAATAAATAGTATCACTGTCCTCAAGGAAGAATTTTAAATATTTGAAAATGACCCTAGGTTGGCCCCTACCCAAAAGGATTGCTTAAAATTCAAATAAATCATGTTTTCCTCTCATTTTGAGCAATTAGAGGGAAAATTTATTATGAAGGAATCAATTCATGAAAGGAGAGAAAGTGGAGGATTCTAAGATCAATTAAGGGTGTTCAAGGGTAGATTTGTGAATATTATTGTAGCAATTCAAGATCCAAGCATCATGTAAAATTTTATGTGAGTTCATATTGTCATATTACCATTGTTTTTTGAAGGCTAACCCCTTTTGTTGGTCTTCAAAGAAATTCAAGAAATCAAGCAAGAAAGACCCAAGATCTTGAGGTGGTGTGTATGACTTTATTCCTTCAAGGAAGCCATTGAAGGGTGGTGAGTTGTAGAAATTTTTGATTTCATCATTCCTTCCTATGAATTATCATTTTATCATCCACATTGCTATTGTGGAAGTGGAAACACTAACATAGGGTTTGACTAAGGTAAGCCCCTAAATGGCACACTATTTTATCTCTCTTTGAATGTACAGGTTTCAAGTTTGAAGAGGATTAAAGGAAGGTTGAAGAAAAATTTTTCATTGTTACCTTTGAAGCCCTACACCTTTGCAACTCACAAAAACTCACCTATATAATTATCTAATAATGTTCTTACAACTTTGCAAGAAGAAATGCAGATCTTAGATCTATCGTCAAAGGACCTCAAAAATAGAGTAGGAAAGGTGTACAAGGACTCATATGCCCTAGGGTGAGTTTATCCATTTATTCGGATCAATACCAAACTTTTTGGATAGGTACATAGTCCTCTATACTTCCCAAATCTGCTTACAATTGGTTGATTTAGTTTATTAGTTGTCAGATTATTGCATTTATCATATTATGGCATATAGTTTAATTAGGTCAATAATATTCAATCAATTCCAATCCATTTCCATCCCCAGATTGATGGAGATCTAGGTTTGATTTGCTCACGTTCATGGTTGAAAGTCAATATATACACCTTGTTGATCTCCATCTCAATGAAAACCTAGGAAAAGGCCTTGAATCCTATTGTTCTAAGAACTTAGGGCTTAGGATCACCTTTTTCTATGTTTCATTTTGGTGAACCTGATGTTTTGACATAACAAAACTTTTGAAGTCTAAATTAATTCAACCTTAGATCTAGGTTTTGCATTGTATTATTTTTCATTTCTCATTTAGGGTTTCATTTTTACATCATAAAGCATAAAAAATTCAAAAAAATGTATATCATAGTGCATCATAAGCTGGATTAGGATTACTTTCATTCATTTATGTAAGATATACATTTAAGATTGCAAATTCACAATTATCATTTGTTTTTTAAACATTGTTACACATTCACACTTGAATCATATGTCTAAAATTGAGAAAATTTTGGAAAAAATTTCATTATCAAACCTATTTGCACATAGAAATAGAGGCCTTAAGAAACAACATAGAATTTCAAATTTTTAGTTTTCAGACACCCTATCTAGGACTTAGATGTCCTTGGGAACCTCTGTCCCACTAGTGGTAGCTCAAAAAAAAATCACAGATTTTTGTCTTTGTATATTCAATCTATTTCTAATTACAAATATCTTATTTGAAATTTTTAAAAGGTTTTATTGCATGTGAAAGAGAGGTGTCATTTTTCTTAATTTGTTGCAAATTTTAAAAAAAATTATTTCATTTCATTGTTGGAAATTATCATATCTAAAGTTTTCAGACCTATCTGATTTTGATTATTTGATCCATAAGAGAAATAACATGTTTCCTTTTCAAAGGTGTGATTTTGATATGGTAACACATGTATTGTATAATTATAATATCCCTATTTATGATTACAATCTAAGGAAATTAAATTTAGTCATTGAAAAACATGTTAGTCATTCTCCCAATATATCTCCTAATGTTGAGTTTATCTTGGTGCAAGAGAATGAAATCATTGACACATTCCTTAATATCACTTTACCTAATCTACATTTATCTCCTAACATCTCTCCCACTTGTGACAATATTTTGGTACCAGAGAATGTAATCATGGATGATCATGCCAATCATATTTTTTCTTCTCCTAATACCTCACCTACCCGTGAAGAAGGTATCTTGGTACTAGTGTTTAAATGCACAAGACAAGTAAGAGGGGGGGTGAATCAGTTGTCACCAATCTCATTCACAAATCTTGAACAATTATTAACTCCGCATCCACTTTAATATGTTATTAAGTATGAGCATGAAGTCAAAATAATACAAATTAATATCAACACAAGAAACACCATATTTACATGGAAAACCTAGTAAGGGAAAAACCACGATGAGGATTAACTCACAATATAATAGTAATTGTAAAATTGGATACAAGAGGCTCACTACCAAAGGGCTTACTTCCCAAGATAGGACTCACTTTCCATATAGGACTCACTATCCAGATAGGACTCAATGTCCAGATAGGAGGCTCACTGCCTACAAAAAAATATAAAGAAAAATGTTACAAAGAGAATATTATCTCAATGCAATAGAAGATCCACCACAACAACAACCACACATTTGCAGCCTTGATCAGAGAGTTGCAGACACCATTAACATATTTCCTTTATAAGTCTAACACATTGAATTTCTTGTTGCCTCATATAACTTTCACACAATATTTTGCATCTATTTCACTTCTCCAGCTTGTGGCTTATAAACCTTAACATCTTGACTTGTATTTATACCACCTTCGATCTTAGAAACTTTCTCTAAGGTTGGCTACACATTCTTTATTTTACAAATTCAAATTAGGTCGGCAACTCAACATTCCCATGGTAGATGAGAATGAAAATTGACCAAATAAATACTTAACTAGGACCCAAAACATATTGGATCAATCACACGCTTCCTTAATTGATACTTATCCTTCATGTAATGTGTAGATACCAAGTCAACCAAACCTAATGAAAAAACCAATGAACATTGAAGTGTGTGTATTTGCAACAAGAATATAACACATGGATCACATAAAATGCTTCACCATACATTGGAACACCTCTTAGATGCCTTCAAATTAATCCACAATAGTTGCAACAATATTCATCCAAAGAACACTTTCCATCAGTCCAATCAGATTGTACAAACACACATAGTAACTCTAGAACTAGTCTTCCGGAGCACCAAACCATGAGCACTTTTTACAGAACATAGATAACACCATTACAAGCCTTCTTCTAGATCGACAAGATCTAAGGCAAACCATTAGAAGACTGTAGTGTAGAAAAATTTCTCCCAGTCCACAGACAAACAACTCTGCTAGGCCAGTTCACAAATCGGTGAGTACAACTTTCACTCTTCATCAACCAAGTAGCTATAACTTAGGATATATCACCCAAGGATTCCCATAAAAAACACTACAGGTCTGCACAAGGATAGGATCAACACAAAAGAAATTCAAATCACATTATCGGAGCACATTAAGAACACACACACAATTTTGTCTTCAATATTTATTAATTTTCTCAAAAGTACTAGATAAATCATCATATCAAAAGACCTGCAACACCATAAAGATAGCCCCATGTACTCACAATATCTCTACAACATTTCAACCATACATTTACCACCTGCAATCAATTGATTCCTTTTACTACAACAACCTATACTGTGTTGACATCAATGACAACAATAATGACAACACCACCATACTCATTCATCCTTGCAACAATCTCCCCCTTTGTCATTGATGGAAACACATGATGTGAAAAAGGATCAAAGACAACATACACATTGTCCTACTTCTTTTTTTAGATTAGACATCCTACACAAATTTCCTACACTCTCTTTTCCATGCAAGAATATTTCTCCCTTTCATCCTTTTGAGATATAGATACACTTTTTCACATGATTCTCTTCCCCCCTTTGACATCAACATAAAAGATATGTTTTTTCATGATTATTCAGCCATAAAGTTCTGATCACTCCCCCTTAGGAGTTCACCCATGAAAAAACACATAACATACAACAACAATGATACTTCCTACTTCCCCTTAGGATTAGGCCCCAATCATCAGTCCAAATAGATGATGAATCTATAGATCCACTAGACTGATTCACCTCTATGTGCACCTAGTTCAAAGAAGGAGGGATAGTAACCCCCAAATTCTCCTTGAGATACTCAAAAGTATCCTTAGGAAGAGCCTTATTAAATATATCTACAATCTGATCCTTTGTAGCCACATATTCAAGCCTGAATTTGTTCTCCAACACCTTCTCCCTTAAGAAATGATATCTAATAGATATATGCATTGTCCTTAAATGCATTACGAGATTCTTTGAAATATTTATTACACTCATATTATCATTGAGGATAGAGATAGGCTCATCACACATCACACCTATATCCTTCAATTTTTTCTTCATCCAAAGTACCTATGTAGAGCAAGATGTTGATGCAATATAGTCGGCCTCTACACTGGATAAAGAAATTGAATCATGTTTCTTGCTTAGCAATGAAACCAACCTTCCTCCAAGAAAGAATGCATTGCCACTTGTACTCTTTTGATCATGCACACAACCAGACCAATCTGAATCAGTGTAAGAACTCAAAGTGAAATCGGTATCCTTAGGATACCATAGGACATAATCTCGAGTACCCTTTAGATATATGAATATCCTCTTCACAACTGTAACATGTATTTCTTTATGTTTTTCTTGAAATATGGCAACTAAACATACTGCATGCATGATATCCAATCTAGTAGTAGTAAGATATAATAGTCCACCAATCATAGATCTGTACATGCTTTGGTCAACTTTAGGAGAATCATCATCGTTACTCTGTTTTCATCCAATCACCATACAGGTATAGACTGGTTTGGAATCATCCATTCCAAACTTATTCAACAATTATTTAACATACTTTGATTGTGAAATGAATATGCCCTTATCAGTTTGATTCACTTGAAGTCCAAGAAAGAAGTTCAACTCACCAATCATAGACATCTCAAACTCCTTTTGCATCTCCTTTGTGCATTTCTTACACATACCCTCATTTCCTCTAAAGATAATATAATCAACATACACAACCACTATCAACATTCTATTTCCTTCAACTTAGAAATAGATATTATTGTTTGTAGAGCCTTTGCTAAACTTTTGATGTGTCAAATGTCTATCCAACCTTGCATACCATGCTTTGGGAGCCTGTTTGAGTCCATATAGTTCCTTTTTCAACTTATAGACCATGTATGATTTACTTGATAACTGAAATCCCTCTAGTTGTTCCATGTACACCCCTTCTTCCAATTCTCCAGTTAGGAATGCATACTTAACATCCATCTAGTATACCTTGAAATCTTTGTGACCAGAAAATGCCAAGAACATTCGTATGGCCTCCATTCCTGCCACTAGAGAAAATTTCTCCTCAAATTATATTCCTTCAACATGTGAATAACCTTTGCACACAAGCCTTGTTTTGTTTCTTACTACTTCACCATCTTCATTTAGCTTATTCCTAAATACCCATTTTGTACCAATTCCCATGTCTATTTTTTATCTATGTATTTTAATTGTTCTTTCATGGTTGTAACCCAATTTTCATCTTTGCATCCTTCACACACTATTTTAGGTTCTATCTTAGAAAGTAAACACAAATTATCTTCAACTTCTACCACTTTGCCTCTTGTTGTTACATCTTTTCCTTTGTCTCCAATTATATGTTCTTTCAGATGATTTTGTGTACATATTTTAGGGTCTTAGGAGTAGGTTCTAGAGCTTCTTCTTCTTCAATCTATTCTTCTTATTCCTTATTCTCTTCATGTAATTCTCCAAAGATAGGTTCATCTAGTTCAACTTCACTTATTTCAACTAGTCTTTGCATAGATTCGTCAACTTTTATATTCACTTTCAACTCTCTTTCTCAATCTTTTATTGTAGCATCTATATGCTTTGCTATTAGTTGAATATCCAAGGAAAATACCTTCATCACATATTGCATCAAAATTTACAAGGTTCTCATCATCTATTTTCATAGAACATATGCTTCCAAACACCTTAAAGTACTTAACGGTAGGAATCTTGCTAGTCCACAATTCATAAGGGGTCTTTGTAATGTTATCTCCGATCTAAACTCTATTAAGAATATAAATAACAATGTGGAATGATTCTCTCCAATATACATCATGTAAATTTTCCTATTTCATCATAGTCCTTCTAGCCTCTTGAAAAATCCGGTTCTTCCTTTCTACAACTCCATTTTTTTGAGGAGTTATAGGAGCAAAAAAATGTCTCTTTATACCATGCTCTTCACAAAATGTATTAAACTCACTGGAAGTGAATTCTCCACCTCTGTCAGACCTTAAACATTTGATTCTCAGGTTCACTTCATTATCTACCGTAGCCTTGAACACTTTGAATCTATCTAGAGCTTGAGATTTCTCCCTAAGAAAAGTAACCCATGTCATTCTAGAATAATAACCAATCAAGAGCATAAAATACCTATCACCATTAAGACTTCCTATTCTCGTGGGACCACAGAGGTTTGTATAAATCAGTTCCAACATTCTGATAGTTGATTGTTCTTTTCCCTTAAAACTACATCTTGTTTGTTTTCCCAATTGACAACTGTTGCAAATAGTTTTGGTGGGATTTGTTATTTTAGGTGCATCCCTGACAACTTCTCTTGAACTAATACTGATTAGATTGTCAAAGTTTACATGTCCCATCCTCTGGTTCCATAACCAATTTTCATTAACTTGAGACACAAAACACTGACCATCAACACTCTTAAGTTGATAAATGTTTCCATATGTTCTTCTTCCTACATCTACCAGAGTTCTAGACCCTTATTTGATCTCATGGGTATTATCCTAGAACACAAGTTTAAATCCTTTGCTACATATTTGTCCAACATTCAACAAATTATGCCTTAAGCCCTTAACATAATAGACATCATCAGTGTTGTGTTTTGCATCAAAAATAATTGTTCCTTTTCCAACAATCTTTACACTAGAATCATCTCCAAACATGACTAATCCTCCATCATACTTGTCAAGTTTAGTAAACTTACTTTTGTTTTTGGTCATATGATTTGAACAACCACTATCAATTACCCAATAATATTTGTCTTATCTAGCATGAAAGGAACTAACCAGAGTACCTTCCATCTCATCCTTCTTGTTTTTCATACCACATTCCCTTGCACATATTCCATGGTTAGTAGAAATAGATTTATTCCCCAAGTCTAGAAACAAGCATTCACCTTTATCATCCTCAAAACCAGATTCATCATCGTAAATTCCAGCATATTCTCTAACATAATACAATTTCTTGAAATTTTTGTCCCTTTGTCTTTATTATCTTTGTTATTTTTGTGTATGGCTCTATTTGGACATCTTGAAGCATAGCGACCAATATTTCCACAGCTGAAACATTTAAAAGGTAACATACCTTTGTACTTACTAGTACCTTTCTTCAACTTCCTTGTAAATTTTTCTTCCAACTCCTCTAAACCTTCACTATTTAGATCATCTTCTATCTTAGTGGATTTGAAGGTTGTTTATATTTTCTCCTTTTATTTTCCAAACTTCGTCATTTCTAAAGCAGTCAAGGTTCCAAATAGTTGTTCTTTAGTGAATTTCTTTGTATCATACACTTCCTCAATAGCTAAGACCTTGTCACTATAACTATCTGATAGGTTCATCAAAATATTCTCTATTACATCTTCATCTGTCAGAGTACCACCTTGATGTTTGACTTCATTTTCTGCAATATAAACCCTCTGAAAATAGCTTGTAATGTATTCACCTTCTTCCATTTTCAAGTTCTCATATATGCATTTTATTGTTAGCTTCTTTGATAATTTGACTCTATCATTTCCTTCAAAGATATCTTTCAAATTTTCCCACACTTTATAAACAATGCCTAATGAAATAACTTTTGTTTGCTCAATCTTAGATAAAGCACTATAGATTGCATACCTTGCTTTTTAATTTTTCTCATAGGCAAAAATCTCATCTACAGAAGGACCACTTGTCGGCTCAACATATTTTTTCTCAACAACTTTCCAAGTCTTGAAGCCAAGAGAGATCAAATAACCTCTCATCTACACTTTCCAATCACTATAGTCAGATCCATCAAACACGGGGATTAACAATTTGTGTGCCATCTGATCTACCTCAAGTGATTAAGCTCTTCTTTGAGGAACCAAAGCTCTAATACCAATTGTTGAAATTCACAAGACAACTATGAAGGGGGGTGAATCAGTTGTCACCAATCTCATTCACAAATCTCAAACAATTATTAGTCCCACATCCACTTTAATTTTTTATTAAGTATGAGCATGAAGTGAAAATAATAGAAAGTAATATCAACACAAGAAACACGAGATTTACGTGGAAAACCAAATAAGGGAAAAAACATGGTTAGGATTACCTCACAATATAATAGGAATTGAAAAACCAAATACAAGAGACTCAGTACCAAAGGGATCACTTCCCAAGATAGGACTCACTGTCTAGATAGGACTCACTATCCAGATAGGAGGCTCATTGCCTATAGAAACATATAAATAAGAACTTTGCATAGATAACATTATCTCAATGCAACAAAAGTTCCACCACAACAAATTCCACACATTCACAACCTTGATAATAGAATTACAAACACCATTAGCTCACTACCTTCAGGATTCTAACATATTAAAGTTCTTGTTGCCTCATATCATTTTCATAAAATCTTTCACATCTACTTAAATTCTCAAACTTGTGGTTACAAACCTAACATCTTGACTTGTATTTATACCACTTCGATCTTAGAAACTTTCTCCAAGGTTGGCTACACATCATTTATTTTACAAATTCAAATTAGGTCGACAACTCAACATTCCCATGGTGGATGAGAATGAGAGTGGACCAAATAAATACTTAACCAGAACCCAAAAAAAACACCTTGTATCAATCACATGCTTCCTTAATTGATACTTATCCTTCATGTAACGTGTAGACACCGGGTTGGATAAACCTAATGAAAACACCAATAAATAGTGAAGTATGCACATTTGCGACAAGAAGATAACATGTTGATCACATAACATGCTTCACCATACATTGGAACACCTCTTAGATGCCTTCAAATTCATCCATAGCAACTGGCACAATCTTCATACAAAGAACACTTTCCATCAGTCCAATCAGACTGTATGGACACACATAGTAACTCTGGAACTAGTCTTTTGGAGCACCAAATCATGAGCACTTTTTCTAGAACACATACAACACCATTACAAGCCTGCTTCTAAATCCACAAGATCTGAGAAAAACCATTAGAGGACTTTACAGAAAAAAAATTTCTCCGTCTACAGACAAACTTCTCTGCCAGACTAGTTCACAAACTAGTGAACACAAATTTCACTCTTCATCAACCTAGAAGCTATAACTCAAGATATATCACCCAAGGATGCCCATAAAAACCACTACAGATCTACACAAGCATAGGATCAACATAGAATAAATTTAGATCACATTACCGGAGCACATTCAAAACACACACACAATTCTTTCTTCATTGTTTATTAATTTTCTCAAAAGCACTTGATAACTTATCATATCAGGATACCTGCAACACCATAAATATAGCTCCATGTACTCACAAAATATCTTCAATATCTCAACCATACATGTACCATGTGCAATCATTTGATTCCTTTTACTACAACAACCTGTACTGTATTGACATCAATGACAACATTAATGACAATTCCACCATACTCATTCATACTTGCAATAGTTAGAAGATCCAATTAGTGAGCTTCATGAGAATCTTGTTTGTTTCTCTCCCAAAAACTCTCCTACTTGGGAAGATATTATGGTACAAGAGTATGAAATCTTTGATACATTTCTTTCAAAAGATAGTAAGATGGATTGCATAGATGAAGGTGCTAAGGTGACATTAGACCTCCCCTTGATAGTAGATCATCAATAAGAAGTTAAATATGTTGAGGTTATGAATGCACAATTGGCTATTAGATCTCCTATAATTATTGGACCTCCTAAATCACCTCTCATTATAAGACCTCCTAAACCTCATGGTCACATCCTAAAATGTAGAAAATAATTCACCAGTAATCATGTGTCACAACAACCAAGTTATCACATATAACACTAAAAATAGTAAGAAACCAACACAAACTACAACATTCATCCCATTTCCTCAACCATACTTCCACTCACACGTTATATTACTCAATGTAATTGTAAAGAATATGATCTTGTTGAGAAACTTCATAATACTCCAACAAATATTTCCCTCTGGGATTTGATTCAAATACCACCTAAATACTATGAGATTCTCCAAGAGGCTTTACAGAAGTTTGATGTCTCATATTCTATTAAACTAAATGATGTAGCAGCCTTGTTTGATTGTATGCAAGTGGAAAATTTGGATATTACATTCCCTCAATATGAATTACCCTCTCTTGAGATCTATGAGAAGAGAAGAGAGAAAGAGATTAGGAAAATAAAGTAATGTAATAGTCATGAGAAATTAAATATATAAGTTGGAATATATAATCAAGGCGTGATTTTATTCTATGCCATAAAGAGGGAAACAATGAAACAATAGTGAAGATTAGAGATTTTAACCTTAGAAATACAAATGTTGGATGAACATCAAATATGGTAAAATGAGGAGAATCCTTTCATCATCAAGAACTACACATGGAGAGAGAAGTAAAGATCATGTAGAAGGGAGTACCTCCACATGCTATTAAGAATGTCCAGACACATATTTAATACCTTCTGTTTAATAAGTTATTATTATTTAATGTAAATTCCAAACATACTCTAGTTGCTATTAATTATGAATGCTACTTTTATTTTCTACATCTTGATGGGTTTTTTATATCATTGTTTACTCACTATTTGGTACTACACTCCCCATGTTAAATTATTACTTAGTTGTTTATGTTGGTGGGTGATTCCTTCTATTTGAGTGTTAGGTGGAAATATGTATATGTGTGTGTTGTTTCTCATATAAAATAGTAGGGGTGAGTATATCTTACTCATAATAACTTGTGGAAATTATTTACTTGATTCTATTTGAGGCTATAATAATTACTTTTAGCAATATAGTCCTTCTCTAGATATGTAAATGCAAAGTTTGATTAATTTGTGGCATTGTAGAGTGGAGTAGAATCATAAAAACGAGGAGATCTATAACAAGAGAATATATGTTAGTTAGAATAAATTAAATTTATTAAGAGTAAGAATAACAATTCAAAAATGGAAGGTATGTGTTGAAATTTACAAGGGGAAGGGGAAACCTAAAACTAGTTGCGTAGATGAGGACTATGAAAGATAATAAAAGAGAATATAAGGAAAGAAATGTTGAATAATGAAGGTTACTAGGGTGTGAAATAATGTTAAAATAAATTATTTTGAAGGGATCTAGGTTTTTGTTGTATGACCTAAAAAATAAATATTAGGTGAATAGGATAACATTGGATTCGCCAAATTAAAGATAAAAAACAAGACCTACTTCTAGTGTATGTCTAATGTAAGTTATGTAAATAAAAAAAGGTAAAGATATTTAAAAATCCTATCATTAATAAACCTTTAACATGAATAGATAAAATGAAGGAAGATAAAAGAATGATAAATTCAATGAATTTTCATCCTTTTATGATTAATAGGTGATAAATTGTAGGAATTCAGGATTAGTTGAATGAAAAATCTAGGTTTGGGTACTAAGAATCCACAAGAAAACACAAAATATAATAATTAGACACTATACTAGGGTACTAGATAAGGTAAAAATACAATATGACACTAAAGGAGAAGTAAATGAAGTTTTTCACTATATTATTTTATGTTATAGGGATCAAATACCTCTATATGATGCTACTTCTAATCTTCTATTAGAAAATATACCCATAGATTTTGCATACATTTCATAGATATCTTAATATTTAAGTTTCAATATATAGAACAAGAGGAAAAGGTGTGGTTGTATGTGAAATTACTTTAGTTAAATTTTTTTTTTCTTTCAATCCAAACACTAGGAATATATAAAATACTTTAGTGTCTAGACAATAAGGTGTAAGAGTGATATATTATTTGCATATTTTAGAAAAATTATAATCGATTAAATTTAAAGAGTTTTCTCTATTCATAGTGGCATGTAATAATGTATGAAAAATAATGAAGGAAATTTAGTTTATACCCTTTTTGGTAAGGGTTGTAGGGTTAGATTAGAAGCTAAGAATGATTGAGAAGGTTTAGGTAATGAATAGGGTTGTTCTAGATAGATTAAGATAGAATTTGGGAGGATTATAATGTAGTGATTCAAAAAAATGGAGAATATAGAGAAGAATATGTGAATAACTCTTATCAATGATGGAAATATTTACATTATTGATTTATTTTTCAAACCTCAAGATAGCCTAGTTAGGTCATTAATTATGAAAAATAGTAAGGATACATTTTATTTTTTTGATAAAAGGCTCTTAGCCAACATATTATATTATATAAAAGTAGTGATTACATGCCAAAAGTATATGCATAAATGCATTGGGAATTAAATATGATAAGCGAAGTCCATCAAATTCTTAGGCTATGTTCAAAATTTATACAATTGGATGCTAGAAAACATCCTCCTAGCCATGTTTAGTATTTGTGTGTACCAAAATTCGAAGAAGGCATATACATTATGGATTAGACAATGCTACATTTAGATTGCAATATGAGCTATGAACAAACACCTTCTGCTAATCATGAACCAAAAATCAAAACACATTTGGTCTTCAAATAACATTTTTGAAGAACACCCAATTGAATTCTCATCCTCGCCTTCCTGTAGCACATTTTTATTAGTGGGAGAAGCCTGAGAAATAGAAGTAACATTCATATCTGGTAAGAGTAGCTGATATCTATTACCATTAGGAGGTGGGAGAGGAGCTCTTATGAGAATAGGCTGATGGCAGTGATACGTTATCATAAATGAGATTGCATGGTAATTTCTTTTGAACTTTCTGACTAACTAAACCCCAATATCAAAATGATGATGATTGAGCTCTTTGAATAGATAAGTAGATGAATTGAACTGAAATGATAATTTCATAGAATCATAAATATGAGCATAAGAAACCTTATGAAGAAGCTAATTCGTGGGAAAAATTCCACCAATGTATCCTTCTCCCATCAACAAACTATAATTTTGAATACTTTTAAGAAAAGAATTATCTTGGAGAAAGACTTCTTGAACCACCTTGTCAATAATTATCTGCACTTTGTGAAAATTTTGAACCAAATTTATAGTGTTTGAAATAAAAATCAAGACCAAGTTAGAGGGAAAGATAATCCTTTGGGCTTGAGGATGCATAATTTCTTCCCATACTATGGTCCTCATTCATTTTAGAATCGAATGAAACTTTAAAGACATGAAGCAACTACTCTTTTTCAAGGCAGCTTGAGAACAACCTCTCCCAAGGAAGGACTGAAAACAAAGCTCTATAGTTTCTAGGACAATATTCAATGGAGGAAAGATAGGATGCAAAAAAATTGTAAGAGAAATCTTGAGCTTACGCTCATGAAGAAAAACCAACACAAAATGAAGCCCACCCCAAATAAGAAAATATTTCTTTGTTGAACAAAGAAAACCCAAAACAAGATTTGGAAGTCCAGAAGTGAAGAATATCAATTAGAAAAAATTGAATGTTGAGCCTTACACAAATTAAATTGGAAATCATGAGAAAACCTATACTGTCCTCAATCGAAATGAAGCAAGATACCACCATTGAGAGTAAAATTTGCAACCCTAGCAATTGACAATGTAGAAAAGAACACCCAAAACACAATTATGGAAAAAGGCACATGGAACCTTAGAAAACGGGGGATGAGGTGCTATTGTATGGTTTAGAACATAGAGTACACCCACTTTCAAGATGATTCCATTCAAGGACAACCCTAGAGATCTCAATGCAAAAGGGAAAGAGATATTGCAATAGGGTTGTCCTAGGGGTTGAATGTAAACTACTAAGGGGTTCACCATCAAGTTTAGACTTGGAAAAGATAATGAAATGCAAGATGCAACGTGAAACCTAATTGAATGAAATGAAACAAATAGCTACAAAAAGGAAGATGTGCACCTAGAAATTTGGAGATGGCTGGAAGGACATCTGAAACACTAGAAATTCTACTTTCATTACTTACTAGGACTCATTCGCCAAACTGAGCGAATCAATCCAAAAATTGGGTTTTTATGCAGGAACATGAATTTTCCAAATGGGCATCCAAATATGCAAAAATCTAAAATTTTACTGAAACTTGGACTCATTCACTAGAAGTGGTGAATCATTCAAGTTAGGCTTTTCTGAAGCTTCAAAGTTTGATCCTTCTCTTCTCTGTCTGCTCTATCCTTCCTGATTGGTTTTAGGATCTAAATATCTGATTTGCTACATGCAGGTCTTCTCCAATATTCTTCAAGGCTTGATGAAAACTTTGACAACTTTGAGCTCTTGAAATTTTTTCTCCAATCTTGCTCCTTAGGAAATTTGCAACCTAGACCTGCAAATCACACACAAAGGAGAGGGAAAAATTTTGTTGGGTTAGTGAATAGGGGTTTGCCTTAGTCAAACCCCTTGTTGGTAATTAAACCTTGAAATAGAATGAAATATGAATGGAGAATGATGAATGAACAAAATAAGATGTTTCAAATCACTAAACCCTAGCAATAAGAGGCTCCAAACATGAATGAGATGACTCCAATAGATGTAGATCTTGACTCTTGCATGAAGGATATAGATATTGAATAAAATTCTTGCCTACATCATAATTGTTAGCTCAAAAACAAACATGATGTGTGAAGTCCTTGACATGGTGATTGATGTTGAATATTGATCTAAAATGCTTGATAATCTACCCTTGAATTCTCTTGTGAATTCTTAAATTATTTTGTGAATTCAAACTTTCTATAATGATCAATACTTGAATTCTTGGGATGCTAGGATGAAAATGAGTGAAATAACCTTGTATTTATACTCAATTATGCAAGAGTTCCCAAAATTACAACACCAGATATAGGAGGATAAAATCCTACCAAAATTTTGAATTAATTTTGATTTTGGGCCACATAGGACTCATTCATCCAAGGTGGTGAATGAGTCCCACTAGGCTTAATTTATCGGATCAAATTTTAAAATTCCTAGAAATGTGTAAACCAAGTTTGAGGCCAAAATATCTAGGTGGGACTCATTCACCCAAGGTGGCGAATGAGCCCTGGATCACTAAATTTGGTCCACTCAAGCGTAAAACACCCAAATTATAATTGGCTAATGATTGGTGTCAGGATTATCCTTGAAAAGTTGCATTAAATGAGGCTTGTAGATGCAAAATAGGGCCAATTAAGGCATAAGAACGCCCAATTATTAATGAAAAACCTAGAGAAGTGTGAAACTGTGTTACAAAACTTTACAACACTCCAAATAAGGTATGATTAAGATTTATTTTTATTAAAAAGAGGTTTAGTAGGTTTGGATAATTAATAAAACCTTAAAAAAATGTGAAAGTGTGTTACAAAATTTCACAACACTTTAGCAAGATACCATTTAAATTCATTAGTTCACAAGGGCCCAAGATCTAATGTGAATGTGTCAACCACATTACAACTCTAAATCAAGACAAAATTAAACCTAATTCACAAGGAAGGCCCAAACAAGCAAGGAAAAGTAAAAGGGATACTTTTTCCATTGCTCCAGCACAAAATACTATTTGCTAAGCATAGCTCAAGTGAGTGATGGAAGTGAGTTTAAATGAGATTTATTTCATGAAAACATGCTCGAATAAAACATAATTTTTTGGGAATTTTCCTCTTGTCAACTCATGCTTATGGATAGTATAATTAGCACGCTTGATATAGCCACATAATGCCTAAAAATTACGATCGTAATGATGACAATTTAAAACCTTTTAAACTTTTTTTATTACTTGCACACACCCAAACACATGTTAGCTAATCTCATAATCAACCTTTATGACTTTTCCTATGTAAGAAACCATAACGAATCTTTCCGCAGTGTGAACCAAATTTTAGTCTCCCTATGATCACTAACTTTTCCCTTTGCATGAATATACATTACAGATTTGCCACCCTTTATGCTAATCCAAGCATTTGAAATGTGTGGATTTTGACACTTTTACTAAACCTTGGTATTTATGGCTTACATACCAACATTTTAATATTAAAACTACCATTTCCTTTTGTATAATATCTAGTAGTGCTTGAGTGAAATTATTTCAATTATTATCATACACTACTTCATCTATGCTTTATTTTAATCTCAACTATAATTTGACCAATTGTGATTTGATTAGGACAATGTTAAGTTATGATTTTTTTGGTACCTAAAAGCTAAAATTCATTGGAATTAATATGGACTCTAGTGTTTAGATATAATTTTTCCTCTTTATTAACCAAGTATAATTCTTCCAACATTTTTCTAGGAATTAAAACAAGGCTAGAAATCAAAGCAAATTGTACTATAACACAATAATGAGAATGCCCATTAAATAAGGAAGAACATAACTTAGACATAAATTAAAGATTGAAAAATAGGTATTTTCTCACCTATCCAAACTCCATCATACAACATAAATTGCACTATTCTATTTTATTTGACATATATGTGGAAGAGAAAAAAAAATCAATATTGAGGTCATAACTCACATTCAATAATAATAACACATTCTATGCAAGTGGAAATTTGGTTGTTCAGATAAACTAATCCTTTTAATTATAAATTTTAGTATAATTTCATTATCATTATTTATATTTCAAAGTGAAAGATGGTTGCTCCATAACTAACAAAGGTTTGGTATTAATTAGAAAAAATAATTGTACTAGTACATAGTAATGAAAAAATAGTTTGCATGTGTGGTAGATTGGTATTTAATATAATCATTTTATTTTCATATGAAATAATGGTTGCACCCAAGATACATTTAATGTCTATACCATTCCTACAATTAAAACTAAAATTATTTAATTTTAATTGAAAGTTATTTTTTTATAGTTAATTGAAGAATTTTGATCCAAGTCAAAGAGGTTGCTTCTAACTTTTGTAGGTTAACTTAGGAATTTTCATCTTCATCCAAGGCAAACAAACTAACTAAAAGAAATTAAATATGAGTATTAGTTAGTATGTACAAATTATATATTTCATACCAAGTTGTGAAAATTTATACAAAACCTATTAAACTATGGATAATTAAAATCCATTAAAATTGTCAATTAAAAAATTTATCCTTTATTTCATATTAAAATATTCTTCATAAAAATGTATACAAATTGAACAAATCGATTAAAAGAAGATTGACATTTTTGTATCCATCACATCAAATTTCATCACTCTCTAATTGTTGCATTGTTTGGTCCACAAGTGACCAAACCTTCAAGATGGACATAAACCTAATTTGATGATCAAGATAGTAATGTGGAGAGCCGTGTCTATCAGTTATTGATGACTATCATCCAGCCATCTTAACATGGTAGAACATAAAAGATTAATATCAAGGGAGTTAATGAAAATGCCACAAAGGGTTTTTAAGAACAAGAATACGGGTGAAGAAAAAGAAAGCCATTTATAACATAGAGAAGAGATAGTAAACAGTAAACCAAGAGAAAATATCAGGACTTTTACCCTAAAGCTGCAACCCTAATTTTAGGGAAAAAATATTAAGCCACTTTTAAAAGAAAATGTTTCAAAAGAATATCATTTGCAAAGATAGAATTAATGTCTCTTCTATTTGTATGCATTACTAATGGCTATAAAATGTACTGTCAAGATGTACTTGCACAAAAGCATTGATATGAAAGCCTTCCATGTCTCATCATACTTAAATATTTGTTGTCACAGTTAAATTTTTTTCTCACACTTAAAACTTTTGTTGTCACGTGACAATGTGTCCCACATGATATACAAGACAATTAAATAATTCTTTGTACTCTATTTTTGTGGAAAAACTCAACATATTTTGATTTTACGTAGGTATAAAACTTTAATGTTATACTGGAAATGTTTCTTTTTGATATTATTGGATTTCAACAAATGAAAATGAATATCAATTGTGCGTTACTTATATGATTATGCTTAAGTAGACATTAGTTACATGTATGATAATACTTATGATATTCCAACGATATAGATAACATTATACTGTATTGAATGTGTTGACAATGGACTGGTGGAATAAAAGTAGTTTACAAATATGTAGTTCAAATATATAGTCTGGGTTTCCACCTAAAAGACTTGTAGTACCTCTCCATTTTCCTCTTTTGATCAAGCAGTGTTCTTCTTCGTTATGCTTTGTTTTCTATTAGTACTTTGATTATGGTACTCAGTTACTATTTGATCGCTAACTGTAAAGTAATGTGGATGTTTTATTTTGATGTGATTGTATGTATTCTGATGTTATCATTATGGCATGCTTTAGATTAGCATAGAGGATATTTGAATTAATGTTGTTTTATGCCTTTGATTAGATTATTGATAGATTTGTCAGTTTTGTAACACTGTATTGGTGAATAAAACAAAATTGCACCACTCGCTTGTGAGCGCCCTGCGATTCCACAATTTTATCTTCATGGTGTTTTATTATGATATATATGCATGTTGGATATACGCTTTGTTTTTAGGTTTATAGGTACAAGACATCTACTCCACCTGGTTCTGCAGGTTTGAGCGTATCCATTGCCCAGTGATATTTGATTGAGAGATAGTAGCTAGGTTTTATGTGTCAAGTCATCACCTTAGTCATAGTGTGTCATTGGTTTTAAGTTGGGTTTGTTGCTTTATTGTTGTTCAATTTCACCTTGATATTATTTAAATTGCAAGTTGAAAAAAAGGGTAAATAAATGGCATTAAATATTTAAGTTGATTATTAAATTAATCTGGTTTATCATGTTAGAAGATGTTATTTAATTAATTAATCAATTTAATTTAATTAGTAAAATAAATTAATCTTTGGATTATATTTATTTTATTAAATTAATTAAATTAATTGAATTGAATTAAGTTATTTTTAGAATTGATAGATATTTTATTTGAAAATTGTAAATGTTTTATTTTGCATTTTTTTAGAGGATTTGAATGCAAAAAGAAATTGGAAGATATTTTGTGTTTTGTTTTCAAAAATTTATGTTGGTGGTTGAAAGAGATATTTTTTTCATGGAATTAATGGCTTTAACCACGAAATTCTAGAGGGAGAAAGGAAGGAGAAAGGAGAAAGAAATATGGTTTTGGGTTTTGGATTTTGATTGTGGACAAGCTTTGTTGGATTGTTGGGAAGGAGCTAGAATATGTGGAAGAATCATTGCACCATTTGGAATCCTCTCAAGCATTTGGAAACTAGGTTTTTTGTTTGTTAAATTAATTTCGTTTTTGAAAAGATTCATAGATTTTATATGTTGTTTGAAAAAAAAATACACGTTGTTTAAATTGAATGAAAAACCCATGTGAAATCTTGTATCAAATTCTTAAACCTCTATTTTCAAATGACTTTTCTCAAAACAAAATTTTCCTTATGACTGTAAATGATCATTTCTGGGAAATTAGTTGCTCAACTGGAGTTATAATTTTAGTAAATTTGTATATATATATATATATATATATATATATATATATATATATATATATATATATATATATATATGTATGTATGTATATGCATACATATTTTGTAAAGTATATATATATATATACATAGATATATATATATTGGTATATGTTTTTCATTGTAAAATGATTGAGAAAAATGAAATAAGACCCTATCAAAATTGTTTCACGAATTTAGAAATCCGCAGGGGAGGTGTTGTTGAATTTTTTATTAAAAAAAAATAAAACAAAAAAAAATATTTTTGGGGGTCGTTGGGGGCTCACCCCACAGCCACCCACATGTGAGGTGATGTGGGGGAGGCTGCACCTAGCGCGCCCTACACACGGTCGTGCCCCATGATTTAAATTGCAAGTTGAAAAAAAAAGGGTAAATAAATGGCATTAAATATTTAAGTTGATTATTAAATTAATCTGGTTTATCATGTTAGAAGATGTTATTTAATTAATTAATCAATTTAATTTAATTAGTAAAATAAATTAATCTTTGGATTATATTTATTTTATTAAATTAATTAAATTAATTGAATTGAATTAAGTTATTTTTAGAATTGATAGATATTTTATTTGAAAATTGTAAATGTTTTATTTTGCATTTTTTTAGAGGATTTGAATGCAAAAAGAAATTGGAAGATATTTTGTGTTTTGTTTTCAAAAATTTATGTTGGTGGTTGAAAGAGATATTTTTTTCATGGAATTAATGGCTTTAACCACGAAATTCTAGAGGGAGAAAGGAAGGAGAAAGGAGAAAGAAATATGGTTTTGGGTTTTGGATTTTGATTGTGGACAAGCTTTGTTGGATTGTTGGGAAGGAGCTAGAATCTGTGGAAGAATCATTGCACCATTTGGCATCCTCTCAAGCATTTGGAAACTAGGTTTTTTGTTTATTAAATTAATTTCATTTTTGAAAAGATTCATAGATTTTATATGTTGTTTGAAAAAAAAATACACTTTGTTTAAATTGAAAGAAAAACCCATGTGAAATCTTGTATCAAATTCTTAAACCTCTATTTTCAAATGACTTTTCTCAAAACAAAATTTTCCTTATGACTGTAAATGATCATTTCTGGGAAATTAGTTGCTCAACTGGAGTTATAATTTTAGTAAATTTGTATATATATATATATATATATATATATATATATATATATATATATATATATATACATAGATATATATATTTGTATATCATTTTCATTGTAAAATGATTGAGAAAAATGAAATAAAATGCTGTCAAAATTGTGTCAGGGATTTCGAAATCCGTAGGGGAGGTGTTGAATTTTTTATTATAAATAAATAAAACAAAAAAATATATTTTTGGGGGTCGTTGGGGGCTCACCCTATAGCTACCCCCATGGGAGGCGATGTGAGGGAGGCTGCACCCAACGCACCCCACACAGGGTCCCACCCCATACACCAAGGGTTGGCTGTGTGTAAACACAACCGCGCCCTTTTGGGGGTTTGACTGTGTTTACACATAGTCACCCCATGTACTAAGGTTCAGCTGTGTGTAAACACAACCGCCCCCAATGAAAAATGTGGCATGCCTTTCAAAAATCCTACACAGGTTTGACCTCTTTAAATTCATTTTTTAAAAATATAATATTTTATATTATATTTTTATAATATTAAAATATTAAAATATATGTATATATATGTACATTTATGTATATATATTTATATATATTATTATTATATTATGGTTTTGAAAATTTTAATAATACAATATGTTAAATATATATATTTAATTGATGATTTAAATATGTCATGTTTTAAATGCAATTGGAGGATTTTAAATTAATATTTTAATAGTCGAATTATTGGATTTTAAAATAATATATTTTGATAGAACAAATATTTGATTTTAAAGTAATATGTTTTAATAGAGGAATTAATTGTTTTTTTTTTAAATGATTTATTTTGAAAACAAGAAATGGTTATTTTTAAAATGATATGGTCTGAATAGAAGAAGTAACTATTTTTTTTTTATTATTATTTAATAACAATTAAGGAATTGAATAAATGATTTAAATTCCCTCCCTTGTCTAAAAGAGACATTAGTAAATTAGTTTTATTGAGGCAATTAACTACTGAAATTTATTAAGGGAAGTGGATTTAGGAAATCCAAAAGTAGATTTAATTCCTGTTTAAATTGCTCTTTTAAATGTAATTTGTTTTATTTTTGTTACGGGGAAAATTGTTTAGAATCATTATAAAGTATTCCAGATGGGGATTTTTAAATATTGGGGTTGTTTTATTATGATAGTCAGCCTTGGAAATGCCTTGGGTAGTGCATATAGTTGTATCCAGTTACTTACCTAGTTACCATGAATGGGGATGTGTTGCCTTTATGTTTTGGATAGGGATTTAATATCCTTAAGTTGCACTAGTTTACCCTTGGGATGTGGAGTTGTTCCACGTGTTGTCTTAGAGGAGTGGCTTGCAATGAGGGTCGACACACAAAGTGGTTTCAGGGTAACTCATTGTGAGCTAGTTAATCTAGTGATAATGTAAATAAACTTATTAGAAGAATAGGTAGTATCAAACACTTAATAAGAATAATTGTGCCTCGCTCATGGACACAAGGGCTTGTATAGACTTGGGATAGGATGAGAAATCTTTGAATGGAAAGATCATTATCTTGTCTCTATGAGAGATAATTGATTCTGCATTGGTTTGTATGAGGGGTTGGGAGTCGTTAAAGGTTTTCAGGATATCCTGAGATGGGGGTTGGGGCCTAAGAAGACCTACCAGGATATCCCTTGTAGCATTGTGATGACACTTATCCTAAGTCAGTAGTATGTTTGTATCAGTGATGCAATTGATTTGTTAACTCTGGAATCATTGTAACCATTGTGTTAGTGATGTATTGGTATTTGATTAAGTTCAATTATGTTTTAGCCTATGTCTAGAGGTAGGTGGTCTTGTCTAGGAATCCTTGTGACTATCTCCTAGCACGGGGGGTGGTCCTTCGGGTACCACTTGGTTGGGTGGAATGTGCACCTTTCTTCATTGGGTTTTCTTCTTGTTTGTGTTGATGAGATTTCCAGTTGGAGAGCTCGTGGGATCTAGTTACTTTACATGCTTATATTCATTTTAGTTGATTCTTGTAATTTATTACCCCTCATTTGTAATCGAGGTGGAAGATTGTAATTTGCAATCATGCTTATTGGTTCTACCTCATTCGGGGAATGAGAGATGTAATCTTCCTAAAAAATTATTGGTATATGAATTCCTATTATATCTCTTATTGTTATGATGTAAATTATCATGTATGGAATGTATGTGTTCTCAATTCTTAAGTAGATTATTGTTTGGATTCAATTATGTTGTATGTATTATTTTTAAAGTAATCTCTGTCTCGTAACCTTAGAGGTTATTGGAATGGGGTAGTGAACTTGCATGTTAATTGTACTGTAAACAAAAAAAAATTGTGCGTTTGCGTAGTTAATTGCAACTTCCTCTAGGGTTATGTGGTGGGGTATTACAAGAATTTTCAATGAATTGTTGAGGATAAGTTTATTCCATAATTGTTCCAAGCATGCCCTTGACAAGACTGTAAAAATAAAATTATGTTGAATTGATAGTGCGCATGCTTATGAGTTGAAAAAAATTGAATCCATAAGTTAGAGGTCATTTATAATGCTATCAGAAACCTAAAGTTTGGAATAATATTGTTTTGGGCATGAGTTGAGTGAGGCTATCATGAAATCTCAATAATTTGAGCTAAATGTTTGTGATTACCTATGAGGAGGGTGTCCACAAATAGTATTCCAACCGTCTTCATGGATAGCATGATATATACATATGGGTACTCCATGAAAGTCTTATTTGAATCTCCTTTCACATTTTGAGACTTTATCCTTCAATAATTTATATATTTTGTATGCAAAAAGATATATATATGTGTATATGTGTGTACATGCATAGTACTTATAATTTGTATTAAAAAAAAAGATATGTGTATGTGTTGTATACATATGTAAAGAGTTGAAAGTGATAAGTTAGTAATCTTGTTATATGTGTTGAAATAAAAAGATGAGGTTGTTCTAAGATCCCTCCAAACACAACAATGGGTGTCAAAGATAATTATGGTGGCTTAATAACACATTAAAAGTTTGTCTATAGATTTCAAGTTGTCAAGAAGCAATATGAACAGTCATAGGTACAAGATCAAACAAGAAATTTTTAAAATGTAAAGAACAAGAAGGGTCAAGAAGAGGCCAACCAATTCAAGGGGAATCAAGTAGTAGTAGTTGTGATGGCCATTTAAGTCTTAGTAATATTTCATGTATCATGGAGATTCAATAAATGTCAACCCATTCATCTCTAGCATGCACCTTGATCAATTATCTTCTCAACTACAAGTTGTATTAAACATGTGATGAATAAAATATCATCTTAAATAATACAAATAAATAAAAAATTGTGAAAGAAAATATGTTTGGTTAATGCAAGATAGCTCTTACTAGTTAGATGCTACTACATCACTTGTTATATTTTTATTCTAAGGAAAACTAAATATTTGGTACCTATGGAATATGTTGAAATTTATAATTTATGTGTAATGAGAAATAGGTGGTACTAGGAACCACCATTAAGGCCTACAATTATAAAAGAGAATAGTGGTAAACTTATTTTCTATTAGCTAAGCCTAAAGATTAATTCAAGACTAATATAAATTTGTAACTATATAGATGTGCTAGATATTAATGTAGATATATTATAATATGATAGTTGAACCTCAAATTGACATTATAGTGATCGATATGATTTCAATATATTTTATTTAGTTGCTAAAATCAGCTAGAATGATTCATTTAGATACAATCCCTAGAAAGTCAATTTAAACTTTTTGACATGTTGTATAGAGAATAAAAATCTTATTTTTCATTAGTGGGCACAATAAACAGTTATATTTGAATTTGAAAGTAGATAGATTATGTTATAGATGTATTCTAGTCCATAGGATAGGACTATGTAAGTGATCTATTCAATGATGATTAATGTGTTAGGAATGAGTCAATAACTAGATGGCATGTTACATTTAAGTGTTGGTTTGGTTTTAAGGTTAGTGAGTTAAAAAATTGATGATTTCAGTAGTAGTATTATGTACTAAAGATAGCCATACATTGTGAACCGGATTAGTGGAAAAAATTTAAAGGGTGTGAACTTTCTTCTTTACATTTTATGCCCACTCTAGAGTGTATGTGCAAATCTAAATGAAAATACATGCTAAAATATAAATGAATAAAATAATAGTGATATACAATATACAAAGTTTATGGAATTTGAGTCACTAGAATAATTGTGTGCTCCAAACTTTTAAAAAACATGTAAACTAAGAATGGAACTAGTAATAATATTACCCCTTCAATTGTGAGCGCTCTGAAGGAGTGTGTGTAGATCAAAGAAATGAAGGAAATAGAATATGAAAAATAGATTGTGATTTGAATCTAATAATAAAATATGCACCATTAGTATACTTGTTTTTTAACATAAAAGTGAATGAAATATGTTTATAAAAATATGTACCTACATTTTTCCCCTAATTAAGACACAACTTATATCATGAACAATTCCCAATCTCCAAATGAAAATAAAAATTGAAATACATGGATATAAAATGAATGTATAACACATTCATATTTAGTATGATGTGTGAGCCAAGAAAGTGGTGATGATAATAGATATGTTTTAAGGGAATTGAAAGATATACATTTTGGATCCGTATGCCCATAAGAAAATCCTCTATAATTCTATGATTTGCAATGGATTATGTCGACATATGATCATTATTATAATCTTTGAAAACAAATATAGTTTGTAAGTCTTATAAATGTGATCTCTTATTTAAACTAACTAACCTAAATGTTGTGAATTTAGTTACATGAACTTGTTTTTACTATTTTTAGTGGATGCTTGTTTGTAAATATTTCCTTCATAATCATCATGTTGGACAATTTTATCTATAATATAAATGTAAGGTGTACTACATGTATGATAAAACTTAATCAATAAAAATAGTAATTATCAATATCCTTGTAGAATCCTCATCATATTTTCCCACTGAGTTATAATTATCATGTGTAAGAAACACCCAAAAAATTCTTAAGAACTCTTTAAAACTAATGATTCTAGTTTGCACAAGGATAATATTATGTCATATTATAGTAATTGCACAATCCAACCCATTAAAATTTTAATGTATAGTCATTATTGAGTAATTATATTTTCTATTTAACTAAACATGTGTAGACACCTAAAATATGATCTTACCCAACCACATCTTATTTTACCATATCTTAAGCCTTTAAATAAATAAATAATATTTATTCATCACCCTTATCCATCAATAAATTTTATATTTATTTAATTAATTTTAGCCTAATCCCAAATCTCCCAATTAAATTACTTAATCAATTTTTGAGTAATTAATTAATTTAGGCTAATTAATTCCCATTACCTTTCCTCCATTATTTAATTTCACTTTATCCCTCAATCTTTGTCAATTTAATCCTAACCATTGGATTCATTCACATGGATCACAATCTAAATTTCTCATCATGTGACAAGTGTCACACTCACATGACTAACTAATGCCTTTTGTAGATTCATTAAACCTAGATGCTTCCCAAAATTTAAATTAACTTTTCATCCTATCCATTCATCTCATCTAAACCTCTTAATCCTAGTCGTTCACATAACGATGTTATCATAATGCATATATTAAACCTATCCCTTATCCCTCAATATGTGTAACGCCCCGCCACACAACCCTAGAGGAAGTTGCATTTAACTACTTAAACAAAATAATTTTTTTTTTTAAAGTATAATTAATAAGCAAGTTCGCTAACAATGCCAACATCCTCTAAGGTTATGAGACAGAGGTTATATAGAACCTCAACAAAAAACATGAATTAAACCATGTCATTTAATTACTAAACAAATAAGATAAATTACAATAAACATAAGAGATAAATTTATATTCAATAAACAATAAGGTTACAACTCTCATTCCTCGAATGAGGCAAGATCAATAAATAAGATTACAATTACAACTTCTACCTCGAAACAACTAAGGGGTAAAATAATAAAAGATCAAATGAAAGAAATAAAGTAAGAACTGATACTGAAACCAACCAGCTCTCTAACTAGAAGTCTCATCCACACGAACATGAATAAAGAACCCAACAAATTTAGGTGCATGCCACCCAACCAAGTGGAACCCAAAGGCCCACCCCCATGCTAGGAGATAGTAACCAGGAATCCTAGCCAAGACCATCTACCTCTAGACACAGGCTAACATAACTGAACCAACTAAAACAACCAATCACATGAACCCCACAAGTACACAAGTACAACACACGTACATCAGAAGTACAACTCAACAAGGTCACATTGCTTCCAAATAAAAAGTAGATCAAGTATATCAAAAGAACCATACACATAATAATCGAATAACAACTATGGTCACATTAGGTATGCCGTGTAAACCATACCCACAATAAACAAGTACCAACTATGGCACACAAAGTGCCATCACATAGCACATCATGAGTTACCCACTGCAGATCGTCAAGAAGGTGACCCAAACCAATCCTTGGCCCTCATACCTACTAAAGCAAAATAAAAAGCCAACTATTGTCCTAGACAGAGTGTCATCACATAGCTCGTCATGATTTACCCACATTGATCATCAAGATGGTGGTCCTAACCGATCATTGGACCCCATACTCACTAATGCAAAATCAAATACCTTTCATACAGACAAGATAGATGACCTTTCCATCCCATGGCCTTCTCACTCATCCCAAGTCTAAACAAGCCCTTGTGCATATGAGTGAGGCCAATAACTTGATTAGTGAAAAGTTAGTCCTAATCTTCTAAGTATTGTTCTAGTTATCACTTGATTTAAACCACTTCCGAAGGTTACTCAGTCTTACCTCTTCCGGGCTCTGGCCCCTACGGAAGCCACTCTTCTACTTGACAACACACACACACCAACCAAACAGTTACCAAGGGTACAAGTGCAACAAACAAGATACCATGACCTCTCTTTTCTCAGGAGGTGACACAAATTGAAACACACTCCAACACTAGAGGCAACAACCACATAACAAGGTCACTCCATACAAGGAGACACGAATCCCATAATCCGCTCCTAAACTAAGGAGGTACAAACATTCCCATTCGTGAAAATCAGGTACTAACATAGACACAATCCTCATGCACTATTCAAGAGAAATCACAACAGGTTGACATCACGAATGACAACCCACACAACTGAAATTCATATCTGGAAGACTTACGAATAACACACTCCTTTAGACCATTTCCCAACAAAAGCACGAAGAGAATATTCACTGAAGGCACATGAAATAAACTACCTTTGGATATTCTAAATCCACCTCATTACATTACGTAATTCATTACATCGATAAAATTGAATTAAGAATTCACCTTTTCAGATAAGGGAGAAATTAACACTAATATTTAATTCCCTATTTGCACATAATAAAATAGGCATTTTCATCTATAACACACAAAATTTCATTTTAAAATAAATAACCGATTGCCCTTGCAACTAAATCATTATAAAATAAATCAGTTAATTTTGTTATTTAACACATTGATCACAACCCTAACATTTATCCTTTTTATCCTTATTATTTAAAATAAAAACCATAATTGACTATAACCTCAATAATTTAAATTTCCAATTATATTTAAATCAGATTAATAAAGGAACCTTTGCTCATCAATTTAAATTTCACAATTAAATTTAAATTATGCATTCTCTAAAACAAATATTTAACTCCTTCAATTAAATTTAATCATGCTAATAGAAAATCAATAATTTCCTAAGCATATAAATTTAATTTTAAATCAACCATTCTAATATACAAAAATTATTTAAAAATAATATATAGAATTATAATATTTTAATATTATAGATTATAATATAAAATATTATTAAATAATATTTTAATATTATAATAATAATATATAAAATATTAATATTTATATATTCTAATTCATTTTAAATTTCTATTATTTTAATAACTTTCCCTCAGGCCACATGCCATACCAAAGTCATGGGGCGGCTACCTCGGGCCGCACGCGTGGATTAGGGTTGGTTGGCTAACCGCAGTTTTGGTCACGGTTTTGTTTTGCAAGGG
>CM021100.1:439999672-440143037 GCA_007115665.2 Sequoiadendron giganteum
TCAATATAAACAACTTTTTAATTTACCTTTAAATCGACACAATTCCATGCAAGTAAACTCTTTCCATTTCCTAACCAAATCTTACATCTCATTCAATTTTTTATTTAAAACATTCAATCTCTTTAATATCATAAAATATTGTTTCTCTATCCATTTTCCCATATACACTAGTCAAACCATTTTTAAATCTCTATTCAATAATATATTGCATGCTTCTTATTAAAATAAAATACGATAATGAATTTACTCTTAATATATGTATATTTATGTTTCATATTATGTATACACCAAATATATATATATATATTAATAACTTAATTATATATATTCTTTAATATTCCAATCACAATGATTAAAATTGCTCTATGGAAATAAATGAAACAAAACAAATATTTGGATTTTTCAATATAATTAGTTCTTAAATTTACGTTTAATACAGCATAAACTATTGCAAATACTATATTCAAATTTTCTATCCAAAATCTATACCATGCATTCTAATTTTATCCTTTAAAATCCCTATTCCCAATAATATAAAATTTTTGCTCTTTCAACTTAATTGAAATAATTAAACAAGTATCTTCAATCTACAAATACAAGAAATACTAATTTAAGCAATTTAAATCAATTTCAATGTTTACTTCTAAAACTAACACTGGTTCTCTATTAACTGGATTCCTTTTGTTTTCCAACTAACTCAAATGATTTAATTATTTAATATAAAATACCTTTTTCCTATTAAACTGAATTATGCATACTAATCAGTTCCAATAAAAATATTTATTTCAGATACACAACCAACTCTTCTAATTTCTACAATTCATTATATCGATAAAACTGAATTAAGAATTCATGTTTTCAAATAGGAGAGAAATTACACTAATATTTAATTCTCTAATTGCTCTTAACAAAATAAGTATTTTCAACTATAACTCAAAACATTTCGCTTTAAATTAAATAACCAATTGCCTTGCAAATTAAATAATTATAAAATTAATCAAATTAACATTTGGTCTCTTCCATAACTTATTGTGTTAAAATAAGATCAATATTTGGACTATAACCCAATATCATATATATATTTTTTCCAATTAAATCAAATTAATAATTGGACGTTTTACACATGAATTTAAATTTCACAATTAAATCTTAAATTGTGCATTCTTTAAATCAGATATTTAACCCTTTCAATTAAACTTTAATATGTCATTTTAGAATAAACAATAATTTACCCATACATTTATAATTTTATTTCTACTAATCTAATATACAAATTTTATTTAAAATAATATAAATAAATATAATACTTTAATATTATAAAGTATAATATAAAATATTATTAAATAATATTTTAATATTATAATAACAATACATAAAATATTAATATTTATAAATATCAATTTATTATTATTTTATTATTAGAGCAGCCATGGGAAAATAACTTAACAGTAGTCTCATGCTTCAAGCATAACTCAAAAAATACGATCTGGATACTTGTGAGTTTTTTACAGGGATACGAAATTTTGAAGGCGCAAAAACCCTTTAAATTTCCTGACAACCCAGTTTGTGAAAGTGGAGTTATATGCGACACAACTAGACCATTTTACCTTGAAAAATATAACTATCCTGCGGATTTTAAAATCAGATTTTTTTAATAATAAACAGAGGGTTTCATTTTCTAAAAACATTCTTAAAATATTGCTCAATCTCTATGTTTGAATCCAAAACAAAATAATCGATTTCCTCAAACAAATTAAATTCAACTGAGGTTTTCACAATTTTCACTCAAGAATTTTCACAAACAAAAGGTGCAAATTTATTTGATTATTTTTTTCTAACAACAAATTTATTTTCTAAAACAGATTTAACAAACAAATCTTTAATCACTACTATTTTAAAAACAATCAAGAACAATAAAAACACAGAAGAAAACATGGCTCAAGAAGCTACATGAAGAGATGAATTTCTGCTGCAAGCCTCCTCCAAAGATTTCCTGAATTTTCTTCAATCATCCAATGAATCCAATCCAAAACCCAACAAATGCAAACAATCTTTCCTCCAATCAATTCTACAATCAAACTTTTTTCAAAACCTTCCTTTGTGCAAATTTTTCCAAAATTTCTTCTCTGCTATAAAAATGAATTTTTCTAAAAACTTTTTTCCTAAAGACTTTTTCTGCCCTAAAATTAAAACATGTATTCTTTATAAATCAAAAATACCTAACACAACCCTAATTCACATTACATGCAAATTAGATATTAATTTCAATTTCAATTTTACAACCCTAATTCACATTGCTTGCAAATTAGATATTAATTTCAATTTCAATTTTTGAGAAACCCACTTTCGATTTAAAATGCCATTTCAAATAATAAATTAATTTCCAAAGTTGAAACTCATTTCCCAAGTAAACATTAAATGACAATTTCTAATTTAATTCCCACAAGTTGAAATTAAATTCCAAAATTAATTTTAATTCTTTTATTTCCTTTCATTCTCTTGCATCACGTTTAATTAATTAATTTAATTATTTAATAACTAAATTCAACCCCCTTGGACTAAATTTAATTAATTAAATAAGTTAAATCTAATTAATTAATTTAAATATAAAATTTTATCCACATTGCATTATTTAAATTGAATAACCATCAACATGATTTAAATGCAATTATTTTAAATATCTATTTCCAAATCAAAAATCTTTCATAATTAAACAACATTAAAGCAAAACCGACAATGACTCGACACACACGACTGATGACACACTAAGGCTAGGGTGTAAACTTGACACATGTTACCTAGCTGCTATCTCCCATTCAACTTAACCATTGGATTGCCATGCTCAAACCTGTGAACCCAGGTGGAGTCGATGTCATGTACATGCAATCCTGCAACCAAGTAAACAACATTATACAATATATCTAGCATATAATACACGCCGTGAAGAAGGAATTACGGATTCGTAGGGCACTCGCAAATGAGTGATACGAACCCATCTTCTTCACCAATACACTTATTGAAACTAACACTTCCATCATAATCCAATAATCTCATAATAACATCTCATGTTAACTTTACAACATCATTAATCCATTAAAGGATGAGAAACACTAATTAGGTCAACACATCACACAATAATAGTTGTTGCTCAATAGTAATGAACAAAACATCATAACAAAATGTATCTAGTATCAAAATAACTGCAACCACACATAACATAAAGCAAACAGAACGAGAAGCAAAACAGAGGGGTATTACAATGCACCAAACCAAAACCTCGTCTACACACCAAGGTAATAAGTGAGGTACACAACCCAAAAACATACACAACTGAAAGCTTAATGGCTCCATCATTATCCTAGAGTACCTAGTGTTTAAAGCTAGGCTTTGATACCATGTGTAATGGCCCGCCACACAACCCTAGAGGAAGTTGCATTTAACTACATAAATAGAATAATTTTATTTTTTTAAAGTATAATTAATAAGCAAGTTCGCTAACAATGCCAACATCCTCTAAGGTTATGAGACAAAGGTTATATAGAACCTCAACAAAAAACATGAATTAAACCATGTCATTTAATTACTAAATAAATTAAACACATACATTCCAAATAAGATAAATTACAATAAGTATAAGAGATAAATTTATATTCAATAAACAATAAGGTTACAACTCTCATTCCCCGAATGAGGCAAGATCAATAAATAAGATTACAATTACAACTTCCCCCTCAAAACAACTGAGGGGTAAAATAATACAAGATCAACTGAAAGAAATAAAGTAAGAACCGATACTGAAACCAACGAGCTCTCCAATTGGAAGTCTCATCCACACAAACATGAATAAAGAACCCAACGGATTTAGGTGCACGCCACCCAACCAAGTGGAACCCAAAGGCCCACCTCCCATGTTAGGAGATAGTAAATAGGAATCTTAGCCAAGACCATTTACCTCTAGACACAGACTAACATAACTTAACAAACTAAAACAACCAATCATATGAACCCCACAATTACACAAGTACAACACACGTACATCACAAGTATAACTCAACAAGGTCACATTGCTTCCAAATAAAAACTAGATCAAGTATATCAAAAGAACCATACACATAATAATTGAATACCAACTATGGTCACATTAGGTATGTTGCGTAAACCATACCCACAATAAACAAGTACCAACTATGGCACACAAAGTGCCATCACATAGGACATCATGAGTTACCCACTGCGGATCATTAGGAAGCTGACCCAAACCGATCCTTGGACCTCATACCTACTAAAGCAAAATGAAAAACCAACTATTGTCCTAGACAAAGTGTCATCGCATAGCTCGTCATGAGTTACCCACACTAATCATCAAGATGGTGGCTCTAACCGATCATTGGACCTCATACTCACTAATGCGAAATCAAATACCTTTCATACCGACAAGATAGATGACCTTGCCATCCCATGGCCTCCTCACGCATCCCAATTCTAAACAAGCCCTTGCACCTATGAGTGAGGCCAACTTAACTTGATTAGTGAAAAGTTAGTCCTAATCTTCTAAGTATTGTTTTAGTTATCACTTGATTTAAACCACTTCTGAAGGTTACCCAGTCTTACCTCTTCAGGGCTCTGGCCCCTACGGAAGCCACTCTTCTACTTGACAACACACATACACCAACCAAACAGTTACCAAGGGTACAAGTGCAACAAACAAGATACCACGACCTCTCTTTTCTCAGGAGGTGACACAAATTGAAACGCACTCCAACACTAGAGGCAACAACCACATAACAAGGTCACTCCATACAAGGAGACACGGATCCCATAATCCGCTCCTAAACCAAGGAGGTACAAACATTCCCATTCTTGGAAACTGGGTACTAACATAGACACAATCCTCATGCACTATCCAAGAGAAATCACAATAGGTTGACATCACGAACGACAACCCACATAACTGAAATTCACATCTGGAAGACTTACGAATAACACACTCCTTTAGCCCATTTCCCAACAAAAGCATGAAGAGAATATTCACTGAAGGCACATGAAATAAACTACCTTTGGATATTCTAAATCCATTCCTCATTACATTATGTAATTTATTACATCGATAAAACTGAATTAAGAATTCATCTTTTCAGATAAAGGATAAATTAACACTAATATTTAATTCCCTATTTGCTCATAATAAAATAGGCATTTTCAACTATAACACAAAGCATTTCATTTTAAAATAAATAACCGATTTCCCTTGCAACTAAATCATTATAAAATAAATCATTTAATTTCGTTATTTAACACATTAATCACAATCCTAACATTTGTCCTTTTTAACCTTATTGTTTAAAATAAAAACCATAATTGACTATAACTTCAATAATTTAAATTTCCAATTATATTTAAATCAGATTAATAAAGGAACCTTTGCTCATCAATTTAAATTTCACAATTAAATTTAAATTATGCATTCTCTAAAACAAATATTTAACTCCTTCAATTAAATTTAATCATGCTAATAGAAAATCAATAATTTCCTAAGCATATAAATTTAATTTTAAATCAACCATTCTAATATACAAAAATTATTTAAAAATAATATATAGAATTATAATATTTTAATATTATAGATTATAATATAAAATATTATTAAATAATATTTTAATATTATAATAATAATATATAAAATATTAATATTTATATATTCTAATTCATTTTAAATTTCTATTATTTTAATAACTTTCCCTCAGGCCACATGCCATACCAAAGTCATGGGGCGGCTACCTCGGGCCGCACGCGTGGATTAGGGTTGGTTGGCTAACCGCAGTTTTGGTCACGGTTTTGTTTTGCAAGGGTGGCGCTTTGTTTTCGACAAGGATGGAGGTGGAGGTCGAGCCAGGCGGCGGAACTCCTTTGGCCACTAGCAGTGACTGTGGGTGGAGGTGGTTGCTTTGGGTGGCCACCGCACCCACCGTCAAACCCCATCGTTGGGTGCGGTGGTGTAAACACCGCCAACTCGACAGTGGGTTTCAGTTGTGTGTGTAGCCGACCCACGGGGTAGCCAGGGGAGCCCGCGCTGGGCGCGGCTCTCTCCACATGCACTTCCCATGGGGGCGTGGTGTGGAGGTGAGCCCCCAGTGCCTCCCCAAACATTTTTCTTTTTGTTTTTTAAAACTACAGACCTATGGATTTTGAAATCCGTGCCTCTTCCTAGGGACAAATAGAAATATTTCAACAACATATGCTTAATATAAAATATTTTATATACATATGTATATATATCAGTATATATATATATTTATATTTAAAACTCTAAAAGATAAATTGCATGATTAAAAGAGGAAGAATTTATTCAAACCCCAATTCCAGCCATGAACACAAAAATTATTTTCAAAAGAGAGCTTTTTTAATCAATTTTTGAAATAAGATCTAATAAGGGTTTATTTTCAACATGAATCATTTCAAATCCAATAACCAATCAAGTAATATGAACCTGGTTTTGCAAGAATTTGGAGAAGATCTAGATGGTGCCCCATTCCTTGCTTGGATTCCCTCTCCAGATCATCCATTTTTACCACTTCAATCCAAAACCCACAAAATCCAACAACTCTTCCTCTCCTCCATTTTCAATTTTCCAAAAACTTCATAATTCAAAAATTGATCCAAAAACCCAAACATAAGGATGAAACCCCAAAAATTTCAACAACCACCCTAATAAATTTCAGAAAATAGAAATTGCCAAAATATCTCATTTTTGAATTTTGAATTCAAATTTTCAAATTTGACTTCCTAAAACATTTTCTTTAAATTTTTTTAATTTTCAAATTCCAAATTAACTTTTTAATCCTTTTCTTTATTTTCAATTTCAACAAATTCAACAATAACTTCAACATAGATAAATTAACTTCTTTCAACCCCATAAATTTAATTAATTAACAAATAGATTTAATCAATGATTAAATTGTTTATTAATTAAGTTAAATTAATAATAAAATAAATTATATTTCAACATAATTTCTAGATTAAATTAATGAGAATATTAAATGCATTAATCCATTTAAATCACCCAATTTAACTTGGAATTAAATAACAAAGGGAGGGAACGATAATCAAAACAACACAACCCGACGAACAATTGACATACAAGGACTAGGGTGATGACTTGATACGGAAACCTAGCTACTATCTCTCAATCGAATACCATTGGGTATTCAACACGCTCCAACCTATGAAACTAGATGGAGTCGATGTCCTGTACCTGTCAACCTGTAAATCAAGTAAACAACAACATATAATCTGAACAACATAAAATACACACTGTGAAGAGGGAATCATGGGATCACAGGGCGCTCACAAGCGAGTGATGCGTTACCGTCCCCTTCACCAATACAATAAAGCTAACTGACAATTCTAACATGTTAGTATAATCCAAAGCATAAAAATATTTAATTCAAATAACCACTATGTTAATCCAAAGCATGGAATAAAGATAACATTTGAATAACCAGAAACTCATCAAGGCAACATACCCACACAAGGACACACTGTCCAACCAGAAGGCAAAACGGAGGGGTATTACAATATGTGACACTTGTCACATAACTACAATATTAATTTAAAACCTAATTCTCAACCAATCCTAGCCATCCATCAAACAATGCATCTTGGCCCTTGATTTATCTGATGTAAATTCCATCAATGAGATACTTTCCATCCTATTTGCAATGAATCTAATCTTATGCTATTTTTTTCTGCCCAAATTTCTATTGAATTATCTTTTTTATCATACCATCATGCTATTGGAACCATGAGAAACCACATCCAATCTATTAACATATGAACATACTACACTTGATATTTCGAAGGTTTGCATGTGTTTGGTTTGATCTAAGCTATATTTAATGCATATTTTACTTATGTCATTTGCATGCAATATAGTTTGGTGAACTCGATATGAATGTTTACTTCTAATACTTGTCCTTGTGATTTTTTTTGAGTTTGACCTTTAGGTGAAGGCTTTTCCAAAGGAGCTTTGAAAAAAAAAATTGAATAGGAGTCTAGAATTGTAAAATAATGTCATAATTGCACTCAAAGGATCGAGAGATGAATTTTGGTATAAAATTTTCTATATTTTTCTTATTGTCAAATTTCTAAAAAAAAATTAGGGCCTCTCATTTAGAAATTTGTACAATTGTATGAAAATTAGTACAACTATACTTTCATCTATAGAGGTATACTCATAATCCCATTATTTTTAAGACTATATACAAAATTTACCCAATGTTTCTAAGTATATAATCAAGAAACTTAGGGTTTTATATATCCTTCTACTATGTATGTTTCTATATATAGCTCTAGCAAGGTTATTTATTTTTTCTCGTTCTCAACATTTATTTTTGTGTATACACCATGAGTATACACCTATACTATATACACCATGAGTATACACCTATGTTAGATACACCATGAATATACACTTATGGTGTATACAAAAGGTTGTGTGTCATAGACCCATGGGTTCATAAATCTATGGCCTTTGATTTTTAAGACAAAAAATATTGTAAAATTTCTTTTAAAGATAAAAATAATCAAGTGCTTAAGAGAAAGTAAATATATGTTTAAATTTTTTTTAAATATTCTTTCAAATCTACCCATGTACCCTTTCCTACATTTAACAAAAATATATTTTGATATTTTTACACACATGTTCATATGACTAACCAAGGGCTTTTCTAATCCTTAGCCCTTTGTGAAAGATTATGTGGGAACCCAATCAATTCGAGCTATTACATGACCTCCAATACCAATCACTAGCCTCTAGTCACTTAGGTGACTAGGTGCTAGGTACCTAGGGGCTAGGTCACAGGTACGGGAAGACCTCGGTCATGTGGGAGCTTAACTTAGGCACCTAGGGGCTAAAACCTAGCTCCCCCCTTCATATGCCTCGCATATCAGATTTTCAAAATTCAAAATTCATTAGAAAGATAATTTGAAGTTCTTTCCTATGGCACATGTGGATTTTACAAATTCTTCTCTAAGAATTAGGTTCACTCGGTCAGATTAAACTCTTCTTTTCAAACTTGAAATGCTCATAACTTGTTCATATGAAATCATTTTTCAACATTATTTTTTAATTTTTTAGAAAATCATAAGGACTCCATATTTTATATCTATTTCCTCTTTAGATAACTTATTTTTCATTTTTTCTTCTCATTCAAAGTTGGGCTTAAAATTAACCTTTCACATTTCAATTTTGAATTTAAAATAAATGTGTGTGTTTTGATCCCAAAACTCACTTACATATTCTCTCCTCTTGTACCTTAGTGTGATATTCAAGATAAAAAATAAGTGATCTTGTTCTATTTTTGAGGCATTCCTATGGATTTCATCACCCAAGGGAATTACCTCAACACTCATGTTCCAATAAAGTATAAAGAGAAGGAGGTGAAGCAAAACACACCTCTCTTGGAGGTTGAATATTATCAATCTAGGCTAAGTCTGTAATAACTTTATACCTTAGATAAGTGAAGGTTGAGAGTGGCTTACCCTCTCCTCCTAGTTGTTTTTCAATATTTCCTTTCATCTATAGATTAGGCCTCACCTACCCTTATGGTATATGGAGGATACCCCTATTTGAGCTTGTTCAGTTATTGGTATAACAAGAGAGCTTCTCATGTCCCAATTTCAAATGTTTGGGTGTATGATCTAGGGATTTTTTTGGTACCTAATGTTTTTTTTAATATAGACTTCATTAGTTTTGTATAAAAAAATTATGATGAGAATGTTAAAGCATTTAGGGCCACTAATGGTGGAGTGTTGGTGCATATTAATAAGGTCTCTATTTCTAAAAAAACTCACCTCAACCTAGCTACATATAAGAGTGTGGAATTTGATTTGTTCAAACAAAAGTATTAGTAGGATAAGCACACTTATATGTTCCTTTAGCCACCTAGGCATATATTGAATGAATTTGGTAGAAAATTATTTAAAATTCCTCAAAATGAAATTAATCCCTTCAATATTGATCAATTTGAAGACTATATCAAGACATATCACTCTCTATGGCAAGTCCTTAGGGTTGATCTAGTAAAATTAATATTCGTGTACCATTGATGCACATGGTAATAGATATTTAGAACCCTTTGGTGAATAATTTGTTTGATTTTGCCTCATATATTGCAAAGAATCCATAAGAATTTAGAGGAGATTATGACCAATAGCATAATGATGAACTTTAGGTGGTATTCCCTATTGTGCTATATACTCTTATATGAGGGAAGTAATAAGTGAAACAAAGCCTTGTAGGTTAAGATTTTTGATGATAATACAAGTCTCTTCCTCACCAATTTTGGACATACATTTTTTATATACATTGTTAGAACTCTAGATATGTAATATTTGAAGACCATTTTATTAGAAAAGTTCTATGGTTCATGAAAGGAGAAGGGAAGAGAGTATACAAAGAAAATTTGGATCTTATGAGGCTAAAGGAAAGGACCTATAAGTTTATTGTGTAACATAATTTGGGAGATTGGTATCTCTACTCAAATATAACTACAATCAGGGTATATGAATTCCTTGTGAGGCCACACATCCTACCAAATTATATCCCTAAGAGACTATCATACTTATAAATTATGTGGAAACTAAATTAAGCAAAGAAGTATCATTTGAAGAGATAGAAGAAAGGTTCATTCTTTCCTTTTATTATAGTGATATGATTTTAATATAAACAAGGAGGGCCTATAATTGATATCCCCTATGCTTCAATCTTATAGGATTTCCCATGAATTTTTTTGAACTTTATATCTTGAGGAATTCATAAATCAAGGAAGATTGAGCATCAAAATATCAACTTACATTCATCATGTGTTTTTTAATGAGGATTCAATAATAAATTTTTTGATAGAGAAGCAAGTAAATTAGAGAAGAACAAAATGGGTTTCTATCAAGAAAGGGAAAGAAAAAATAATCAAATAAGAATGTTAACTACCTCAATTATTTGTAGAGATAAAGGAAATTTTGGATAATGCTAACACATTGGCTAGAAAGGCCCCTACAATTTCAAAGATCTCAACTTACAAACCACCTACCGATCCATTATTATATGCTCATGTACATAAAGGAAAGCAACCATTAGTGGTAGATCCTTCTCATTAAGAATATCTACTCATAACTACTACTTACCAAGAGCAACCTCAAAAGAAGAGAAAAATTGATGAATCATATTTAGTTGATTATCCTTTGGATATTGATGAATTAGAGGAAACAAAGGTCATTGATGAAAAATTTGTAGCTAAGAAAGAAGTGGAACAAGTAATTTCATCACCCTAAGAGTAAATGTTGTACACACGCCACAAAATAAAAATCACATAAATGTAGGAGGGAGAAGAGATGAGGCTAATGATGTAAGATCCGTGGCCAACACATAATTAATTTTATATTATAATTTTTTCAATTTCAAGGAGTTTAAGTAGATTTTTTATTAAGGATAAAGAGAGAAGAGTTTTAGGAAATCTCAATAAAGCTAAGGGTGAGGTCCACACTTCACAATTTAATATAATCACTCAATAGATGTTGCAGAAAATTGACTTTGATATTAAGAACATCACTCCATAGCATGGATATTGATAAGAGAATATATGTTACTTATACTTCTTGAGTGGTGTATTGCATCATCTATTTCTCTAGACACCATAAGGAGACAAAATGAAGAATTATTTTCCTCTAATGAGAAGGCTAAAAGGAAATAATTTGGATTTAGTTTTAATCCAAATTGGGAAACCTTAGCAATTTAGGAAATAGCCCCAAATACCAATAAGCCACAAGTTACAAAAACTATGCAAGAGATAATATGCAGCTTCATTTTTAAAATGCTATCAAATAAAATAGCCCTATATGAAGCATGTCTAGTAGTTCATATAGCTTTGTTTAGTGAAGTTCCTATAACAAAACTACAAGAAGATTATGATAGACTATTGGTGGATCATGTTAAGCTCATTATATATTATAATATATAAAGATCCAAGATCCAAAACTGACATCATCAATGTCGAGCACTACATTGAAAATTATCTATGTTCCAAGTTCTTTAGGATTTTTTATGCAAGAAAAGGAAGCTATGAATTTTAAAATAAATTAATTAGAGGATTAGTTACAAGACACCTAGGAGGAGACAAAGAAAATAATAAATGATGTAGTAAATGATATAATTGGATATATATAATTATCCCAAATCATTGGAAAATGATAAGATTCATATATGGCCTATTCTAATATTACGGATACACATGCCACAATCACCAAGAACTAGGAAAATATGTAGAAGTTAATGGATAGGTGGGTATCTAGGGCTAATAATTTTAAAATGGTGCATAAATTTGAAAGATTTGATCCAAAAATTCTAGCTAATCTTGTCCCAAAAATGGAAATGGTAATATTTTTGGTGGAGGTCCAAACAAACATGATGAAACTTGAGAAAAAAATAAATTCCAAGCTCAATTCATTTGAATGTATTGAGATGAAGGTCATTCCTACCATACAAAATGACAATGAAGAATTAAATTCATTAGATCAATGAAATAGAGGCTTTGGTACAATGGTTCCTACCCTTTCTAAATGTATTTATTTAAATGATGGTATAGATACAAACCTATTAAATACAAATTTAGATAAGTTATTTTTTTCAAAAATAGGTCTAGATAATTTTTGTAGAGAGACAAGGGTAGTGTTAGATGGAAAATTATATTGAACATATTGATAGAGTCTCAAGTTTACTTTCATTCCAATTACCATAAAAAATAACTTATGTGGAATGGAATGAGAAGTATATTATATTATAGTATATATGTGCATCTCCACCAATCATCAGAATTCCAATGCAATATTTTATTTAGCTGATGGTAGAATATTGTTGGAATCTCCAAAAATGCTTTAAATTTTCAATGGTTTTAGTCTCATTTTTTATTGTTGTACAATATTAACTTTAGTGGTCTCTAATGATTCCAAGGAAATCTTTTATTTTTTTTCAACTACTTCCATGGGTGGTGTCATGAAATGATATCTTGTAACAAGCTCAGTCCCAATTGTAAATGAATGTAAAAGTGAAAATTGAAATGTAATTGTAAGTAAGTATTTTGAGTCATGTGGCTTCAATTGGGATCTTGCATGCTAAATTTTCTATTTGAGGTCTACTCTTGTTTATTTGAAAAGGGTTTGGATGATCTAGGTTTTGTAATTTTGAATGGTTATGTTAGTCTTTTGGTATTACTTTGATGTTTTTGAAAAGTTAAGCAGATTTTTTAGGGTGTCATACCCTTCACAACAAGCCACAAGGGCCAAAAAGGAGCAAGACTAAGCAAACATTATAAAAAAACAAAAAGAAGAGACAACACACAGGCATCACAGAGACCACAGAGAGGTAGCCGACAAACAGGACACCAGCACAGGCAACAACTAATTGGTGTTGTCCCATTTTTTTATTAGGAGCTCCACAACCTCATCGCCAACCCATTCTTTTGTTCTCCTGACTGTTATTTCCCTCCAGCTTCTCCTTTATAGCATTAAGCAAGGTGCTAGTGATGAGATGGCCCAACTTCATGGTCAAGTGGGTCAACCCACAGATCCTTTTGTCGAGTGGGTACATTGTCTTCACCAAATCATAGGGCTCCTCCCCAATGTCCATAGTCCTCGGGTCCTCTCCAGGCTCTTCAACCAATGGATGTGGAGAGAGGGAGGAAGAGTCATCTTTAGGAACCTTATTGTCCTCAGTAGTAAATAGTGGTATTACTTTGATGTTAAGAATATAGATAAATATAATTTTCTCAATATAATAACATACAACTCAACATATGGCTCAAATGAAATATATACCATGTTGTTGTTATCTCCTTTGAATATCATTTAATATTTTTTTATCAATATAAATCAAGGATTATGGAGGTTTTTGCTACACATTTTTTGTAACAAATGTTTAATTGATTTATTTTGTTCAAGTAATAGATTAAATATTAATTTAGTTAAATATTGAAAATATTTTTATATTAATAATTTGGAAGTAGAACAATAGTGTCAAAAATGGGTTGTCCTATTATTGTAAGGAAATTATATTTTAAGTACCATTATATTTATGTTCAGCCTATTATTAGTAGAAATTACTTATTTTGTGACTATAAATAGATGAGGTAATAGTCTAGATTACTTCTTGTTCAACCTCAAAGGGAACAAATCCCAAATTGAAATAAATTTTTCACATTCATTAGTTAGTTTTTTTGTATTTTCACTCTAATCTTAGAAGGTTTTAGAGGATTTTAAGGATAACAAGATATATTTTTATAATATTCATTGAATTGTATGAAATCATTATTTGTTGTTGCATCATTTGTTGGAAGTTTGTCATGGATGATGTTGTCTAGCAACATGATCTTGGTAAGTAGCATGGTATGTAAATTTTGCATGATCTAGTGTTCTCATTGATGTCAAAATTGTTGTGGATCATTCCAGCATGATTTAGAATTGTTTTTTAGGATATTTGTATAGGATAAGTTGGTCCAAAAAGTATAGCTACAAAGGAAAATACCTAAATATCAAATCTATCAATACAGTGGTTCAATGCATTAGTTTTTATATCCACACTCAACCACAAATAGAGATATGACTCTACGATTCTAACAATTACTTTTTTATCATTAGGTGCATCTAAATCCAATAGTTTCTATTATTTTGTGAGGTATCTTGGAATATATGAATGACAAAGTTTAGTTTTGTATATTGCAGTCATTTTATGTATAGAGTGTTAGCATGGGAGATCCTGCATTCCTTCACGGATAATTATTTTGTGTGGCAATGTTGAAGATAAGCTATTAGATGTTAGTTGAATAAGAATTATAGAAAAAAATGTGTTTTGAGTTTGATTTGTGGTGAATTGGGTAAACAGATGAATTTTTGTTTAGTTTAGGTCTTATTTGGGGCCAACATAACACATTTGAAGTATTAAATGTGTCAAAATATTATGTAAGACCTATATTGGGTCCATCTTGACCTATCTTAAGGAGAATTGAATTTTGAATTAAGGCACAAGATGTGGATGAAATATTTTTAGGATGACAATTTTAATTTTGTATTCTACTTCCAATTAGGCCTACCCAATTGAGGTTAGAGTTGATGTGGATATATATATATATATATATATATATATATATATATATATATATATATATATATTTATTTAAATGTTTTGAGGGAGAGGTGTGAGTAATATGCAATAGATGACATGTATTTTCTTTCACCTATATGTGTGTGATGCAAATGTGATCATAGTTGTGTGAATTGTGTGAATTCAGAGAAGATCGGTGCATTGATCCAGATTGGTGCATAGATTATTTTGTACTTCATTGGAATTGTAATCCAGCATATTGTAGATGAATTTGTAATAGTTCAATAGGCTATGAGCCACCCCTTCTTTTGTATTTCTTATTCTTTATGGAAAATGAGTCCACTAGATAGTGAGCATTTTGTATTATACTATATCTAGATATAGTATACTGTGAGCTATCCCTCATTGTGGTTTTTTTTCCCATTTTTAGTTTTCCATGTAAAAACCTTGGTGTTAATGTGTTATGTGATTGTGTGGATGTTTCATGCTTTCATTCATTATCACAGTTAATTTTTTTTTTTAATTGGATGCTAGTGTCTAAATGATTTAATAGAAAACTGATTCACCCCCCCTCTTAGTATTTCGAGTGTCCAAAAACTGGTATCAGAGCTTAGGTCCCTAAAAGGAGCTTGAATAATTTGGGAAGATCTTGGAGATTGAAAAAATGGCTGATAGAAAGTATTCTATTCCTCTGGAAGAGATTCCTACTATTAGATATACATAAGAATATTCCATACTTGACAAACATGGAGAGCTCAAAGTTTCTCTAGAAGATCTTACCAAAATGGAGGGTGAAAATAGAGATCTAAGGGAAAATCTTAAAGAGGCAAATGAATGTATCATAAAACAAAGAGAGAAGATCAAAAAGTTCAGAGAAAGGAATAAGGAAGTCAATGAACAATTGAAGCAAGAAAATGAAGACCTCACAAGACCTAAAGTATAAATGGAATAAAATAAAAGAGTTGAGGAATGTTTAAATGCAAGGGTAGAGATAAAATCTAATGAATGCATGAGGCTTAAACAAGAAGTGGAAAATCTAAGATCAAATCTGGTGAAGGCAAGAAGTCATGAAGACAAATTTAATACAAGTTCTATAATTCTTGATGAGTTGATTGTAGGTTAGAATTCATCAAAAGACAAAGATGGTCTAGGACTTAAAAAAGGAGAAATCTCAAAAGTATCTCAGACACCTAATGCAAGAAAGAACAATGGAAAGATCTGAAATCAAAGAAGCAATGCTAGAAGACACCCTATTAGACAACCAAATTATCAAAGTTACCCATCTTTCAATGCTTTTTGTTATTTTTGATATAAATTTGGACATAGAGAAAATGAATGCAGAAGTCAAATTATTAATGGATATAACAATGGTGAAAGGAAGAATTTTTGTGAGTGTTCTAGGGTTTGAGACCTAGAATAAAAGAACTCAACACTCTCATTCAAGAAGAAACCCTAGATATCTCAACCTCAAGTATGCAAAGTTGAAAGAGATTTGACTATAGGGTTGTCCTAGGGGCTGATTATAAACTAATGAGGGGTTCACCACCAAGCGCAGGCTTGGAAAGACAAATGCAATGCAAGGTGTAATACTTAACCCTAATTTAATGAAATCTTTAACTAAATGACCTAAAAATGCATGTGGAACAAAATAACAAGTTGTAAGATGAAATCTGTGCACCTAGAAACCTGAAGAGGACTAAATGGAGGTTTGAATTGCTAAAAATGATGACTTTAATGATGACTGGGACTCATATGCTAGGTTGCAGGAATTAGTCCCAAATCTAGGTTTCTATGCAGGAACAAGAATCTGGAAAATGAGTATCTGAATTTGTAAAAGCCTGAATTTTGACCTAAATCGGGACTCATCCACCAAAACTGGCATACCAGTTCAGTTAGGGATATATGAAGCTTCAAAGTCTAAATCTAGTCTTTGAGGTCTTCTCTACACTTCTTGATTGATTCTTGGATCCAAAACCCGGATTTGAAACCTATAGAAGTCTTCAAAGTATCTCCAATGCAAGCTGACAACTTTTTCAACTTTAGGAACTTTTACAATTTTCTCCAAACTTTGTCCTTAATATATATTCAGCCTAAGCCTACAAATCACACACTAAAGACAGGGAAAATTGTTTTTTTGTTAGTGAATAGGGATTTTCCTTGGCCAAACCCCATTTTGGTAATCAAACCTTGAAATGAAACCAAATAGGAATGGAGAATGATGAATGAACAAAATAAGATGTTACAACTCACCAAACCCTAGCGATAAAAAAATGCAAATATGTATGAGATGGCCCCAATGGATGTAAATCTTGACTCTTTCTTGGATAGGATACATCTTGAATGAAATGCTAGCTTGAATCATAAAACCCAACATCACAATTGTTAACTCCAAAACAAACATGATGTGTGAAGACTTTGACATGATGCTTGATGCTTGAATAATGTTCTAAAATTCTTGATAATTTTCCCTTGAATGCTCTTGTAAACACTTGAATTCTCTTGTGAGCTCAAACTTTCTATAAGGATGAATACTTGAATGCTTGTTAGGAGAAAATGAGTGAAATAAACTCAAGTATTTATATTTAATTATGCAAGAATTCCCAAAATTGCAACACTACAAGCTAACATGAAATCTAGGATGATAAAATCCCACCAAGAATTTGAATTAATTTTAATTTTGGGACACATGGGACTCATACACCCAAGGTGGTGTATGAGTCCCATTAGGCATAATTTATGGGACCAAATTCAAAAATGCTTAGAAAGGTGTGAAACCAAGATCGGGACCCAAAACCCTAGGTGGGACCCATACGCCCAAGGTGGTGTATGAGTCCCAGACTACCAATTTGGGACACAAAACCTAAAAACACCTGAATTATTATTGGTTAATGATTTATTTTGAGATCATCCTTAAAAAGATACAATAAATGAGGCTTTTGGATGCAAAATAAGGCCAATTAAAGCATAAAGAAGCCCAATTAATAATGAAAACCTTATAAAAGTGTGAAAGTGTGTTACAACACTTTACAATACCTTAAATAAAGTGCAATTGATTTTATTTAGTTCAAAAGGACCCAAGACCTAATGTGAGTGTGTTAAACACATTGCAACACTAAGTCAAGGCATCATTAAGGCTTTATTTTACAAGGAGGGCCCAAACAAGTGTGAAAATGTCACCGAAGACATTTTTTGACACTACAATTGGTAGAATGATTCAATCCTTCAAAGTTTACTATTATACATGCTAGATGGATTTGGACACAAACCTAATTAATGTAGATCTAGAATGAATTATGTTCAAATAAATTTCATATGCAACAATTGTAGTAGGCCTGGACATATTGCTAAATTTTGTAGAAGTAGAAACACAAGGAGGGATAATTTGGTAGAGAATAATGAACCAGTCAAAAAATTTGATTTGGTTGAAGTAAAGAAGTAAATGGATAAGATATGGAGAAATAAATAAGAGACTGAGGATAAGGGAGAATTTGTACCATCCTTCGGTGCAAATGTTTCCTCTTATAACTAACCACAGAGCTATGGCTTAGGGGGAGCTTTAATGGATATCTTATATACCCCACTAGAAAAGAGGTGTTGGAGCTACAACACAAAAATATGTCATGAAAAATGGAATGCTTAATATATTGACGTTGATTGTAGAAGGAAATGTGCTAATGTGGAGATTTCCTGAGCTTGAGAAGTTGAATATGCATACAATTTTTAGGGTTACCAGCTTTATGGCTCAAAGCATTTATTGTAGAATTAGGTCAAATCAGAGAGCTAAAATTTTATTTGCTAAGGAAAATTCATTAAAATTATTTGAAGGAAAATAGAGGAGCAAGAAGTGAATTTGAATATTTTAAAGCATCTCCAAGTTGTACTGTATCAAAACCCTACTTCGTTGAGAAAAGGAAAAGGTATTTAGCAATCCTTGCATATTCTAGTTTTTTGGAATTATTATTTGAAAGCAATTTGAATGCAATGGAAACATGAGAAGTTGTAGGAATTTCATAGAGATCCCAACCCAAGTTTAAAATGTAGTTAGCTAGAGTATGAGAAGATGATCCCTTAGGTACATTCTCACACATACGCTATGGGGTTTTTCCAACTAAATTTATTAAGGCATACATTCATGGAAACATGGATGAATACCCCTCCATAAAACTATTGAATTTATGGGTAAATGAGTTATTTAGGAATTATTACACTTTAAATCTAGATTACAAAGTCTTAACTGAGAATAATTAAATATACAACAATGGTTTTTGAACTTTAGCTATGAAGAAAATTACATTAGAATGGTCCTGTTGGAGCCTAAAATTGTATAAAAATTTTAGGTTCCCATATTAAAAAAAAATGATATTGGCACTTAAAATCTGCTTAGATATGCCAAGGAGAAGCTTGAAATATGGATAGTGGTATAGATGTGTCTAACTATAAACAAAAGGTGAGAATAATTGAGTAGGGTCAGTAATAACACACATAGAGTTGAGGAATGCAGACCATAAAAAATAGAATCATCATTAGTAGTGATCCCATTGAATTGCATAAAACAAGATACTATGTTATGTGTTTAAATTGCAAACTTATCACCTACCGCAGTTTCAAGTCAACCCCAAAACCAAAGGCAGAGGAAGAACTTTTCATCAGTAGACTTTGGCAGTCAATTCTTGAAGAAGATTTTGAATTCACATATCTTTCAACACAAATTCTTTATTTTCTTGGTGATGAAGAACCAAAGACTGTAGATCCTAGCAAGTATATTCATTATATATATAATAGAGTTATTCTGGAAAACACAACAGTTAGGGCAAGTGTTGTTGGTGCACTAGCAAAGTTTTACCATCAAGAAATTGAAGCATACGATTACACTAGAAGAAATACCCATTGAATTGTTAAACATCAAGTTTTTACGTGTTCTTTAAGGATGTTGAATTCTTCCATCGATTGGTATGAAAAGGCCGCGGGATTCGAAGCAAATGTTGCAAATTTTAAACATGACAAGGGGTGATGATAGTATTGGCAATGTTGACCCCTAAGTAACAATATAGGAGAGACAAAGACTTAGCATGATATGAATCAAAATATAAGTGATAGAGTAGGATTTGCATTATTGGAAAGTTACACGAGTGGAAATCAACAAAGTTAAAGTGGAAACCCATGAGGAGATACCAGTAAAAGGCCCAGAGATACATTTCAATCACCGAGCAATGATCCCTAGATGACTACACCAACTATTGAACAGAGTAAAAAATTACTAGATTTGTTGGAAATTCTTCACAAAAGGCCTAATGAATATGGAAATCTGAAGTGATGGGTAATATGCAATTTCATGAATCAAAAATCTCCTACGAGAAAAATATCCTAATTTTGGTAGAACCGAATGTAATATTTCATAGAGAAAAATAAACCCATGAAGAAACCTTAGTGTCATGGAACGATAGAAGGTAACACCAAATGTTATTGCTTTACCACTAGCAAGCCCTAGTGACTATGGGGTTGAGCAGTGAGTCTCCCCGCATTACCGTAGGGGGTCTCCAATCTTTGCGTAGGTGAGCGGTGACCCTTACCATGTCCATGCTGGAGGAGTCAGAGTTGTGTGCGATAGTGCAGTGGCTTTCCCACACTATTGTGGGTGTTTCGATGATGTAATGTAGTATAGCGACTAGACATGGAGAATACACGTGAGAACGAAAACTCAAATATTTCTCCCAAAGTTAAACTAAAATCATTGCGGTACTACGATCAAGAAATAAAATAAAGTTTTATAAAATTTCGTGAATGTTTAGGGAGAAAATATATTAAAATTATAACATTAAATTTCTTTTTGGGAATGAGATTTACCGCAAGATAAAATCATTGCAGGTATGCGGTGAAATAAAGTGGTGAAGATGGAAGAAGTGTTGTGTGGATTAAAAAATGTGTGAAGTAAGTTTTTAATCTCGTGTGAAATATTTTCATAATGTTTCTCACCAAGGGGAGGTAATTATTATTAAATAATATTTTAATGGTGGAAAGTTAATCTTTCTACGAAGAAACTAAGGGAAAAAGTTGAAGCCTTGAATGGGCGAATATTTTATGCTGATTTAAAATAAAATACTTTCACAAGGATGGAGAATATTTTTTACTAAATAAAGCTATGAAGGTGGGTAATTATTTTTACCTAAAAGATTTATTAATGAAAAGTGAAGATTTCCAGCAAAGGAACATTACTGAAATTGATTTTTCACGAAGATGTAAAGATGGAGGTTAAAGTCAAAGTATTTAATTTTCTAGAAGGCAATTAATTAAATATTTTATTTTTGCCAAAGAATGTTGAAAAGTTGCACTAGAACAAATGGAGGGTCATAACCCTAAAATGTGTATTGTATATATGTACAGTAAAATCATACAAAAAAGGGGGAAGTAGTAGTAAGTTAGGAAGTTACCAGTACTTGGATAGGGTAATTAGTTGCTGAAACAAAATGTTATGTTACGTATTGGAAAATATTTTGGAATAATATAATGGACAAGAAGATTTACTTTGGTGACTCAAATATTGGTGTCAATTGTTTGTCAAGTTAAATAGTTATTCAGATTTCTCCAAGTTGGTGTTCCTTATTATTTGAATTTATTCCAAGAAGAATACTAAAATTCATCAGACACATTTGTTTTTCTTGTGTAATTTTATTAATTGGTTTCTTCAAGTAGGAATTAAAATCCTTTTAAATAGATTAAACTCATTTGGAAATGTCAATTGGATCAATAAGAAGAGTCTAAAATTGAAGGTTGCCACACTGTCTCCAAACAATCCTATTAAATTATTCAAAATTGAATATATCAAGTATATTTTTCATTTTGTCAGTACATTTTTTATATCACTATGTGACCCCTTTTAATTGGTTCCTTCAAGGAAGAATTAAAATCCTCTTAGATAGATCACAGTAACCTAATAGGCCTTGATTGGATCAATATGAAGAGTTTGTTAATCACATACTTGCATGTTTATACCAGGTATAAACAACTATAAGTGCCAACCAATTAGAATTGTAGCCAGTTAGAAAGTCATATATCATGTATATCTTCACTCCATTTACACAATAGAAGTAGGCACTGGTCATACCCATTCCATTCAATATTTTTATAAAATCTTATCCATAAAATCATATTTCAAATTTCAATAGGAGTAGAAGTAGTTATTAAGCTTTCATCTATCCCTCACTATTTTCCATTGGGGATAGATTGCACAAGTAGGAATCATACAGTTCAAATATGCAATCATTTACATAGGTACACCCACCTAGGTTTAGCATAGCCTAAATAGTAGAAGGTTCAATTACATTAATTGGTTGTGTACATTAGCCAAAAATGTTTCAAGAGCTTGGCAACCTCTTATGGTTCAAAGCTGCATTTTTGAGACCTTATAGTTTGGCGACTCTATTGGGGATAAAAAACAAAAAAAATCTAGCCTATCCATGTATAGAGTCAACAAAGTTTCACAATTGGAGTGAGGAGATTTTGTTGGGGAGAATAAAAAATAATTTCAAAAGAATCATTTTCCTACTTTTGAAAAAGTAGGTGGTGACTCTGTTTAAAATTGATAGATAATGCATAGATATTGTGGAATAGTAATAATTTTCCAATTTTCTTGTCAAGATGTCAAAAGAAGTAAGAAGGCATTAGTCAACAAGAGAGTTGAAATAATTGAAACAACAAACGCTATAATGGGAAAAAAAAATACTACAATTGAAACAACAACTACTGTAATTGGGAGTAAAATGTGTTCCAAATGCATCACAAAATATACCATTCTATGATAAGAATGAATATACAAATGCAAGCAGACCTTGGACACCCCAATTTCTATATAATATAACTAGGAATTTTTGCAATGGAGGTAATGCATATCATTCACAACAGGACATTTATGCACCATAGTCATCAAACGAAATGAATACTTATCCTCCATTTCCTGAAAAAAGATCAATGATCTACCAAAACCCATATGACCCTCCAAATTCTGTCTCAGCCATTGATAAACCATTTAACTGTAGTAATATCCAAGGCTACCCAAATCCTTATCCCTGCAAACCGATAGAACTGCTGAAGCATATCCCTAAATATCATGGAGAATAGGATGAATCAGCTTGTGAGAATATGGAGCGATTCTGGAATTTCATTGTGAACTTTGAAATTTATCCAGAGGATGTCATTATAAAACAAATTTCAAGATCTTTGAGGGATAATGCAAGAGAATGGTTTATAAGCTTTCCTATGCAAAGTATATCTTCATGGGAGGATCACAAAGGAATATTCTTGAGCTAATATGAGGACAAAGATGATGAGTATTTACATAATAAAGGAGGTCAAGGTCTCTTAGATGCATTTTTTGATATAAGGAGACACAAAGGAGAATCTGCATGCTCTTTACTTGAAAAAATGTTGGAAATCCATTTAAAAATACCTTATGATCTTCTACCTGGTGATCCCATACTCATTGAGAAATTCATGAGAATATATGACCCCAATTTAGTTCATTGGTCTGAGTCATTGAAGCCAACTACTATTGGGGAGCTATTGTTATGGATACTCAGGCATGAGTGTGCTAGCAATACCAAATCTGATGATAGAAAGAATGGTATGGATAAAGATAGAGAAATTGATCAATTAATGCAGCCAATAGAGGAGACATGTGCAAGTGAAAATGATGGTAGCCTATGTGAGAAGGAAGAAGATGATGTACATACTCAAAGCCAAGACTCTATTATAGAATCAAAATGTGGAATTTCCCCCTTAGGTGAATTTTTTGATATGAGGAGACATGAAGGAGAATGGCGATGTGATTTTTTCAACAGAATAGCAGATGCCTATATGCAAATACCTATTAGTTCCCTGCCTAATAAGTTTGAATTACACATCATTGAGTAGTTCATGAGGGTATATGATCACAACTCCATTCATTGGCCTGAGTCATTGAAGCCAGTTACTCTAGACCAAGTAAATAAGTGGATTGGTATCATAGATGAGAAAAGGCATAAAAATGGTGAAATCATTGATGAGTATGGAGAAACTAATCAAGCAACATAGTTAGAAGATGAGACATGGGAAAGTCAAAAAAAATCCTATAACACCATGCATGAGGAGGATGAAGATATAGAAGATATCTCACGCATAACAGATTGTGACAGTGCATGTTATGAGGGATCCATTGAATACTTAGATTGTGGAGATGAACATGTGAATTTTGACCTACAACAAAGTGATTCTTGCAGTTCTTATGATGAAGAAGCAAGTTCATTTGATAGTGAACAAATAACACACCCAACTGCAATTGAGTACCATGGTGACGCCATTAATGATGAAGAAAAGTTCATGAAAGATAGCTTTCATGAGAGCCAAGATCAAGAAAATGTAGAAGAGGTCAATGAAGAAGAAAATCCACTTGACAAAGAACACATGCCATATTCATTTGTAGCTAATAAGCATGAGGACATGATTGATAAAAAAGAATATTGTGCACTTGAAAGTGGTTTTGAATTTTTTTCAAAACCATTGTATGATCAAATACTAGAAGGATCTCAAATGACATCCTGCCAAGTTGAAACAAAAGGGGATTTGATATCATGCCATAATGAAGAATATTTTGAAGAAAATCATGTGAGTCTTGATTTACAACAAGGAGATATTTTTAGCTCTTATGGAGATCAAGAAGAGGGAAAAATAGTAGAAGATATGGAAGAAGAAATATGTTCACTCATCAGTGAGCAAATTTCATATTTGTTGACTCTTGAATACCAGAGATATGCACACAAGGGTGATCCTAAATTTTTGTGTCCAGACCACATTTTCTTTGACAATGAAACTACTTTGTGCAATGATTCATATGAATCCATGTGCATTTCTCAAAGTGATGGAGAAAATTTTGAAGTTGATCAATAATCTATATCTATTCAAGAAGAGATATGTGATTTAGAAGTTTTAGGCTCATGTAGAGAAGAAATTTATTTGCATACCATGGATGTTAGAAATTGAACATTGATTGGTTCAAATATGCATAATATTGAAAATATGAATCAGAACTCGGTGTCATCTCAAAATGATGATATGGAAGAGATGCAAAATGTTTCAGATTTGTTTGTCTTGAATAGTATTCATATGATAGAGCTTTTAGATTTGTGTGAGAAGCATTCAAATGTTGAGATGAGTGACATGGATGATCATGATTATTTTTGTTCCCATGCACATGAAGTTTGTATTTATTGGTTGCATAAATGGCCTCATAATAAATGCAAATTTTTTGTGCAAATCAATTTCAGCTATACAATGAACAATGAATGTTTTCAGCTTTCAAATCAACAAGGATATCATTTCATGATGCATGACCCAGATCGGAATGGTGGAAGGAGTTGCAAGTATCTTCATGACAACAAGAATGGTGAGGAATATTACATGAATACTTTCAAGGGGAGTTCATTGAGCTCAAATCAGAATAAAATTTATGACAGAGGAAAGTATGGGCCCTTCTTTTGGGTGGCATTAGGCCATCATTTATGGTTTGAATTTTAGGCCATAATAGTTCAAGATAGAGATGAAGTTTGATGTTTTTGCCAAAGCAGCAAAATAATTGGTCTGCTCTCCCAGAGATATTATGGATTCTTGCAGTGATTGATAAATCACTCATCCCCAAATGGAGCCACTATTAGAGCCTAAAATTGTATGAAAATTTTAGGTTACCATATTAAAAAAAATTGATATTGCAACTTAAAATCTGCTCAGATATGCTAAGGAGAAGCTTGAAATATGGATAGTCGTATAGATGTGTCTAACTACAAACAAAAGGCAAGAATAACTGAGCAGGGTCAGTAATAACACAAATAGAGATGAGGAATGCAAACCATAAAAAATAAAATCATCGTCAGTAGTGATCCCATTGAATTACATAAAACAAGATACTCTATTATGTGTTTAAATTGAAAACTTATCACCTATCACAATTTCAAGTCAAGCCCCAAAACCAGAGGTAGAGGAAGAAGAAATTTTCATCAGTAGGCTTTGGAAGTCAATTTTGGAAGAAGATTGTGAATTCACATATCTTTCAACACAAATTCTTTATTTTCTTGGTCATGAAGAACCAAAGACTGTAGATCCTATAAATTACATTCATTATATATATAACAAAGTTATTCTAGAAAATGCAATAGTTAGAGCAAGTGTTGTTGGTGCACTATCAAAGTTTTACCATTGAGCAAGTGAAGAAATGATTAAACCAGAAGAAATATCCATTGAATTGTTAAACAACATCGATTTTTTCTTTGTGCTTTAAGGATGTTGAATTATTCCATCGATTGGTATGAAAAGGTTGTGGGATTCGAAGAAAATGTTGAAAATTTTAAACATGACAAGGGGTGATGATAGTATCAACAATGTTCACCCCTAAGCAATAAGATAGGAGTGCAAATGAGTTAGCATGCTAAGAATCAAAAGATAAGTGATAGAGCATGATCTGCATTATTGGAAAGTTACACGAGTGGAAATCAACGAAGTTAAAGTGGAAACCCATGAGGAGATACCAATAAAAGGCCCAAAGATGTTTCAATCACTGAGCAATGATCCCTAGATGACTACACCAGCTATTAAACAGAGTAAAACATTACCATATTTGTTGGATATTCTTCACAAAAGTCCAAATGGATATGGAAATCTGAAGTGGTGGGTAATATGCGATTTCATGAATCAGAAATCTCCTACGAGAAAAATATCCTAAGTTTGGTAGTATTGAATATAATCTGTCATAGAGAAATAGAACCCATGAAGAAACCTTAGCACCATGGAAGGATAGCAGGTAACATCGAGTGTTACTACTTTACCTCTAGAAAACCCTAGTGGTTGTGCGGTTGAGTGGTGAGTCTCGTTGTGTTACCATAGGGGGTCTCCAATCTTTGTGGAGGTGAGTGGTGAGTCTTACTGCATCCTCAGTGGAGAAGTCAGAGATGTGTGCAGTAGTGCGGTGGCTTTCCCACATTACTGCGGGTGTTCTGATGAAGTAATACAGTATAGAGGCTAGACATGGAGAATACAAGTGAGAATGAAAACTCAAATATTTCTCCCAAAGTTAAATTCAAATCATTGTGGTAATACAATGGAGAAAAAAAATTAAGTTTTATAAAATGTCGTGAATTTTTAGGGAAAAAAATTATTACAATTATAACATTAAAGTTATTTTTGGGAATGAGATTTATCGCAAGATAAAATCACTATGGGTATGCGGTGAAATAAAGCAGTGAAGATGGAAGAAGTGTTATTTGGATTAAAAAAATTGCGATATAAGTTTGTTATCTCGTGTGAAATATTTTCATAATGTTTCTCACCAAGGGGAGGTAATTATTATTAGAGAATATTTTAATGGTGGAAAGTTAATCTTTTTTACGAATAAATTAAGGGAAAAAGCTAAAGCCTTGAATGGGAAAATAATTTTACTCAAAGAATATTTTACGCTAAATTAAAATAAAATACTTTCACAAGGATGGAGAATACTTTTTACTAAAGAAAGCTATGAAGGTGGGTAATTATTTTTATGTAAAATATTTATTAATGAAAAGTGAAGATTACCAACAAAGGAACATTACCAAAATTGATTTTTCATGAAGATGTAAAGATGGAGGATAAAGTCAAAGTATTTAATTTTCCAGAAGGCAATTAATTAAATATTTTATTTTCGCCAAAGAATGTTGAAAATTTGCACTGGAACAAATGAAGAGTCATAACCCTAAAATGTGTATTGTATATATGTACATTAAAATCATGTAAAAAAGGGGGAAGTAGTAGTAGGTTATGAAGTTACCAGTAGTTGGATAGGGTAATCAGTTGCTGAAACAAAATTTTATGTTACGTATTGTAAAATATTTTGGAATAATATAATGGACAAGAAGATTTAATCTGGTGACTCAAATATTGGTGTCAATTGTTTGTCAAGTTAAACAATTATTCAAATGTCTCCAAGTTGGTGTTCCTTATTATTTGAATTTATTTTGAGAAGAATACTAAAATTCATCAAACACATTTGTTGTTCTTGTGTAATTTTCCTAATTGGTTTGTTCAAGTAGGAATTAAAATCCTTTTAAATAGATTACAGTAATTTGGAAATGTCAATTGGATCAATAAGAAGAGTCTATAATTGAAGCCTACCATACTATCTCCAAACAATCCTATTAAGTTATTCAAAACTAAATATATCAAGTATATTTTTTATTTTTTCAGTACACATTTTTTGTCACTATGTGACCCCTTTTAATTGGTTCCTTCAACGAAGGATTAAAATCCTCTTAGATAGATCACAGTAATGTAATAGGCCTTGATTGGATCAATAAGAAGAGTCTGTTAGTCACATCCTTGGACGTGTATACCAGGTATAAACAAGTATAAGTGACAAACAATTATAATTGTATCCAGTTAGTAAGTCATATATCATATACATCTTGACTCCATTTACCCAACAAAAGTAGACACTAGTCAAACCCATTGGACATTCAAGAGTTTTATAAAATCTTATCCATACAATCATATTTCAAATTTCAGTAGGAGTAGAAGTAGTTATTAAGCTTTCATCTATCCCTCACTATTTTCCATTGGGGATAGATTGCACAAGTAAGAATCATATAGTTCAAATCTGCAATCATTTAGATAGGTACACCCGCCTAGGTTCAACATTGCCTAAAGAGTAGAAGGTTCAATTAAATTAATTGGCCTCGTACATTAGCCAAAAATGTTTCAAGAGCTTGGAAACCTCTTTTGATTCAAACTTGGGTTTTTGAGACCTAACAGGTCCTAAGAAGAATTCATGACCAATTCATGTGGATTCATGGACCTCACATGATTACCAAGGAAGTAATTAGAGAGGTAACTAGTTTATGTTTCACCAGACTAGTTCTATTCTAGGAATCCACCAAGAACAAGAATACAATGGAAAAAATGAGTGTTGCAATAAACCCTATTAGAAGCCCAGTAGTCAAATATGCAACTATGCTTATTAGACACAAGATTTATAGAGACAATTTGGTCTCTACTACCATATTTCATGTGGCACTGGACATGGTTGAGAACAATACTGAGTATGGCCTCTATGAGTTGCTCTAATAGTAATTGATGGAGAACCTAAAGGAAATTAACAAGAAGAAACATGTATTCAGGTATGGTACATTGGTGATATGTTTGATTTTCTATTTTTTGAAGGAAGTTCCTATAGTTGGAAAGGTAGATTGGTCAAATGAGAAACCTATTACACACTGGATAGGAGATTATATGTGTGATCTTGGAGATATGAATGCTTGGGGTGATGCCCTTGCAACCTTCTTTGCAATATTCTAAAGAAGAATGAAAGATAGTGAATTCCAAGAAATTTTGTAAAGAAATACATAAATAACATTACCATTCTGGTCTTTATTTATTTTTGTATAATAGAAGCAATTTGACCTAGAACCATTTGGGTTCTGAAAATTGATTATGAAGTGTCAGAGGAAGAAGCTATTGGTTGTGTAGAAGTGATACTCAATAGTCCTAAAGATCCCAACCGGCTAAGGTATGGGAATTATAAAGAAAAGACAATGGAATTTCACGTAAAATTTAAGAAATTATAGATGAGTAAATATGTTGATGGTTAGGTAGACACATATGCCAAAGATCTTGGCATATATGTTGGTGTTTTTTCTTTCTAGGCCACAAACTTCTCTAAAGGGATGTCATGCCTTATATTCAAAAACATTAAGGGCTAGGAAGTCAACACAATGAGAAAAGATCCTAAGGCCTTTACTCCTACGCTTTAGGCTCTGTAAAACCAAGGAGGGTGTTCATCATTATGTTCATATGATTTCTAGTATCTCAAGAAAAATTCTACACATAGATTTATCACTATTGGGTGCAATTAGACATGATTTATCAGAGGCTCATCCAACCTTAAACAAATGACCTGTTAGTTGCTAGGAACATTTGGTAACTTCGACATTTGCATCTCATCATGAATAGAATATGAATTAAGTAGTATTCATTCCTTGAATTCATAAATGGGTATTCTATAATTTCAATAAACTATGAGAATTCTAAATGAATAAGCTAGTGCCTCATCAAATTGGGAAGGAGACAAGCATGAAACATTCAGTCATATACAATACTTCATCCTGATGTGGGTGAATGTTTTTACAATCCATTACATCATAGAACTTCACTGTATTTAAAGAATCATATCCTTATCCCATTATCACAAAATTAAAACTCTTCCTGAAGCATCTAATTAACTCATTGAGTTGAAGCAAGTAGAAGAATCATACATTTGAAACAAACCTTTGAAAGATAAATTAAATTACACTGTTAATTTCACTCATAGTCTATCATAAAAACGCATAGGAGAGCACATAATTTAAATATTTTAGATTTCTTTTGATATTATTAATTACATAAGACCATTTAATACTATTTCATACATATAACCTACCCAAGACAATTAATGGAAAATTCATCAGGAATTATGCCTTTTGTGTGTTCGCTCTGCCCTTCCAAAATCTTACTGGACTAAAAAAAAATCCGACCCCTTTGCCATGAGCCTTGAGATCTCTTTTATAGAATAAGAGAACGACAAGCTTCAGGCTCATTTCCATTACATTTCAGCAAAATTTCATTTCAAAATAGAATTTCATAAGCATTTTGAAATTGCTCGATGGTTGGATGTAATCATTCATCGAATAGGGGAATCAAAATTTGTAACAACCCACATTACTAGTCAATATCCCCATATCTGCAGCCAAATACCACTAGGGCCTTGTCATTTACATCCACGTCAAACCCAAAAAGAACTAGCATCAACATCATGACAAAATCAAAAAGCACAGAAAATCACACCATCACCCAGAACCCAAAGAAACACCACGACCATAGTATAGATGACCACTTCATGTTTTTTCCTTAGTGGGAGATGAAACCACCACCTTATCTTTATCAACACATTTCCTAGCACTTGAACCAAAACCATCACATGGTACCACCGTGGTAATTGGAGAAACCATGAGGACCTGCTCATTCACACCAGCCATTTTAGTTAGAGCCATGAGGAAATAGTTGTAATCAGAGTTAGTCTCTGAATCACCACCTCTAGAACTGCCAGAGAAATCAATGGGCAAATTATGTCAACCTAGAGAGCCTCAACCATACCTCAGCTTGGTGTTTGGCCTCTTCCCATATTTGGTAGACTTCATCTCTTTGCCCGACGCTGCCACCTCTTCTCTTGCAACTTGGTATTTGAGCCAAGAGTTGCACCTAATAACACCTAAGACAGACTTCATGTCCTCCTCCTTTAAGACGAGGGCACAAGGATAGGTACTTTTCTAGTTTCATTGCACTTCTTCATGAGATCTTCACACATTCATCCTTGTAGACCTATGCATAGGTGAAGGAGTAGTAGTCGACTTGCTCATTTTGCACACAAAATCACAACCTTTGTAGGAGCAATTACCTATTATAGAGGCACAGAGGAAGCCAAAATCTTAATTTCTATGGTGCAAATGAGAAGCCATCACCTTAAATTATAGAGCGAATTGATGAAATGATCATCAATGCTCCAATTAAAGAATGAGTGAATGAGAAATCACTTGTTGGTGTCTGCATCACCACCATTAATTCCTAGGTGCATGGATATCGATGTACTATTCATCATGATTGCTAGGAAGTAGCCCTTCACACTCATGGAGGTCAGGCTCATATCCTTTGAAGATCTTTCACCATTAATACTTGTCACTTAAAAAGCTCAAACAACCATCACATGGTTGGTTTTGAATTTTGAATATAGGTCGTCAATGCATCGGTGTTGGCCTATTGAACGACTCAGATTGAGTCAAAACATTTAAAAATTCCATTGCATCATAGGGTAGATCCACCAGCCAAGGGTACTCCTCCTAGTTGGAAAACACATATACCACCCATGGTCCCCATCTAGCCTCCTTGTGCCGACAAAAAAATCCATGTGTCGCCATCACATAGTCTGTGCAAGGCGTTAGGTGCGACCATTTAATAGTTGGTGCGGTACACGTGCTATGACTCAAATCAATACCTATCGGTACATCAAATTCATCGATCCCTTGCTATGGGAAATCAAGCCAAGCACGAGAGATGGGTCCCACTCAAACAAAATGATGTGTGGTGCAATCACGGACACTGTACGGCCTAACCAAACTTCATTATTTTAATACTGTGTGGCGTGCGGGCAAGGGTCTGGATGTCATTGATTAGTTCAAATGGCTTGGATTTATGCACGTGCATAACATTCATTATAAGGAAGGGTTCGTGGGCTAGGTGATGGGCAACAACCCCTAAATATTTAAAGACTTAAGACATAAGTGTTTAAAAGATGAAATATTTTGGGCCAACCATACAGTATAACAAATTTTGATAAATGTCCGATGACTGGTAAACGTAAGTGATGAGGCCGGTAAAAATAATGGGTGTGATGCCATATGTCATAACTAAGACAAATGGTGACTTGGTAAAGTAGGTCAACATGAAAACATAATGCAAGGTTTTGATAATTATGAAAATATTTTAGCAAGGGTGACAAACCCCTAAACCCTAGGTCAACAAACACAAGGGTGACTAAATTTTCCTTTGTAACTAGCTAAAGTTTTTAAAAACTTGAAAGCTCTATCAGTGGATCCATTTGAAGAACGCATACCCCTAGTGGGTATGGCAAGAATCCAAATCTCAAGTAGAAGCAGACTAGACCAAAAACAACAAACCAGGAGCTTCTCTAGACAAGACAAGCATACAAAATTTATAATACTATACCAAAATCCCTTGTTAAGAGCTTTCATCCAATTCCACGAGCCTCAATTTTTAAGCCTGGTATTTCAAGACCTTCCAAGCTTTGGAGCAAAGTCATCCTCTTATCAAAGGCTCTTCTTTCACATACCTTCATTGGATGAATACCGATGTCAGGAAATTCCCAATAGTTTGTACTACTTTGACAAATACCAATTGTCTCACAATTTTCTTTCTTATCAATCTCTGGCTTGTCAAGTTGAAATGGAAAAATGAAGCATCAATATTCCACTTGATCACACTCACTCTACATATCAAATTTGAAACATTAAAAAACATTGTGCATCATACTAAGAAAACAATCCTCTGAAGAATCAGAAGAGAGAGGGATAGATGCAAGAAATTCTTCACCCTAGTTCACATAAATACCATTCCTATTGAGTAGAAAAAAATCCATAATGATGCCCCAAAGATGAGGAGTATTAGCAAAAAACATAACCACACAATCATGTTGGCCAACATCATATTTGACATAATTCAATTGCTTTGTACCTAAGTCACCTTGTCATTCATCTTCTGTGAACTTCAATTCAATTGTATAATTTGCGTGAGCATCATAACATGTAATGTGTTCCCTAATTATTTGAAACCTTCCCTTATCTGTGCAGACATCATTCTTCAAGAATTTTCCACCAGACTCAACATCTACACATCGATTATCAACACCCATATCTTCATACCTCTCATCACTACTAGACTCATCGGGCTCCTTTCCTTGTGAATAAGCCATTTGAAAGTTGATTTCATGGGAATAGTTACATTCCTGGGAAAAACATTCAAGGACTTTGATTTCCTCTTGATCCTTGATCTCAACCTCCCTAGTAGTGCCAGATGTGAAAGTTTCATAGGCATTATCATTAGTGAACCTATTAATGCATTTCCCATAACCATGTTCTGACCATACATCCAGAGCATCATTTGAATCTTCAAAAAGTGGGTTATCCATGTACCAAGTAGGAAATACATTTTTTATCAATTGGCATGGATGAATGTTTATCAAAGAGGGGGTTTTCTATTATACTCATTCCTATCCAAGAAACCCATGTCCATTGTAGATGAGAGTGTATCTTTGGTAACTTCTCATCACCCATAAAATCCTCATAATCTTTTGAAAAAGGGCTTACCTTCATATGGTAGGGGTATTCATAGTTATTGAAAGAGATACATGACTTTGTATCCTCACAACCACTACAACATGAGAACTCATCAATAGTGAGGCTTCATTTAGATCCCTTAGACTAACTATCATAATGTACACAGTTGATATCTTGATCTTTAGTAACAAATTGATCACAATCAAAGCTATTGGTTAGATCACTTGATGGTGCAACCATTCAGACCTCATCTAGCTCTGCATCCCTTACTACTTCCCAAGAACCTGATTCAAACATATCACCCCTATCATTGTACAGATAATTTTCCCATACAACATTAGTGAATTGGTTGCAATCATCCAATTCTAGTTCATTTTCTTCACTAGTTTGTACTACTTGTTGCCTCTTCCTAACAAGATCAAGATCACTACTCTTTAAGAGAATTGTTTTTTGTACACGGTTACTCACAACTCCTTCTTCTAGTTGTATCCATTCAGCCATTTGGTCTAGAATTTTAGGCTTTAATTCACTTGGCAACATGCTTGTCCCCGACTGGTATATTTCATAAAACATGACAATACACATTGAATCTTTAGGCCTGAAACCCTTTGGTATTTTCAACAACAAATCCACAAACCTATGGAATAGGTAATGGGGTGACTCACCCTAGCATCTCCTTCTATCACATAATCTTCTAGCAAGAAAAACATGATCAACACTTCCTAACACTGCAGAGTCCTTCTCTTGGAGCTCACTAAGGTCAACACATAGTGGTAATGGTTTAGCTAGGACAATAGAGGCTATCTCCTCTTGGCATAATTCCTCAAGGGTTGATTCTTCAACCACATTTATACAAAATGTATCCAACTGATCAACGTCAGTAGCCAAACATCCTTTCATCATTGAATATTTGAGGTTGTTCTCAATGTCAATAGCATTCTGGTATGCTTGGCATAGTGTTGTAGGCTCTTTATCTCTCAATAAGTAACCCATCTTTTTGTCAAAATCCCCTAGATATACAACTAGACACTCTGCATCATTTAGTTTTATGATTTACGGGATATCCCTTATTGTGTTTGTAAATCTAAGGTTGAAAATAGGGACCAATTCATCGTCATTTTTACAAATATCCATAAAGCTTTTCCTTACCATACCTAGATGTATCCTTTCACCAAACTTTTCTACAAAAGAATTCTTAAATTGATTCCATGAAACTATAGAACATGCTGGTAAATATGAGAAGCAATATCTAGCATCATCCCTAAGAGATTGAACAAAAAGTTTCATGAGAACATCTTCATGATTTACCTCATAATCTCCTCTCAAATCCATGAATGTAAGAAAATTCCTAGAGGTTGATTCAGAGTTCGGCCCTGTGAACTTGGGAAAATGTTTCCTAACACTTTTAGGAATTGGATTAGGAAAATCTTTAATACCACTAAAATACAATGGAATATACCTTTCAACAAAAAAATCCCTTGGAGGGTATGACAAAAACTATTTTCCCTGCATACTCATACTTGATATTTCTCAGGGAAAATATTCAAGGGAAAAATTCACATACCCCATATATCATAATTGATATTATACACTAGAAGTATGAAAAGAGCTATTATTATTCCTTGCCTTAATGAAATTTCATCTAATAGGGAACCATTTATCATCTCAATCCTTGAAATCTCTCACAAACTCCTTTCAAACAAAAAAAATCTCTATTCAAATTTATGAGAATACCTGGAAACTTTGTAGCAGCTGTTAACCTTTCTTCCTAACTGCAAATTCTGCAAATCCAGAATTCTTCTTCACAATTCAACTGGTTCTCTAGATAGAGTCACCATCTCTTTTATAGAGGAACAAACTTCAAGCAACATGAAGTCTTTTTAAGAGTAAATCATGTTCCGGGTCTTCTCCACCAACGAAGTCAATCACCAATTCTCTAACACTTTGTTGCAAGAAAACCTCTTTCAAGTCCAAAACTTTCCAACATCTAAACTTAAAGTTCAGATTCACCAAATGCTTGACTCTGTGATACTACCGTTTGTGCTTGGGATTCCTCTTTTTCATTTAAATTTCTCAGAAGTTCTCTCCAATTGAGTTTCCATTTATGCTGGTGTTTTTTCTTGCTAGGCCCCAAACTTCTCTAAAGGGATGTCATGCCTTATATTCAAGAACATTCAGGGCTAGGAATCCAACACAACGAGAAAAGATCCTAAGGCATTTACTCCTACACTTTAGGCTCTGTGAAACTGAGGGTGTTCCTCATTGTGTTCATATGATTTCTAATATCTCAAGAAAACTTCTACACACAGATTTGTCCCTATTGGGTGCAATTAGACATGATTTATTAGAGACTCATCCAATCTTAAACAAATGACCTCTTATTTGCTAGGAATATTTGGTAACTTCAAAATTTGCATATCATCATGAATAGAATATTAATTAAGTAGTATTCATACCTTGAATCCATAAATGGGTATTCTATAATTTCAATAAATTATGAGAATTCTAAATGAATAAGCCAATGCCTCATCAAATTGGGCAGGATTCAAGCATGAAACATTCATTCATATACAATACTTCATCCTAATATGGGTGAATGTTTTTACAATGCATTACATCATAAAAATTCATTGTATTTAAAGCATAACTACTTATCATATCCTTATCCCATTATCACAAACTTACAATTCTTCCTGAAGCATCTAATTAACTCATTCAGTTGAAGCAAGTAGAGGAATCATACATTTCAAAAAAACATTTGAAAGATAAATGAAATTACACTTGTTAATTTCACTCATAGTCTATCATAACAACACATAAGAGAGCACATACTTTAAATTTTTTAGATTTATTTCGATATTAGTAATTACATAAGACCATTTAAGACTATTTCATACATATAACCTACCCAAGACAATTAATGGAAAATTCATCAGGAATTCTACATTCTGTGTGTTTGCTTTCCCCTACCAAAATCTTACTGGACTAAAAAAAATCCGACACCTTTGCAATGAGCCTTGAGATCTCTTTTATAGCATAAGAGAGCGAAAAGCTTCAGGGTCATTGTCATTACATTTTAGAAAAAAATCATTTCAAAATAGAATATCATATACATTTCAAAATTCCCCAACGGTTGGATGTAATCATTCATCAAATAGGGAAATCAAAATTTGTAACAACCCATGTTACCAGTTAGTGTAACCATATCCTCAACCAAATTCCACTAGGGCCTTGGTGTTTACATCCATGTTGAACCCAAAAATAACCAACATTAGCATCACGACAAAATTGGAAAGCATAGAAAACCACACCATCACCTGAAACCTGAAGTAGCACCACGACCATGGTATAGATGACCACTTCACGTTTTCACCTTAGTGGGAGGAAAAACCACCATGTTATCTTTATCAACATGTTTCCTAGCACCAAAACCAGAACCATCACATGGTACCACGATGGTAATTTGAGAAAACATAAGGACCTCCTCATTCACACTAGCCATTTATGTCAGAGCCATGAGGAAATAGTTGTAATCAGAGTCAGTCTCTGAATCACCACCACTAGAACTACTAGAGAAATAAATGGTTGAATTATATCAACCTAGAGAGCCTCAGCCATACCTTAGCTTGGCCTTTGACCTCTTCCCATACTTGGAGGACTTCCTCTCTTTTCCTGACACTGCCACCTCTGCTCTTGCAACTTGGATTTTGAGCCAAGAGCAGAACCTAATAGCACTTGGGACAAAATTCATGTCCTGGTCCTTTGAGACCAAGGCACCAAGATAGGTACTCTACCCCTTTCATTGTACTTCTTCCTGAGATGTTCGCATGTTCATCCTTGCAGACCTATGCACAAGTGAAGGAGTAGCAGTTGACTTGCTCATTTTTCACCCAAACTCACAACCTTTGTAGGAGCGATTACCTATTATAGAAGCACAGAGGAAGCCAAAATCTTAATTGCTATGGTGCAAATGAGAAACCATCACCCATATTTATTGAGAAAAATTATGAAACAATCATCAATGCTCCAATTGAAGCATGAGCAAATGAGTGATCACTTGTTGGCATCTGTATCATCACCATTAATTCCTAGGTACATGGAAATTTGTGTACTATTCATCATGATTTCTAAGAAGTAGCCCTTCGCACGTATGGATTTTAGGCTCATATCCTTTGAAGAGATTGAACTATTAATACCTGTCACTTACAGAGCTCAAACAACCATCACATGGCTGGTTTTGAATTTTGAATATAGGTCATCAATGCACCGGTGCGTTGGCCTCTTGAATGACTCAGATTGAGTCAAAACATTTTAAAATTTCATGCCATCATAGGGCAGATCCACTGGCCAATGGTACTCCTCCCTGTCAAAAAACACATATACCACCTACGAGCCCCATCTAGCCTCCTTGTGCCGCCAACAGAGTCCACTAGTTGCCATTGCATAGACCGCATAAGGTGTTAGCTGAGAAAATTTAATATTTTGTGTGGTATGCACACTATGGCTTAGATCAAGACCCCTTGATACATTAGATTTGTCGATACCCTACTATGGGAAATCAAGCCAAGCACAAGAGATGGGTCCCACTCAAACAAAAGGATGCATGGCACAATCGTGCACACTGCACGACCTAGCCAAAATTCATTATTTTAATATTGCACAATGTGCGTGCAAGGGTTTAGATTTCATTGATTAAATCCAATGGCTTGGATTTATGCACGTGCATAACATTAATTATAAGGAATGGATCATGGGCTAGGTGATAGGAAATGACCCCTCAAATATTTCAAGACTTAAGGCATAAGTCTTTAAAAGACAAAATATTTTGGGCCAACCATAAAGTATAACAAAGTTTGATAAATGCCCGATGACTAACAAACCTAAGCGACAGGGCCAGTAAAAATAATGGGTGTGATGCCATATGTCATAACTAAGATGATCAGTGAACTAGTACAAAGAGTCAACATGAAAACATAATGCAAGGGTTTGATAATTTTGAAAAATAATTAGCAAGGGTGAAAAACCCCTAAACCCTAGGTCAACAAACACAAGGGTGACAAAAGTTTCCCTTGTAACCAGCTAAAGTTTGTAAAAATTTGAAAGCTCTATCAATATCAAAAGACAAAGTTAGGCTTGCCATAGAAAGAGCTAGAGCTGATATGAGTGTAAGAAAAGACTTTGATAGCTCTAGGAGATCAATTACTACATCTCTACCTATAGCTGGTGAAAAGAGGAATTTCATAGATAGTCATATAGTAACGGAGAAATCCTCTCCAGTAGTCCATTCCATTAGGGAAAAAGTAAAGAAAACTAAAACGAGAATCAAGAAAAACACTATAAGGAAAAAGGAAATTGGCATCATTGTGGCTTGTAAAGAATATTTAAATGTTGACCTCAGTGCTCCATAACTAAATATGGAAGGAGATATGCATATAGATGATGCTCAACATGAGCATGGGATTATTGAATTAATGGATGAAGTTGTAAAGACATTACAAGAGATAACACCTAGAACAAACATTGTTTTGTTCCTACCTACAATGGAAAACATCAAGCTACTAACTGATTCCTTCAAGGAATATTCCTCCAGGCTAAAAGATCAAGTTGACACAAAAGTTGAAGCAAGTCTTGCAGAAAATAAATTGTTGGACATTATAAATAAATGTGCAATTGCATACAACAAAGTTAAAGAGATTTTGAAGGATGTACAAGCCTGTGAAGAGGAATAAAATACCCTATTTTTGTATTGCATGAAGTGGTCAGATACCACACAAAGCATAAAGTATTCCATGTATGAAATTGAGACACAAATAAGTAGTGCATCAAACACTTATGATCTAGAACAAGATAGAAATGATCAAACCTAGATTGCTATAATGAACTTACATGAAAAATATTTCACCCTATAGAGCTAGAAAGAAGAAATAATCAAATAGTTTGAGAAGATAAGGGTGTTAAACATCCAGAATACTGAGATGGGTGTGAATCAATATTCCATAAAACCATAATACAATCCATCTAATCATTATCACAATTCTAACTGAATCAACAAGAGAGAACATAAAAACATATCAATGCAGCCATACACATGAACACCAATATTTTTACATGGAAAACCCAAAAAGGGAAAAACCACGGTGAGGGTTAAATCACAATATATTATATATCCAGATATAAAATATTATAGGGCTCACTATCATTACTTAGTGTCCTTTAAAATGCTCACTGCCTGAGTACAAAAGATGGCTAACTGTTAAGATACAAATATAGTGGCTCACTTCCAAAAGATTGAACTGATAGGATACACCTTCAATGTGCAAGGTTCAATTCCAATAAAGCTCAGAATATGAAGTATTGCCTCACACAACAGTCGCTCAACTAATATGCACTAATGCACAACTGATAAAGCATTTAGGCTTGAATCTTCATATACCCCTTAATCCTTTTCACACCTCACTTTCACATACTTCCATTCTCTCTTCAAGGAATCTTATATATATACAAGTATATATGTTTCATCAATTAGGTTAGCCTAATTAGATGAAAAAAAACTCTCTTTGTCGACACCATATATAATGTAAATATTTTATCCATGTAGTACATTATACCAATTCGGCTAACATCCATAAAGAAAAACTAGTCTCCATAATGCATTGCATACGTTTGGTCGACCAAGAATAAAACACAATTCTCCAAACCAATAAATAAACCTCAAAGAAAACACCTTCCAGATCTAAGAACACATTTTCCATCATACTACCAACAAAACTGTAGCATAAGAATGTTCACCTTAATAAAATGGGGAGTCTCCCACACTGATATACCAAGTAAAGAATAGTAAGATATAGAGTTGAACTCTGTCAAAGATAACTTTCTGCTCACATCCAAAAATGTCTCAAGATCCATGATATAGCTTTCTAAATGAGTCATGATGACATGGTTAAGATATTAGAGTCATATCATATTTTTCAATGAATTTTGGACTCAAATACCAACACACTAATCCATCGCAAAAGAGTATTACCGACAGAGAACAACTTTCGATAAACCAAGTAGACTTCCCATATAGTTGTTGCCATGTTGACATCAATGACAAAATAGGGAAAACCAACACAAACCATCCATAATACATGCACATTTTGCAAGGCTCTATAATCCCAACAATCTCCCCCTTTCACATTGATGGCAACATGCATGACAAACATTTTCAATATACTATAACTAAATACTCCCCTTATCAAAATTGTTCTCCACAAAAATGTTTTCTTTGTTAACCTCTACCTCTTCATCTCTTTATCTCTCCATCTCTCTATCTCTCCACCTTTTACATCAATGATAAAGGATGAGGTCTAGTATATATGTATATATGCATCAAAATGTAACAAAAAAATATGAACACAAAATTGAATTAACCTAAAGAAGAACCTTTGAGACTCTCCAGGATGACCTTCCATGACAATTTTCCTTCTTCCTATGAACCATTTGCACTTATAAGAGTCTTGTTTAATATCTCAATCTTATTTAAAGACTCTATACCATCTGCTAAAGTATTAGGACTAAGAATAATCTTTGATAATTCACTAATACTACCAAGAGCACTAGAAATAGGAGTATTCCTAAGATTAATCATGTCTTTGAGTGCCAAAAATTTCTTGATAGCTTATTTCCTTTGATCTCGCAGAGAAAATAATTTTTCCTAAAGCTACATAATGTAGGACCTCCTTCGATTATCTCTATCTTCTGCTAACTTGTATGTATCTTCCTGAGTTCTCATCCGAGAGTCACTCATCCTTATCTCATTTCTTATGTTTAGTGTACTTCCAAACCAATATAGGAAAAAAGAAAGAAATTCTTGTGCCTCTTCTTCACAACCTTGTACACTCTCCAATTCCTACATCACTCAAATATGTGCATTTGCACATTTTTCCTTGATATCTTCCAAATTTCTTTCGTCACACTTATTTCCAACATGCACTTAAACTCCAGAGATTTAGACCTTCAAAGAATTAATCATTCTTCTGAGATTCTCCACAACAGAAATAGATGAATCAAAATTAGAACCAGGAATAACCTTCTGCAATTCTTCCAAAGTTCTTTTGTTGGAAAAAATGACTCAAATCTACTGGTTTTATCTTCTCCTTGCAGATTATGTTTAAATCCTTCATCGATCTGACTTAAGTCGTGGGGTTCCAAGTTTTCCTAACCTAAGTCATGGGGTTCTAAATTTTCATAAGCTCCCTACTTAGTGACTTTGAGTTTCTCTTTGTTGTCGAAAATTTGTGTGTTTTGGGAACTTCACAACCTCCAGCCAGAGGTTTTAAAGTCTAGGTTTTCAGTGACATAGTGATCCCTTTGTTGTCGATGAGTTGTGGTTTTTGGGAACTTTGCAACCTCCGACCAGAGGTTCTGAATTTCAGGTTTTCAGTGACAGTGATCCCTTTGTTTTCTATGAGTCATGGGTTTTGGGAACTTCACAACCTCTGATTAGAGGTTATGAAGTGAAGGATACCATCCTTGATGTCAGTGAGTCATGGGTTTTGGGAGCTTAACAACCTCTGACCAGAGGTTCTAAAGTTCGGGTTTTCAATGACATAGAGACTTTGAAGCTGATATATGTAGGGACCACTTGGAGCAGTAAAGTGAATATAGAAGGGACATCCTGATAGGGTGATGTATTTTTTCTTGCTCATGGGTGTCTTTTTGGGACCTGACAGGATGTTGACGATGGTGGATCATGACAAAGGCCAATAGGTGATGATGACATGGAGGAAAAATGGCATGTGGGCCCATGTACTCGATGGACATCAGTTAGATTGTAATGAATATCTCTTTGATAGAGAAACATGGTGTTAGATGAATAACCCTAAGTTTGATGATAAATATTTTAACCACTTATTCGATGACCAGAATTAAATCTTGAATGATGGCATGTGGCTCGAGGTGAACAGGTAGCTTGTTGGTGAAGATAACAAGTATGGAAACCCTAAAGGGAGGCGATAGTCGATAGAGGCAGAGAGAAGAATCTCGAAGACTGAGAGGCTAAGCGGATATATGCCTGAAAGGCCGAGAGACCAATGCTTGGGCTAAGAGGTTGGGTATTTGAAAGAGAGAAGTCTCTCAAAGAGAGAGAGATGGTCAAGAAGGGTTATGCTACCGAATACTCTCCAAAATGGAACAAGATGTAAATATATTGTAAAGGCTTAGATCCTATAATTGTATTTGTAACTGTACTTTTGTTGTTGAATAATACAATTGTGATCTAGGCTTTTGGAGTGGGGTGTTGTCGCAATAGTGGTTTACACTTTCTGGGAGATCCTGATTTTTGTTGAAATCACATAATTTTATACAATATAATGATTTAAGTCTTTCAAATTTCCATTTAAAGGATTCCAATTGAAGAGGGTTTGATCAAGCCATCTTAGACCAAGCCCCCATGGATAAAACTCCACTAGTTTTAAACCATACCTATAATAGATTCTCCTTTACACCTATCAAAATGCTGATAAAAAACCACTTTTCATTTACCTTTTGGGAGATCAAATGAGTTAATTTAAAATTTATTTTTTGTAAGTATGTATTCCTTATTATAAGCTTCCAAAAAAGTATAATTTTAAGTAGATTAAATTAAATTATTATATTTATTTTTTATTTCTTGTGAATGTAGGTTTTTCACTGAAAATCAAGCTCTTTGTTCTACACATGTGGAAACATAGGAGATTATCAAAATAAAAATTTAAAAAATTGTTCTTGCTAGGTATTGATGTCCTTGATCCATTAATTTTTTTTATGTTTTATACGATCTGCCTATGTCTGAATTATAATTGGTTTGACTTAAAAACTTAATTAAGGAAAAAATATTTAATAAAACACTATGAAACCAAATGAACTAGTTAGATATCATAGTTACAAATCTAAACTCGAAAAAATTAGAATTTTATCCTTCATACAATTTTTTTTTTATGTTGTATATGGTGAGCATCACTCTTTAAAAATGTTGTTTACTGATAAAAACTAGTTTTTGAAGGAGATTCATAAAAGAGTGCAATTAGTTTCCAAAAAAATTCAAAAAAATATATTTACAATCTATAGACAAAACTTCACAAATCACTAGCTTGCATCATCTTCAAATTCCTCATGGTTTAGCCACTATAGGAGCCTAAAAGTGAAGATTTAGTTAAAAAAATTAGTTAAGTGTCTAGTTTGCCCAAAAATTGTAAACCAATATTGTGGGATCACCCAATGTGGGGTTTTTTTACCCATAAGTGTTTTCCCAACATATATATTTGTGTTCATGTTGTCTATTTCATCTTTCATGGTGTGAATGTTCTTCCTAGATGTGCTCAAACACGAACAAACAAGTGATCATTAGTCAAGAAACAAGTAAGAATTAAGCATTCCCTATGAAATTCATCTAAGCATAAGAACATTGAAAACAAAGTAGAATATCAAATAAACTACTAATGAAATACTATTCTAGTGCTCAAACCAGCATCCCATAGGGGGATTAGTGCTCCTTTGATGTGGAAAGAAGCCCTTTCCTAACCCCTTGATAAGCTTGATGATGGATGTGTGATGAAAAATGTATGAAATTGACTATAATCTAGCTAAATTGCTTGAAAATGATGAAAACTATGGAATGAAATTCCTATAGTGATAATGCTCTTCGTTGTGGATCTATATTGTGAAAATGATGCATCTATTAATAGAATCCAAGGATAAAAGAGTGAAGAATGGGGAGAATGCGGGATTAATAGCATGGTGCCACTTGTCAACATGCTAGTGAATCTTAGAGGAGATGTGCTCACATGTGTGAGCACATCTTGGGAGATGGGGTTTGTAATAAGAATGAATTCCAAGGTGGCTTGTGTAAGAGATATTTAAAGCCAAGGTGTCTTGTGTGAAAGAGCTCTTTAATGCCAAGGTGGCTCAAGAAAGAGGACAAAATTCCTTTGGGAGGGAAAAGTCAAGTGGGTGGAATATTCTAAGAATATGCCATTTTGAAAGAAAATAGAGTAATTAGTAAATAAAATAAATTGATTTACATGTGCAACTTGGTAAGTTGACCAAGGTTGACTTACCCTAGGGTCAAGTTAAAAGCTAGAGGAATGGGGGATTAGTGTTAGGAGATAATTAATTTAGGATTAATTAACTTAGGTAAAATTAGTTGATTTATGAAATTTGATTTAAATGTTTGGGTTTATTTAAATGAAATGAGAGGATCTTAAACCTTAGGACTTTAATTAAATAAATTATTTTATTTAATTAAAGGAAGAACATTAGGATTTTAATTAAATAAACTGATTTATTTAATTAAAAGAAGATGATGAAATAATCTAATAAAGTGTATTTCCTGATTTAAGGAAGAAATTTAATGAATTCAATTAATTAAATAAAGATTGTTCAATTAATTGGTTAGTGTGGAAGTGATTAAGGAAGAATTAGTGAACTAGTTAATCAAAATCAAGTCCATGATATCAATCAAGTTATTTTGAGTGTCTACATTTTTTCCCTCTTTGAAGCAAGGTACCTGTTGCGTTGGTTCAAATAATAACACTGGTGAGATCGAAATTCAAAAAAAATCTAATTTTTTTTAATGCCCCAGCGGACAAAAGTACACTAGTACAGTGCCCCCTTGAGAGATCGGGTGAGAAGTTTGATTTGAGATTTGATCTCATGACAAAGAGGTTCAAGATGGATGTATGGATGGTTAGACTAATAGAGCTATATGATGATGATGATGCAAGTGATATGAATTAAGATGATGAGAATAAAAGATCTATATTATCCTAAACATCTTAAATGATGATGCAATGCATGTGAGATGGATGATGTTACCTATTCGGATGATATGTATAAATATGCAGGATGTAGATGGTTTGTGGATGACATGATACCATGTTAGTGTGAAAGAGGATAGAAGAAATAAGATGATGAAAAAAGATCCAACAATTCTATGATTTTTTGAGACTTTATTAGAGATGATGATGAGTGATGATAATGTTTCGCTTATTAGGGATTGGGGATGCAAAGAGATTACTTTCCTTATCTTTGATAACACACATAGATATAATGCATAAAGGTACAAACACCCCGGATGATGTTGTATCTAGTGAGATGGACTTTGACTTGACAAATAGATAGGAGTATTCTTGTTCACACTTGACATACAAAAACCTTACTAGGATCTACTTCAGAAGTTTCAAACATCTCAGACCAAGACATAGAAAGGCATAACCTCTCAATGTAATAGTCAACAAGTTGTCCAAAACACCTTCCATACACACCTAATAAAACAAGTATTTATCGAGGTTATATTACAAGAACATCCAACAAGCACATCAAATAAAATATAAATATCAATGCCCCATTCCTTTCTCTCTAATTTGTTTTGATAGACATCATCGAGAGGTCATTGGATTGAGAGCAATAAGAAAAATCAACAAGACAAGGATCAAGTAAACAAACAAGCTAATGTTCTTCATACCAATAGCCAGGACTAAACTACGGTAATGTCTGATGCTGATGTCCATTGTAGCAAAGATGCATCCTAGGACATGATGTTATCAGATGATGGTGAGATTGCTTGGATGATGGGCTAGTGATACCAAGAGTTGACCAACCTATTTACCTACTAACCTAGACATAAGACCGTGATGTTGGAGTTCACACTTTCAAGTTTCTATACTTGTTTTTGATTGTGTTGTCGAAGGGTGAAGGTGAAAAATGATTTCTTATGAGAGGATGCTTATTGTGGATGAATGTTGAAACGAGATGGATGATTTTGGGTTTTTTGAATGTTTTTGGTATTTTGGAATGTTTTGATGCTATTTTTTTGGTATTTTTTAGATGTTTTACAAATGTTTTGATTTTAAAATTTTCCAATGTTTTTTGGTTTTTTTTGTGATTTATCAATTTTTTGGATTTTGTGTCTCGGGGACCCATCAATAATGGCCTTGCCTATGTTTAAGCTCAGAGACGATGTAGTTCGGATACCATGTTTTTGATGTTTTATGACTTTTTGACCTATTTTAGGATTTTGACATGTTTTGGACTTTTTTGGATTTTCACATGATTTTGATTATTTGGATATGGATGTGATGATATCAGTGCTCTGTATTTGGATTTTGTTGAAAACCAAGCTAGGGTTGATTGATCAGATTGATGGATTTGTGATGATAACATCATTAAGGATACACAACAATGTAAGGATAGTGTTAAGCAACATGAGGATTAGGAAGGATATCTTGAGATGATGATGGATTGGTTGGATTTTGATTGATCAGGATTTTGAAGCTTGATTTGGAACAAAATTATTTTGATGATATGATTTGACACTGAAGTGCAAGTTAGATGTGACTTATATTGATTGTTTAGATTGATGTTCGATGAAATCAAAATATGCCATGGGGTTGTGATTTCAATTTTTCGCTCACAAATGCTTTGACCAATTTGATTTCATTTTTTCCATTGTTTGGATCACCACATAAGTTGAAATATATAGATCAAGATTTATTCTCGAAGCAAGATGTAAATATCTACCCCCCAGTGTCTAGCAATGTGTAGATTGTCATGGGTGGATGATTGGATAGGTGTATGGATTATCTTGCAATAAGATAAGGTGTTTGAACAAAGGGTTTTCATTTGGATAGTGCTTCATGGCTTATTTAATGTTGGGTAGGATAGGATCAATAAAAATGACCCATGCCAATATTTTTACCATAAGAAAGTGTAAAGTGGACACCAAAAGTTTATCAAGATCAAGATAATGTAGATAGATGGTAATGGGTTGGATAAATGGTTCATGGATGGTTGGATTCATTATAGATAAGATGGAGGGAATGTTGTAGTTTATTATGGATGAGATAATATGCTTCCACCTAAAGTGGCACACGTAGATGTTTGATTCTACACATGACACCTATTTTCTAGGTTTTCATCATGGTACTTTCCCAAAGTCCCACCCATGTGGTTTTCAGTGGAGGACAATTTTTATCTTTACTATTTTCATGGTTTTCTAATTTTTTAATTTTTTTAATTTTTTGCTATTTAAATATTTTAAGCTCATGTTGAACCACCTGCTACTATTGATGTTGATGATTCTATCATAATGTGCTATCAATATCCTGCTTGAATTTGTTTCGCTAAAATATGTGCACTTGAATGCAAATTTTGAGAATTTTGTTATGCTTGCTAGTACCAAGGTTAACTTTATCTTTGTGTGCACATCGCAATAGAAGGCCTTCTAAATCCTTATGATGAAGGGTTGTTGACAATACATGGTCAATGTGAGAATTGGATATCATGCATGGAGGTGGTGATGGTGTTGTATGTTTATGAATAAAAGATTGATTGGTTGATAGTTTGGAACCTTTGACTCTCCAAACATGGCAAGATGAGAAATGATAGGTGGCTACAAAAGTGTGCACGGAATTAGGACTAACTACTTGATATAATTTGTACGTTGCTTTAGAAGCTTGATTTTTCCTTTGTGGACATCTTTGATGGATACTTTCCCCTTTTTTATTTTTTCCCATAGTTTCTTTGACTAATGGAGTTTGATAGGGATAATCATTCTTTGTATTCTTTGGTATCGATTTGTATTTGATTTTTCCTTCATGTTACTTTTGTTTCTTTGATAACATTCTTTGGGATTTCATTTAAATATTTCTTTTGATGTTGGTCCCACTTCATAGATGGGGTGATCGGTGGATGAAGATTCGTGATATGGCGGGTTGTAGTATTGGTATTGGTTTCATCATAAGGATTCTCCGTGCTCCCTATGTAAGTGTTTTCTTGAGATGAAGTTGCTCCCATTTTTATAAAGGTATCACTAATATGTTTAGATCCCTTACTTATCAAATAACCAAGACCTTGATACTTAGGATTTCCAATAATTTGCACTGGTTCTAGGATACCATTTTCATGTATACCTAATCCTTTTCCTTGATAATTCATATGTTGAAAATTTTTACTTGCAATAGGATATGATTTACCTTGGAAACGAGATGCTAATCCTTCTCTCCTCTGTCATGGATCTTCAAAGGTGATAGCTTCTTCATTGATAAAATAGCTTTCCCTAAAAGAGGTAAGTGATCCAAGTTTATTAGTGATAGGATCCTCCATAAGTGGGAAAACTTCTTGATTCATATCTTTGGCTTGATCTTGTGAAATATCTGATTTAATGCTTCTTCAAGAGGTATTGATGACTCAATTACCATGTAAAATTCTTCCTCGTGATTCATTTTTGATATGCCTTCACAAGATGTTTCTAATTCACAAATTTTGTAGAATCCTTTTTTATGACCCATTTTTGATACGTCTCTAGATGTTTCTATATCTTGATCATGTGTAAAAATGTTAAGAGTAGGAGACCCTTGTTCCTTGGTAATGATATCAAGAGTATGAGACTCTTGTTTTGAATGAAGATCATCTACATTTCCATCCAAATAAAGTGTCTCATGGGTTAATGGAGGAGTATGTGCTATATGGATATGATCATCATTTGACACATCTTGTATAGATAGGAGAGTGCCCATTAGATCATTGTAGTATTCTGGAGATACAAATTATTGATCTTAGTTAATGTTAGAATTTCTCTCAACATAATTTGGATCAAGTTCTTGACATGGTTCAATTTCACAAGATGGATTGCTTACAAAGGGTTCTTGGACATCATCCTTAGGCATGTGAGGTGGCTCAATATCTTGTTTATCTTTGAGTGGATTTGGATCAAGTGTTGAGTTGAGGATCCCTTCAATATCCACAACCATGAGGCTGAAGGATATCAATATGTCTTGGAAAGGACCATTGCTATATTTTTGTGAAAGATGATGATCATGCTTTGTAATAAACACTTGAGATATGTCCTCTAACTCATTAGGTAATGTAGATACATTGTCAACATGATCTGTTGGAAACAAGCTAAACTAAGATGGTGGTGAATCAATGCTATGAAAATTTTGACTTTATTAACCTTTATCTTCAAAGAATTAACAACATTCAATCATAATGCATAAACAGGAAAATAAACACAACACCATAACACCAAGATTTTTACGTGGAAACCCTATTAGAGGAAAAACCATGGTGGATGGCCAATTGACAATTATGATCTGAGTATACTCAAATGAAGATTAAAAAAGGGAAATGCACTTGCATTCAGGTGCACTACCTAGAGCTCATTGCTCAAAGGGAAGGCTCTCTTCCTTACAAAGAAAAAAATATTAAAACAATCTAAAAGTTTGAACTGAGAATATTAGCATCTACAAATGCCTGATTACAGTTCCGATTAAGTACAATAATAGATTTTCTGCCTTATAGACTGATTTTGTACTTCTGCTATGTTCTACTCATACACACAATACAAATATTCTATGTGGAAGTGAAAATCCAATTAATCGCTCTTCTTCTTTGCTCTTATTCACAATTCGCACCAATACACAACTCATACATCATACAAAATTATATGATTGATCTTATATATATCTGCAACATAGAATTCAATTACACTTTGTCTATCTCAATAGAATATAAAAATAATTACAACTGTCGGCTAGATCCATGATTAAATCTTTATGTGCATCCTCCAAATTTAGTTAAGACATAGAGGGGACCCAAAAAAACATGATCGAGCACAAAAACATTTAGTTAATTATTCCTTACACATTCATGACATAATATATTTATGAAGTTGGCTCCATTACAAGAAAAAATAGGAATATGCCAACCAGACCTCCTAACTTCCACATGAATTAATACAAGCCACTGTGCTTCAGAAGTAACAGAGATAATATTCCAAAACTCATTTCTTGAGATGCAAAACACAAAATAATAACCTAAAATCTTTTTATAGATCGATGAACATTATGCAATTGTATACTCTGTTATGCCTTATCAATCTTTAATCTATCTATCAGTATGATCAGATGATAGTGTATGTATCTAATCATTGATTTGCTTTGCCATCAATGACAACACTAAGTGATATTATAGTTTCTCTTTCCAACAATCACCGCCTTTGGCATTAATGGCAACACTTAGTGAAAAATGACTAAGTGTCAGATCAATACCAAGATAGACTACACTGCCTAATCCAAAATTCCAAAAATATAATTCTCCCCCTGAGATGATTAAGCATTTTTCACTCCACTCTTATCCCCCTTTGACATTAAGGAAAAGACAGGGATCACACACCAAAAATGGTTCAATCAAAATTGTTATGCAAAAAAATACTTCTTTAACTTACAAAAGCTAAAAGATGTTTGAAAAATATTTCTTCAACTGAATCAGGTTTGCGTCCCAAACTCTTTTGAGACTCTCCATGATTTTGATATGGTCACATATTAGATAAGATTGTGCCTCTACAAATTCTAAGTTGGTTGGATCACCAACAACCATAGAGTCCTCTCCTTCTTTTAGAGCACTTGACAATATGTCAATCTTTGGACAAAATTTCCCTCTAAGTTCACATGTTCTAGCAATGATTTTTTTGTTTTCATGTTCCAAGATTTTTATCTTATCAAGCAAAGACATTACTTCATCTTCTTTTTTTCCAATAACACTAGATAGAGGATCAAATCCTTCATAAATGGTGCTTAACTATTTTTCTAGATATTTCATCTTCTTCTCATTTGCTTCAGTGAACTTTGAAAAAGACATACATGCTTTGTAGATCTTACCACCTTCTAATAAAGCATTTTGTAAATTATTTATACATGTGGCTAAAACAGTTTTATCTTTGGAAATCAATACCTTCAATCCACTAAACCTTTTAGCATCAAATTATTTTTGTACTTTCACCATAGCAGATTTTTCTAGTATCTCAAAATGACTACTCATTGAGTTGATAAGATTTTTCAGTTCACCGGATGAAGATATTTTGGAAAAACAAGGACAGACAACTGAGAGGGGGGGTGAATTAGTTGTTACAGAAATTAAACTTATTCAACCTTAAACAACTTTTAATCTTAGATCTGATAATTAACAGTGAAAGCATAAATCAACAACACATCAGAGACACATGAACACCAAGATTTTTATATGTGGAAACCTTGTTAGGGGGAAAAACCATGGTGGATGTTAGTCCACAAGATTATACCCTGTTAGAAGTATAATGAAAGAAATGAATAGGGAATGCACATGCATTCAGGAACACTACTTAGAGCTCATTGCTCAAAGGGAAAGCACACTACCTTACATAAGACAATCAGAATAAATCAATCTAATGAGGTTGAACTAAGAAATTAGCTTCTACAAAAGCTTGATTATAGTTCTTGTTAGGCACAAAAACACTTCTTCACACTTTTCTCAATCTCCTTCACAATCTTCTCTACACTCGAATGATACGATCTTTATTCACACATATCTTGCATATACTTCACATAAATTCACCGAGCATAATCTAAGCATAATTTTAAATGAGTACAAAATTGCTCTTATATATCTGCTACACGGACTTGCATCATCAACTCTGTCGGCCAAAATAAAGAATAAATTATAGTTGTTGACCTCAATACATTAACAAATCTTAATGCACACCAACCTAAATCAACATCCTCGAACATACCAAACAATAAAATATTAATCCATAAGTATCCTTAACATGCTACCACCATCATGTCGGCCAAGAACATGAAAATTTGAAGCACACAAGGAAAAATATTCAATCACAAACATGCTGATCAACACGGACATACCAAAATGATAGAGCATGATCTAGAAACATCATTGAACACCTCAGAAATATACACAACAACTCAATTCACTAGAATTGCAATCTCATCTTCCAGAAACTGAATAACTGTAGGAACACAAAATTCATAACTTCCTTAATTATTGATGCGTACGACTGAAACTTTTAGAAAACATTCTAGACAAGCTCAGTAACAATCCCTTTAGTGTGTGCCTCCTGATCATGAATGTACATACATTTTCATCACTTTGACCTTCTCAACTTCACTGTCTTCCTGCAATATATTTATTACAATTTTCTCAATATCCTTGACATATACAACCTTCAAAATCACCAATGCTAATAGTGTTGACATCAATGACAACCACATATCAGCAACACAACCACAACATCCAATAATCTCCCCCTTTGGCATTGATGGCAACACATGATATGAAAAATAATACCATCAACACAACGGGTTGTTCACATACTTATTTCCCTTTGATCTATAGTTCTCCTCTCATAGCTCTTCTCTCCCTTTCTTGACTCTTCTCCCCCTTCAATATTTTTTCACATTGTTCTTCTCCCCCTTTGACATCAATGGAAAAGGTACACATGCTATGATCATCTAAATCATTTGACTACTCCCCTTGAGTAGCAACCACCACAATATCAATTTGAAACAAGATCTGACTGTAAGTCCATAGATTGATGCAAAGACTTCCATCTTAGTTCATATTAGGAGGGGAAATCACCCCTAACTTGCCTCTCAGCTACTCAAAAGTATCCTTAGGAAATGGTTTAGTAAATATATTTGCAATTTTTTCCTTTATAGGCACATATTCCAATCTGACCTCTTTATCACTCACCTTGTCTCTCAAAAAGTGATACTTGATAGATATATTTTTTTCTTTGAGTGTAGCATCAAATTCTTAGAAATGTCTATGGAACTTGAATTGACACAAAATATAGAAATTGGTTCATCATACTCAATTTTGATGTCTCTTAGCATCTGCTTCATCCATAACACTTGAGTACAATTGTTTGCAACAACAATATATTTTTCCTCAGAAGTAGATAAATAAATGGAATTCTATTTTTTACTTAGTCAAGACATCAACTTCTTTCCCAAGAAGAACACACGACCACTTGTGCTTTTCATGTCATTTACATCTCTTGCCCAATCTGCATCTGTAAAGGCATTTAGAGTAAGATCATCATCCTTTGGATACTATAACCCAAATTCAACTATTCCTTTCAAGTATCTGAATATTCTCTTTATTGCAGTCACATGTGATTCCTTTGGATCAGCTTGATATCTAGCAACCATGCAAACAAAATTCATAATGTTTGTTCTTGTTTGAGTCAAATATATAAATCCACCAATCAATAAACTATATCTTATTTAATTAGCTTTAGGAGAATCATCATTCTAAGATAATTTGCATCTGATTACCATGGGTGTACCAACTGGATTTGCATCTTCCATGCCAAAAAATTGAGTAACTCTCTCACATATTTAGATTGAGAATAAAGATTCTATCATCTAACAGAGTAATTTGCAATCCTAAAAAGAATTTTAATTCTCCTATCATTAAAATTTTAAATTCACTTTTCATTTCATCAACAAATTTCATGCACAAGTCATCATCACCTTCAAAAATAATGTCATCAACAAAGACTTCATTGATCTACTCTGTATCTTGATCTAGTTTGAAATACAAATTGTTATCAGTAGTACCTTTATTGAATCCAAGCTTCAACAAGTATTTATCCAGTCTTGCATACCAAGCTCTAGGGGCTTGTTTGAGTCCATATAGTGTTTTCTTCAACCGACACACTGTTGGTGTTTAAAAATGCAACCTAGCTAGGATGTGTAATTCTCTACGAGGTAGCCAACCTCTATATTAAATAACCACAAAGGCTAGTGGCCAACTGATAGGAAATGGAATGGATACACATTTCCCCTGCACTTCAGGCTCTATAAGACCTAGGGGGGTAACCCTTTAGCAACATCAAACAATCTAGACACACAACTAACATGATATTTCTTAATAGATTATGCTCTCACATAATTGTTGAGAAACTTAAAATATCACTTAACATTGGCAAGATATTGAATGAATTTCATCAACCAGCATGGAGAACATGACAAACACAACTCAACAAAACAGATTTGAAATAGTTTTTTATTTAAAGAGTTGGGACCAAACTGAAAATAGCAGAAACATGATAATGGATCAGTGCCATAAAAATGGGCTATGGATTCATATAACTAGCATTCATCTTTTAGTGTTGAACATGCTCTGAAGGTCTTGCAAATGTTGTCACATTATGACAATGAGACCATTGTAGTTTTCTCTGATAATTCTACTTATAAATCCACCTGAAACATAACACTCTTGTCATATTTGTCAAAGCAATTATACTATCCCTGAACAATAGGCAATAATAAAAGCAACTTGTGCTTTATTAAAGTAATTACACCATTGATAGAACATAAGGCAACAACAAATGTAGCTCAAATGCAGCAAATTTGCATGAACAGACTCAAATAATTTTATTATTGAATCCAAAATAGCATTACAATTCAACCATGGAGACAATTATCAGCTAAAATAAACATAACAGAACAATTCAGAACATACACTTTCAGATTAAAACTGACTAACAGTCATATTTCCCCCTAGCTTTACAATCTACCCATAGCTTCTACCTAACTTGCAGAGCTTTCAAAAATTGGAACCTCTTTTTTAATTGAGAAGAGAAAAGAAGATATATAAAATAGAAGGAAATAGGAGCAACCCTAAATTTGATCTGGAATTGCCATCTGGAAGCTCCATTTACCGTTGATCAACTAAAAAGAATATCTCCTATTCTTCCTCTATAGCAACAAACATATTCCCTCAAAAAATGCTTCAACTCATCATTGCTTAGTAACAGAAAATCAGCCCATGTGGAGATTCAATTATTTTCCCCAGCTGCAAAATATCTCTTTTCCTGTGCACAAACTGTTTCTGTTTTTGCTCTTTATTTTGTGCAGCAACACTTTAGCAAATAATGAACTTTTGTTTTCAAAGTGAATAAATTCACTTGTCCAATGAAAATATTAAAATATTTTTCAACATTATCTCAGTTCATTTTATTTGTAGCACATTACTTCCTAGCAAATAAAATATTTGCACAGTGAATACATATTCACTTGTAAGTTCTCCACATATCCAGACCATTTTAAAATATTTTCCTCTTATTTTACACATAGTTGGGGAAATAAAATTTGATCCATGCCCGTGAAAATAATATAACTTTCTTTCCACGATATTCATTTTCACCCATGTGAAAATAAGAGTCCCAACCGTTACTCTCATTTTGTTTTACTTTAATATTCACCCAATTGCATCTTGGACTTTAAAGAAAAACCTACCCATGTCGTTAATACTTACCTAAGTACGAATTTTAAAATCAAATGTTAGATTTTAATTTATTCCCCACATTCACTTGAAAGATTGTATAATAAAGGAGGGACCTTTAATATTTTATGGGCCACTAAAATCCTCATGCCAAGTCCCTCAATCTCGCAAGCCTCACACATCTTCTGCATATGTCATCATTATTGTTGCGAGGTATGCAAGGTTTTCCCTAATACCTCTTTGTTGTTTGCTCATTTTGAGCAATGCTCACCCTCTGCAACCTCCACTTCTTGTTCTTTGTACCAACCTGTTCATTTGGCTTGACCCCTCAATACTTGGCATCCACATTGCTCCATCGAGCTTCATGCTTGCTTGGTGCACACCTTATATTGATCTCCCAACTGCTCACGCCATTTGCACTTTGATGGATGCCTATATCTCTTTCTTTGGCATAGGCCTTGAGATCCATTTGTTCCTCAAGCTATGAGGGGTGTATACAACCTATTCCACAACTCCAAACTATGCCCCTCCTTATTTCCTGACCTGGCCGCACCCCTGTAAACTTGCATTTTCCTACTCCAAGCCATGCACCCTCCAACTACCCTTCTCTTAACTAGTTGTGTCCCTCATACAATGGTTGGATGCATTTTACTTCAAAGCTTCTAAGGGATTTTAAATGAATGCACTTGTGTTTCCTCCATCGAGCTCCTTACATCGATCTCCCTGCAACATGAGTCCTTCCATTTGCTTGAAGGTTTCAAACGCCTTTTTCAACATATTTATTTTGTGAATAGCTTACAAGTCTTATTCCTTCATTTTCTTCAAAAAGCTTGAGCCCCTTATGGTTGTTATTGGCATTTCACTTTGTAGTGGGATCATTTCAAGTCATGCCATACTTAAAATATCTCATGTAGCCTTTTCAAATTATGTTGCATTATTCATTAATTCCTCCTCACTGCTTGGTCGCTTATCTTTGTTTCAAAAGTTGTTGTCCATTCTTGTGTAGGGTGTGCACCTTACCCATGCTTCAAATTTTATTGCACACCTATCTTTCATTTCTATTTCATAGTGACCACCTCTAGTTGGTGATGGTGCTCAATTTTGCAGCAAAAAGAGCTCATAATCTTCAACCAAGATGCCACAATAGCATTTCCACATTCATTTTTAATTATCCACCATGTTGGCTCGTTCCCCGTTCCCCCAAAGGATGCTCAAAATATTCTATCATTGACATTGCTACCAAACTCCATAAGAAGATGATCTGTGACAAAGAGGGATTGTATGAAGATAAAACTTTCCATTTTGAATCTTGAAGGCAAACAATTCCTCAATGGTGGAAAGCATGTAGGGTCCCCATGTGGGCCTGACTAAAAAAAAATTATTTTGAAACAAATTTTGAGCTCAAATTGACTCAACGCTGCTTCTAAGTACTTCTGAAGTTTAAAAAACGAATTGGGTCTTCATCAGAAACTATTTTTTGTCCCATTTGGAAAATGTGCAAAACTGGCCAAGTTGCCTCTGGAATCGGCCTTGAAAATTGGGCAAACGACCTTGTGAAAAATGAGAAATTGCAAACATGCATACACTTGATCTGAGAATATAGTGAAACAAACAGCTCAGAGAAATAAATCATGAGGTGAAATATATTAATCGACAAATGTGCTCAGTCAGGCTTTTCTGGAACAACAATTCTGAACCAACACAAACTGACCCAATTGCCAATTTGTAAAAATAGTGAACCAACTCCTGGCAAACTACCATCAGACACGGTGGAACATTAAGATACCCTGAGCATGTGTCCAAAAGGAATTTCCCTAAAACAATGTTGATCAAAAGATATTGACAGTCAAAGTTGGCCTCTCAGAAAGGCTGTTAGGAATGCAGCTACAAAATAGAACAAACTGCATTTGGTTTCGATCTGCTAAAAATTGCAAATTAGATCATGAGGTTCTAAAAACTGACACCTGAGATCATTTTGATATGGGGAACATGGAACAACATTCATTTTTTCATGAAATTCAATAGGTTGCGAAATCCAAGCTCAAACAGGAGGCAACTTTGTAGAACTGAATGTCTACAAACAACAAAACAATGCAAAAACCCTCCAGCTTCACTTTTTGAAACTATGTCAAAACTTATCATGGGAAGTTGAAAACTTACACAAAAGTTCACATATGTCAACCAAATATGTCCGCGGATGGGTTTTGCACGACAATCAATAAGTTTCAAAATTACAAGCCTCCAAAGTGGGTTACTCGAGATTGATTTGTCAGGTGCACCTCTAAAAGTGCAGAGACAAAATTTTGAAATAGGCATCTCAAATCTACAAAATTTGAGAGTGCCAACAGTGGCTCCGACTGGGGATGTCTACCCCCTGTGGGCATAGCAAGATTCTAGATCTCTGGGGAGAGTAGACCAAAAGTTGAGTCCAACAGGTACCCTCAAACTGCTCCCCTATTCAACTTTATTTTTCAACTTCATCTAGTGACCCTGGGTCACCAAATGAAAAAATGAAGATCAAAATTTACCTCTGTCATACAACAATAACATAAGTGACTCTTTTCTCACAAGCAGAAAAATGTGATGACCACTGAAATTCGCCTGATTACAAACACAACCATTGACATTTCTCACAACTTTTCTAAGCATAAAACTGCCAATATAATCTATGTCATTCTTCATTGTATAATCAGTCAGAAACTACAAAATTTCATCATCACATAACATATGTGTGTTACATTCATCATATGAAATATGCTCAAATTGAAAATAACATTTCCTATTATTTATCTCATTGTCATGTTCTATAAAAATACCTTTCAGCTGAACTAGAAACTGAAAAGGTTCAAATTCACCCAAGTAGCTGGCATCATGATGCTCAACCTTACCTACAACACCTATTTCAAATGTAAAATAGTCATAAGAGGTGCCCTCGAGGAGTTCATCAATGTGTTCTTTTGTTTGTGAAAGACCACATTCCAACCATGCGTGAAATGCATCATTAGAACTCTCATCAAAGAGTGGATTATTTCTCCACCTATAGGTTTCATCATTTCTCATATCTAGTGAAGATGGAGGCTCATCAAACAATGGATTTTCCATTATATTCATTTTTGACATAAGAGTCTTAGCCTCCTCAGCATGAATGTCCAAATCCTTAAAGTCATCATTGCACTCAAACTCGTTGCAATCACTAGAAGAGCGAGTAGACACATCTTCAAATTCATTCCCATCCTCAAATTGTTCAGTACACATCTGAAATTTCTGCCATATCCACATAATCTGGGAGTGAAATCAGATCCTCCACATCTTGCATACTAGCATTATCCTCATCTAATATAAAAATTTCCAAGTCTACTTCATTCAAGCTATTATGGCCAGCATAAGAAAAATCAGCATGATCACCATTATGAGTTGAATGTGCATGAACATGCCCCATGGTACTAAGCTCAATATTGATGAAGCTTTCAACCTTGGTTATATTTTAATCAGGACTACACGGTTTTAGCACACTAAATAATGAATACATTATCTCATTATCACTCTTATCTTCAAAAAAATTACCAAATTCACTAGAACCACAGGACTGCAGATGGACACTCTATGTGATCTCATCACTAGAACAACTAGTAGTTTCATTACATGGTGTGATATGCCAAGCATTTGCAACTGTTTTCATCTTTGTTTCACATAAACAGTTATGAGTAGCAGAAGCATAAACGGGTTTATCATCTTCATCACCATTCCCATCACCATGTTCATGATCAGCAAATTGAACACACAAATGTTTGTGTTCAAAGTCTTCATCATTGACAAAATCAACATACTCCATTAATGAAAAATCTGAATTACATTCCAAGTTTGCATCAAATGCAATTGGATCCTTTACTTGTGGACATGTGACTTCATAAGCAATCATGTGCTTACATTCTTGAGGTGAAGAAAGTTCCTCCATATCATCATAAGGGAATTCATAGTCATCAGAAAGACAATCGATCTGGCTATCATCTTCATCCTCATCACAAAAAATATCATCACCATAAAGACCATGCTCAGATTCTTCAGAGTGAGCGATTGAACTTTCATCTTCAATGTCTTGTTTACTGACTTGAGAAAGAAGGTCATCATAAATAGTATCATCTTCATTGACTGAAACATGACATGGAATGATGACCTTCATCTCTTCTATTCCTTCATCATTCAAGGTATTACAAGAAAAAATTTCATACATAGTTATTTGTTCATCATACCATGCATCTTCCTCTTCATTACCCTCTTGACAAGAACTTTTACTAGCTGATCCATGAGTTCCCTTTTCTTGAGGTGTGTTAGGATGATCAACACTTACAACCCTATGTCCTTTCATCATTGAAAACCTCAAATTATTTTCAATGTCTATAGGCACCTGATATGATTGGAGCAGGGTTGTAGGCTCTTTATCCCTCAACAGATAACTCATATTTTTGTCAAATGCTCCCAGGTATATGACCAAACATTCAACATCATTTTCCCTTATGTTCTCTGAGATCTCTCTTATGATCATTGAAAATCTGAGATTAAAAGATGGGACTAACTCATATTTTCCTTTCTCCATGTTCATGAATCTTTTCCTTATCAAAACAGGGTTAATCCTTTCTCTAAACTATTCCATGAACACTACCTTGAGCTCTTCCCATGAATGAATAGAAGAGGCTGGTAAATAAGATAACTATTCTCTTGCATCTACTCTCAAGGACTGAACAAATAGTCTCATGATCACATCCTCGTGATCAATCTCATAATCATCCATCAAATTTGTGAACTCTTGGAGATGTTTGTTTGCTGATTCTGACCTATCACCAATGAACCTTGGTAACTTATTTCTAACTTTAGCTGGAATGTCATTTGGGTAACCACTAAGGCTATTTAAATTGATAGCTCTGTACCTTCCAGTGCTGAAACCTTTTTGACACTCTGGCTAGGACTGATCACAAACCATAGTTCCATCCAGAACCATACTAGGGTGCATATATTGAGGCATCTTGATATGCCCTTTTCAAATTTTACATATCAACTTTATAGTTGATCAATTATTGCCCTATTTCTACCTTTCATAAAAATCTTAGAAAACCATAATGCATGATTCAAATTCATTTACACATAAGATCTATTTAGTGGGAAAATTTAAAACAAACATACTTCTCCAACAAGATACATAGGCTGCAAATTACAATTCAGAAGTATGCAAACAGAGTGTTACTATTCTTTCCCTCTATTAGTGCTAATCACTCGATAGGGAACCAAATTTTTTCCTAAACTATTCAAATATGGTTTTCATACAGAAATTTCTTTAAAACCAAAAATGAAGAATACCTGAGAACTTTTGCAGCTGCTGCAAATTATCTTTCTAACCAGAAATTTTTGTAGATCTAGAACTTTCTTTAAATTTTAACAAGTTCAATCAATAGAGTTTCCACCTCTTTTCACAGAGGACTGAACTTCAAGCATAATGAAGTTCTTTTATAGTTAAACTTCTTTCTGAGTTCCTTTCCACCAGCAGAGCACCATAGATTACAAAACTTTCAGGTTCACTGCAACAAATTCTTCTCCAAGGCTGAAATCCTTCAAGCTTGAACAAATTCAGAATGAAAAATAATTTGACTCTTAAGGCTAGATTCTGCAATTAGAATTTTCTCAAATTCTCCCCAGTAGAGTCGCCATTCTGTTGGTGTTTAAAAATGCAACCCAACTAGGATTTGTAATTCTCTAAGAGGTAGCCAACCTCTATATTAAAGAACCACAAAGGCTAGTGGCCAACTAACAGGAAATGGAATGGATACACATTTCCCCTGCACTTCAAGCTCTATAAGACCTAGGGGGGTAACCCTTTAGCAACATCAAACAATCTAGACACACAAGTAAATGGATATTGCTTAACAGATTATGCTCTCATAGAATTGCTGAGAAACTTAACTATCACTTAACATTGGCAATATATTGAATGAATTTCATCAACCAACATGGAGAACATGACAAACACAGCTCAGCAAAACAGATTTGAAATAGTTTTTGATTTAAAGAGTTGGGACCAAACTGAAAACAATAGAAATATGATAATGGACCAATGCCATAAAAATGGGCTATGGAGTCATATAACTAGCATTCATCTTTCAGTGTTGAACGTGCTCTGAAGGTCTTGCAAATGTTGTCACATTATGACAATCAGACCAGTGTAGTTTTCTCTGATAATTCTACTTATAAATCTACCTGAAACATAACACTCATGTCACACTTGTCAAAGAAATTATACTATCCCTGAACAATAGGCAATAATAAAAGAAGCTTGTTCTTTATTAAAGAAGTTACACAATTCATAGAACAAAAGGAAACAACAAATGTAGCTCAAATATAGAAAATGTGCATGAATGGACTCAAATAATTTTATTATTGAATCCAAAATAGCATTACAATTCAGCCATGGAAACAATTATCAACTAAAATAAACATAATAGAACAATTCAGAACATACACTTTTAGATTAGAATTGACTAACAGTCATATTCCCCCCTAGCTTTACAATCTACCCATAGCTTCTGCCTGACTTGCGGAGCTTTCAAAAATTGGAACCTTTTTTTTTTTAGAAGAGAAAAGAAGATATATAAAATAAAAGGAAATAGGAGCAGCCCTAAATTCGATATGGAATTTCCATATGGAAGCTCCATTTACCATTGATCAACTGAAAAATAATATCTCCTCTTCTTCCTTTGCAGCAACAAACATATTCCATCAAAAACTACTTCAGATTATCATTGCTCAGCAACAGAAAATCAGCCCATGTGGAGATTCAATTATTTTCCCCAGCTGCAAAATATCTCCTTTCCCATGTACAAACTGTTTCTATTTTTTGCTCTTTATTTGCTGCAGCAATACTTTAGAAAATAATGAACTTTTGTTTACAAAGTGAATAAATTCACTTGTCCAGTGAAAATATTAAAATATTCTTCAACATTGTCTCAGTTCATTTTATTTTTAGCACATTACTTTCTAGCAAATAAAATATTTGCACAGTGAATACATATTCACTTATAAGTTCTCCACATATCGAGACCATTTTAAAATATTTGCCTCTTATTTTACACATAGTTGGGGAAATAAAATTTGATCCATGCTCATGAAAATAATATATCTTTGTTTCAATGATATTCATTTTCATCCATGTGAAAATAAAAGTCCCAACAGTTACTCTCATTTTGTTTTACTTTAATATTCACCCAATTGCATCTTGGACTTTAAAGAAAAACCTACCCATGCTGTTAACACTTACCTAAGTAAGAATTTTAAAATCAAATGTCAGATTTTAATTTATTCCCCACATTCACTTGAAAGATTGTATAATAAAGGAGGGACCTTTAATATTTTACGGGCCACTAAAAACCTCATGCCAAGTCTCTCAATCTCGCAAGCCTCGCACATCTTCTACATACATTATCATTATTGCTGCGAGGTATGCAATGTTTTCCCTAATACCTATTTGTTGTTTTCTCATTCCTGAGCAATGCTCACCCTCTACAACCTCTACTTCTTGTTCTTTGTGCCAACCTGTTCATCTGGCTCAACCCCTCCATACTTGGCATCCACATTGCTCCATTGAGCTTCATGCTTGCTTGGTGCACACCTTATACTGATCTCCCTACTGCTCGTGCCATTTGCACTTTGATGGATGCCTATACCTCTTTTTGTGGCACAAGCCTTGAGATCCATCTATTCATCAAGCTCTGAGGGGTGTATACAACCTATTCCACAGCTCCAAACCATACCCCTCCTTGTTTCCTGACCTGGCCACACCCCTGCAAACTTGCATTTTCCTGCTCCAGGCCACGAACCCTCCAACTGGCCTTCTCTTAACTGGTTGTGTCCCTCATACAATGGTTGGATGCATTTTACTTCAAAGCTTCCAAGGGATTTTCAACGAATGCACTTGTGTGTCCTCCGTTGAGCTCCCTGCAACATGAGTCCTTCTTCCATTTCCTTGAAGGTTTCAAACGCCTTTTTCAATATATATTTATTTTGTGAATACCCAGCAAGTCTTATTCCTTCATTTGCTTCGAAAAGCTTGAGCCCCTTATGGTTGTTACTGGCATTTCACTTTTTAGTGGGATCATTTCAAGTCATGCCATACTTAAAATATCTTATGTAGCCTTTTCAAACTATGTTCCATTATTCATTAATTCCTCATCACTGCTTGGTCGCTTATCTCTATTTCAGAAGTTGTTGTCTATTCTTGCATAGGGTGTGCACCTTACCCATGCTTCCAATTTTATTGCACACCTATCTTTCATTTCTATTTCATAGTGACCACCTCTAGTTGGTGATGGCACTCAATTTTGCAGCAAAAAGAGCTCATAATCTTCAACCAAGATGCCACAATAGCATTTCCACATACATTTTTAATTATCCACCATGTTGGCTCGTTCCCTCAAAGGATGCTCAAAATATTCTATCAATGACATTGCTACCAAACTCCATAAGAAGATTCTCTATGACAAAGAGGGAGTGTATGAAGATAAAACTTGCATTTTGAATATTGAAGGCGAACAATTCCTCAATGGTGGAAAGCATGTTGGGTCCCCATGTGGGCCCGACTAAAAAAATAAATGTTTTCAAACAAATTTTGAGCTCAAATTGACTCAACACTACTTCAAAGTACTTCTGAAGTTGAAAAAATGAATTGGGTCTCCATCAGAAACTATTTTTTGTCCCATTTGGAAAATCTGCAAAATTGGTCAAGTTGCCTCTAGAATCAGCCTTGAAAATTGGGCAAACAACCTCGTGAAACAATGAGAACTTGTAGACATACATACACTTGATCTAAGAATATAGTGCCAAAAATGGCTCAGAAAAATCAATCACGAGGTGAAAGATATTAATCGGCAAAGTTTCCCAGTCAGGCTTTTCTAGAACAGTAGCAGTTCTGAACCAACACAAACTGACCTAATTAACAATTTGTAAAAATAGTGAAAAAACTCCAGGTGAACTACCATCAGACACAGTGGAACATTAAGATACCCTGAACACGTGTGCAAAAGGAATTTACCTAAAACAATGTTGGTCAAAAGATACTGACAGTCAAAGTTGGCCTCTTAGAAAGGCCGTCAGGAATGCAGCTGCAAAACATAACAAAATTCATTTGGTTTCGATTTGCTAAAAATTGCAAATCAGATCATGAGGTTCTGAAAATTGACACCCGAGATCATTTTGATATGAGGAACATGGAACAACATTTGTTTTGTCATGAAAGTGAACAAGTTGCGAAATCCAAGCTCAAACAAGAGGCAACTTTGCAGAACTGAACGTCTGCAAACAACAGAATAGTGCAAAAACCCTCCACCTTCACTTTTCGAAACTATGTCAAAACTTATCGTGGGAAGTTTAAAATTGACATGCATGTTCACATATCTCAACCAAATATGTCTACAAATGGGTTTTGCATGACCATCAATAAGTTTCAAATTAGAAGCCTCCAAAGTGGGTTAATCGGGACTGAGTTGTCAGGTGCACCTCTGAAAGTGCAGAGACAAAATTTTGAAATAGGCATCTCAAATCTGCAAAATTTGAGAGTGCCAACACACACCATGTCATTTTCATCAGTTAATTGAAATCCATCTAGTTGCTTAACATAAACTTCTTCTTTTAACTCACCATCTAGAAATGTTGACTTCACATCCATTTGATATAATTTGTAGTTCTTGAAAGTAGCATAACCAAGAAATAACCTTACAACTTCAATTCTATCAACAGGGGCAAAATTTTCTTCAAAATCAATACCTTCCATCTATGAGTATCCTTTACATATCAATCTTGCTTTATTCCTTATCACTTCACCTTGTTCATTCAATTTATTTCAAAAGACCGATTTGGTTCCAATCACATTTTTGTCTTGAGGTCTAGGAACAAGTATCCATGTATCATTTTTCTCTATCTGCATCAATTCTTATTTCATTGCTTCCATCCAATATTCATCTTTGTATGCTTCATTGACATTGCTAGGCTCAGTCTTGGATATCAAACAATATTCTTCTATAATTCTTCTTCTAGTTTACACATCTTTGTTCTTGTCTCCTATAATATGACTTTCATAATGACTTTGTTTTACATACCTTGGAGTTTTGGGTTCTGTTCTTTCTTCTGCATTTCCATTGTCTTCTTCTTCATGATTTTCTTGATTCACCAGAACACTTTGAGTTTGGTTCTATGTTTGTACATTCTTTCCATTATTAGTACTATCCTTTTGGTCATCTGAGTCATATCTGCAATACCTGGATGATCTTTCAATATCCTCATCGACTCTAAAATTTTTGCTCTCAACTATTTTATTCAATATTTATTGTAACACCAATAGGCTTTTCTCTTAGTAGAGTATCCAAGAAATATTCCTTCATTACTTATAGCTTCAAACTTTCTTATATCTTGATCTCTTTTAATATAACATCTACTTCCAAAGATTTTGAAATACTTGATAGTAGGTTTATAACCAAACCATAGCTCAAAAGGAGTCTTACCAGAATTACTATTGACATTCACCTGGTTGATAGTATACACAACAATGCTTATAGAATCTCTCCATTAGAAATGAGGAACATTACCTTCCAACATCATAGTTCTGGCAGCTTCTAAGATTGTTATGTTCTTTCTCTCAACAACTTTGTTCTGTTGTGGGGTCCGGGGAGTAGATAACTATCTTGTTATTGCATGCTCTTCATAGAATGAATCAAACTCCTAGGAAGTGAATTCACCACCTCTATCTGATCTTAGAAATTTTATCTTCAAACCTGTCTTAGTTTATGCCAAAGCTTTGAATTTTTTGAATTTCTCTAATGCCTCATGTTTTTCTCTTAAGAAAGCAACCCAAACCATTCTAGAATAATCAACAATAAGCAACATAAAGTACCTTTCTTCTTATAGACTTCTGATTTTGGATGGACCACATAGATAAGTATGTACCAAGTCCAGTACTCCATTGGAATGATGTTGTTTTCTCTGAAATGAAATTCTTTTATGTTTTCCCATCTGACATTCCTTGCATATAGTGTTAGTAGGATTCACTAGCTTAGGTAGATCTTTGACTACTTGTGTGCAGCTTACTTTGACAATGTTATCAAAATTCACATGACACAACCTTCTATGCCATAACCAACTTACGTCAACTTGAGCAATCAAACAACTTTCACTAGTATCATTCAAGTGAAAAATATTACCTCTTGTCTTTGTACCTAAAGCAATCACATTTCCCGAGCTTCCCAATATCCTGCACTTACCATCTTTGAACTGAAGATTGTAACCTTTTTCAACCATTTGTCCAACACTCAACAAATTATGCTTCAATCCTTTAGCATAAATAACATCATCAGTATTGCATTTTCCACCAAGATAAATAGTGCCTTTGCCACAAATCACACCAACATTGTTATCTCCAAATCTTATAACACCATCATCATACTTTTCCAAGCTTAGAAACTTGCTTTTATCACCAGTCACATGATGTGAACATCAGCTATCAATCACCCACATCCTTCTCATCAATTCTGGCTACAAGAGCTTTCTTAATATTTTGATTACTAGTCGAGTCAGTGGACACCAGAACATTTTCCTTGATAGCAATGAATACCCATTCATCTTCATTTCCAGTTTCTTTATCAGATTCATCATCAATAACTCCTTCTTCAACATAATAACATTTCTTTTCAAATCTAGTCTTATCAAGTTTATACTTAGAGACTCTTTCACGACATCTTGATGCAAAATAACCTGTCTTACTACAAGAGAAACATTTAATAGGAAGATTTCCTTTGTACTTACCTTGTCCTTTGGCTTCTCTTTTCACAATCAGTGCTTCCAGTTCTTCTAGCTATCATTCTTCATCTTCAATCAGTTTCATCTCTTCTTCATACTTGAATGTTTTTTCTGGAACTCTCTCCTGGATCATATCTTTGTTGGCTTTTTCTGGATATAGTAGCTTTGAATGCAAACTGTCTTAGGAAAGGATTCCCCAAATTCACTCAACTCAAAGGCAACAATTTTTCCAATCAACATGTCTCTTGTCACATTTGTTACTATCCCAAGTTCTTCAATAGCATGAGCTTTTGTTTTGTAAGAAGTAGGCATAGATCTAAGTATCTTAGCCACAATATCATCTTCTTCCAAGGTTCCACCAATGCATCTAATGTCCATCACTAATTCATTTACGTTTTGTGAGAAAGGAAATATGTTTTCATCTTCACTCATCTCCATGTTCTCCCACTTTCCTTTCAGACTTTACAACTTAGCAACTTTCAATAGTGCATCTCCTTCATACAATGTTTCCAATTTTACCTAGATCTTATGTGCAGTCTTCAAACCTATCACATTTGTCATCTTTGAATTTGTCAAAGCACTTAGCAATGCTTCTATATCCATAGTATTATTTTCTTCTTTTTTGATCTCAATGGTAGTAGAGGGACCATTCTAAGGAATTGTATATGCATTCCTTGTAATCTTCCAGAAAGTCTCACTAGTTCACTTCAAATCACACTCCATTATGAATTTCCACATAGACTAGTTTGTACCATCAAATCTAGGACTATCCTTATTGTATGATTCCATCTTGGATCACCTCAAGCTATTAGAATTCTTCAGAGGAACTAGCTCTGATACCAATTATTGGAAAAACAAGGATAGACAACTGAGAGGTGGGGGGTGAATCAGTTGTTACAAAAATTAAGCTTATTCAACCTTAAACAACTTTTAATCTCAGATATGATAATTAAAAGTGAAAGCATAAATCAACAACACATCAGAGAGACATGAACACCAAGATTTTTATACGAGGAAATCTTGTTAGGGGGAAGAACCACGGGGGATGTTAGTCCACAAGATTATACCCTGTTAGAAATATAATGAAAGAAATGAATAGGGAATGCACATACATTCAAGCACACTACCTAGAGCTCACTGCTCAAAGGGAAGGCTCACTACCTTACATAAGACTATCAAATTAAATCCATTTGATGAGGTTGAACTAAAAAATTAGCTTCTACAAAATTTTGATTACAGTTTTGGTTAGGCACAAAAACACTTCTTCAAAATTTTCTCAATCTGCTTCACACTCTACTCTGTACTTGAATGATCTGATCTTTATTTGCACATATCTTTCATATACTTCACATACATTCACTGAGCATACTCTGAGCATAATTTAAAATGAGTAAACAATCACTCTTATATATCTGCTACACGGATTTACATCATCAACTATGTCGGCCAAAATAAAGAATAAATTACAATTGTTGGCCTCAATACATGAACAAATCTTAATGCGCACGAACCTAAGTCAGTCAAAACATAGTAAGGACCTAAATCAACATCCTCGAACATTCCAAACAATAAAATATTAATCCATAAGGATCCACAACATGCTACAACCATCATGTTGGCCAAGAACATGAAAACCTTAAGCACACAAGGAAAAATCTTCAATCACGAACACGTTGATCAATGCAGACATACCACACTAATAGAGAATGATCTAGAAACATCATTGAACACCTTTGAAACATACACAAGAACTCAATTCACCAGAATTGCAATCTCATCTTCCAGAAACACCTGCTACAATAACCGAATAATTGTAGGAATGTAGAACTTCATAACTTCCTTTATTATTGATGTGTACCACTGAAACTTTCAGAAAACATACTAGATAAGCTCAGTAACAAACCCTTTAGTGCATGCCTCCTGATCATTAATGTATATAAATTTTCATCACTCTGACCTTCTCAACTTCACTAGCTACCTATAATATGTTTATTATAATTTTCTCAATATCCTCGACATATAAAACCTTCAAAATCACCAATGCTAATAGTGTTGACATCAATTACAACCACATATAAGCAACACAACCACAACATCCAATAAGATCTAGTTGGGTCTTTCACAAAAGAGGGCATGATCTTCTCTAGTACTCCAGATGCAAGATTCAACAATTCACCATCTTCAATGTGAGATTTCAGTAGCTCTTCTTGGGCTTTGGCTTGAGAAAAAACAAATACTTTCCTTTTTTGGATTGGGCTTATGGTAGACAGGTTAATAGGACCTTCAATTAGTTCTGGTTCAATCTCTTCCTTGTGATCAACTAACAATTTCTTCACTACCTCAGCAGTGTCTCTTGCCTCAATTGGAATTGGCTTCACATCATCTTTCTTTTCCTCAACTATTTCTTCCTCAATTGAAGGTTTTGATTTTTCTTCAGAGATCTCTACCTTTTCATCTGATACATTCTCAAGTGCCTCCACTTCCATAGGGATTTTGGTGTTATCTTGTACAGGAGGAATTTGGAAGTTTACAACAACATCAAAATTTCCTTCTTCTTCATCTTTCATCAGATCAGATGAGACATTGTCAGCATGTGTTTCCTCAGCCACAACTTCAATTCTCTCATCCAATAGTATTTCCCTCAGAATTTTCTCTATTTCTTTTGTGACTTCATCAGTTAAACCAATCATTAACTTGTGAACCCTTGTTTTGATTTTAAATTTCTTTTCGGCCTTTTTCAAAAGTGTCTTCATCTCATCCACATACATCACTGGACATAGTTCTACAAGAATCCTTTGTCTCATTTGTTCCTCTTTTGTTCTAGCACTCAACCTTCTTGATTCTAGAATGTCATACAAACTTTTAGGTAGACTATGCATAATTTCAATCAATACTTTATTGAAATTATTCATATGTTTTATCATTTCTTCTTCAAGAATTCTTTTATCAAATTCATCAAAAGACTCGTACCATTTGCAAAGTGGTTTTAGATTTCCATCCTTAACTAGAGCTTTTTCAACTGCTTGTACTGAAATACCTAGTTTGTTAGTCGTTGCTTTCTTCTTTTCTTGATCATCCTCATCAAAAGGATTGAATTTTGTGACTATTATTGCCTTTGTGTCTTGATGCTTGATTTTTTTGACACCTTCATCTAACTTAGTTTTCTCATCATCAGAAACAACCATATACACTCTTTTTTTCTTTTTCTTTCCTTCCTTTCCGGATCTCTTAGACTCATTTTTTATAGGGGTGGACTTTGTTGCAGGAGCTAAATGAGATATAGAGATTCTACTTGTTCTACTTGAGGAAGATGGTGTTGTCAAATTGACTGATTGAGTTCTAGTTGCCTCCTTTGCTGCTTGCTTTGTTGCTTCAGCTTCTTCCCTTTTTTGTCTAGCTTCTTTTAATAATTTTGCAGATACCCCCATGCTTTTTGCAAGAACTTCTACTTCTTTTCTAACTCTTTTAGTACTCACAATTTTATTGTGTTCATCATGAAACTGTGCATCCTTCTCTGCATATGTATTGAATCTTTCCTCTACTAGATCCACTGGTTTTCTTAGTATTTGTTGAGCATGCATATTCATAACTTTCCCATCAACTTCATATCCAATGGGCATGATCTAGATTTTTCTGGGATCAGTTGCTTCCATCATACACTGATCAACATCCACTATGAAACAAATTGAGTCCTTTTACTTCTCTATAATAGAGGTAGGAATCCTCTCCATTGCTTGCATCATAGACTGAAAAACCCTTAAAGTATCCCCACATAGTTGTGTTCCTTGTTTTGATATTTGTAACGTTGTACAACAAATCTTTGATCTGTTTAGCTATCAAATTGTCCTTTTGCCACTAAACCTTTCCAACTCCCGAAACTTCACCCATGAAATAATAGAATAAACACAAAATCAGGTTACCATTTTGAAAGAATTTTTCTTGTCTTTCTTTATCTTTGCAAGTTTCTCCATTAATTGAATTCTCAAAAATTCACAGAGGTCGTACTCAGCATTTTCCTTCACCATTTGGCAGGTGGCATAGATTTTTCTGCCAGACATAGAGTTGTCTCAGCTAGAATGGTAAATATTGTATCCAATCACCATAGATGAAAATTTTACATCTATATCAATAATGTTATCAATAGTCATTTCCCTTGTATCATATGTAGATCATGTAGCATCAGTGATGGTTTGGTTTTTCACATACTTTAGAATAGGTAATCCATCGAAAGAGTTTAGACCAGTTACTTCACTAATAGCTTCCTTTGTAATTTTGAACGGAATGTTGAGCCACATAAATTCATCAATCACTCGACTTAAAACATAATGAACCCATTCTGATTCTCCAAATACGAGAAATTTCACAATTTGTGTGAATTTCTTTATTTCCAAGATTTTATGTTCTAGCTTTACATAGTAATATTTTCTAATGATATGATTATTGTATAGATTCAGTAGTTGAGAACTTCCTAGTTCTTCAATATTGGCACGAACATAAACCCTAATGTCTTATGTGTGTAGAACTCCATGCAAAATGGATGAAAACGATCCTAATGGATCAGTCTCTAATGACTTGTAAGGATGCCATTTGAATTTAGGATGAGGTCTATCCTTCACTTCAACTACTAGAGGAGTATTCGTTTTGACCAAATCACAAGTTCATGATCTTTTCTGAAAAATACCATTTTTACCAAATTGCAATTTGAATGTTGAATCACTTCGATGCTTGAATTTTGCTTCAAATCACCAATGATTGCCTAAGAGCTCTCCAAGCTTCTTTTCTCCAAATGCAAAGTGACAAATGAAAGGTATAAATGACCTTTTATTACTTGCATACCTAACCTTTTTTTCACAATAAATATTTCAACCCTAATACATTTGGTTACCATATTCCTATACACTGTGATGGGTAAAAAAATTTAGAACCTCCAATACAGCATACCATTTCCTCCAATGAGTTCATCAACATTTGTTGATTGTTTATGCATCTAGTATACACATCCACATCTAGTTCCATTTATCGATTAGGGGGTTATTTTATTTTTCTTGACTGCTCCCCCTAGGCCAAAGGCTTGAGACTAATTCCTAGAGGAATTACCAAACGTAGGTTCTGGTGCTGCCACATTTCCTTCAACAGCAACAAAGGGATCTTTCTTCACCCATTTCTTCTGCATCTGATGTCTGACTACATCTGTAGTGAGTTTTCCTTTTCCCTTGATATCCTTTTGTATGTTTTTCCTTTGATTTACTAGACCTCCTCTATTTCAACATAATGTAGCAATGTGTCCAATTTTGTTGCAATTGTAGCACACAACATTTATTTTTCTTGACTAGTTGTTCCACTAATTTCTCTTGTTCTGCACTAGTTAGTAGTATGGCCAAGTCTATTGAATGTATAGCATCTGATGATTCTATGAAATTGATTCATCACATTTCTGCATTCATTTGACTTATGACCAACCTTGTAAAAATTAAAAAAACTAACCTAAGAAAGATGGACCACTTTGATTCATCCTACTTCTACACTGAGAATCCATGTTTCCAAACTTATTGCAATAGTAACAATATCCATTAAATCTTTGAGAATTAGGTTGTATTAATGGATACCTTCCAGATTTGTTCATTTGATTTCCTTGCTTGAATCTCCTTTCCTCGGGTTTGGAGCTTTCTCCTTCTTCATATCCAAGACCTCATTTGTCACCATGATTCCTCTGACTACTAATTAGTTCATCAAGCATAGCAGAGCTAGCTTTGAACTTCTCTTTATACTCATTTGTTGTAGCAAGTTCATTTTTGAGATCATCCAACTTTCTTTCAAGTGCTTCTTCACTGTTTTTAGATTGTTCCAATTCATCATCCAATTGGCTGCATACTTCATATTTTTCTTTCAGGGACTGTGTGAGGTTCTCTTCATTTTTATTTCTATCTACAATCTCCTTGGTCATCTTCATCATGATAGATTTCATCTCATTCTTTAGGATTGTATTATCTTTGGTAAGCTTTTCACATTATTTTGTCTTTTGTTTTAGGGCTTGACTGATTTGTTCTTCCTCAATGCTCTTACTATCACTCTGCTTGATCTGATCATAGAGTTCCTTTCTCTTCTCTCTAGACTTATTGATTTTGTCTTTCAGAGAATCAATGAATTTTTCAGCATATGAGAGGTTTTCTTGCAATTTCTAAACTTGAGCCTTTGACTGATCAAGATCATCCAAGGCCACAAAAATCTACTATTGAAGCCTGCTTGAATCTACTAGAACACCTTCCAAGATCTCCCCAAGCTTTTAGACTTAATTTAGAGGAACTAGCTTTGATACCAATTGTTGGAAACAAGCTACACTGAGAGGGGGGGTGAATCAATGTTGTGCAAAATTTAACTTTATTAACCTTTATCTTCAAAGCATTCACAACATTCAATCATAATGCATAAACAAGAAAATTTAACTGTTTTATGTGGAAACCCTATTAGGGGGAAAACCATGGTGGATGGCCAATCCACAATTATGATCTGAGTATACTCAAATGAATATTACAAAAGGGGAATGCACTTGCATTCAAGTGCATTGGCTAGAGCTCACTGCTCAAAGGGAAGGCTCACTTCCTTACAAAGAAAATTATATTAAAACCATTTGAAAGTTTTAAACTGAGAAGATTAGCATCTACAAATGCCTAATTACAATTCTAGTTCAACACAATAATAGATCTGCCACCTTACAGATTGATTTTGTACTTCTACTCTATTCTTCTCATACACATGATACAAATCTTCTATGTGCAAGTGAAACTATTCTTTATCGCTCTTCTACTCTACTCTTATTCGCAATTCGCACAAATACACAAATCATACATCATACAAAATGATATGAACAATATTATATATATATATATCTGCAACATAGAATTTAATTAATTTTTTCTAGATTCAATAGAATACAAAAATAATTACAACTGTCGGCTAGATCCATGATTAAATATTTATGCACATCCTCCAAAGTCAGTTAAGACATAGAGGGGACCCAAAAAAAGCATGATTGAGCACAAAAACATTTTTTTCATTATTCCTTACACATCCACGACATAATATATTCATGAAGTCAACTCCAATACAAGAAAAACTAGGAATAAGCCAACCAGACCTCCTAACTTCCACATGAATTCATATGAGCCATTGTGCTTCATAAGTAACAGAGATAATATGCCAAAAATAATTACCTGAAATCTTCATATAGATCGATGAACACTGTGCAACTGTATACTCTATTTTTCCTTATCAATCTTCAATTTGTCTGTCGGTATGATCAAATGATAGTGTGTGTATCTGATCATCAATTTGAGTTGCCATCAATGACAACACTAAGTGATATTGCAGTGTATCTTGCCAACATGATCATTGGTGGATGGATCCTGGATTATGTCAATAGGATCAAATAATTCTAACACTCCCTAAAATAGATCATTGTGGGGTATTTTTGATGAATTTTGATCATGATAAAAAAGTGACTCTTGATGCATGTTGATTTGATCATTGGATTGGGTAAAAAAAAAATTAAGGTGCTCACTGATGGATAGATTTTTCTCATTTTTTTCAACAATTATGGTGGAGAGATTGTCAGTATTTTCAACTATAGGATCTAATGATGTTAACATTTCTTGAATTGGATCATTGTTGGGTATTGTTGGTGGATTTTGATCATGATTGAAAAGTGACTCTTGATGCATGTTGATTTGATCATTGGATGAGGTAGAAACATCTTCAAGGTGCTCATTGATGGATTGATCTTGATTATTTTCCTCAAAATTTGTGGTGGAGAGATTTTCATCGTTATCACTAGTGGTTAAATCTTGATCATTATCCTCAACATTTATTATTTTTTGATCAATAAGATCTTGAATGAGATTTTTGAGTTGAATACAATTTGATTTTTTATGAATATTTTCTCTATGATACTCAAAATATGATCCATCCCTATTCCAAGGGAAGTTTAGAACAGAGTTGAAAGGACTTACCTTTGGAAGAGTAATGAGTTTTGCATTAACTATCTTTCTTAGCACTGATTCGGTTGGATCTCCAAAAGGAGTGTATTCCCATTTGTGATCTTGTGATATTTGTTTTTGTTGAGGTGATTGGGTTTGTTGTTGATCTTGACATTGGGGATATTTTTCTTGAATTGGCTGTGGAGACAACTCAATGTTTTGATGAGATAATCCTTTTGTAGTGTGTTGATTTTGGGGTGCAGATGTCTCTTGGTGACATGAATCAATTAATTTCCTAAGTGTAGCGATTTGATTTTGCAACATTTGATCTTTATTTTGATTGTGAAACCCTTGATACATTTGATCTGGTTGTTGAGAAATCATATTTGGAATGTATACTTATGGTGTTTGCGTGGGATCATGGACAAATTGATTTTGAACAATGTTCTGATTTGGCATGATGTTTATATTTTGCATTATAGGTTGACATTGAACATTGTTGTGGTTGGGAATCATATTGCTTTGATATGGGTAACTTTGATTTTCCATGAGGTTACCTTGATTTGGATCAATACATTAGGTTGTCAATATATTGCCTAGATTTTGAACAATATTGGTTTGATTTGCAAATGTATTTATCCCATAGTTCACCAAATGTGGATTTGATATGTTGATGTTCGGTAAGCTTGTACTTGGTATATTCATATTTGGAATGTATTGATTTGGTGGGATAATGATGTTTTTTTGAGGGCTCATGCATTGATCATTTGGTTGATAGATTTTTAATTTTTGACTTTGATTTAAATCTACCATCGGGAAAGGTGGTCCAAAATTTAGATTTAGAAAACTCACATTTGTTGTATCATTGAGGTTTGTAGGAGGTAATGATCCTATGTATAGATTGTATAAATGTGAGTTTTTGCAATCTATTGGTATTGTAAGGCCTTGATAGTTTAGTTGACTTGGATTACTCATGATGTATGAATCAAATTTATATTCCATATTTTTCTTGTGCTTTTACTTTGTTGCAAAAGTGAACCTCTAAGGTGTTTGGGACCAATGATGAGATGAAATATGAAAGGGTGAGTGAGATGGGTGATGAGCCTTTAGGAACTTTGGAGGAGTACTAGACTTTAGGAATTTAGGATTTTTTATTCTGGATTTGATTTGGATTTTGGATATTGAACTCATAAACCCCAAGATGTTGGATGCTATCTTGGAATAAACTTGTCCACAAGGTGATAATTTAACTAATTTTATGAAGAAGGATTCATCCAAAAACACTTATTCAAACAAGATCATTTTTTATTTTTATTTGAAGGATTACCAAAAGTCTAGCATGAGATATTTTTCCAAGATTCTAAGAGTTGTTTTATGAGACAAGATTTGATTGATGTTTGGGGGATGGATGAAAGTGTTTGATTTGATCCCAGATGAACCTAAGAGGACTTTGTTTACAAGACCAAGGTAGGGAAGAACACTCTTTTTCCCTAAGAGTATTTCAAACTGAAAGATATCAAGCACATGTGTGGGGTTCAATTGATTTAAACTTGATTAATGAATTGCTTTTACCACATCGACACATCTTTCTTAACTTTCAAAATATATGTCTATGTATTAACCCCTTTTCATTAAACAAGGTCCATTATGTGAAAATAAAGGATTCAAGAGCATAGTTTCCTAGGTTGACTTTGGAGAGATAAAATTGAGATATAGGCCCAAGGTATGTGCAGGATCATGATGGGCCAAAAAGTGGTGATATGTAAGTGATATGATGGCCCATGTAGCTGATGACTTTTTTTTACCCAAAATTGATGAAACTAAAAGGGTTTTTAAAGGAGATTCTCAGCTTTCCACCAATATAAATTATGATTTAATTTCAATTTAATAAATAATTATTATTCATTTTCTATTTGAATTACAACTAAAGTCCTAATTGATAGGTTGATTGAAAAACATCTATAGCTTTCAAATAGTATCACATTTTTTGAATCTGAAACATGTGTCACATTCTATGCTTCACATACTATAGGATTAAAAAATAAAATTGAATTTCATGAAGTTTTGACCAAGTTAAGGTAGTTAGACATACAATTTTTTTTATTTTTTAAAAGTTGTAATAAAAAATTAATAATTAATTATTTACTTGGAAAAAATTTACAAAAGAATATGCATCACATCAGGACATGAGTCCTCTACTTATATCTAAAACACTATATAAAAATATTATCAATTTATTGTGGTTAGGGTGGTCAGACAGACACTTGCTTCTTATTTTTTCCTTGAAATTGAAGTACTATTGCATTGAAATTTTAAATTTCCACCAAATAGATTTTTTTTTTAAAAAAAACCTAGTAGTTTAGAAACTACATTCAATTTGCTACAGATTCTATTCTTACGTATTTTTGAAATAACATAGATAACTTATTCAATTTTTTATGTCAAGTTGCCTAACTTTGATTTTCTGAATTTTCATCACCACTTAAGGGCCTTTTTTTTCCATGATGATCCTACACATACCCCCCAAATATTTAGAATCCTTTAACGATAGAATCCCTAGGGACAAGCAATAATATGTGGGCTTTTCAAAGGTATTTTCTATTTCCAAAGGGTTTAAATTTTAATGACCTTGTTGAATGTTTGTTTCGATGTTTTGAGATTTTGAGCAAAGTATTTTGATTTTGAAACAATGCACAACCCTAGGATAGAAAAGATAATATTTGTTGGATTCCCACTTGGATTTCTCTAGCTGTGCTTATTCGAAGAGGTTGATTAGAAGATTGACCACAGTGGCTCCCCCTTACACGACACTCACTTCTTGGGTCATCCAAGCTTTGAGTTCTCATGAATCTCCCATGACAAACTCTTCATCTCTACTAAGAACTACAAGTACATGGGATGGCTTCGAAGGTCCGACCTCCTGACACCAACAAATAGTTAGGGATTTTGGATTCTAAAAAAATTGGTTTGTAATCAAGGAACCTATTTAAAAGGCCACACAAGAGGTAAGATCATCCCATATAAAGAGTATCACCTACTTGTCCATAGGAGCTCCTATAATGCTAAGATTTTCTCAACATTCAAATTTATATACAAGTTGGGAGTAGCTTGGCATTTAGCTTGTTATCGGTTTGATTTGTTCCCTTGGGGTGATTACTTTTTCCCACCAAGGAAAGCTCTCTAAAGTTACACAACAACGAAGGAGTACATTTGTAGTTCGATCAACTAACACATTTAGGAGGGAACACACACAATTCCTTTTCTTCACACTCACATGATTTATTCAATTTTAAAAACCCAAATTTGAAATGTGGAGGAAATATTTTAGACAACCTAATGCCACTAAAATGCTTTTGATTCTCAAGATCACCATGAAGAGCGAGAGAAGTGCATATGCATTTGAATGACACAAGTTTGTAGAGAAGATTACAAGACAAAGAAAACACGAATTCTTTTTAGTCCTCAAAGCAATGATGGATTATTTTTAAGCACCAAAATAAAATGTGAAGTTGTTTGTCCAATTTTTTAAATCCAAAATCAAATATAGTGAGTTTCTAATGTTATTTTTAACCTTACTTTGACAAATTTTATGTAGATGGTTAATTTTAAGCCCAAATTAATGCTAGTTGGTCCTAAAGCATGAATAAAAAATAACATATGATGGGTTATTTTCCCATGAGTTTTTGAAAACACTATTGCAATGGATATCAAATACTTTTTCTTTCACTTCAATGCTCCATGTTCCTCTTAAAACCTACAATCAATGCTCAAAATGTTAGGTGAGATCAATAAACAAGAAGATATGAGGGTTAGATGAATGATTAAGCATAAAAACCCTAAAACTTAGACCAAGTTACAATGCAATTTGACTTTAGGTGTAAAAATGAAAATTTTAACTTTGCCAAAATTGAGAAACACCTACAGCATTGCATAGCTTATGAAATTCTACCCCATTTCAAAAAAAGCTTCGAAAAAGACCTTTATATGACCAATATATGGCCATTTTAAAGATTGACTATAAAAGACAAAAAATAATAGCATTGCCATTTGAACATGATCAACGTCGCTATTTAGGACTTTCAACGTCGATATTTAAGACTTCCAGGGTTGTTATTTATAGTTGCATTGCTACTTGAGGATTTCAACATCGCTCAGCTAAATTTATCGTTGCTCTATGGAAAATAGAGACCACATTCATGTCATTGTTTGTCTTTTCAACATCGTTGCAACCTAGAAAGACAAAAAAGAGAAAAAATGATGGAAATGGAGAAAAAACATGTTAATTTTGAGATTTGTGCCCTCCTTCTAGTGCCTAAATGTGAATGCTCTTCCTAGACCTGCTCAAACAAGTGATCATTAGTCAAGAAACAAGTAGGAATTAAGCATTCCCTATGAATTCATCTAAGCATAATAACATTGAAAACAAAGTAGAATATCAAATAAACTACTAATGAAATACTATTCTAATGTGCAAACTAGCATCCCATAGGGGGATTAGTGCTCCTTTGATGTGGAAATAAGCCCTTTCCTAACCCCTCGATAAGCTTGATGATGGATGTGTGGTGAACAAAGTATGAAGTTGACTATAATCTAGCTAAATTACTTGAAAATGATGAAAACTATGGAATGAAATGCCTATAGTGATAATGCTCTTCATTGTGGATCTATATTGTGAAAATGATGACTCTATTTATAGAATCCAAGGATTGAAGAGTGAATAATGGGGAGAATGTGGGATTGAAATTTGGATAAATAGCATGGTGCCACTTGTCAACATGCTAATGAATCTTAGAGGAGATGTACTCACACATATGTGAGCACATCTTGGGAGATGGGATGTGTAAGAAGAATAAATGCCAAGGTGGCTTGTGTAAGAGAATTTGTAAGACCTATTAAAATCCAAGGTGGCTTGTGTAAGAGGAGGTGTAAGAGATATTTAAAGCCAAGGTGGCTTATGTGTAAGAGCTCTTTAATGCCAAGGTGGCTCCAGAAAGAGGACAAACATCCCTTGGGAGGGAAAATTCAAGTGGGTGGAATATTCTAAGAATATGCCATTTTGAAAGAAAATAGAGTAATTAGTAAATCAAATAAATTGATTTACATGTGCAACTTGGTTAGTTGACCAATTTTGACTTACCCTATGGTGGAGTTAAAAGCTAGAGGAATGGGGGATTAGTGTTAGGAGTTAATTAATTTAGGATTAATTAACTTAGGTGAAATTAGTTTATTTATGACATTTGATTTAAATGTTTGGGTTTATTTAAATCAAATGAGAGGATGTTAGAACTTTAGGATATTAATTAAATAAGTTTATTTAATTAATTAAAGGAAGAACATTAGGATTTTAATTAAATAAATTGGTTTATTTAATTAAAGGAAGAACACTAGGATTTTAATTAAATAAACTAATTTATTTAATGAAAGGAAGATGGTGAAATAATCTGATAAAGTGTATTATCTGATTTACAGAGGAAATTTAATGAATTCAATTAATTAAATAAATATTATTCAATTAATTGGTTAGTGTGGAAGTGATTAAGGAAGAATCAGTGTTAGTTAATCATAATCAAGTGCATGATATCGATCAAGATATTTTGAGTGTCTACACATGGTAGTTGGTTTTGTTTGTTGAATATGTTTGTGCACATTTTGGAACTAGTTATTTTGCATGATTTTATCTCAAAAGGATTAATGTGGGAAATGAACTATGTCTGATTTTACTTTATGGCATAGTAGTATGTGTCTTTGAGGCAATCTAAGAAAATAAAGGCTACTAAAGGCACTACTAATTTTGGATGCTCTTTTTGAGATGAACCCTAAATTTCCCAACATATTTGAATGTTTATTGTTTCATGCTCATGTTGAGCTCTCTCAAACTCACTTCCTTTTGTAACTTCTTGCTTAAAAAAACCCTTCCTTTTATTCCTTGTTTCAGTTGCGTATCAAAGGTACCTTCTACATTGAGATTCTTAGGGCTTTCCAAAATAAATTTAGCATAATAATCAATTTTAGCCTCTGGCACTTCATAATCTAACTCAGATATCCATACCAACCTTGATTCAACTACTTCCATGTGACATAAATATATAGACACATAAAAATTGATGTTTATGGAGTAACTTTCAACAACACTTACCAGAATTCTAAACTTTCTACTCATCCTCATCCGAAATGTTCCAAACAATGCAGCAAGGGTAGTCTCTTATGCATCTAAGCTACCAATATTTATCATGAAGTTCTTGATTTCATGGGAAATAGGATATGTATTTGACTATTCTATCCTTCCTATTATCGGTAATTCTCTCAAAAATTAAAAGAGTAAATAGACAATTGAATCTCCATACCAGAATATATTCTTCTTATTCTTCTTGATTTCCTTCAAATTCTTCAAAAGATGTATACGAAGTAATTCACACAAGTCATAATCCATACCTCTTTTACCCATATCAACAACATTATGTATAGTAGCAGTAGAAACTATGAGGTCATTGCTAGTGAGAAAGACTTTGTGATTGATGACCATAGAAACATACCTTATTACTGGATCCATGACTGATCTCAAATCAATCTCTTTCCCTTCAAGATTCACATCGATAACCTCAATTATCTCTTGTTCATCCGTATCCTTCTATTTGGGAACTAGTATGGAGGAACACAAACTAGTTACATATCTAGTTTATTCCCTAGTAATCAAATGTGCCTCATCAATCCACAAATATTCATCATGAATTCTACTCAATACTATTCAAATATACTTCTTCTCGAATTCAAACAAAGGGACTTTTCTCCAAAAATCCAAATTTTTCTCCACTAACACTTTGTAGGCATCATGGTTCTCTTCCAATTCTCTCTTCCATAGCATGATCAACTAAACCAACAACATTTCCTCTATCTTACTATAAAAAATGCATAAATATCCTATGTGGGAAACACTCTCGGAGGGATGCAAGAGAATGCACCAATAGACTCTTCTGACACATTCCTCAAATATCTTTTCAAATTAACTTGCACTCTATCCACACTATTCACAACCTTTGAATTATTCATAGCAAGAAAAATGAAAGATTGTGCAAACAAGAATACCTCTATAAATTCCAACAAGAAAAGTATAGATATCTTCTTTTGGAGCTCACTTTGAATTCACTTGATCTCTTCTTCAAACCTTGAAACTCTGAATTGCTTTCTAAACTTCCTTTGCAGGCTTCTCTAAAAAATACATTTAAGCCTTTTGAATTATCTGAATTTATTCCTTTCATTTCAAATGATTTTACAATAAATGCTTCAACTTGCAAGTAGACTACCTCAAAAAATTATGTACGCCTCCATTCTTTAAAATTTTGTAGACTTCATCCTTCACAGATGTGACTGGGAAAATTCCTTAATTTCATTACCACATTAAATATACTTATGTCATGATGTTGAAGGGAAAAGAATGCAGATCTACTGACCCAACAGTGTGGAATACATTCCCTTAACACCTTTACTAAAGGGGAGAGAAGCAAAAAATGAAAAACTATCAGTTTCTAAAACTTATAGAGATGCATACAACCATGGCAATGAGAAACCAGAAAGATAAGAAAACAAAGATGACACAGTATTTACGTGGGAAAACCCTTTCAGGTAAAAATCCCACCACACAAAGTCAAATCTATTGTATTATAGTAATGGATTGATTACATACAATATCTAGACTTCTTTGTTCAGCTCACAATCACCTAAAGAGTTTCAGATCCACTATTACAATGTTTTCACAACATACAGTTCGAAACCCTCTTCAAGAACTCACGTCCTTCTTGTTCTTCAACTCGCAACTTCAACTTTCTCTACAACTCACGACTCAACTCAACTTGTCTAACTTATGAGAAATAACACATCTCTCATACATACGTAACCGACTCAAAAGAGCAATGAAGTCCATCCTCAAATCACGCAACTGGTCGGATCTGATAGATTTCCTGCAATGAGTCGACCTTGCATTCAAAGCCGTTGCTCAAAATGGTTGAGCTCGCCACCCTTCGTTGACAAATGCAATTACCACAATAACTATCTTGGTATCTATCCAATCACTATTCAACTAGGTGCCACATGTCCAAGACCCATCAGCAATCATAGCTGACAGAGCAACCAAAATAGTCAAATAGAGATTGGGTGCGACCAAGACTTCAAGTCATTTCTAACACTGTCGGAGTCGGAGTTGGAACAGGAGTCGAAACAGGACTCCATCGAAAATACATACAGCCGGAGTCAGAGTCGGAGTCAGAGTCAGAGATGGAGCTGGAGTTGAAACATGACTCTACCAAAATTACAGGTTCAGGAACCAATCCGGTTCCACGTCTGCCCACGGCAAAGGGGAACTCATCGAAAATAGTTCTGACTGGGTAAAGTCAACCCGGGGTCAAACCAAGACAGGAACAAAAAAGACTAGAGTCGGAGTCAGAGTCAGAGTCAGAACAGAAATAGGACTTTACCAAAAGTCCAAGATCAGGAACCAATTCGGTTCCGGTTCTGCCTCCGTCGACTGCAAGAAACAACAATCCAGAACCAGGACAAAGCGGAGGAAAACACCCCAAGTAGAATCCAAACATCTAGAAGAACTAGATCACAAAAGCAGGAGTCGGGATCGAACTCGGAATAGAAATTGAAACATGAACATGGCAAACGGACATTGCCAAATTCCAGAAACTAGTTCCACCTCTACCAAACCTACGAAGCGAGAAACAATAGATGGTAGGAAGCAGAGTCGGAGCAGGAACAAGAACCGAAACCCAAAACTTAGGCAAGCAAAACAATGCCAAGTTCCATCCCGGTTCCACCTCTACCAGAGACCCAGAACTTAGGCAAACAGAACAATGCCAAGTGCCATCCTGGTTCCGCCTCTTCCAGAACTTTGCAAACAACACAAAATCACCAAGGCATGAAAATGAGGACTTCAAGCTGGAAGTTGAGACATAATTTCTCAACAATCTCCCACTTGGTGAACACTTCCAGCTTCCTAAAAACATCAAACCTTACTATCTATCATAGGCCCCAAGGCCCATTGATTATGTGCACCATCTGAACTTGTCTGTGCTAACCGGCTTTGTCAAGGCATCTACAACATTCTTCAAGGTGTCGAACTTATCCATACTGACCTTGCCATCTTCAACCATATCCCTCACGAAGTGATATTGCACATCTATGTGCTTGGTCCTAGCATGGAAGGTCGGATTCTTTGCCAAAAAAATGGCACTTTGACTGTCACAGCAGATTGAAATCTGCTCAGCATTAAATCCAATGTCTAAACACAAATGCCTCAGCCACACTACCTCCTTGCAAGCATGAGTTGCTGCCATGTACTTTGCCTCTATTGTGGTTAAAGCAACTACAACTTGTCGCTTGCTCATCCAACTAATTGCTCTACCATTAAGCATGAAAGTGTATCCACTGGTGGATCTTCTGCTATAAATGTCCCTTGCCCAATCAGAGTCAACATATCCTTGAATGCTAAGAGTCCTTTATGATGCAACCATACTACCATGATAACACAAAGTATACTCTGAAGTACCCTTCAAATACCTGAACACTCTCTTTACAGCATCCCAATGTGATCTCCCTAGATTTTCCATGAAACGGCTTAGAAATCCCACTGCTTGGGCAATGTCTGGTCTTGTGCAAACCATAGCATACATCAAATTGCCTACTGCACTTGCATAAGGCACACTGGTCATGTCCTCCATCTCAGTAGTAGACTTCAGATAGTCTTCAGCAGATAGTTTCAATCCTTACATGATTGGAACAACTAGCTGCTTGCAATCAGTCATGCTAAACCTCTCTAGAATGGGTTTCACATACTTACTCTGACTGAGCCAAAGCTTTCTGCTTGTTCTATCCCTAGTTATCTCCATTCTAAGAATGTACCTTGCTGCTCCAAGATCTTTCATTTCGAACTTAGCAGACAACTGAGCTTTAAGATTAGAAATCATTGCCTTGCTATTACCAATGAATAACATGCCATCCACATAAAGAGTAATAACAAGCACATGATCATTCTCACATTCATAATAAATGCAATGATCAGATTTTGATCTAAAAAACCCAATTGACAGTACAAATGTGTCAAAATTATGGTACCACATTCTAGGAGATCGCTTTAGACCATAGAGATTTATTTAACTTGCAAACCAGATTTTGTTTGCCTCTTTCAACAAAATTCTCAGGCTGGGACATGAAGATTTCTTCTTCCAACTCACCATGGAGAAATGTTGTCTTCACATCCATCTTCTCAATTTCAAAGTCATACATAGCTGCCAATGACAACAAAAATCTGATGGATGTCAACTTTGCAACAGGGGAAAAGATCTCTCCATAATCAATTCCCTCAACTTGGGAAAAACCCTTTGTAACCAATCGTGCCTTATACTTCTCCACACTGCCATCAAGGCCTGTCTTCCTTTTGAATATCCACTTGCAGCCAACAGGCTTTCACCCTTTAGGTAGTGGTACCACCTTCTAGGTATCATTCTTTTTCAAGGAATCCATCTCCTCATTCATGGCTTCCAGCCAAGACTTTGAATCAGCCATGTTGATTGCTTCTTTCACAATCCTAGGCTCATTAGTGCTGGTAATTAAGGCATAAGCACAATTTGAATCTAACATAGAGAAACCATACCTTTCTGGTTTCCTTCTTTCTTGTGTAGATCTCCTTAGAGGCTGAGGTTGTTCTTCATCATCAGAACTTCCAGAGCTATTTGAGCTCTCCTCAATCTTAGGTACACCATGCAGCTCTTTCCTTTTTGGAGTTTGGGGAATCTCAACTACATCCTTCTTCTTGTCACTCTGATTTGTCTCAAGCTATTGATCACTTACTAGAGGTTTCATCTCACAAAATATCACACTTCTGCTATACAAAACCTTCTCAGTAGTAGGGTTCCAAAGCTTGTATCCATTCACACCAACTCCATAGCCAATGAGAATACATTTCATAGCCTTGTTATCCAACTTTGATCTCTTTTCATTTGGCACATGAACATATGCCTCACAGCCAAAGACTCGAACATGCCTTAGTGGGGGTTTCTTACCTTACCATGTTTCCAAAGGTGTCTTATCAACAAGCGCTGAATAAGGAGATGTATTAATCAAATAACATGTTGTAGCAATAGCCTCAGCCTAGAACTTCTGCTCTAGACCAGCACCACTCAGCATACTCCTTGCCTTTTCCATAAGTGACCTGTTCAACCTTTCAGCAACTCCATTTTGTTGTGGAGTGTAGGGGATTGTCTTATGCCTTTTAATTCCATGATCAGTGCAATACCTTTCAAAATCTATAGAACAAAACTCACCTCCATTGTCTACCCTTAAACACTTTATTTTCCTTCCAGTCTGACTTTCTACCAAAGATTTGAACTCTTTAAACCGACTGAACACTTCTGATTTAATTTTAAGAAAGTATACAAATGCCCTTCTTGAACAGTCATCAATAAAAGAAACATACTATCTAGGCTTCGATAATGAAGGAACATTAACTAGACCAAACACATTAGAATGAACATAATCTAGTATACCAGAAGATTTGTGAGGACTGGGGGAGAAAGAAACATGGTGTTGCTTTCCATAGATACAATGTTCACAAAAATCAAACTCAAGGTTACAATCATCAAGCCCTTCTACAAGGTTTTTGTTCTTTAAGGTTTTTAAACCTTTCTCACCAGTGTGACCAAGTCTATGATGCCATAACATAGTCTTCTCTGCTGGGAGTTTTACCTCCAAAGCATTTGTAGACAGTGAAGAGTCTTCATCTTTCTCTATAGGTGTAGAAATACATGTCATTTTATAGAGACACTGTTGCAAAGAATGGGTCATGCATCTAGCTTGTACAGAGTGCCAGTACGAACACCCTTAGCTAACACCATTGCACCTCTTGCCATTTTGCATCCCTTACTAGAAAAATAAACTTCTATACCAGCATCATTTAACTTACTAACAAAAGGAAGATTTTGAGCCAAACCTAGGATGTGAAGAACACCACCAATTCCTTTGACTCTCTTGTCAGGAAACTGAATTTTGACCCTTCCTCTGCCAAAAATCTCTAGCATTGAATCACTTTCCATGTATACCTTTCCACCATCATACTTCACATACTTTGAGAACCAATTTCTATTGGATGTCATGTGAAAAGAGGCACCTAAATCAACTAACCAGACATCATCTGATGCCTGATTTGTCAAGGCTGCTATAGTGAAGGCATCTGCATCACTTTGAGAAGATTCGTTATCAGAAGCATTCTTCTTTTTCTTCTCCTTGCAGTCCTTACTGATATGACTAGGTTGCCCACAGTTCCAGCACTTTACCTTAAACTTTTTACCAAGAGACTTTGATTTCCCTTTAGACTTGGATTTCGACTTGTTGTCTTTCTTCTTGCCTTTCTCCTTTGTTCTACCTCGAATAGAAAGAGCATCTTTGGTCATCTCAGAAGATTTCCTTTGCATTTCTTCAGATAGAAGTGAAGCAACCACATCATCAGTCTTGAAAGTAGTGGTTGTGCTTCCAACAGTCATCATAAGATTATCCCAACTGTCAAGTAATGAACACAATAGGAGCATGCAACGATCCTCCTCCTCAATTTTTACACCTACAGATGCTAGTTGAGTAACCCTCATATTAAATGAGTTCAGATGATCTGCAATAGATGCACCTTCATCCATCTTCAAGGAGTACAACTTCTTCCTCAGGAACAACTTGTTTACCAGAGATTTTCCTTGATAAATATCACCAAGTTTCTTCCACAAAGCAGTTGCAGACATCTCCTCATGAACATTCAAGAGCATAGAATCGGCTAGACTCAGTCTTATCAATCCTCTTGCTTTTCTATCAGCAAGATCCCAAGCTTCTTGGGTCGTAGTTTGTGGCTTAGTTCCAGACACTGTAATCCAAAGGTCTCTATCCACAAGTAAGTCTTCTATCTTGAGTTTCCATAACTCAAAGTTGCTGCAATTAAACTTCTCAATATCTATCCTACCAGATGTACTTGCCATCTCACAACAGAAACAAGTTTAACAATGCAAGTCTCCCACTAAAACAGTATTAGCGCAAAAAACTAATTTGCCCTAGCAAGGATAACACGAACTGGCCAAGCTCTGATACCACTTTGAAGGGAAAAGAATGCGGATCTACTGACCCAACAGTGTGGAATACATTCCCTTAACACCTTTACTATAGGGGAGAGAAGCAAAAATGAAAAACTAACAGTTTCTAAAACTTATAGAGATGCATACAACCATGGCAATGAGAATCCAGAAAGATAAGCAAACAAAGATGACACAATATTTACATGGGAAAACCCTTTCATTTAAAAAACCCACCACACAAAGTCAAATCTATTGTATTATAGTAATGAATCGATTATATACAATATCCAGACTTCTTTGTTTAGCTCACAATCACCCAGAGAGTTTTAGATCCACTGTTAGAATGTTTTCACAACATACAGTTCAAAACCCTCTTCAAGAACTTGCGTCCTTCTTGTTCTTCAGCTCACAACTTCAACTTGCTCTGCAACTCACGACTCAACTCAACTTGTCTAACTTATGAGAAATAACACATCTCTCATACATATGTAACCGACTTAGAAGAGCAATGAAGTCCATCCTCAAATCACACAACTGGTCGGATCTGATAGATTTACTACAACGAGCCGACTTTGCATTCAAAGCCATTGCTCAAAATGATTGAGCTCGCCACCCTTCGTTGACAAATGAAACTACCACAATAACTATCTTGGTATCTATCCAATCACTATTCAACTAGGTGCCATGTGTCCAAGACCCATCAGCAATTGCAGCTAACAGAGAAACCAAAACGGTCAAATAGACATCGGGTGCGACCAAGACTTCAAGTCATTTCTAACACTGCCAGAGTCAGAGTCAGAACAGGAGTCGAAACAAGACTCCACCAAAAATACATACAGTGGGAGTCAGAGTCGGAGTCAGAGATGGAACTGGAGTCGAAACATGACTCTACCGAAATTACAGGTTCAGGAACCAATTCGGTTCTGCATCCACCCATAGCAAAGGGGAACTCATTGGAAATAGTTCTAATTGGGTAAAGTCAACCCGGGGTCAAACCAAGATGAGAACACAAAAGACCAGAGTCGGAGTCAAAGTCAGAACAGGAATAGAAACAGGACTTTACCAAAAGTCCCAGATCAGGAACCCATCCAGTTCCTGTTCCGCCTCTATCAACTACAAGAAACAACAATCCAGAACCAGGACAAAGCGGAGGAAAATACCCCAAGTAGAATCCAAACATCCAGAAGAGTCAAATCGCAAAAGCAGGAGTCAGGATCGGAGTCGAAACATAAATTGAAATAGGAACCTGGCAAACGGACATTGCCAAAATCCAAAACTAGTCCCGCCTCCGCCAGAGCTGCGGAGCGAGAAACAACAGATGGTAGGAAGCGGAGTCAGAGCAGGAACGAGAACCGAAACCTAGAACTTAGGCAAACAGAACAATGCCAAGTTCCATCCCGGTTCCGCCTCCGCCAGAGACCCAAAACTTAGGAAAACAAAACAATGCCAAGTTCCATCTTGGTTCCACCTCTACCAAAACTTTGCAAACAACACAAAATCACCAAGGCATGAAAACGAGGACTTCAAGCTGGAAGTTGAGACATAATTTCTCAACAGATATGTCATAAGTACGATGAGGGGGTTTATTAGATTTTTTGATAATTTCTCCCCCTTAGCCATTTCATTACTTAAAAATTTATAGGAGTATCTACATTGGAGGTAGGCACAGATAAGATTGATGATTCTAATTCAAATTGCTTGAATTCTCTTTCCTTTCTCCAAATATTTTCATCTCCTTTCTTGCTTCTTCTGGATCAATAATTTGATCATGCTTCTTCACCAGATAACTATTTTTTCTTCTTCTATACTTATTGACAAGGTGTTTCAGATTGTTGCACTTACAACAAATAACATTTTTCTTTCCACTCTTTCTTTTAATAAACTTATCTTCACATAGACTAACTTTATATCCAACCTTCTTTCACTTAAGGCATGGTTTAGAGAATGATAAAGAATCGTTCATTTTAAGTTTGCAATCCTTTGCCTTATGACCAAATTTCTTGCAGGAATGACAAACACCATTGAAATATAAATACCTTTTAGCATTATGTTGTTTGACAGGAGTTCTTCCAAAAAAAATTCTTAGATCCTTGTTTGCACCAAGTTTTCTTATCAGTAGATTACTTAGAACTTTCACCCTCTTCAAACTCTAAATCACCCTTAGCCATATCCAGTCTCTGAGAAGTGATCAACTCATAAAGAATTTTTGAGCTTATCTTAAATTTTTCTTCAAAACTTCTTTCCTTTCCTAGATCATATCTCAAGATTTTTGCTTCTTCCTCAAGATTTATGCATTCATCCATCTTGTTTTGAATTTTGATTTCCTCGTATTCTTCAATTCTTTTCTTATCATCCAATTTTTGCAGTAGGCTAGAGACAATTTCATCTTCCTTAACCAATATATCACATGCTTCAACACTTTTAGTTTGCATATTACAATATACTCATTCACTTTTATCAACTTGTCCTTCAAATATTCTATTTATTTTGAATATCCAACAAAGACCACTTCCAGAGGAAAAACATTCTTATACACAAATTTTGGGACTTTCCTTAAGTTGTTAGGCTTCTTTCGAGGAACCAACCTTTGATACCAATTTTTGAACATCTAAAATACCAAGAGGGGGGTGAATTAATATTCCATAAAACCACAATAGAATCCATCTAATCATTATCACAATTTTGACTGAATCAATAAGAGAGAACATAGAAACAAATCAATGCAGCCATACACATGAACACCAAGATTTTTACGTGGAAAATACAAAAAGGGAAAAACCACAGTGAGGGTTAACTCACAATATATTATATCTGGATAAAAAATATTATAGGGCTCACTATTAAGACTCACTATCCTTAAAAAGGTTCATTGCTTGAGTACAAAAGATGACTAACCGCCAAGATACAAAGATAGTGTCTCACTGCCAAAAGAGTGAATTGATAGGAAACACCTTCAATGTGAAGGGTTTAGTTCCAATGAAGCTCAATGTGCAGTTTTTAGTTCCACAACTGATAAAGCACCACCTTGTATCTTCATATACCCCTTAATCCTTTTCGCACCTCTCTTTCGCATACTTCTATTCTCTCTTCAAGGAATCTCATATATATACAAGTATATCTTATTCATCATTTAGGTCATCCTAATTAGATGAAAACAAAATAATTGAAACTCTCTTTGTCGGCACCATATATAATTTAATCATTTTATCCATGTAGTGCACTACACCAAGTCGACTAACATCCATAAAGAAAAACTAGTCTCCATAATGCATTGCATACGTTTGGTTGGCCAAGACTAAAACACAATTCTCCAAACGAAAAAATAAACCTCAAATCAAACACCTTCCAAATCTAAGAACACATTATTTTCCCATCATACTACCAACATAGAGACTACCAACAAAACCACATCATAAGAATGTTCACCTTAATAAAATGCGGAGTCTCCTACACTGATATACCAATTAAACAACAATAGAAAGATACAGAGTTGAACTCTGTCACAAATAATTTTTTGCTCACATCCAAAAACATCTCAAGTTCTAGGATATAGTTGTCTAAATCAGTCACAATAATATGGTTAATAGATTAGAGTCATATTAGATTTTGTGGTGAATTATGGACTCAAATACCAACACATTGATCCATCACATAAGACTATTACCGACAAAGAGAAACTTTTGGTAAACCAAGTAAACTTCCCATATAGTTATCACCATGTTGACATCAATGAAAACATAGGAACAAACAAAATAAACTATCCATACTTCATGCACATGTTGCAAGGCTCCATAATCCCAACAAAGGGACCTAGTGAAGATGAAGCATATACCTATCTCAAGTGCCCTTGCCATTACAAAAAACAATTCAAAGATAAATCTTACTCCTTGTACTTCAAAAGAAGGAGAGGAAAACTTCGTGAGTTTTAGTCATAGTATATAACACTTTTAGCAACAAACAAAACATTGGGAAGAAGGTAAATTTACTTGGAAAGTTATCTTGTAGAAGCTTCAAGGGTCAACATCTTCAGGTTGACCATTTCTACTTTTATGCATTTTTCAAGTTTTTAGATTCTTTTTCAAATATGCAAATGATATAGTTTTTATTTAACTTCCTAACGAGGAGTTAGCACACTCTTTCTATTATATCTCAAGGGGAGTATACACAAATTTTTTTACCAGCACACCATTTGCCATTGATCTCAAAGAGGGGGATTATTTCATAGAAAGAATGTTTTTGGTAAGCATGTTTCCATCAATGACAAAGGGGGAGATTGTTGATGTTTGTCATTGATGATGTTGTCCAGCAACATGATCTTGGTATGTAGCATGGTATGTACATTTTGCATGATCCAGTGTTATCATTGATGTCAACATTGTTGTGGATCATTTTAGTATTATTTAGAAGTTTTTTTGAAGACATTTGTATAGTATAAGTTTGTCTGGAAAGTATAGCTACAAAGGAAAATGCCTAAGTATCAAATCTATCAGTACAATGGTTCAATGAGTCAATTTTTGGGTCCACACTCCACCACAAATAGAGATATCACTTTGTGATTCTAATAGTTGTTTGGTGATAATCAGATGTATCTAAATCCAAGATTTTATGTTGTTTTGTGAGATATCCTAGAAGATATGAATGACAATTTAGTTTTGCACATTGTTTTTCATTTTCTATATAGGTGTCAACATGGGAGATTTTGCATTCCTTCATGGATAATTATTTTATGTTGTGATTTTGAAGATAAGCTATTAGATGTCAGTTGAATAAGAATTCTAAATTTTTAGTTCCACGTATGGAAAATTAGGTAAACAAATGAAATTTTTTGTGTTTAGGTCTTATTTGGAGCTGACCTAACACATTTGAAGGATTAATATGTGTTGCAATCTTATGTAAGAACTATATTGGCTCCATCCTGAAATATCTTAAGGAGAATTAAATTCTGAATTAAGGTACGAGATGCGGATGAAATATTTTAAGGATAACAAGTCTAATTTTGTATACTACTTCCAATTAGGTTGACCTAATTGAAGTTAGACTTGATGTGGATATAGATAGGAGATTGATTTCAATTTTTTGCAGGAGAGGTGTGAGTAATGTACAATAGATGACATGTATGGTGTTTCACCTATATGTGTGTGATGTGAATGTGATCAGAGTTACGTGAATTGTTTGAATTCATAGTAGAGCAGTGCATTGATCTAGATCAGTGCATAGATTATTTTGTACTTAATTGGAACTATAATATAGCATATTGTAGATTCATTTGTAATATTTCAATAGGTTGTGAGCCACCCCTTCTTTCAAATTTATTATTCTCTATGGACGGTTACTCCACTAGACAGTGAGTCCACTTGTAGTGAGCATTTATGTAATATACTATATCTAGATATGATATATTGTGAGCTAACCCTCACCATGGTTTTCCAATTTTGGGTTTTCCACATAAAAATCCTAGTGCTCATGTGGTATGTGATCTTTTGGATGTTTCATGCTTTCATTCATTACTTTTTTTTTTGGTAATTGGATGGCTAATTTATGAATGGTTTAATAGAATATCGATTCATCCTCCCCTCTCAGTATTTCAAGTGTTCAACATCATTTTTATCTTATAGCATCATGAAATTATTTTAAGAAGGGAAGACCATCTAGGTTTGACAAAGCCTAAAGTACAAGGAGAATTTCTCTTAAGTTCTCTATTAAGTTGGCCACTAGCCTAAAAGTCTTAATTATTAGAAGTAGCCTACCTATAAAGACAATCATTTGATTATTTGGGAGAACTAACATAAGGTATGGTGCAATTTATTGACAAACATCATGGATAAACTAACTAACCATCAACATAAAAAGTGAAATAAGTAAAAAATAGTTAGCCCAAGAAATAAAAAATTATATTCTTCCTTGATACTTGTGCCTCATATATTAGGAAAATATTATAGGTTGATCAAACCATTTCCTAAATAAATTCATGAGAGAATAATATGCACACAATCTTACATAATAACCATAATGAAAATATAAATGATATGCCAAAAGATAACACAATATATAGCTTGGAAAAATCCTCAAGAGGGAAAATTCAACCCCCAAAAGCATCTACATCTAATATATTATTCAATAATTAAAACATCATAGTACACTTAAAAATTATTCATGAATACTTCTAAAATATAGATCTATATCTCCTCCAATGTATCCTCCATGTGTCTAAGAATATAACCACACATCCCATGACATGCTTCATGTATGCACTTAAAAAGAAATAAATATAATGACATCCAAGCCAAATAATCAAACAATAGCCTAACTAACCTTGACCACTAGAATCAATATCACATAAATAAACAAGTGGTAAGGTAAAGTTGCATGCCTCAAAACCATGAGTACAAAAAACCATTGACTTTATATTTACTTTTGTATAGCTAATTTTTCTTTAAAATTAGCTCACTAAACTAGGGGAAAAATGTAGTGTCATAAAATTACACCTAGTGGCAATTTCATACATACACATTTAGATCCACTTTATATATGGAAAAAACCTATAATTTTAAATTTCACAATCTTGAATTCATAAGAAATGGTGATGAAGTGCTAGTAGCCTAATTTTCAGATTCATCATGAAGATTTGGTCAAACACTAGCATAACACATAGATGTCTTTGTGATGTTCTAGTGTCCTTGTACTTTCTCATTTTTAAATGTGAATATTTTGCATTTTTTTCCCATTACACATGTCATAGCAGCAAGGATGCATCTGTAAAAACTCCTCCTAGCCATGCAACTTAATAAAAATCCCTTTTCACCCTTATTTGAGAGGATGAATCCAAGAAAATAAGGGCTCTCTCTTGCTCTCTCATTCTCATAGTGAATCTTTGGAAAAATTATCTCACATAACAATCAAGGATCCTCATGCTAGCATGTCCATCATGTCTCTGAATCCAAGAGGGGAGCCACAAGTTTCTAGTAATGCTCTCTTGTCATTTTATCTTCTATGATATTGTCTATATGATCTCGTATTTATTTATTTGATTATATTTGTGATATGAATTTTCATCCTTTGCAAGGTTTGTTTCTATCACACATTTTTTATTTATGAATTTTGTCTATTTTGATTCTACTTGGTTGTCCATGGAGGTAGAAACATCAAAATAGGGGTTTGATTAAGGAAAATCCCTAAACAACCCCCAACATTTTCTCATTATGTTTGTGTGCAAATGAATAGATTTGGAGAGTTGGGTATTTCAAAATTTGGACCCTTATTTTTTGTTTCATCAAAAACAACATTTTGGTGTGTAAATTTCCATGTGACATGCTAGCATTTGTGGTCAAGGGTCAATCCTCTTAAAGGTTAAATACTCAATTTTTATGTTTTTTGTTTCTATATATCAAAGAATTTAATTTTGTCATTCACTCTTGTAGTTAATTGATTTTGATATTTGTATTATTTAAAACTTAGTGTCAGCTTGGTTAAGTTGTATAAATATTCTTTATTATTTATCTTGTCATCTAAGTTGTGTATTTTGAGGTAATTGAGGCCTATTTTCTCCTTAGGACCCTATCATCTTGAGTACATAGAAAATATAATCCTTTATAGAAACATTTCTAAGTGTCACGATTTTTGAGAAAAAGATATAAATTTTTTCCACTATTTGGCACTTAGTGCTCTTAAGAGATAAAGTTGACACAATGTAGTATAGAACGATTGGGCATGTTGGGGTAAAAAATAGGACCTTTCATATAAATTCACCTACCATAAAGTGTTGCCACTATCAATTTGGCCCCATGATGAATATAATGTAAACTATGCTACCTTACAATTTCCTCTTTAGTGCATTTGAAACTTTTTACGACATACAAAAACTTGTCACCATGAAAAAATGGATTGGATTTTAAAAAAAATAAGAGATGTTATTGTGGAGGGACCCTACATGACCCTATACCTTTAGAAAAAAATTCTAGGTGTCTTAGTTTTTAATAAAAATCCCATCAAAGTTTGCCACTTTTTGGCACGTAGGGCTCTTAACAGATAATATTGACACAATGTAGTCTATAAAAATAAAGCATGTTGGGGTGAAAAATAGGACCTTTCCTATCATAAACCCACCCATCTAAATGTGTTGTAACTAGTGATTTTTCCTGACAATAAACAAAACAAAAATTATGGCTTTTAATAAGTTTTTACTAAAGGCATTTGATTCTTTTTGTAACATTTGAAAAATTATCACCATGATCAAGTGGATTGAATATTTCAGAAACTATGAGAGGTTATTGTGGAGGGATCCTACATGACCATGTACCTTCTAGTCAAACATTTCTAGGTTTTAGGATTTCCAAGAAACAACTTGCCAAAGTTTTCCACTTTTTGGCACTTAGGGCTCTTAAGAGAAAGTGTTGACACAATGTAGCCTACAATGTTTAGAAAAGATGGGGTGTGAAATAGGACCTTATCTACCATAAACCTACATTTAGACATGTTGGTATTGTCGATTCGGCCCCATGATACATGAAATGCAAAGTATGGCTCTTGACAAGTTTTCCTTGAGTCAAGCAACTAAGGATAGGGTCTAAAATTACACATAAGAGTATTCAAGGACAGTCATGATGAACTAGGGAAAATATTTTGGAGTAGGTTGTACAAGTCAAGAGCTTAGGTATATCCTATTTTAATTGAGCTTAAAATTAACTAGTTTTTGACCTAATAAATTTATGACTATTCTAATGAACCTATGATTGTCCCAGTGAACCTATGAATATATTCTAGAATCTATTTTGCATCCTTATAAAACTTAACCCTACAAAAATGAAAATACTAGCATTTCATAATATATTAGTTTAAATTTCCTCATAAAACAAGTTAATAAGAACAAATACATCAAGCCTACCATCCTTGAGGATGTTAGAAATAATTATTATAAACCTACATGATTAAAATTATAAATTGATTCACCTTGTGTTATTATGCATTGTCCCTTTTTTGTCCATAATATTATCACAATATTCTTTCTAATGTCCCAAGTTGACCTTCCTTGGGCTTAGGTATTCGATTATCCTCTAGGATTCGTGGAGATACACTTTCAGTGTCAACAACTTGGCACCATTTATATTGATATCAATTTACTTAGTTGAGTCCTTGTTATAATATCTCAAGCACCTAATAAGTTATTTTATGGTCATTTAGTCCTTCCATGTGTATAAACTATGTGATAATTTATTAAATAGCTATATTATATTTTATGTGTGTAGGTGGTATCTTGTCAACTTGCACTAGAAATTGGTACCATCATGGAGGATACAATATTTAGTTTTTTTCTTTACTATACCATATATGTGAGGTTCCTAATAGTGGAGATAACCTATACACAATTCAACCCTTGAATATTGTTATTGTGCTAAGTTTATTTCCAATGGAGAGGTGGTGACTTTGTTTTTGTGATTTTAACTCTTTATGTTATTGAAATCAAGTGACTACTATGATAATTTAATGCACATTTCATGAGAGTAGGATATGCTATTGAAGTACATTAAATTTTATACTTTCTTATTTATGTACTTTGATCCCTACTTACAAAAATATTACAATATGATGAATAAGTTTTCAATTTTTGAATATTTTCTTAGGCCTACTCCTTAAAGTGTTTTATCTAGTAAATATGATTATTATAATGCTAAAGTATTATATAGTGAATCATCATCTACATTGCTAAGCAATTGCATTTCCTTCCCAAATCCATATAAAAAGCTAGAAGTGTCTAGACAAGAGGATGATCTTATGAACTATGTGGAGATGCTTGAGCTTAATATCTTACAATATAAGACCCAACTTGTTACCCTAAAGTCTCAAAATGTGAAACCTTCCAAGGTGGCCCTTTCTGCTTATTATTCTAACTAATTAGACATTTCTTGATTTCAATTAGTCTAACCAATTGAAGGAACTACATCATCCCTATCCATAAATTTAACTTGAAGTGGAAAAAAAGAGTAATCAAATGATCATGAAGTGATTGACTAAAATATCTCATTATTATCTTATTTACATGCTTTCATTATTCATTTCTAAATACTTGCATATTAATTTTTATTTTTATTTTTTTTAATTTTAATTTTTGTGTTGGCAAACATATAAATTGCATTTTGCATAGTACAATATCATATAGGGTGATCCCACAATACTAATTTATAATTTTTGGCCAAACTTGACACTAGACTGATTTTTTCTAACTAAATCTTCACTTTCAGACACCTATAGTGGCTAAACTGTGAGGTATTTGAAGATGATGAAAACTAGTGATTTGTGACATTTTGTCTGTAGATTCTAAATATATTTTTTTCAAAAAAAATGGAATCATATTGCACTTTTTTTCCAATCTCCTTTGAAGACTAGCTTTTTTCAATAAACACCATTTTTAAGGAGTGACACTCACCGTATAGTAGATAACTTTTTTTCCATGAAGGATTAAATTATATATTTTTTAATTTAGATTTGTAACTATGATAACTAGTTCTTCCAATTGGTTTCATAGTGTTTTATTGAGTATTTTTTCCTTCATCAAGTTTTGAATTCAAACCAATTACAATTCAGATATAGGCGGACCGTATAACACAACTTATTTTGTTGGATCAAGGACTTCAATATCTAGTGCACTCATACTTTTCAAAAAAATAAATTGATAATCTTCTATTTTTTCAGATGTGCATAATAAAGAGCTTGATTTTCGGTGAAAATTTTACATTCACAAGAAATAAAAAATAAATATAATAATAAAATTATAATTTTTGGGAAGCTTATTATAAGGACTACATACTTACAAAACATAAATTTTAAATGAATTAATTTGATCCCCCAAAAGGTAAATCAAAAGTGGTTTTCTATCAACATTTTGATAGGTATAAAGGAGACCGTATTATAGGTATAGTATACAAATATCAGGGTTCTATCCAAGGGGGTTTGATCTAAGGTGGTTTGATCAAATCCTCTTCAATTGAAATCCTTAAAATGGATTTTTTAAAGGCTTAAATCATTATATTTTCTAAACGTATGTGATTGTAGAAAAAATCAAAATCTCCTAGAAATTGTAAACTAGCATTGTGGGATCACCCTACAACATATCAATACATAATAATCAATCAAAAAATCATCATAATGCACATTCAATATTAAAAAAATCACTCAAAATACATAAAAGAACATTTCAAATAAAAGAAAACAAATATATATTTCTATATACAATTGAAGACTATACAACACCTCCAAATAAACACTTACTCACCTAACATACTACAAGTATACTCATTCTTAAATTTTGTACATTCTAACCATCCATGCAACCTTAAGGTAGAATATAATCCATCCCATTTTACATGTATTCTTAATAGCTTTAGACCAACGTTTGCTAACCACATAGATAAACTTAACATAATTACAAGAATTCAAACACTAATAAACAAGAAATACAATAATACACTAAAACCAAGAACAATCATGAATGCAAGACATATATAACCACATAAATACAAGGAAAAAAACACAATCATACATAATATTAATTAAGACAGATCAAGTTTATATTTATTCCAAGATCAAGTACAAAGGAAAGTTGAGCTAGGTTTGGTTTATGAAGTGTGATAAACCTATAACCCATAATTTTGAAGTAATTGTCTTGTTTAAATGAATTGAATAAGATGTACACATTTATAAATCAGCATAAATTTACAATTTTTTCATCTACAATCAATCAAAGGAACCATATAGGTCTACTCTACTCTTTATTGTGTCATGTATACCTCATGGTCAAACTCATGAACCTTTAACATGTTCTTGTTCAATGGTCTACCCCCATATTTGATCAAATGAACATTTGATTCCATAATAAATTTTGAGTATGAATAATCTTATGATGCATTTCAAAGTCTTGAAACAACTAAACATCAAACTTCTTAATTGGGTACCTTCTAATCCATGTTCTAGTAAAAATCATTGAGCTTATAGGATACTCAATTTTTTCTCCATCTATAGCAAGGGCCTCAAATTTATTTCTTTCCTCAACACAACAACAAAAGTAATAATGTTTTTCCCTTGTAATTGTCTTCATCTACAATAACTACATAAGAATGTCTTGCATTGATATGTGAATCCAATTAGTTGAGTTTAGTCAACATTAAAAAAAACTATGTATATAGATTTATTAACTAGTTGAACTAGATCTGATACATGATCAAATTCAACTGATAATTCCATCTATGTAATTTCTAGTTTTGTCAAGAGTTGATACATCTGAATTGTACTTATACTTCTTAAAAACCCTTCATCAACCCACTCCTATGACTCACACAATCCAAGCTTGATGTGTACATGAAGAAAAAAGCATACCATATTCTTCATATTAATACTTCGTGAACTTGCATTAGTTCTTCTAAAAGAGTGTATCTCACTTGATCCTGTCAATATACAATAATCCTCATATTTTGCAATATTAGTATCATCTACCAACTAAAAATATATATGAACTATGGACTTACTTTCATTACCTATACCCATTGTAGCATTAGACCATTGATGATAGATCACATTTGCCAACTTTGTTGTTTCCTTGTTCTTCAACTCTTCTCATGCTAAGTCTCTTTTAATACATGCCTTTACACCATCATGATCCCCCTTTACATACCCAACCTCATAAAATTATACATATATTGAACATATGTGATCTTATGCATCCTTCTCATCTTATAAGATCCATGAGTTCTTTAATTGTGATGCATAATTATTTTACCATTTTATATACTAATGGAATGATATGCTCCTTCTAGCCAAAACATGGTAGAACATCTAAAAGAAACCTTGCATGAACTCTATAGAATGTGTCCTCATCACTGATATAAGAATGATACTCCCTTAAGATCTTTATGCCATTATTTATATTGTCACCCATATGAATGAATGGTTAATTCACAACACCTCATTTTGTAGTTGTAGGTTGTATTTCTCTACAAATTTGACAACTAAAATGTGTCCTTGCATAAATTGAATAGAAAGTTCAAACATTGATCTCTATAGGGATGCCTTACATACACTATAGTCTCTAAAAAATAGACATAAATTGACACACTAGAATATTTTCACTAACCAGTTCACACTTTTTTATTTTTTACCATCTTTTATACTATAAGCCACTATCTTATATTTTCAAAATTATACTAGTTCATTTCTAGTTTCATGTGTACTTTTAATGTTCAAAAATTAGAAAATATTGTAATCCACCATAATGATCATATGTGTTATCCAAGAATAAGTTCTTAAAAAATAATTGACCATCCACTCTTTCACATAGAATTCTTGATATGAATTCTCTTGAAGATCTAGGTGAAGCATGTGTATTACACTCCTGCAATATGCAAATCTAAATATATATGTTGATAAACATCATAATGGTTAGAAAAACCATTAATGCGTGTGTGGTTTATTTTGACATAAAAATTCTTTTACCATTTCAAAATATGTTTGAAATTTTTAATTTAAGGATACATCTCTTACAACATCTCTTTGATTATGAGATACCCTTGTGTTATTCTTCCAAAATTATTCAATTAGGGATTTCAAGGCTTCAATAATTAGTTTATCTTTCCATGGTATTCTACTAGATAATGCTCATAAATAATTATTATTGGGGTCCTCCACTCTTTGACGCCTTCGAATGGCTATCATTAAAAAAATTCTATTTATTTTTAATTCTTGACTTGTCTTTCTAATGAAACAATATTTCTTGGTTTGATTGCTTACTATTGTTGATGTAATGGAACACCATGTGAAATTACTATCTTTGGTGTGTGAGGTGGAACCCACCCTCTCATATGCACTCATTAGATTCTTGATAATAGATTTATGACTTGAAGCATCTAATGTTCTTAGCCTAATAATATTCACAATGGACCTAAATTTTAGATTTCTCATCATTTCAACAAATAGTTGGCATCTTCTAGTTTCATTTAATTTAAAAAAAAATAATCTCCAAATATTATTAGCATATTTTAGACAATTATGCATTGGAATCTTATCAACCATCAATTTTAAAATATTCTCATCAATATTAATCAAAAACTTAGGCTTTCTATGCAGAACTGTAGGAGGTTTTCTCAAAGATAAAGTTTCTACAACATTAGAAATTTCATCAATATTTAAATGAGATGAGATATATGGCATAACTTCAATCGAATATCAAGAGACAATATACCTTGAATTTGAGATGGGAAATATGGTTTACCTTCAAGTTTGGATGTGAAAGATGGTGTGCCTCCAACTTGAGATTTGAAAGATGGCATACCTCCATCTTTACATGTGAATGATGATTTACTTTGAAATTGAGATGTGGTAGATCACGTGCCTCCATCTTGTCATGCAATAGATGACGTGCCTCCAACTATAGGATTCAAATTTCTCATTGCACAAAGGTTTTGCATCTATTTCCTTTGCACTGCCAATTCCATATCTCTCTTACATAGAGTTGATAGTTTATGTTCCTTTTTAATTGGCATGTCTTCTTCTATGGTGTTCAATTTCCTACTTTCACAAAGTTTCCTCATTTATCCTTTTTTATTTACATTCCTAGCTTCATGCTCATCCGGTGTTAGATTTATTGGTCATTTCATCAACATGATGATGAATTCTATATGTATCATGAAAAACCATAAATATTAGTTCCATCATGGTACTAAAGAGTAAGTTAATCTTATGCATAAATCTTAAAATAATCATTAAATTAGGATGTACAATCTCATAAACTACACTAGGTGAAGGATAACTAACAATCTTGAAAGCAAGTACAATATATTTACATTTCCACATATTTAAATTTTTCTTGACCATTAGACATAACATAAAATTTGTGTTCCATTCTATCTAGATTTTGAATATGTGCATCTAAGGAAGAAAAAAGGATATTGGTATTAGGAACATGAGACAAAAAAAATTAGGTAAAGATAGGTTGATAAAAGAGAGGATAATAAGACATAACCATGGTAGGAGGTGTGAGATGTGTATTAGAATAAGGTACAAAATAACCTTGTAAATGAATTAAGGAAGAATGTATAAAATGAGTTAATTAATTAGGAGTCGAGTAATGAATAAAGTAAGGGATAGTAATAACAAAGGTAGGAATAGAAATAAATGGTCAATATTGTTGAGAAATTATGTCTCAAATTTCAGCTTGAAGTCCTCATTTTCATGCCTTGGTGATTTTGTGTTGTTTGCAAAGTTCTAGCGGAGGCGGAATCAGGATGGAACTTGACATTGTTTTGTTTGCCTAAGTTCTAGGTCTCTGGCGGAGGCGGAACCGGGATGGAACTTGGAATTGTTCTATTTTCCTAAGTTTCGGGTTTTGGTTATCGTTCCTGCTCTGACTCCGCTTCCTACCATCTATTGATTCTTGCTTCGCAAGTCTGGCGAAGGCGAAACCAGTTTTGGAATTTAGCAATGTCCGTTTGCCATGTTCCTATTTCGGTTTTTGTTTTGACTCCTGCTTTTGTGATCTGGTTCTTCTAGATGTTTGGATTCTCCTCAGGGTTTTTTCCTCCACCTTGTCTTGGTTCTGGATTGTTTTTTCTTGCAGTTGGCAGAGGTGGAACAGGAACCGGATTGGTTCCTGATCTTGGACTTTTTTGGTGAAGTCTTGTTTTTTGTTCCTGTTCCGACTCCCACTCCCACTCCGGTGTTCCCATCTTGGTTTGACCCTGAGTTGACTTTGCCTGATCAAAACTATTTCTGATGAGTTCCCCTTTGTCGTGGGCAGACGCGGAACCAAATTGGTTCCTGAACCTGTAATTTCAGTGGAGTCATGTTTTGACTCCAGTTCCATCTCCGACTCCGACTTCAGCAGTATGTATTTTCGATGGAGTCTTGTTTCAACTCTTGTTCTGACTCCAGCTTTGGCAGTGTTAGAAATTATTTGAAGTATTGGTCGCGCTCGATGTCTATTTGACCATTTTGGTTGCTCTGTCAGCTGCGATTGTTGATGGGTCTTGGACACGTGGCACCTAGTTGAATAGTGATTGGAAGGATACCAAGATAGTTATTGTGGCAGTTGCATTTTTCAACAAAGGGTGGCGAGCTCAACCATTTTGAGTAATGGCTTTGAATGCAAAGTCGGCTCGTTGCAGGAAATCTGTCAGATCCAACTAGTTGCGTGATTTGAGGATGGACTTCATTGCTCTTTTGAGTCGGTTACATATCTATGAGAGATATGCTATTTCTCATAAGTTAGACAAGTCAAGAGTTGAGTTGTGAATTACAGAGCAAGTGGAAGTTGCGAGTTGAAGAACAAGGACGTGAGTTCTTTAAGAGGGTTTTGAACTGTATGTTGTGAAAACATTGTAACAGTGGATCTGAAACTCTCTGGGTGATTGTAAGCTGAACAAAGAAGTCTAGATATTGTATGTAATCGATTCATTATTGTTATACAATAGATTTGACTTTGTGTGGTGGGTTTTTCCACGTAAATACTATGTCATCTTTGTTTGCTTATCTTTCTGGTTTCTCATTGCCATGTTTGTATGCATCTCTATAAGTTTTGAAACTGTTAGTTTTTCATTTTTGCTTCTCTCCCCTGAAGTAAAGGTGTTAAGGGGATGTATTCTGCACTGTTGGTTCAGTAGATCTACATTATTTTCCCTTCAAAGTGGTATCAGAGCTTGGCCAGTTCGTGTTATCCTTGTTAGGGTGAATTAGTTTTTTGCACTAATATTGTTTCAGTGGGAGACTTGTATTGTTAAACTTGTTTCTGTTGTGAGATGGTGAGTACATCTGGTAGAATAGATATTGAGAAGTTTAATTGAAGCAACTTTGAGTTATGGAAACTCAAGATAGAAGACTTGCTTGTGGATAGAGACCTCTGGATTGCAGTGTCTGGAACTAAGCCACAAACTACGACCCAAGAAGCTTGGGATCTTGCTGATAGAAAAGCAAGAGGATTGATAAGACTGAGTCTAGCCAATTTTGTGCTCTTGAATGTTCATGAGGAGATGTCTGCAGCTGCTTTGTCGAAGAAGCTTGGTGATATTTACCAAGGAAAATCTCTGGTAAACAAGTTATTCCTAAGAAAGAAGTTGTACTCCTTGAAGATGGATGAAGGTGCATTTGTTGCAGATCATCTGAACTCATTTAATATGAGTGTTACTCAGCTGGCATCTGTAGGTGTAAAGATTGAGGAGGAGAGTCATTGCATACTCCTATTGTGTTCATTACCTGATAGTTGGGATCATCTTGTGATGGCTATTGGAAGCACAACCACTGCTTTCAAGACTGGTGATGTGGTTGCTTCGCTTTTCTCTAAAGAAATGCGAAGGAAATATTTTGAGATGGCCAAAGATGCTCTTTTTGTTTGAGGTAGAACAAAAGAGAAAGGAAGAAGAAAGACAACAAGTTGAAATCCAAGTCTAAAGGGAGATCAAAGTTTCCTGATAAAATTTTTAAGGTAAGGTGTTGGAATTGTGGGCAACCTTGTCATATCAGGAAGGACTACAAGGAGAAGAAGAAGAAGAATGCTTCTAACAATGAATCTTCTCAAAGTGATGCCAATGCCTTCATTGCAGTAGCCTTGACAACTCAGGCATCAGATGATATCTGGTTGGTTGATTCAGGTGTTTCTTTTCACATGACATCCAATAGAAATTGGTTCTCAAAGTATGAGAAGTATGATGGTGGAAAGGTATACTTGGCAAGTGATTCAATGCTAGAGATTGTTGGTAGAGGAAGGGTCAGAATTCAATTTCCTAATGGGAGAGTCAAAGGAATTGGTGGTGTTCTTCACATGCTAGGTTTGGCTCGAAATCTTCTTTCTGTTAGTAAGTTAAATGATGTTGGTGTAGAAGTTTCTTTTTCTAGTAAGGGATGCAAAATGGCTAGACGTGCAATGGTGTTAGCTAAGGGTGTTTGTACTAGCACTCTGTACAAGCTAGATGCACGACCTATTCTTTGCAATAGTGTCTCTGTAAAGTCATGTATTTTTGCACCTATAGAGAAAGATGAAGAGTCTTCATTGTTTGCAAATGCTTTGGAGGTAAAACTCCTAGCAGAGAAGACTATGTTATGGCATCATAGACTTGGTCACATAGGTGAGAAAGGTTTAAAAACCTTGAAGAACAAAAACCTTGTAGAAGGGCTTGATGATTGTAACCTTGAGTTCAATTTCTGTGAACATTGTATCTATGGAAAGCAACACCATGTTTCTTTCTCCTCTAGTCCTCACAAATCTTTTGGTATACTAGATTATGTTCATTCTGATGTGTTTGGTCCAGTTAATGTTCCTTTGTTATCGAAGTCTAGATATTATGTTTCTTTTATTGATGACTATTCGAGAAGGGAATTTGTATACTTTATTAAAAGTAAATCAGAAGTGTTCAGTCAGTTTAAAGAGTTTAAATCTTTGGTTGAAAATCGGACTGAAAGGAAAATAAAGTGTTTAAGGACAGACAATGGAGGTGAGTTTTGTTCTACAGATTTTGAAAGGTATTGCAATGATCATGGAATTAAAAGGCATAAGACAACCCCCTACACTCCATAGCAAAATGGAGTTGCTGAAAGGTTGAACAGGACACTGACAGAAAAGGCAAGGAGTATGCTGAGTGGTGCTGGTTTGGAGCAGAAGTTTTGGGTTGAGGCTGTTGCTACACCATGTTATTTGATTAATATATCTCCTTGTTCAGCGCTTGTTGATAAGACACCTTTGGAAGCATGGTCAGGTGAGAAACCCTCATTATGGCATGTTCGGGTATTTGGCTGTGAGGCATATGTTCATGTGCCAAATGAAAAGAGATCAAAGTTGGATAACAAGACTATGAAATGTATTCTCATTGGCTATGGAGTTGGTGTGAAAGGATACAAGCTTTGGAACCCTGTTACTAAGAAGTTTTTGTATAGCAGAAGCGTGATATTTCGTGAGCTGAAACCTCTAGTAAGTGATCAATAGTTTGAGACAAATCAGAGTGGCAAGAAGAAGGATGTAGTTGAGATTCCCCAGACTCCAGAAGGGGAAGAGCTGCATGGTGTACCTAAGATTGAGGAGAGCTCAAGTAGCTCTAGAAGTTCTGATGATGAAGAACAACCTCAGCCTCTAAGGAGATCTACACGAGAAAGAAGGCAATTGGAAAGGTATGGTTTCTCTATGTTAGATTCAAATTGTGCTTATGCCTTAATTACCAGCACTGATGAGCCTAGGACTATGAAAGAAGCAATCAGCATGGCTGATTCAAAGTCTTGGCTAGAAGCCATGAATGAGGAGATGGATTCCTTGAAAAAGAATGATACCTGGAAGTTGGTACCACTTTCTAAAGGGTGAAAGCCTATTGGCTGCAAGTGGATATTCAAAAGGAAGACATGCCTCGATGGCAGTGTGGAGAAGTATAAGGCATGACTAGTTGCAAATGGTTTTTCCCAAGTTGAGGGAATTGATTATGGAGAGATCTTTTCCCCTATAGCAAAGCTGACATCCATCAGATTTTTGTTGTCATTGGCAGTTGTGTATGACTATAAAATTGAGCAGATGGATGTGAAGACAACATTTCTCCATGGTGAGCTGGAAGAAGAAATCTACATGTCCTAGCCTAAGCATTTTGTTGAAAGAGGTAAACAAAATCTAGTTTGCAAGTTAAATAAATCCCTCTATGGTCTAAAGCAATCTCCTAGAATGTGGTAATAGAAATTTGACAAATTTGTGTTGTCAATTGGGTTTGTTAGATCAAAATCTGATCATTGCATTTATTATAAATGTGAGAATGATCATGTGCTTGTTATTACTCTATATGTGGATGACATGTTATTCATTGGTAATAGCAAGGCAATGATTTCTGATCTTAAAACTCAGTTGTCTGCTAAGTTGGAAATGAAAGATCTTGGAGCAGCAAGGTACATTCTTGGGATGGAGATAACTAGGGATAGAACAAGCAGAAAGCTTTGGCTCAGTCCGAGTAAGTATGTGAAAACCATTCTAGAGAGGTTTAGCATGAATGACTGCAAGGAGCTAGTTGTTCCATTCATGCAAGGATTGAAACTATCTATTGAAGACTGTCCAAAGTCTTCTACTAAGATGGAGGACATGACCAGTGTGCCTTATGCAAGTGCAGTAGGTAGTTTGATGTATGCTATGGTTTGCACAAGACCAGACATTGCCCAAGCAATGGGAGTTCTAAGCCATTTTATGGAAAATCTAGGGAGATCACATTGGGATGTTGTAAAGAGAGTGTTCAGGTATTTGAAGGGTACTTCAGATTATGCTTTGTGTTACCATGGCAATATGGTTGCATCACAAAGGTCTCTTTGCATTTAGGGATATGTTGGCTCTGATTGGGTAGGGGACATTGACAACAGAAGATCCACCAGTGGATACACTTTCATGCTTAATGGTGGAGCAATCAGTTGGATGAGCAAGTGACAAGTTGTAGTTTCTTTATCCACGACAGAGGCAGAGTAAATGGCAGCAAATCATGCTTGCAAGGAGGTAGTGTGGCTAAGGCGTTTGTGTTCAGACATTGGATTTAATGCTGAGCAGATTTCAATCTGCTGTGATAGTCAAAGTGCCATTTGTTTGGCAAAGAATTTGACCTTCCATGCCAGGACCAAGCACATAGATGTGCAATATCACTTCGTGAGGGATATGGTTGAAGATGGCAAGGTCAGTATGGATAAGGTTGACACCTTGAAGAATGTTGCAGATGCCTTGACAAAGCCAGTTAGCACAGACAAGTTCAGATGGTGCACAAAATCAATGGGCCTTGGGGCCTATGATAGACAGTAAGGTTTGATGTTTTTAGGAAGCTGGAAGTGTTCACCAAGTGGGATATTGTTGAGAAATTATGTCTCAACTTCCAGCTTGAAGCCCTCATTTTCATGCCTTGGTGATTTTGTGTTGCTTGCAAAGTTCTGGCGGAGGCGAAACTGAGATGGAACTTGGCATTGTTCTGTTTGCCTAAGTTCCGAGTTTTGGTTCTCATTCCTGCTCTGACTCCACTTCCTACCATCTGTTCATTCTTGCTTCGCAGGTCTAGCGGAGGCAGAACTAGTTTTGGAATTTGGCAATGTCCATTTTCCATGTTCCTATTTCGATTTCTCTTCCGACTCCGGGTCCGACTCCTACTTTTGTGATCTGGTTCTTCTAGATGTTTGGATTCTCCTCGGGGTGTTTTCCTCCACCTTGTCCCTATTCTGGATTGTTGTTTCTTGTAGTTGGCAAAGGTGGAACAGAAACCGGATTGGTTCCTAATCTTGGACATTTTTGGTGAAGTCTTGTTTTATGTTCCTGTTCTGACTCCGACTCTGACTCCAGTGTTCCCGTCTTAGTTTGACCCCGGGTTGACTTTACCTGGTCAAAACTATTTCTGATGAGTTCCCCTTTGCCGTGGCTGGACGTGGAACTGAATTGGTTCATGAACCTGGAATTTCAATGGAGTCATGTTTCAACTCTAGTTCTGTCTCTGACTCCAACTTCGGCAATATGTATTTTCGGTGGAGTCCTATTTCGACTCCTATTCCGACTCAAGCTCCGACAGTGTTAGAAATGAATTGAAGTCTTGGTCGCGCCTGATGTCTATTTGACCATTTTGGTTGCTCTGTCAGCTGCGATTGCTGATGGGTCTTGGACGCATGGCACCTGGTTGAATAGTGATTGGGCGGATACCAATATAGTTATTGTGGCAGTTGCATTTGTCAACAAAGGGTGGCGAGTTCAACCATTTTGAGTAATGGCTTTGAATGCAAAGTCGGCTCATTGTAGGAAATCTGTCAAATCCGACCAATTGCGTGATTTGAGGATGGACTTCATTGCTCTTTTGAGTTGGTTACATATGTATGAGAGATATGTTATTTCTCATAAGTTAGACAAGTCAAGAGTTGAGTCGTGAATTGCAGAGCAAGTGGAAGTTGCGAGCTGAAGGACAAGAAGGACGTGAGTTCTTGAAGAGGGTTTTGAATTGTATGTTGTGAAAACATTGTAATAGTGGATCTGAAACTCTCAAGGTGATTGTGAGTTGAACAAAGAAGTCTGGATATTGTATGTAATCGATTCATTACTGTTATACAATAGATTTGACTTTGTGTGGTGGGTTTTTTACCTGAAAGGGTTGTCCCACGTAAATACTGTGTCATCTTTGTTTGCTTATCTTTCTGGTTTCTCATTGCCTTTTTTGTATGCATCTCTATAAGTTTTGAAACTATTAGTTTTTCATTTTTGCTTCTCTCCCCTGAAGTAAAGGTGTTAAGGGAATGTATTCCGCACTGTTGGGTTAGGAGATCGCATTCTTTTCCCTTCAAAGTAGTAGAGGAGACACTAGGATCGTGGAGAAGTTATGGCACTAGTAGGGATGGTATGGAAGGCAGGTGAAAGTTTAGTGAGATGGGAGAGAGGAATGGATGCGTAAAATGGAAAGGTATTTACATAAAACTATGCCAATTCATATAAAATAGCTCACTAAATGATAAATGTATGAGTTTTCTTGATGATAAATAGTAGCATGAGTTCATGTGTGATGGAATATGATTGCACAATGTGTGAAGTCATGATAAGTTAAAAAATTTAGGTCCTTAGATTAAAGGTATCTAGAGTTGAAATATATATCACTATGAGTTTCCCACTAATAGTATTGAATATCCAAGGGCACTCATACAATAAAAAACTCATAATTCCAAGCCACCATACAAAAAAAGTATCTCATGCAAATGTAGTAGTGGTGAAAGTCAAATTACTATTGGAAAACGACAAAAAAAAGTGTTTGTATGATGTAATGGTACTATTGATAGAAAAAATAGAATTTCCATGTACAATATTAAGAAATAAAGGGAAAGGAATAAGATTAGAAAAATAAATGCTACAAAAGTGACATAAAGAAAGAGTAATGAAATTAGGATGAAGAAGAGACCATTATTGATTTACTCCTTTTACTTGATATTCAAGATGATGTGAATGAATAATTAGTCACTAGAGAAAGAAACCAAATAATGCATATATGAAAACTAAGGAATCTCTTCAAGGTGCATCAGCCTTGGTAAGTTCACATTATTATGAATCTTTCTATATTTTTTCCTCTACCACATCCTATAGTACTACTATTGTTGTAGAAAATAATGAAGATGGGTAGAAATCACCTATTATAATTATTATTAGGTCTTCACATGATGATAAATGCTAGTATGAGTCATGGAATGAAAATATGGTATCAATAAAATATATTGATGCAATTCTAGATGCAATAAAATTTAATAAGATAGGTTTTAGTTATGCATCCACATTTTTTAAAATATAGAATTTTTCAAGGTGTGGGGATGTTATATTTTATCAAGGAAATATGAAATCTATCCCTAAAATAAATAGTTTTACCAAGGAATATCTGAGTTGTGGATCTAAAAATATGTTCTAGTTCTATGGAGAGATCGGCATGGGTTCTTACACAAATTTTCTAGATGGAAAAAAATATGGATTATGGTGAGGCTATATAAAATTATGTATGGTTATGGTGATGATGCATACTACCTTAATATAGCATGATAGTAAATATTTGTTGAGGTTTGCATAAATTTGATATAGTTATGTGAATGCTAAGGTAGAAAGACAATTTTATTTATTTCCCAACTATATTTGTCAATATACAAATAATACTATTTCATAAATATGTAATCCTTTGCATATACTTTTTGAGAATGAGGAAGTTGACAAGGTGGCATGGACAAATATAAAATGACATAAAATTTGAGTTTTGATTTGACAAACTACACAATTATGTATATATCCTTTTCTTCTTGCTTCAAACTCCTCAAAAATTACATATTTTCACCAAGTTCCTCCATTTTTAATGATCAATTGTATATAAATCTCATAGAATTATTAAAAAGTATGAAATGAACCAATATATAATATGAAATTAGAACAAATATATATATATATATATATATATATATATATATATATATATAATTAGCATTCCAACACTGAAAAGATGAAAATATTAGTTCATACAATCAAATTTTCTCTAAAAATCAAGTATTTCCTTCTTCTATGTTGTCAAACAAAAAAAGGTGGTGGAAAGGTGGTGGAATATGTACAAAATATGCGTGTGCTTGTTTTAACACCATGAAAAAGCATTTATTTTTTAGATAACATGTAGAAACTAGAGAATAAAGAGTATGTGGGCCTAAATCATGGGTCACATGTGTTTTTACCATTTTTTTACTTCCTAAAACATGATTACATTAAAGCGTGAGAATGCTTTAACTTGCACAAAGCATGAGCATGTTTCAAATTCTCTAAATCATGAGGCTTCTATTTGTTTGATGGACTATTATGACTATACCACTAAAAACCTCAATCTTAAATGCTACACCCATGACCCATGACCCTATACCCTTGACCCTATTCCTTATACCCTCAATCATAAACACTATACCATTGACCCTATACCCATATCCTCAACACTAAATTGTATACCCTATACCCTCAAACCTATACCCAATATCCTCAATGTTAAATTATATACCCTATAAACTAAAACCTATACCCTCAACTCTAAACACTATCCCTCAACCCTATACTCCATACACTCAACCCTAGACTCCATACCCTCAACCCTAATGACTATACCCTCAACCCTATACCTTATACCCTCAACCCTCAACCCTAAATCCCATACCCTCAATCCTATACCTTATACACTCAACCCTAAACCCTATACCTAGTATCCTTAACCCTGAACCCTATAGTCTAAACCCTATACCCTAAATGATATACTCTACACATTATACCCTCAACCATACACCATCAACCTCATACCCTCCACTATAAACCCTATACCCTCAACCTTATACCTTATACCCTCAACCCTAAACCCTATAACCTCAACCCTAAACCCTAAACCCTATACCCTCAACCCCAAACCCTATACCTTATACCCTCAATCATAAATTGTAAACCTTGTACCTTATACCCATTATTCTCAACCCTAAATCCTAAACCCTAAACCCTAGACCCTAGACCCTAAATACTAAACCGTACACCCTCAACCCTCAATCTTCTATCTTATACCCTCATCTATAAACCCTAAACCCTATATCCTATACCCAATATTCTCAACCCTGAATCCTAAACCCTATACACTCAACCCTAAAGCCTAAACCCTATACCATAAAACTTGTACCCTAAACCCTATACCCTATACCCTCAACTCTAAATCCTATACACTAAACCCTTAACACTAAATTGCATGCGCTCAACCCTAAATATTATACCCTTGACCTTATACCTTATACCATCAACCCTAAACCCTATACCTTATACCTTGTACCCAAGAACCTTAACCCATAAACCCTATACCCTCTACCCTATACCCTAAACCCTATACCCCATACCCTCAACCATAAACCCTATACCTTATACTACTAACTATAAACCCAATTCCCTCGAAGTTATACCAAATATCCTCAAACCTAAGCCATATAACCTATACACTCAACCCTATGCAAAATTTCTATACCATCAACCCTAAAGCCTACACTATTAAGCCTCAACCCTATACCTTATACCCTCAACTATAAACCATATTCCCTATACCTTATAATTAATACCATCAAATCTAAATCATAAAACCCTATACCCTCAACCCTATATCCTACACCTTATACCCTATACCCTCAACCGTAATCCCTATACCTTATACCCTCAACCGTAAACCCAATACCCTCAACCCCATACCCAATATCCTCAACCTTATACCCACAACCCTCAACCCTAAACTCTAAACCCCATATACTCAACCTTATACCCACAAACCTCGACCCTATACCTTAAACCCTAAAACCTACACCCTCAACCTTATACCTTATACCCTCAATTGTGAACCCTATACCCTATACCCTATACTCAATACCATCAACCCTAAAGCCTAAACCCTATTTCCTGAACTACATACCCTGAGACCTATACCCTATACCCTCATCCCTAATACCTATACCTTATATCCTCAATTGCAAAATAAATTCCCTCAATCATATAACCAACATCATTATCTCTAAGCCTTATTTCTTGTACACTCAACCCTACACCCTCAACCTTCGACATTATCCCTCAATCGTAGGCCCTAAAGTCTATACCCTTGACCCTATACCTTGTATGTTGAACCCTAAACCCTACACCTTCAACCGTTTATATTACACCCTCAACCTAGAAGTTCTACTTGAATAGGATGAGGAACTCCTAGTCCACTCATAGATATGGGTGAAAGTGAAGGATCTACAAATTGTTAAAAGTGCAAGTAGAATTTTTTTGATATATAGTATTTTTTAAGATATCAAAACTATAGAAAAAATGCACCGACGGTGGAAATCCATTGGATGAGTGAGCTAAGGGTAAAATATTTAGGTAGGAAGATAATTTTAGTGAATATAATTATAAAATAGTAGATATAACTTGGGTGAATAAAAAAATCCAACTCCTTGTATTTATGTTCTCTTTTATCAACTTAAGGGGGCTAATTTTCACTATAGATTAGGCACCACCAAGTTACCATTGACTCATGGTGGAGCTTAAAAAATATATGGATATTTTTTAAATTCTAAGGTCTTTGAGGTTTTGAAATAACTCAATTGTATCCAATTAGGTTTCTAAACTCACAAAGCTAGGGCTTCTAGAAAACCTCATGTGTAAAACCCTAATTCCTCTAAGTTGAATATGATTTTTTGTTATATTTCTCTATTGACTTCTTGAGGTGGGTTTCATTCTTCAAGTTATAATATATGTCTAGGTTATCATTTTTTGACTCGCCCCTTGGTCCCATTTTACCTCTTGAACCTATGCAACTTCATAAAATGTGACTAAGTCTAAATTTTGTCGATCTTTTGGCTAGTTCTCAAAACTTATTCGAAAACTGACATGGTTTTCAGAACCTTTGATTTTACTAACAATGTGCACCCTTTAATTGATTTGGTCCTATGTCTAACTTTCCCCTTTACCCTTATTATAAAATCATTCATTTTCCTAGGCATGGCCCCTTTCTTAAAACAACTTATTCAGCACATGCAAAATTTCTTCACTTAATTTTTTTCATCACATGCTCTTCATGCATTGAATTTTGTTTCCATGTTGTTGGTCTCCAAATTGCAATGTGTGATCTTCAGTTTCAAAGACTTGGATTTAAAGGAGGGATCCAATGGCTATCACATGCAATACTTGCATCGTGTTTTTGTCTCATGAGGACCAAGGCTTGTTCATGATGTGTGATGAGTGGAGTGTGATGTTATATTGGACACATGGCAACACCACATTGCCTCGTGAGGGTGATGGTGTTCAAAAGCAAGAGTTGCGGATGGTTTTCAACACATGTCACAATGAAGATTCATCGTAGGCTCTTTGCACATCACAATTTTAACCAAGGGAGGAACTAGGTGAAGTGTTATGAGTGATGTGAAGACTAAATAGGTGGCATATTTGGGGAATATTTTGAACATGTGGCAGATGATCATTATATAGCATGATTCTAGTGTATCATGGTTACATGATGTGAAGTTTATGTTTGATATGTAATATGTGATGGGATCAGAGGGTGATTATTCTCTTCCAAGTTTTGGTATATTGTGATGGTCTAAAACATTGTATTCTCATGTACAATGGGCTTTAGGCTATCTACAATGTGCAATAAGAAACAAGGAAGAGCATATGCTTGAGGAATATTCCATGGGATAGGTGTTCGTTCCTCGTTTCATTGTTGGTGTTTAGTTGCACATCATGATTTTACTCTACAAAGTGCCTAAGGCCTCTTTTTGATGTGTGATGGTGAGATCATATGGTGGTAAAATGAGAGAAACAATCTAATGGTTAGCACATTCTTGCTTCATATCATTGTTGTGAAGCAAGGGGATTGGATCAGATTTGTGATATACAATGAAGGCATGGTGGTGGGTCTAGTTTGAAGATAGTGATGGAGTGATATGTTGAAATGTGTCTAGGGTCACAATTGGAAAATTCACATTGCATTGTGAGTCTCCTTTACATTGTGGAAGTGATTTTCAAGTACCTAAGCATAAGTGTGATGGGTATATGTGATGCAATAGAGATCATCGACAACCCAAGTTTAAAAGGACTTCTAATCAAATGGCTATATTTTAAAGCTGGAGTGTATGAATGAGATGTGCTAGATCTTGGTGCGAAGCAAGTAGATTGATGGCCATAATTCAAAGATCTAATTATACAATGGATAGGTGGTGAAATTGATAGTTTGAATGGATGAAATAGTTGTAAGTAATTATTGTAACTGCTCCAGCTACTTGCATTGATTGATGATAAAGGCATGAGTGATAAAGAAGGGCATGATTTGTTAGATATTTGTTGCTTGCCCAGATTTGGCTATGGATTTCTTGGGTATGCCATGTTTACATTGATGAGAGACATCATGGGCTGTCTGATCAAGGTTTCATGATCATTATGGCTAGAGTTGTTGCTCATATTTTGGGGGATATTTTAAATTTTGTAATCTAAACTAGAGCTCATCCTTTTTGTAACTTTTATTGAGTTAGGGTTAGGGTTTGAAGTCAATTTGAGTTATTCCTACACTATAAAGTAATTTTTTGTGGTTATTGTATGGGTTTGGACTTCTTCTCTCCAGCCTAAGGGGTTTGAAGTAGTGTTCTCCCTTCCAAGATTTTGACTTCTATTTTTTTGTAAATCTTTTGTTGTGTCAAGTTGAATAGGTTAGGTCTTTTAAATTCAGATAGGGAATGTTGTAAGATTTTCTTTGTAATAAAAAAAGATGACTACAATACACATTGTATTTTATTTCAAATTTGAATGTCAATCTGCCATGCTCCCTAGTATTGTACACTTTACGTTTTGAATCAATGTGATCAAGGGTTTTTTAGATTATTTAAACACATTTATTGTTTGAACTATAAATTTGTTTCCTTAGCATTCAAGGAGTAATATAAATACTTGCATAGAGGTAGTGAATATATTTTCATTATAGTATGGATTAGTAAGTAGTGTGATTGCATTATCCTTTTGTTGGTTTCTCACTATAAGGCATTGAGGTTATGAGAAACCATGGTTGGTCCATTGTAGGAGTTTATTTCATTCCTAAATTTGTATGGAGTATGCACTATTCAAGGAGACTCAAAAAATTTAAAGCTAGGGTAGAATCAAATCTTCAAATGAAAATCAAAACCATTTACTTTTCTACATTTTTTACTTTTCATGTCATTTTCCACACTACAAAGAACCACTAAAAATATAGAGGGATACAAAGATGATTTCTCCCATCAGTCACCTCCTACCATATTAGTGTGATGATTCATTATCAAATGAATTATTTCATAGAGGTTTTATATGTGTATGATGTTATAGGTTTACCCACCTTCATTTTGCAGAGCCTAGAGTGTAGAGGAGAACTTGTAAATCAATCTCCTATTCATTGTCCACTGACCTAGGGTTTCTAATCATAAGGAGTAGCTAGCCTTTAGGAAAACCTAGAAAATTTGTTGAAAACACTAATATATTGGTGACTCCACTAGGGAAGAACAAAAAGAAAGAACAAGAACCTTTGGTTGTATTTTTTATTGTTGTCTAGTTAAAGCTCCCCATCTGAGCCACCAACATATTGGAAACTCTACTGGGGATAAGTACAAAAAGTCTCTAGGTGAGCAACTAAAAATATTATTTTCCTCATATTAGCTACTAATAAAGGTGAATCCATTGAGGAAGATAAAGATATATCCATTTGGGAGAGTCATGATCTTTGTTGATCTAAAGTTTTGGGTGATATGATCCAAGTACCTGTATACTTGAAGAAGGAGATTGTTGCAACATTTCTGGTGTGTTCTCGAAGTTTGGCGATTTACTGGTGGAGAGAACTCAAAAATAACCTAGATCTTGAAAGGAGCTTCTTGTTGTTTGAACATATTTTCCTCTTTCAAAGACTACAAAAAATTTACATCATCAGAAGAGTTGGTTGCAGAATTTTTAAGGTATTTTTCTATTGCAACATTTTGCATGAAGGTATACAACAAAGTTCTAGTAAATATTGTCCCTTATTCAGTGCTTTTAGGTACTATAAAAAAGAGGGAATTAAGAAATTTTCATATTCTAAAGAAGATAGTTGTAGAGGATTGTAAAAAATAAAAATTAGAAAATATGTTTAACTAGATGCCCCCCCCCCCCTCTCTACAAGTTATTCTACCATGATTGGAATAAAGTTATATCCTTAGAGAAAGAGAATCTCAAATGATAGATATAACCCTTTGGATTTTAGTAAAATCCAAGGTTACCCACATTCTATCCCAAAAGAGAAAAATGAATATTTCCTAGGTTTAGAGGTAGTTTAGAAGAGTTAACATCAAGACATTTGCAAGATTTCACTAGTTTGATGGTGGAATGTCAAAAAGAAAAAGAAGATGTCATCAATTTTTTTGTAAGAACTTTAGAAAGTAATGATTGGGACTAGTTTTATAATTTTCCTTTGAATTCCATTTGATCATGGAATAAGCTTGAGATATTGTTCACGGATCAATTTGGTGAAGCAAATAATGAGTGATTATCTAATATTAGGCTTTTGCGTACTCATGAACATTTTGAATGAATGTAAGATCATGGTTGAAATTTTTTCACCTTTAGATGTATTATGTGATATAGAAAGATATGAGGGTGAATCCCCTTTTAGCTTTCATGATATATTCATGAAATGTTTGTATGCTATACCGAAGTTTGATAGAATTGATGAATCAATGTGCATTGATTTATTTTGTGAAAGACTTGAGCCATGTCTAAGTACCATTCCTACTGATATGAAGCCTTACCATGTTGAAATTATATATCAGTGACTCTTAGTTATTGGAGGGATGATAGGGAATTATGGAAATAGTTTCCAATCTAAATTATGTGATGGTAGCTTTTCTAGGCTTGATCAAATGGATTTGGATGGTGTGGTAGAAGAAAATTGTAATGCATCTTTCTATGGTGAATATTTTTCTCTTGAGTAGCCCATATAGGACATGTGTGAAAATGAGAATATCATCCAACTGTAAGGTATGATGAAGTGACATAAATATTTGATGGCATACCTTCTATAGATGCTGAAACAAAAGTGATAGAGAGTCAACTCTCTATATGAAAGAGTGTGATAATATGTGTGGTGATATTCAATTGGAAGAAAGTAGAAATGATGAATCTAATGATGATTTCCAGCTTGATAGTGTGGGATATGATACTGTCAATTGTTGTAGTAGTATGGAATAAGAAAAATATGTGTAAACAAGAGATTAGTTGGATGAGTTAGTTCAATAATTTCATTGTTTTGGGCATGCATATGATGGTGATATAAGTGATGAACAAGAAACTGCTTCCTTGTTTGTTTTTTCACATTCTTATGTCCCTTTTTTTGGTTTTGAAGTTATCACTAAATTTTTGTATGAGGATAGAATAGATGTAAATGTACATGAGGATTAAAATGTAAAGATAAATTTTGGTACAACTAAAGATGTCATTCATTATTAGTTTACACTTGAGGAGTATGATTGTATTAGTCATATGGATGCCTATGAAAACTTGTTTTTAGGGGGTGAAGCTCATAGTATTCCTCATGAGAAATGGAATTCAAATTTGTCATGGAAAGGTAGTGTTGTTTAGATGAGTTCCACAAATGTGTGTCATAGTTCAAATTTTTGTGATACATGTACCTCAGCGGATGGAAAAGAGATTGAAATAGAGAGACAATTTGAAGAGTATATCCCTTCTCAAAAAAGGTCTCATGATTTGAAAGGATGTGTTGATAAGGTCTACATCAACATTGATGACTTCAAGCATGGTTCTTTTAGTAGTGATGAGTAAAAACAAGGTGGTGATTTTATAGCTACTCATGTTCCTTGTATGCAGAGGTTCAAATTTTTTGGTTTGACCTATATGAGGATGAGTTTCCCTCTGGAAGTCAACATGATGAAGTTTCATATTTTATTTCCCATGTGAATTGGAGGAATCTTATTTTTTCCTTGATTTACATGTGAAGGTTAGTGGATGTGAAGATTCACTGGTTTCATGTGGTGCTAATCAGGGTTTTATTTTTTTCTCACCTAATGCAAAATTAGAAAATGTATTCTATTATAGTGAAGTGGCCTATGTTATGTGGTTACCATGTAATAGTAAAGTTAAACATGGAGCAAGTTCTCACTTGTTCAAAGGTAATCAAATAATTTTTTTTGCAGGAATGAGGCTACTTTTTCTACTATGTGTGATAGAAATATTTTTTGATTGAAGGAGATTAGTTCCCTTAATAGGTTGGTATTTGATAGTAGTAATTTTTGGCTTCTCTTTTTAATTCGGTGGCCTAGGGCCATCAAATGAGGTTTCAAGGTTGGGTTGACTCTATACCCCAATGGTTTGGCATGGTATTCTTCTCTAGAGATTTGAATTCTCACTCTATCTTGTTAAATAGGCGTCCAAAACTAGAGCCACTAGTGGAGCTTAAAAAATCCATGGCTATTTTTGAAATTATAAGGTCTTTGAGGTTTCAAAATTTCTTAATTGTATCCAATTAGGGTTTTCAACTTACAAATCTAGGGCTTCAAAAAACCTTCATGTGTAAGACACTAATTCCCTTAGGTTGAATGCACACTTTTATTATATTTTTTATTGAATTCCTAAGGTTGATTTCCATTCATTCAAGTTATGATCTATGTCTATGTTATAATTTTTTGACCAACCCCTTGTCCCCTTTTACCTTGTGAACCCATGCACCTTCATAAAATGTGACTAAGTTTAAATTTTGTTGATCTTTTTGTTATTTCTCAAAATTTCTTTGGTCATCGACATGGTTTTCAAAAAAAATGATTTTATCAACAATGTGCATCATTTAATTCATTTGGTCCTATGCCCACCTTTCCCCTTTTCACTTTTTATAAAATCATTCAGTTGCCTAGGCATGGCCCGTTTTTTAAAACAATTTATTTGACACATGCAAAATTTCTTCACTTAAGTTGTTCCATCACGTGTTTTTTATGCATCACATTTTGTTTCCATGCCATTGGTCTCCAAATTGTGATGTGTGATGTTCAGTTTCAATAGTTGAGATTCAAAGGAGGGATCCAATGACTATTGCATGCAATCCTTGAATCACATTTGTATCTCATGAGGACCGGGACTTGTTCGTAATGTGCGACGAGTGGAGTTTGATGTCATATTATACACATGGTAGCATCTTGCTACCATGTGAGGGTGATGGTGGGTCTGAAGAAGGAGCTATGGGTGAGTAGGTTTTCAACACATGTCACGATGGAGGTTCATTACAGGCTCTTATAACATCACATTTTTGAATAAGTGAGGAACTAGGCAATGTGTGATGGGCGATGTGATGACTAAAGAGGTGGGATATTTAGGGAATATTTTAGATAGGTGGTGGAAAATCATTACATTGCATGCTTCTAGTACATCATGGTTTCATGATGTGATTCCAATGTTTGAATACTCTCTGCTAGGTGTTGGTATATTGCAATAATCTAAAACATTGCATTTTCATGTACACTGGGCTTTACTCTATCTACAATGTGAAATAGGAAACAAGGGAGAGTATATGCTTGAGGAATATTCCATGGGACAAGTGTCCATTCCTTGCTTCATCATTGGTGTTTACATGATTTTACTCTGCAAAGAACATGGGGCCTCTTTGTGATGTGTGATGGTGAGATCAGATGGTGGGAAAATGAGGGAAATAATCTAATGGTTAGCACATGCTTGCTTCACATTATTGTTGTGAAGCAAGGGGATTGGATCAGATTTATGACATGTGATAAAGGCATGATGGTGGGTCCAATTTGAAGATAGTAATGGAGTGATATGTTGATAGGTGTACAAGGTCATAGCTGGTGAATTCCTATTGTATCAACACTCTCATTTACATTGTGGAAGTAATTTTCAAGCACCTAAGCATAAGTGTGATGGGTATATGTGATGTGATAGAGATCATCAATGAACAAGATTTAAAGTGACTTCTAATTGGACAACTCTTTTTTTAAGTTGGAGTGGATAAATGAGAGGTTATAGATCTTGGCATGAAGTGGGTTGACTGATGACTAGAATTCAACGATCTGATTCTACAATGGCTAGGTGGTGAAACTAATAGTGCAAATGGATGAAACAGTTGTAAGTTGACATAAAAAGAACAATCAATTACTATAACTGCTCCAGCCGCTTGCATTGATTGATGATAAAGGCATGGATGGTGAAGATTTTGAACATTCAGAATACTGAGAGGGGATGAATTATTATTCTATAAAAAAATTGAAAATAACTTGTCCAATCACCAAAACACATTAATATAAATAAGGAATGAAATCATGAAGCATCCAAAAAGTCACAAAACACATGAACACAAAGCTTTTTATGTGGAAAACCCAAAATGGGAAAAACCATGGTGAGGATTAGCTCTCAATATATTATATCCAAATATAGTATATTAAAAGGTCTCACTACCAGGACACACTATCCTTATAAGGCTCATAGTCAAAGTTAAGTACAATAAAAAATTACCCACTACCAAAGTATGAATTGATACAAAGTGCACCTTTGTTGTGTTGTATTTCATTTGATAGGGAGGTTGGATGAATCAATCACTGATTCATGCTCTAGGTCTTTCTTGGAAGACCTCTAGGGTGTCTCTCTTTGCCACTTGCAACCTATAAGATCTCTTCCTTCTTAGGATCCCTTGGCTCTCCTTGCCAACCCAACTATCAACAAAGTTCCTTCTCCCAAGTGAAAACTTGGTGCAATCTTGTAGCACTAAACATTAGCCCTTAACCTACCTTAAAGGCTACTAACCTCCAAATTCTTGAAATGGTTTTACAGAGGTTTGGAGGTGCTTCCAAAATCTTCAATCCATCCTACTAGGGGTATTAGGGATCCACCTAGCTCCATCTGCAGGTCGCTTTCACCAAACTCCTTCATTAGGCCTAGAAGGCTACTAGCCCTGTTAGGTCTCCTTCTCCGAGAAATCAGGGTTTTTCCCAAAGTCCTTCCAAAGAAAACCCCAATATTTTCTTGGGATTCCTGGTTCATATGCCCACCTCTCAAGTGTTTTGGGGGTATTGGGCCACAACTGGCCGTACAATGCCCTAACCTGAAAATGAGCAAAACTAAGGCTTTTTAAGCCCTTTCCCGGCTTCTCTGCAACTTGCTAAGTTCTTCCCTCACAAATGGATTAGTAGAGACTCTTCATCTTTACCATAGCTTGATAAGAATCATATCTTCCTTCTCCAAAAGGAAAGTAATCTCTAAGTTAACACCTCTACAAATTAAGTGCTTTGCACTATGGTCTTTCCTAATCGAGCTCTTCTCTGGCTCGCCTACGATAAGATTTCCACAATAGCTCATGTTCTTTCAAAGGCCCCAAATCCTACTATATGTACATCCATGGAGTCTGGTCACTAATCCCAAAGGGCCATACAATTTGTACAATGGGAAAGTGAACTAACACTCCATTCTTTACAAACTGTCTGGTTCAGACTAGCAACAGTGTAGAACACAAAACTATTTACAAGAAGTGCTTGAAATTAAACAAACAAACTATCTAATGCCACACAAAATTCAAAGAACAACTACCCTACATCATGCATGAGTTATAGTGCCACAACCAATCCATTAAAGCATTACTGCAATACAAAAACCAAGAATTTCACACACAATCACATATGCTTTCCTTCAATTTCAAAAACTTAAATAGTATAAAATGCTTCCAACCTCACTTCAATGTCGAGGCATCCCATAAATAGGGTCACCAATTAGTTATCCTCTCCCTTGGGCTCTTCTTGGTCGTTTGTAGCTCTAGCTATCCATGTGTTGAGCAACATTTTAAATGTTGCACAATTGCAATACAACTTCCTAGCCCTATATTGCACCTACTCTGTGGTCAACATGACCTTCATCTAATCACAAAAAGAATGCCACTAAGGCACACATAGAAATGAACTAAAATAGATTGCTTAGTTTTCCTAGACAACCTATTAGTGCTCCTGCACCAATTTCATTTCCTTTGAGGCTTTGAATATATAGTACTGCTCTTCTTAGAAGTCGCTCAACTACTATTCTTTGATTCTAAACTCTTACCATTAAATTTGCATGTTCACATCATATGAGGCCACTTGCACCTGATATGCCATTTATGGTTGCTCAACTATGTTCACACCCTTCCAAAATCTCATATCTCATATATATACTCAATTAATTTTACATATATCAATTAGGTCAACCTAATGAGATACAAACAAAACAATCCAAAATAGCTTTTTAAGGCACCACACATGATTCAAAATAATCTTCACACCCAAGAAAAATGTACAATACATAATTTAGGTCATAATAGATCTAAAATAGATCCAAATAATATTAATAATGTATATTTAATATTCTCCACACATATCATGTATTAGGTCGGCCAAGAATTTGACCTAATCACAAAAACGTCTAATCATACATACACTTCCTAATACATGTAACTTCCAGATTTGATCTTTCTTCAATTTCACATTTCGCCAACATTAGTGAGACTAACTTTAGAATTGTAGCACAAAAACATCCTTTTCAACAAAATGTGGAATCTCCCATAGTGATATATTGAACAAAGAGATGGCAGTGAGATACAAAGTTGAACTTTGGCATTGATATCTTTCAATACACTTCACTAAACTTCATGAGATTTGAATATAGCTATATAAGCCAATCATAATGATATGGTTAAAAGCACAAAGTTATACCTCTTCCTATGGTGAAGAGCAGACCAAAAAACTGACACACTAAACCACAACATCGTCAAAAGAGGGCACTTAGCCAAATTCCTCATAGATCAACATTTTGGTATAGTTAGTGTTGTATAAATGACACCAAAAATGCTTCCTGACAATGTTGACATCAATAACAACATTGGGTTAGTCGAATCAACTGATGTATGTATACTTCATGCTCATGTTGCCAAGATGCATAAAAAATGATAGACTTCCAAACTTTGAACAATCTTTGCCTTTGTCATTGATGGCAACATGCATATCAAAAATATTTTTCATTTCATGAATCAAAAATTATTTCTTCCTAACCTTAACTCCCCCTTTCATAATTAACCTTAACTTTCCAAAAAGTTTTTCCAATCATCCAAAATTATGTATGTATGTATGTATGTATGTATGTATGCATCTTATTCAAAAGAAAAAAAATAGATAATTGATCATAAAGGTAAGACATATGAACCTAAAGATGTGGATCCTTTGAGTTTATTCAAGGTATACTTCCAAGTAGATTTTTCTTCTTCCCGAGAAATTTTTGCATTTACAAGAGTCCTGTATAGTAGTTCAAGCTTTGTTAGAGACTCTACTCCTTCCACAGTGTTGGGGCTGAGGTTTATTTCTGATAAAGTATCAGAATTGGAAGGGGCACTAGGTATAGGAGTGTTCCTTATCTTTACTAAGTGATGAAGGACAGGGTGGAGGTTTTGAACACAATCAAAATTAAACAATTCTTGCAACTTTGGAACCCTAACTTGGTGCTCTTCTTCCAAAGCCTTCAATTCTTCTTGTAGTACTCCAAACATGGGTTTTTCACCATAACTTTCAAAGAAGACTTCAAACCCAAAATTGAACCCAATTCAAGATACCCTTTATGAAAAATATCAAAATTTCAAATATGGATGTTTTGTAACAACACCCTCTAATTTGGACTTCTATGTTGCAACTAAGCCTAATTAGGCTTGTTTACCAAGGCAACAATGTGGTTATATTTCTCCAAGTTTTAAAATTCACTTCAAGGCATCCAACATATCACATGGGGCCTGAAAACACCAATTTAATTAATTGGAACCATCACCAAATCACCTTACAACAAAACCCAATGTCTACCTAATCACCTAACCCTAATACATAGAGATATTAAGCTAGGGCAGCATCAAACTTGCCCCAAACTCCATTCCGTGCTTCTAAAAACACCAAAAGAATAAAAAAAAAATTATCTACCTCCATTCCACTGATTCTCAGACTTTTCCACTAGTGAAATGGTCAAAATTCATTTTTTCAATCAAACCCCTCTTAACCTAGGGTTTCTTGGCTGATTTAAGAAAAAATTCTCTAAATCCCTTCATACTTAATGAAAATGATTGAAACCAATTATAACAGAGAGTATATTTAGTCTTTCATCAACCCCAATAAAAAATTAGTACACTGATAAGTTGTACGGAGCCATACTACCCTATGTAGCAGCAAGAAAACAATAAAATTGTAGAAAACCGGAGTATACTTTATTGTTTTATCTCCCAAAACTTCACCAGAAGATTTCATCAACCACATAAGGCAATATTCAAACATTTACAACCAATAACAACCATTCCAAAAAAGAATTTAAACATCTGACAATTCAACTTCCACATAAGACCAAAAATACAAAAGTTGCTTGAGCAACTTTGCAACTTTTTGTAAATCTTGACAACTTTACTCAAAATTTATCCCACCCTTCTTAACACATGAAAAATGGTCTAAATAGACCTTATTAAAAATAAAATTGACTAACCAATCCAAAAACCCAACATTTACATCTTTTCAGCACATGGGTGCCCCTGCACCACTGAGTCCCTTAGTGCCACATATTGTTTGATTGTCTTTGTCCTCTGATTTGGTAAAGCAAAGAAATTGTCCCATAGTTGCATAATCTAACACCACTTCTGATTTTTCCTATCACTTGCTAAATCATAAACATCTTCTTGAGTACCTATTAAAACTTTAGTCTGAATCATTTCATCCTTTGTACTTTATGTGTTTTTAGATCACTTCAGACAATATGATATTAAGTTCTATGTTTCTTCACAAATTTGAACATCCTTCAATCCCTTCAAGGTTTTGTGATGTGCATCTGCAAATTTATTTTTGATATCTTCTATATTTTCCTATGTAGTCCTTGCTTATAACTCATTTCCAGTTTGTTCTTTTAGTTCAGAGATGTATGCTTTCAACAAGTCAGCTAGACTTTTTCCGTTGTCTATAGTAGAAACTGATGTATTAATTCTTGCACTAAGGATTACCTCTTGTAAAAAAATTATTGCTTCATCCAAATCTTGTGTACTTTTTCTTTCATGCTCATGTTGGGTCACATCATTTTGTAATATCCTTCTTGTTCTATAACCACTTGCTTGATCTCAACTAAAGGAATGACAATACTTCTCCTTTTATTACCTATTCTCCTAGAACTGTCGGAGGCTTCAGTCATTGACCTGTCCTCTAAACCTAAAATTCTAGGGTTCTTAGGGATTCCTAGAAGAACTTCTACATAATGAAGAACTTCATCCTTAGTCTCTTCATAATCCAACTTAGAAATCCAAGCAAGTCTAGGCTCAATTGCTTCCATGTAGAAAAAATCAATAGAGATAGGCAAATTGTTGTCTCTAGAGTATCACTCCACCACACTCTTGGGTATTCTTATTCTCTCATTCATTCTCATCTAAAAATTTTCGAAGAATGTTGCAAGAGCTTCCTCCTGAGCATCGGATCCACCAAGATTCTTCATAAGATTTCTTATTTGATGTGTTACTAATTTTGTATTTGACCATTCTACTTTTCCAATTACTAGTATTTCCTTCATGAAGTAGAAAATTAAATAGAATTTCAAAGTACCATACATGAATGTAAGCTTTTTGTTCTTTTTGATTTCCTTCAATTTTTTCATCAAGTGTTGTCAAAAAAACTCACAAAGATCATAATCAACATCTTTTTCAATCATGTTAAGTGCAATGTGAGCAACAGTAGTAGACTGTATGGCCATCATTAGGTAGGTAGATTTTATGTCCAACAATCATTGTAGCATACTAGATAGACGGATTCCCAAATGTACTCGAGGTGAGTTCCTTTCCTTCAAGAGTTGTACCAGTATTTTTCAATTAATTCCTTGACATTGACAAACTTTTTCCTTGGAATTGGTCCAAAGGATGATAAACCAGTTACATCCCTTATTGCTCCCATGGTTATTGAATATGTTTCATCAATCTAGATAGATTCATTGTGAATCCTTCTCAATAAAATTCTAATGAACCTCTTGTTTAATTCAAACAGTGGAAAATTCTACCACATCCAATTTCTTTTCAACTAGGGTTTTGTATTCCAGTTTAATGGTATCATAATTTTCTTCCAATTCATTTTTTCATTGAAAACTTAATCCATTAGAGGACATAACTTCTATTTTCCCATGAATGTATGCAAAGATAACCTCAGTAGGTGAAACTACAAAGGGAGTGCTAGAAAATGCATCTATCGGGTCTTCTGATAGAACTTTCCAAGAATGCCTCTTCAATTTAACTTGCAATCTCTCTAAGACATTTACTACCTTTGACCCTTCCATTACATTTAAAATGAAAATTTTGGAGAAGAATTGAGTAAGAAGAATACCTCTTGAATTTATTTCACTGAAGATTAGGGTTTTGATGTTTTGCTTCCAGGAGATGCCTCAAATCGACTTCCTCTTCCTCAATTTACTTCTCCTTCACATCAACTAAATTTTTCTTTTCAAACACACTTTTAACTCCATGATTTGACACATACCAATAATTTCTTAAATAATAAATGCTTCAAGAAAAGTTGATAAACTTTGAAACCTTGTATCCACAGTTAATTTACAAAAGCTCCACATACTTTTGCATCACAATATTTCCTTCCACAACTTTCTTCTATAGCTACAAAAATTTCTCTCTCAAGATATATCTTCATGCCAAGTCTTGACACCTCATATTTTTAGGGGCTATTAGAATTTTATGTTATTTCCCCCCTATGCCTTAGCATGGGCTTAGTTTTCAAAAGAAATATATGTACCAGAGGTAGGTACAAATGCATTTGTAGTTCCTGATTCATCTTTGTTCTCAGACTCCTTTTTTATCCAAATCTTTTCCATTTTATTCTTAACCGCAGTAGGATCAATTTTGTTTATAGGTTCATTCCTCTTTACCAGATTGGACTATCTTCTATTTTTTCTTCTGCAAACTCTTGAAATGTGTTCGAGCTTGTTGCAAGAGTAGCACACAAAATTTCTCTGACTTCTATTTACCCTTGATCTATACTAGTTAGCCTTATGTCCAAATACATTGCATGTATAACAGTAGCCACTGAAATATTGAAAAATTATCCATTATATATATTCATCATATGACTTTTGCACTCATTACTTCTATGCCCAAATTTCTTACAAGAAAAACATTATCCAAAGAAAAATTCAACACTTTGATTCATTCTACCTCTACATTCTATTGCTTTATGTCCATATTTATTCCATGAAAAACAAATACCTTTGGAATATGGGTACCTTTGAGCATTTGGTTGTCTAATAGAAGGTCTTCCAACATTGCTTCTTTGATTTCTGAAGTGTCTCCTATTGCCTTGAATCTTCTTTTGATTGTCAACCTTGGTATGTTTATAGTTTTGTTTTGAACTTTTTCCTTCTTCAAGTCCCAAACCACTTTTGTCTTTAGAGGGTTTCTATATTACAATCAACTCATCAAGTATACTTTCTTTTTCTAGATCGGATCTAATATTTAACACTTCTTGTTCAACTCTAGAGCATTCTTCAGTCTTGCTTTGTACCAATGCATTCAAACATTACTCAATCCTTCTTTTTTCTTCCATTTGCACTTTCAGTCTGGTGATCTCTTCATTTGATTGCTTCAACTATACATTGAATTCCCTACATCTTTCTCTAAACTTCTTGATTTGTTCTCTCATCTTTTTGATGCATTCATTTTCTTCCCCAAGGATTTCCTTCAAGATTTTGTTCTCAGTTTCAACTCTCTCAAGATCTTTAAGAGAAACCTTAAGCTCTTCTTTGTCAAACATGTAGTCATCTTCTACATATTCAATTGCAAAGATTTATTTTAGAGGGATAGGACACTTCTTGTTAGCCATGTGTTCAAACCTCCAAGATCTTCGTCAAAATATTAGGCTTTTCTAAAGGAACCAAGGCTCTGATTCCAATTGTTGAACATTCATAATACTAAGAGAGGGGTGAATTAGTATTCTATAAAAAAAATTGAACATAGCTTGTCCAATCACCAAAACACATTAACAAAAATAAATAATGAAAGCATGAAGCATCCACAAAGTTATATAACACATCAACGCCAAGATTTTTATGTGGAAAACCCAAAATGGGAAAATCCATGGTGAGGATTAGCTCACAATATTATTATATCTGGATATAGTATATTATAGGGGATCACTACTAGGACACACTATCCTTATAAGGCTCACAACTAGAGTTAAGTACAATACAAAAATGGCTCACTACCAAAGTATGAACTGATACAAAGAGCACCTTCCTTGTGTTGTATTTTAGTTCCTTTGAAGCTCTGAATATATAGTACTACTCTACTTAGTAGTTTCTTGACTACTCTACTCTGATTTTGAACTCTTACCCCTAAATTCACATGTTTGCATCATATGAGGCCACTTGCACTTGATATGTCATTTATGATTGCTCAACTATGTTCACACCCTTTCAAAATATCTCATATCTCATATATATACTCAATTAAATTCGCATACATCAATTAGGTCGGCCTAATTAGATGTAAACAAAATAATCCAAATAGCTTTTGTCGACACCACACATGATTCAAAATAATCTTCACCCCTAAGAAAAATGTGCAATACATAATTTAGGGTGGAATGGATCTAAAATAGATCCAACTAATATCCGCAATTTTTTTTTAATCTTCTCCACACATATCATGTATTAGGTCGACCAAGAATTGGACTTAATCACAAAAAAAATCAATCACACATACACTTCCCAATACACACAACTTCTAGATTCGATCTTTCTTCAATTTCACATTTCACCAACATCAATGAGACTAACTTTAGAACCACAAAAAAAATAAAAATGTTTCAATAAAATGCAGAATCTCCCACACCAATATACTGAACAAATAAATGACAATGATTTATAGAGTTGAACTCTTTCATTGATATCTTCCAACAGGCTTGACTAAAATTCACGAGATCTTGAATATAGTTGTATAATCAATTCATAATAATATGGTTAAAAGTGCATAGTTATACCTCTTCTTGCGATGAAGTGTGAACCCAAAAACTAATGCACTAAACTAGAACATCATTAAAAGAGAGCACTTAGCCAAATTCCTAATAGATCAACATTCCGATATAGTTAGTGTTGTACAAATGACACCAAAAATGCTTCCCCAAAATTTTGACATCAATGAAAACATTGTGTCAGCTGAATCAACTGATGTATGTATACTTCATGCTCATATTTCCAAGTTGCATCAACAATGACAAAATTCCAAAATTCCAATAGAATAAGGGCATGATCTATCAAAGATCTCTTGCTTTCATGGATTTGGCTATGAATTTATAGGGTACACCATATCTGCATTCATGAGAGACATTGTGGGGTGTTTGCTTGAGGTGTCAATGTCATTATGGTTGGAGTTACTGATCATATTTGGGGGGGGGATTTCAAATGTTTGTAATCTGATCAGAGTTCATCCTTTTTGTAACTCTTGTTGAGTTAGGGTTAGGGTTTGAAGTCAATTTTAGTTATGCATACACTATAAAGGAAAATTTTGTGGTTATTATATGAATTCAAACTTCTGCTCTCTAGCCTAAGGGGTTTGGAGTAGTGTTCGCCCTTCCAAGATTTTGACTTCTAGTTTTCTATAAATCTTTTATTGTGCCAATTTGAATAGGTTAGGTCTTTGAAATTCAAATAGGGAATGCTTTAAGTTTTTCTCTATAATAACAATAGATGACTACAAGACACATTGAATTTATCCCAAATTTGAATGTCAATATGTCATACTCTCCAACATTGTACACTTTACCTTTTGAATCAGTGTAATCAAGGGTTATTTGGATTCTTCAAACACATTTTTTGTTTGAAGTATTTTTTTGTTTACCTATCATTCAAGGAGTGATGTAAATGATTTCATAGAGGTAGTGGAGATATTTTCATTGCAATATGGATTGATAAGGAGTTTGATAGTTTTGTCCTTTTCTTGGTTTCTCACTCTGAGGTAGTGAGGTTATGAGAAGCCATATTTGGTTTGCTATATGATTTTATTTCATTCTTGACTCTATATGGATTAGGCACTATTTGAAGATAGGGAAAAATAAAATATTCAAAAATCAAAAACCTTTACTTTTTGTAATTTTACTTTATATGTCCATTTCCATAGTACTAAAAATAATTAAGAATATAGAAGGTTACATAGATGATTTATCCCATCAAATTCCTTCCACCATAGTAGTGTGATGATCTATTATCAAAGGTATCATAACACAAAGGTGTTGTATGTGTATGATGTTATAGGGATACCCACCCTTGTTTTGTTGAGCCTAAAGTGTAGAGGAGAAATTGCCAATCTGTCTCTTGTTCATTGGCCACTGACCTAGGGTCTTTGAGTATAAGAAGTAGATAGCCTCTAGAAAAACCTAGAAAATTAGTTGGAAACACCAAAAAGTCATTATATATGTGAAATAATACCTTCAAATCCAAATTGATTTTTCAAATGGGTACACTACTCCTTTGAAATTGATGTTGATGCCTCCAAATATGCACTTGGAGTAGTTTTAGTCCTCAATGTGGTCATATAATTTCCTAACATGTAGTGATCTATTTTATCTAATGTCATGTATATACACCCCACATATGACAAGGAGTTATATACATCAAGGTCAAGCTTGAAAATAACATGGAATCACTATATATTTGGGAAAAAAATTGTTATTCACGTAGCTCATAAGCCTTTTAAATTTATATAAATATAAGAAATTTTGTATAATGATCAACATCAAAGGTGGTCTAGTTAGCTCAAATATTTTAATCTCAACATTTATCATAAGAAGGAAGAACAAATAAAATTGAAAACTAATTGGGTTGGATTTGAATGAATAACCTTGATAACTAGGTTGGACTCTTGTGAATACTACACAAAATATTAGCCTTAATTGTATTCAACATTAATCATATTTGTTGATATTTATTCATCAAAGACTCGAATGATAGATAAGCCCTTTATTGTTGTAAGATTAAATCCTCTATCACTTAATGAACATATATACCTATATACACCCTCAACCTTATACCCCCCATTGTAAACCTTATAGCCTCAACCCTATACCTAATAACCTCAACCCTAAACCCTAAAATTTATACCCTAGACACTCAAATGTATAACCTGAACCCTAAACACCATCCTCAACCCTAGGCCCTAAAGCCTATATGCTAAATCCTCAACCGTAAACTCCATACCTTAAAGCCTAAACCCTAAACCCTATACCTTATACCCTAGCCTATAAACCCTATACCCTTGACACTATACCCAATACCCTCAACCCTCAATCTTATACACTTAAATATATACCTTATATTGTCTACCTTATACCCAATACCATCAACCTATACCCTCAACCCTAAAAACTATGCTCTAAACCCTCTACCTTATACCCTCCACCATAAAACCTATACACTTGACCCTATACCCAATACCCTACACTCTATACCCCATACACTCAACCCTATACCCTAAAGCTTGAACACTATCCCTCAACCTTGGGACCTAAACCCTATATGCTAAACCCTCAACTCTAAACCTGATACCCTCAATCCTAAAATCTATACCATCAATTGAAAAAGAAAGAGATAATGACTTAGAGAGGAGAGAGAGAGAGAAGGGAGAGAGATATAAGAGATGGGAGAGAATAATATAGAGATTGTATTTGAAATCATATAATGTAAGGGAGATACATATATAAAGAAAAACATAATGTGAGTGCATTATGTATTTCTTTGGAAATTTTTGAGCCTTTGGCTTGGATTTTCCTTGGGCTTCCAACCCAAATATTTGAAGTGACTTTTCAATGTCCAAGGACATGGTTTTGCAAATAGTAGCAAAATTGACATAATCTCAAGCATGCTCCCCATCAAGTTTGCACATTTTTTAATATCAATTCAAAAAATACCATGATAATGTTAGCTCTCTCTTAGTTGTCTAACCATGCAATTTTTTTCACGTTTTGAGTATGTTAAGGTTTTCATCTTTGATTTATTTGTTACTATATCTATTTTTTGTCAAAAAGCCAATGTGTAGTATTTTTTACTTTCTTTAACCATTCATTGAAATTTTAAATAAATTACACTTTTACAAACTAGATTCCATTCTACACATTAAAAAATATTTATTTTTGTTCAGTTTCCAAAAAAATTAGGTGGGAGCATGCTTAATTTTTTATTTTTCAGGATGTTTCCACTTTAAAAATTAGTAAACAAATCATATATTCATTAAAAAATTACCAAAAATGTAGTCGTACACTACATGGTGTTAGATAATTTCTCATCAAAGTGATTTTTGTACAACTAAATTTATTTTACCATTTTAAGGGGGCGAGACTAGATGCTACATGTTATGTTTTTTAAAACAAGACCAATTTGTGCAAGCCCTACTTTTTCAACCCCTTAATCCCTACCATTTAAAAAAATTAGTTGTTTAAAAAGTATATTCAAAGCACTACAAATCTTGTTTTTGTTGCATCTTACAATTTTGAATGTAACTATCTTAAATTTCTCATCCAAGGTCAATCTTTCTTGATTTTAGAAAAAAATATGGTCACTTTAGACTCCTTTTTGGTCCCCCATCTTTGTTCACTTACCCAAGGAGACTTGGATGAAAGTGGTATGTGAGATGGGAAAGTTTGATTTCCTAACAAAAAATAAAGGAAAAAAAATGAAGTGAAAGGATTAGGGATTAGTTGTCGAGCATGCAAGGAAAAATAAAAGGATGGAGAGACAAGGCTGATGCCCTAGCAATAGAAACATGTTCTAAGGAAAAGAATAACACTGTAGACTTGATATGGATGGAGTGGCATTGCCATGAGTTGAAAAACTGATAAACCAAATAACTAAACAAATTTTTACAAAGGTATGAGTGGGTAGTTGGGATTAGTAAGAAGAACACAATAGTATGGTAACCATTGACAACCTAAAACTCTTAACAACTTAAACAACATAAGGAAATGACTCATACAACTTCAACACTTAGTGTTTTTGGACTTTTAAAGATAATGAAGCACAAAAAATATAGGGTACAACATACAACTTCAATACTTAAATATTTTTTTGGACTTTTAAAGATAATGAAGCAAAAAAAATATAGGGGACACCATAAAAAACTTGAGAAAAATAGTGGTAGAGAAAAGGACTATTTATATTTTCTCATATCTTTTATCACCAATGGGTCAAATAGGGTCATGACACATAAAAAACGAAAGGAATCAAGAAAAAACTAACATGGTGGGATTGGATCCCAACAACTAGCATGATTCAAATATAAAGATGCATGATAAATAATCACAATGCCAAACTCAACGATATAAACATAATCACATATAATAGTAAAATATTGAAGTTGGAAATACAATAGAGTTCAAGCATATGAAGATTTACATATGTGAATCCAAAGTACATGATCCATACGCATCAATAAAAAATAAAAATATTTTATCAAGAAGTATGAAATTAATATCAACATGCAAAATGAGCAACAAAATGAGTCATATATGCTTAGTTCATAGACAACCCAATCACTCATTGACTTGGATGCTCCATTTTAGCTCCATTATCTCTAATAAAAAATGGCTTATGGCATGTTATAACACCAACTTGGATGCTCTATTTTAGCTCCATTATCTCTAATAAAAGATGGCTTACGACATGTTATAACATACTTCATCAATTAGTCAACAAGTGTAGTTCTCCCCCATATAGCTCTCTTATGTATAATAATTGCTCTTAAATTTTGATGTGGGAGGCTCAACTTCTAATCGCCATAACTTTTGTTTCATGAAGTTGATTGATCCAATTTTTAAAATTGAAAATCTCACAAAGATCCATGTTGTTGTAATCTACTTACTTTAATTAAAGTTTATTTTGACATTTTCAAAAACCAAAATCAACTACTAAACACTTTAAACTTGTAATTTTAGACTTTATAAATTTTTTTTAAAAATCAAAATATTTCTTACAATCACAAATATATTTAACATTCCTACTTGTTTGATCTTTATAAATATTGATATATTATCTTTTTTAAACATCACATACTGCTTACTATTCAAACTATCATTCACAACCAATTATATGCAACATAAAGTATGGAAAGTAGATAAACACCAAATTTTAAAAAAATCATTATTGAACAGTAACAAAACTTAAGAAGCCTAAGATTTGAATGACTACTATGAAATTATTGCAACGATCTAATATCCCACCGTTGAATTAGTAATGAAATATTTAATTATTGTTAAAAATACAATTATCTACTAATAATTCGAGTATGTGATTGCCATGGTCCACATAACAAAAGAGGGAGAAGCGCGGCCCCTTCGACGTTGACGTGGCATCAATTATTTTCTTGTCATTTATTACATTGCATAATGACAAACAATGACATGCTTACACCCGTGGAAACCGACTTTGATTTTGACACCTTACAAATAACTAAATAAACCCTCACGACTTTTTCGCACCAAGAGAGGGATATTTATGTAGGACCCTAATAATATGTACCTTCCCTAGCTATATGTATAGGGATTGAAAACTTTCTAGTGCTAGCTGGTCATTTCTTATGTGATATATTTTGTTTTTAAATAGTAGTTTTGAATTTAAAATAATATATTTATGTGTTTTTTTATAAATTTATATTTATGTTTCTGACATAGTGGTAAAGTTATTATACGTTTAGGTTTTGGTGTGATTTTCAAATCATAAGAAATGAGGTCTTTCTAATGAAGTCTTATTGGTTGGGGATTGAGTTATTTCTAAAAAAATTTGTCAATACCAAAGAAAATCATAATTTTACATCTTGAAATATGTTTAGATCTTCATTGGTTATTTTACACATTTGTCAACATATGGAGTAGGAGACACTACATGTTGAGGTTGAAAACTTCAACACAATGGAACTATGATGTGATTATTAACTTGAGATAAGTAATAGGGGACATTAGATGTATAGGGATTGGAATCTCCAACACTATGGAACTATGATGTGATCAAGATCTAATATTTTTACATTAGAATTTAAAATCTTGGAACAATAAACTTGAATAATGTTTACAACTTTCTTGTTTGTAATATACTAAAATCTTCATTAGCTATTTTACATGTTGGTCAATATCAGTAATAATGAAAGGGGTTTATAGTGTTGGGAAAAAGTAATAATGTGGAAGGGTATGACAAGTTGGATGTAATGATTGAGGCGTTGCCATGTATATCACTCAATTTTGAATTTGAGTGAGTCCCATATTTATTCAAGTTAAGCTTAGATTATTATAATTATTTTTAAATAAAATAGACATGAGAATATGACTTAATAAACAAGAAAATAAAACAAAACATACTTTACTAGACTAGATATACTAATTTCTAAAAGAGTTTTAAATTTTTCATCTCATCTAAAGATATTATGCTTTTTTATATTTGAAAATGAGGAGAATAACATAGGGAATTCAAAGACGAAAAAGAGATAAGTATGCATGCTTTCCCAAGTAATATTAATTAATCATGATTTGTAATGATATATAATGAGAAATTTTAGAGGGCACAAGCTTTCCAATACATATCTAATATTCAAATTTTGAGTTACAATCAAAGAGTTGTGACTCCAAAGAATGTGGCAATACTAAAATAACCCAATTTCAAATGTTAATTTCATTTTTTATTTCTTTGGATATCATTCTTTGATATTGTATATATTGATCATGAAAGATTGTAATTCTTCTCCCAAACAACCTTATGGGAAATCATGTGAGTGGGGGACTAGCTTGTGCCTCACTGAATAACCTTCGAGATTTTTATGTAAGCCAACTCTTCTTTGTGTTTTGGGGAAAAGGGGGAGAGAAATGCAAAAACTAGAATTATCTAAGGTGATGCACCACAAAGATTTTAGAATATTTCAAAACTTGATAGACTCTTGTTTCCAATGAGATGGACACGGGATGTTACAAACCCTTCATTTTTGGAAAGAGAACAAACAACTAAGGCCCATAGGAGCACAAATTAGTCATTCAAATCTCCTTATGGGAAGCACCCATTAAGATCTAACAAAAACAACAAGTCCAATACTAAAAGAAATATTTTGGATTTTTACAGAACCATCTTGCTCTTACATCATAGTATGAAGGTTAGCATAATATTTGCAAAAAATAAGAGTATAATGAACATGATTCAATTTCTGAAAAGATAACATTGTTCAAACATAAAAGCTAGTGGCATATAAGTTAACCACCAAAACTATACTACTATAAATTAACACAAAGAATTCAAAACATATAGAATATAGAAATGAAACAAGTGACAAAGGACATAGATGCACAATCTCAAATACTTCTTCCTACTATTACTTGTTCCTATAATAAATAACATAAATGCAGAAGTCGGATACCAATCCAAATAATTATCTTGATAATTTTAACATGCTATAGAGTGAAATAAATCTCTGTAAAAAATATTTCCTTATTCTTGTTGGACTCAAGGGGACACTAAGAGAGGGGGGGGGGGTATGAATCATTTTTCAACAATATTCAAAATTCATCCATTCAAAACATGAAAGCATTAAGGAAAAGATGTATGCATTGAAAGTAAACATCCATAACATCATGACACAATTTTTTTTGCGTGGAAACCCTATTGGGGGAAAAACCACAGTAGAGATTAATCCAAAATTTGAGTACTCAAAATATAGTGTTTATAAAAGAAATGCACTTGCATTCAAGCAAACTTCCTAGAGCTCACTGCTCAAAATATAAAGGCTTATTACCTACAAAAATTTAGATTAAAACCATCTGAAGGGGTGAACTGAGATGATAGCGTCTAAAAATTTCAGGTAATAGTTTCAGTGAAGCTCATGAATCTTATTCTGGATCTGATTTTTGATTTTCCACTTCGCTCTGTCGTGTTCTACTCTTTACTTCTCTTTGCATCAATTTTGTATTACTGCTTTGCTATGACTCACAATTTACACTTCTGAATATTCGAACACCACATCTATCTCACTTAAATGATAAAAGAAATTTCTTATATATATCCACAATTAAAGACTAATTCATCTAATAGTCTGCTTCATATAGTATTAAGATATTTTAACTTGTTAGCCAGATCCACCACAAAGTCTTTATGTGTATCCTCCAAAGTCAGTTATGACCAAGAGAGGACCCAAAAAACACTTAATCTAATATTGAGACTTATAATTACTTTCATCTTATACATCTGTGAATTCCATCTTTGTCGGGTCAACCTTCTAGCATAGATAATTGACAAATTAGTGCACTGTACCTCCTAGATCACTTACCAGTGAGTGTGTATCAAAAATAAGATACTACAAGCCTCTACAAACCTTCCTCAAATATTCATAACCCAAAATACTTGTTCGGTGGGATGATTAGATCAAATTTTATTCCTTTAACCAGATCTCTTGTTCTTTGCTTTGTTTTGCCCGTAGGAGCCAAAAATAGTGTTGCGCATTCAGATGTAAGACTTGAGTTGCATGACTTGGGTTGCCATCAATGAAAACACCTACAAGACAAAATTTTTAGCAATATGCCAACAATCTCCGCCTTTGGCATTGATGGCAACACTTAGTGAAAAATGACTAAGTGTCAGAATCATTATAGGTATACTACCAAACTGCTTGCTACACTTTTCTCCGTGTGAGATTCATAAGGCATCCTCTCCCCTTATAAGGCATTTTTCATTGCATTCTCTCCCCCTTTGACATCAATGACAAATATGGGATGTCATATATGCCAAAAGAGTGACAAAACACGTGCTAAAAATCATCAATACTTTAAGAAATTTGGAATATACACACTTCTAGTTCTTCTTCTTTAAACAAAATTGCAAAAACTTGGAAACACTTTACTGCTTATCTCTAGAAAATTAGCTTGTTGTTTTCCTTCACTTCTGGAAGAAACTTCTCCCAACCATCAATTGCAATTCCAATGTTGATAATCAAGCTATTGTTCTTGGAAGCTTTGTTGATAATCTCAATGAGGGATTCAAGAATTGTGATTGCTTCTTTCAACTTTTCACCATTTTTTAGAATTTCCACCAACTGCTCCAGCTTGCACTCAACTAATTATTTTACCTTCCAAGAAGGTTTCCACAATATAATTCTTGGACAGTTGAATTTTTATTTGAGTTGCCTACAATTCCGGAATTCTCCTTCTGATAATGCCATCCGGATCCTAAGACATATCAAAGTTTTTTCCAATGTCGTTTAGTTTTGTCTCAATCTGATCCAACTTCTCCTTGTAATTGTTGACTGCATGAGGCCAACAGACACAATAGGTTTAGATGCGTATGGCTGAGTTAATGCACTTCCTTAACTCATTCATTTTATTTTAAGCTTAGCAAGGGATAGTCTGAATTTTTCCTTCAAGTGAGAGATAATTTCACTTTCTTCTCTACCTTTATCTTCAGAGCCCATTGATTCTTTGCTACACTCAATCATTTCTTCAAGTAGAATATCCTTTGACTCTCCAATCTTATCTTGCAATACTCAATATGAGCATTCAAAACTTCCAAAATTTCGTCTTGATCGTAAGATGGTATTACTAACCATAACCTTGCAATCCTCTGCATACCACCTGCACTTTGGATAAGCTGATGTAGCTTTTCTTTTGACATATCTTCTTCCTCACCGCCTTTTTCAACATCGAAATCAATTTCCAGTTGATTCTCAGGCTCTTCATCAAATTCTTCTTTCAAAATGTCCACAACTTTCTTTTCTTTCCCTTTTCCTTCAATCTTGGAAACTTTGCTTTCCAAATGGTTGTATTCAATAATATCTTGTCCTCTTTTCTATCTTCTATCAGTGCTACCAGAAGAGGAACGAATTTCCATTATCCTTACTCGAGGGGAAATAATGACTGATCCACATTTCACAAGCACATTCTTACTGTTGACGCACAAATTTGCATGTAACAACAGTCTCATGGGAAACTTAGCTAATTGGGGATGTTGTGCGCTAGCTAAGTGACCTCCGGGGTTTTACTGAAGCCGACTCTTCGCTTAGTGGGGGAGTAAAAGGTGAGGAAGATAGCAGGAATGTAAAAATTTACACTACAGGCGATGCGCCAAAGGCTTAGACAAATTTACCAGAGCACAGTGTAGAATGCAAAGGCCCGAACCACTAAATTATTGTCAATTAAACTAATTTTCTCAAAAGCACTTGAAATGTAAGAGTACCTTCTATTTTGCATAACATAATTTTAGCATAACTTTTAGCTAACACAAAAGAGTTGAAGTGAAACATGGTCTCTATTTATTGAGCTATGAAAATTATATAAAGCTAAAGAACACACATTCATACAATAAAAGAAGATAGCGGCACAGACCAATAGTCTCATTAAAAGCAAAAACAAATAGAAAGGATGAAACTATTTGGCACAGTCTAGAGTCTTTAAAATTCAATAAAGCTATTACAAAGGCCTTCTTGCCAATGCTCAGGAGTTTTTGCCAACTTAACCAACAACTAATTAAAAAGAAACATGGTTGTATTATAGGCTAGCCCACTGCCTGAAAGCGCACCAAGAGAAAAGAAAATGCAAGCAAAGACCAACGAATCAGATCACCTCAAGTCGCCACAACGAACATTAATCGACTAGGAGTATGCGAGCAAAGCCACACCATGCAACGGAAAACCATGGAGTAGCAGGTGAGAACATGTGGTGCCATAGAAAAAAACACGGTAGCAGGTGGGGAAAAAAGGGTCGAGCAACAATTCTAAGGTAACTAGCGCGACAACAACCACCACGTGTCGCTCAGACAGAACCCGACAGAAAGTTGAAGAAATGCCTAGTGAAAAGCTCTAAGAGGGAGCCACATCAAGCGCTCTGAGCAAGACAAAGTATAAGGTGGGCCCAGCTCAGAAAGCAAACAAAGAAAGCCATGTGGCACGCAGACGGAGACCGAAAAAAAATGAAGCGATGCGAAAAATAGAAAGCTTCATGAGGCAGCCACGTGGAGTGCTCCGAGGGTAGTGAGCATTTGTAAAGGAAGGCACAACCGCAAAGGTAAAAATAAAACCACAAAGGCTTTGGTAGTTTTTTGTTGAACAATTTGGTGATTCATAGGGGCATTTCTCTCGCAAAAAAAAGAACCCCAAAAACTTTGGTTCAGCATCCCAAAACAGCTCACAACCTCGAGAGGGAAGCCTATAGACTTGTCCAGACCTCATTTGATGTCATAGAGAGAGATCATAGATTCTCATGAGCTAGCCT
>CM021100.1:440746612-440937337 GCA_007115665.2 Sequoiadendron giganteum
ATGCCATATTTGATATCAATAGAATATTAGCTAACAACTCTATTAGCACAAACAACCAAAGAACCTATTGTTCCAATCGGATATCGATCTGTGACTACTAGTAGCTAGCTTATAATTGTATCTAGAATGAAGTAGTATTCTTTGGAAAAGTGAGGCATGCTTTCAACTATTCTAGTGTCTGTCAATATCAATGTGCAACCACAGTCCCCTCTATCATAATCTATTCTACGTGCAATTTGGAAGCCTGATATTGAAACTCCTATTCCTAGAATTATTTTGTAATGATGTTGCACAATGTTTCCACTAATATTTCATGTAATTTTCATTTCTACTTTGATGTCTGTGAGATCTACACATAGTACCTGATTTGTTTCATTGTCTTTGTCCAATTTTTCTTTGTAGAAAACAAGAATGCCACCTTCTAATGTGTCGGCAACTTTTTTTGCATTTAAGTCTTCAATTGATATGGTCTTTTTGACTTTTGTTCTGAAGGAACAGAGGAAAATGTAAATCTTATATCTGGATGATGCAAAAATTCATATGATAGCGTAATAGAATAATGTGTTTACCATTTTCTTGTGCCTTTTTCCATGTGTTGCATTTTTTGTGTTGGTCTTTTTGTTTGTTCCATCATTTGTCTGCAAAGCAGTGATATATGTTTTTTTTTGCCTATAGTACTGTATACAAGGTTGAAAATGCCTTTTTCTAGGGTTTGCATCATGGAAAAGTATAAAGTATGGTAGAAAATTGGCTAGTTTTTAAAAGTGCAACTACTTTCTTCTTGATTTCGTTGTCCAAATACATGTTTGAATGTTCAAGGAGCTAGAAAGCCATAGATTAGAAAACATGTTTCCTCAAAAGCCAAATAAACTAGATTGAATGAGAGGAACCCAAACAAAAAATCATCAATACAGTCATGGGTTTTAACCTAAATGTAAAACATGATATGAATTCCTTCTTTTTGTTTGGTTCATCTCATTTAGGATTAGCACATTAATTCTCTACAATAGAGTTCGATGTGCTTTTCTATAGAAAACCTCTCTTTCTCCACACTTGTCTCTAATATTTGCAGGAAACACTTCCCTGAAGCAATAACGTTATTATATAGACATAATAGATATTCATATATATATATACATATATATACATATACACATTACATATATATAGATATAAACAATTACATTTATAAGAACCTATAACTAATTGCTCAACAGAAGTTGTAACGAATCAAACAAACAGTCTTCAACATTCTATTTTAATGTTCCTGCTCTAGAAAGCTCGTTATTTTTAAGGATATTATTTATGTTGCATACTAGTGAGCAGCTTGCATATTAATACTTATTAACATTTATTATTTCTATATGCTCATATCTTGTCTCCATTCTAAATGCAAAAAGCATTAGATTGTTCAAAATGCTAATTGGCCTTAATATGTATACATGTAAAATCTTTAGTAATTTGCACATATGTATAGTACAAAAAAGTTGATATTTTGCATAAACATTAAACTATTTCATTGCAAAGAGAGAAGGACAATGATCCAAGAATCTGACATGCAATTTTCTTGTTCAACAATTGACTATATTTGCACCAATGTAGATTTTTTTCTCCCACTAAAATTGTAAATAGTGGTTCTTGTTATAGGGACATTTGAGATAAATGAGCATAGTGGATGACATGTTATTTGCAATTCATAAACGTAAAGAAATCAATGCTCAATGAACGTAGTAAATGCTACACCAATACTATTGCAATCATTTGCTTTGCATTACATAGATGTATTTGGCTGATGTAATTCAATAATTTAAATGAAAGGGAATATATATATGGTTTTATTACTATAGTTTGAATTGAAGGGTAGATAGAATAAAAGTAGAGCAATAGAAAGACATAATAAAGTTTGAGAGATATTCAAGCATTAAATGAAAATTTTGAAAAGATTCAATTGATACTTGATTGAGTTTGGCTTGAGCAATTTTTATAGTAACTTAGGTTTTGTGTCTAAATCAATAAGCATGAGTATGTAGTTTACAATAAAACTTGTGCGATGCAGTCAATACTTCTAGCAAAACAGCACTTTGTTTTTTATGTTTCAATTGCAAATAAAAAGATTGTAACAATGACCTACTATCATAGGATTTCCAACTTAGTTTTGTTATTTAGGACATTTTCTCATTGAATAGACATGTGCATAGATTTTCTACAATGTTAACTCAACATCTTAAACTAAAACGAAAAAGCAACATTCTTTTGGAATAAGGTTAGAATGCTAAGAAAGCTTGCCATTGCTTTCATGTCCTGCATATGTTGTATAGATGGACAAGTTACGTGTAAACGTATAGAAATATTGACTTGAAACAAATGTGTCCATTGATTGATGCATTAGAGTATGGTCTACAAATCCTTGGAAAAAACATTTTTGTAAATCAATTGTTATAGCTCAATAAACTTTGTAGTCTGTTATCAGTTGCAACAAGTTACTATTGCAATCGTTGATTTCACTTTTGAAATTGAAATTGTTTGAAGAAAATCTAGAGAATGGAAAGACCATTTCAATGTGGGACTAGGCACTATTTCAATTGGGGTAGGTCACTATTGGTATTGTATGATGCGCATTGGATATGGGACGTGTGTCAATCAAGCTATATCTATTGCATTAAATGAATTCAGAGTCAACAAGACATTGTTCAAAGTATTCAATTTTTTGTTTCATAATTTTCATTTGCTTACTATGTATAAATTCCAAAGGAAACAATTACACATATCCAACATTGTAACCTTTGTCAAAAAAAGAACTGTTGCACATGCGAAATTGGTTAATATATTTACTACTATAGGAGCATAGTGGGATGGGGACATTTATCCTATGTTTGTAAGAAAGAGCAAGAAAACCAATGAAAAAAGGAGCAATAATTAATAAAAAAATTATTGTAAGAGCTAAAAACGTATTTAATAATAGATAACAAAATCCTTGTAAGTTATAAGAATTGATTTGCAAAATATTGTTCAGAGGATTTGCAGATTCGATTGAATATTATCACATGTTTACATGTAACAATCATACTATTCTCAACATCAATGCAACTAGTTCATATGTACAATGTGTGCATGACATGAAAGCATATAGAAGAATTCCTGTTTAGGAATGGTCCTTTGTTCTTATTTATTTTGAATGAAGTTTGTTTCTTCAAATGTCTAGAAAAATTATGTGAATTGTTTGAATTTGTCTAATTTTTTCCCCTAAGAAAGTGATCTTTACAATCATTTGATTGTAATAATGTTGTAGTCAGATATGTGCATAATTGCAACTGGCACAATTTGCACGCTGTTATTGAATATTTGCAAAATATATAATGTCCTCCTAATTTCCTAATTTAGTTTAACAAAAATGAATAATAGGCTTACTACAATGAATAGTAAGAAAGATAAAAAAATTATTATCTCTTAATTGCAAATGGAACCATTGCAATAGTGACATGTTCCTTGGTTTCAACTACTCCATGTCATATGTCATCCACTGTAACCATTTGTACAATTAGTCCTTTTGACAAAAAGCAATGCATGTAGTCGTTGTAGGACAAAAGTATTGATACCAGGGTAAGGGCCACCACTCAAGTTACTCTATAGAATGAATATAGTTGCAAAAAGTCACTAGTGCAATCATTGAGTTTTCTTTTGAAATTGATATTGTTTCAAGTAAATTTAGAGAGTAGAAAGACCATTTCGCTGAGGGACTAGGCACTATTGCAATTGGGGTAGGTCACTATTAGAATTGTATGATGTGCATTGGATATGAAACACATGTTGATCAATCTATAGCTATTTCATTAAATGATTCCACAGTCGACAAGACCTCATTCAAAGTATTCAATTTTCCATTTTGCAATTTTCATTGTCTTATTGTGTATGAACTCTTTTTCTTGTAAGTTATGTTGCTTTTTTTGTAGGAACGATGGAAAATTATTTCCAATTTTATAATAAAACCTTGTAGAAGTCCTAAACCCCTATTGCTCTTGTCTTGATATCAGTGCCTCTATGCCATTGCAACTAGAAGTATAGCTTGGAAAAATCAAGATACTATTAGCATCATTGAATTTTCTTTTCAAATAGTTGCTTGGCCAATGAAATTTTATTGTTTAAAATATTTTTATCTTTTTCCTATAGTTGGGATTAAAGCATATATTGTGCGTGCTTGAAAATTATGGGTTATCTCTTTTTCTATTGGTTGGAGTAGGTCCATTTTTTATTTTTGTTTAAATAATTTAGGATAATAGGGGGAAATTATATATTGTGACAAATATTTAATTAGTGGATGCAAATTGTGTGAACTTTGGCAGTGGAATGGTGAGTACTGAAATAATGAATGCATGTTTAATGCATTAAATGCAAACTTTATGATATGTGTTGGACAACTCATGGGTACATAGGCACTAGATGAATAGTTAATTCATGAAATATCAGGCATATGGTGGGTTTTATTTTTTCTTATTCTCAATGTTTTATTGTTTCTTGAAAAGCTTGTCTATTTGTTATCTCTAGGTTCCCCTCTTCCATGTTCTTTATTCTAGGAATAGTGCATTACTGTTGAGGAGCTTGTCTTCTTGTTTATGATACTTGATAACTAGAAGTATTTCTTGTTGTTACAAGGGCCAAGGGGAAAAATGTGTATAGTAGATAGCATATGGTATGCAATCCATAAACATGGAATAGTGGAAGCAAAGAAGTAGATAAGTATTTCAATAAAGAAGAATTGTCATAGGGAAACCTGAATTCTTTGAGCAAGGTGTTGTCAACTATGGAGGCATTTAATGCATTAACTGTGTATTCATTGCTTGAGTAGGTATGAGCCTATAAAAAAAGCTCAAAAAATTTGTATTTAATGCCTAAATGTTTGGGAAAAAATATCGCTTTGGTGTTTTTTTTTTGCAAATTTTATCATGTGTTTCTATGTTTATGAATAACATATTATCTTGCACAATCTGCATTTAACAGATTGTTGTTTTTGGTCTGCCAGTCATATCATTTAATGTATTAAACATGGATTGACTGCATCAGTAATAGTAGCCTCCTATTCTCCTAGTTTACTCTAACAAAAATGAATAAAAGGCCTACTCCAACCAATAAAAAGAGAGATAAATTGTTTATTATCTCTCAATTTAAAATGAAACCATTGCAATAGTAATCTACTCCTTGGCTTCAAGTGTTCTATGTATCTTGGTTACATAGCATATGCCATCTACTATACCAATCTATAGAGTTAAGTGTTAGAACAACAAAGAACACTTCTAGTAGCAATACGAAAAAAATTCTCATACATATGCAATTGTTTTGTTTTAGTTTCACGAATAGTAGACAAATCAGAATTATGAAACCATAAAATCTATACCTTTGTTGGAGCAGGTTCACTATTCATTTTTGTTCAAGAAAATTAGGTAAACAAGACATTATATATTTTGGAAAATATTTAGTCATTGGATACAAATTGCACAAGATTTCATAGTGATTTGGTTGGCATTACAATACTGAATGCATGATTAATGTACTAAGTCCATTATTTTTTTTTGTTTTAGAAAATTATCCATATTCCATGATTATAATTATGCATGTCTCTGATTGCAAAAGTAAGGTGATTTTGAGCAAAGAATAGTTTCATGTTTATGAATTACATGGCATACCATTGACTATGCTCATTTGTCTATTTGGAAAGTCAGATTCTTGAACCAGTGTTCTCCTTTATTGTTCACAATTCTTCCAATACATAATTCTTAGACACATTGGAAGAATTAAAATTCATGTGAAACAAAGGAGGAGAATGGTAGAATAATATGACCTTGTAGCTTGTTGTTGAAGTACTAAGTTTATGTGCACCAATATAGATCTTTGTCCCTTAGTTCAATTGTAAGCAATGGTTCCTATTATAGGAAAAATATAGGAAAATGAGCATAGTATGATATATAACATGTTATTCATAAACATCAGACACATAAGAATGTAATAAAATTTTCTAGATATTCAAGAATTAAATGTAAGTTGTGTGAGCGTTCTCATTGACATGCAGTCAATGTACTTGATACAAATGGCTTGCTAGTGAATCAAATTCTATAATATACATATAATTTCATACTATTTTACTAATTTAGTTGAATGGAAATGTATAATATACCTACTCCAACAAATAGGAAGAGAAATAAAACATTATTTTCAAATACCAAAAATATTTCCTTAAATTGCAAGTATAGGAAAAAGATAGATATTACTATTGCATTTGCTGCATTTGATTTTTAAATAGTTTCTTGGCTAATGAATTGTATTGTTTAAAATAGTTTTGTCTTTTTCCTATAGTCAGTTTATCTCTTTTTCTATTGGTTGGAGTAGGTCAAATTTTCATTTTTATTTAAGTAAATTAGGAAAATAGGGGGACATTATTTATTGTGGAAAATATTTAATTGGGGTACAAAAATTGTGCAAGTTTTGGTGGCGGGCTAGTGGGTACTGAAGAATTGAATGCATGTTTAATGCATTAAATGAAAAATTCACGATATGTGTTGGACAACTAGTGGGAACACAAGAAAATGATGCATAGTTAATTCATGAAATATGAGATGAGTGTTGGTTTCTTCTTATTCTTGTTTGTTTATTGTTTGTTAAGAAGCTTGCATGTTTTTAGATGTGGTTTGCCATCTTCGATGTTTGTCATTTTGTGCAGTGCTTGAACAGGGTAGGAGCCATAGGAATGGTGTACAACTAGTGAGTGGTGAATCTTTCTATTTGTGATACTTGATAACTAGAAGTGTCACTCACTGTTACAGGGAAAAATTGAAGGTTTGAGCAAGGTCTTGTTGACTGTGGATGCATTGAAAGCATTAACTATGTGTTTATTGCTTGACTGACTATTAGTTTGTCAGTAAAGCTCACAAATTAAATTGTGTGAGATGTATTGGAGGTCTTGTGGGTACACAAGAAGTGAATGCATAGTTAATTCATGAAATCTTAGGTGAGTGTTAGGTTTTATTTGTGCTTATTTCATTTTTTTACTGTTTGTTGAAAAGCTTGTGTGTTTTTAGCTCATGGTTGCACTTTTCCATGTTCGTTATTATGTAAAAGTGCATTGTTGGTGAGTGGCTTGGTTGTGTTTTTATGAAACTTGATAAATATAAGTATTTCTTGTTGTTACAAGCGCTAATAGGGAAAGTGGGTATAGTCGATGACATATGCTTTGAGAAAGGTCTTGTTGACTATGGAGGCATTCAATGCATTAACCATGTGTTTATTGCTTGAGTGACCAGTAGCTTATCAACAACTATTGGGAAAATAAAATTAAACAATTGCAATAGTAACTTGCTTCTGGGAAAAAAATAGTTACGTGTTTATGGATTACATGACATGCCAATCACTATGCTCATCTGCCTATTTGGTGACTTAGATTCTTAAACCACGCTTCTACTTTGTTCTTCGCAACTCTACCAAGGAAGAATTTCTAGGCAAATCGAAATGCTTAAAACTCATTGCAAACAAAGGGGAACAATGATAGAAGAATCTAACCTTTTAGTTGTTTTTCAAACAACCAAGTACATTTGCATCCATATAGATGTTTTCTTCTGACGGTAATTGCAAGCAATGGTTCTTGTTAGAGGGAGAAACTAGAAAAATGAGCACAGTCCATGACATAAGTAATGAACACATAGTTGATGCATTCAATGCCTCGACAATCATTTTCCTCTAAGAAAATAAGCCAACTAGACCGACACGATAAATTTTTGCAAACATTTTGACATTAAATCCAAATTTCACAAGTTTTGTTGGCACGCTAGTTCCTATCCAAATAATGAATCGAGAGTTGATGTGTTGTATGCCTCTATAGCAAACAAGTCCTTTCTCAATGATGTAAAAGAGTTTTTCTTTATCTAGCAACAACATTCTACTAGATATTAGGATTGGTCCCTATCACTAACACTAGTATATCATGTTTCTTATAAGCAACTTGAACTATAGAGAAAAAAATAGTTTCATGTTTATGAATTAAATGGAATGTCATACACTATGCTCATCTGTCTCTTTGGAAAGTCGGATTCTTAAACAAGTATTCTCCTTTATTGTTCACAAGTCTTCCAATACATAATTCTCAGACACATTGGAAGAATTAAATTTCATTGCAAACAAAGAAGGAGAATGATACAAGAATCTGACCTTACAACTTGTTGTTGAAGAACCAAGCCTATTTGCAATAATATAGATCTTTGTCCTACACTTTAATTGCAACCAATGGTACTTGTTACAGGTACAATTTAGACAAATCAACGCAGTCCATGACATAGAGAATTTTATTCATAAACATGAATCACAAGAGCTCACAATAATTTTTTCAAAATATTCAAGAATTAAATCCAAACTGGGTAAGCGGAAAATCTAACAAGTATTCTTGCATTGGCATAGTATTTAATGCATTAACTATGCATTTTCTGCTTTGCAATGCATTACAAATATTTTCCAAAATTTATTATGTGCTTCAATTTTTCTAATTTTCTTACAAGCAAATAAATATTAAAGCCACTACAATGAATAGGAAAATGGGTATGGGAAAATATAATCAAATTATACAATGTAATCAGTGTTCATAGTGAAACATTGCATATGGATTGAAAATCACATATTTGCAATTATGCATAATTTTGATTGCAAAAGTAACTTGTTTTTGGCCAAAAATAGTTTCATGTTTATGAATTACATGGTATGCCATTCACTATACTCATTTTTCTATTCAATAAGTAAGATTCTTGAACCAGGCCTCCCCTTTATTGTATACAATTTTTCCAAGGCATAATTTTTAGACACATTGGAAGGCTTCAAATTCATTGGAAAGAAAGGAGAAGAATGATACAATAATCTGACCTTCTAGTCTCCTGTTTAAGAACCAGTAATATTCACAGTCAGATATATCTTTGCATACGAGTTGAGTTGGAAGCAATGGTTCCTGTGATGGGGAAAAATTAGACAAATGAAATCATATTCTATGACATATAATATGTTATTCATAAACATGAAACATAAAAGCACATGATAAAATTTGCAACAAAAAAGACCAATGCAAAAAAAATTTAGAAACATTCAAATGTCAAATACAAATTTTCCAAGGTTTGATGATAGAAAGATGGTTGTCCAAGCAATGAATACATAGTTGATGTATTATAGGCCCCCCCAGTTGACAAAAGTAACACATAATACATTATTCATAAAAATGAAACATAAAAACATATAATAAAATTTACAAAAAATAGACAAACATAATAATTTTTTGCAAACATCTAGATCCATTAAATACAAATTTTGTTGATAGGCTAGTCACTACCCAAGCAATGAATACACAGTTAATGCATTGAATGCCTCCATAGTTGATAAGACCTTGTTCAAAGCATTGAGTTTAGTATTGTTTGTTGTTATAATGGTTAATTGTACATATGGATGTAGGGAATGACATATGACATGGTGCAGTTGAAGGCAAGGATTAGGTTACTATTGTAATGGTTTCATTTACAATTGACAGATAATAAAAAATTTACCTCTTTTTCTATTCTTTGGAGTAGGTCTATTATTCATTTTTGTTAAATTAAATTAGGAAAATAGGAGGAAATTATATATTTTGCAAACATTCAATTAGTGAATTAATAAAATTTTCACGTTTGTACTAAACCAATCTTTCTTTTTCAAATGTCCTCTGCCTTCCAAACAATAAAACACTTATCTTTGCCTCAACGTTCTTCACATAATTTGTAGATCATATTCTTATACATCAATCAAAGGAAAAATTTGTTTTGAGTCTATATTCTCACGCATTTACATGTAACATCCTTGCCATTCTCACTATCTATGCATTTAGTCAATGTATGGAAGGTATGGAACACAATGGGGAATGGAAAAGAATTTTTGTTTACACCTATTCACCATTAACATATTATGAGGTATTATGATTGCTCCATACCACTAGCCTCAACTTATTGTTTTTGGTGGGACTTCTCAATGATGTAAGTAGATTAATATTTGCAAAAATATTAATTTGGCAATCAAATTTATTTGACAAATTTTATAATGTGTTTCTATTTCTCTTATTTTCTTACACAAAGAAGAGTAGCATACCTACTCCACACAATAGAAAAAGAGGTGAATGATATATTTCAGACATGAAAGATTCAGTTGATACTTGATTGAGTTCTCTTTGAGCTACTTTTATAGTTACCTAGTTTCTATGGATAATTCAGTATGCAACAACTTTCACTTTATAAAAAAACATAGCGAATATGGTAGGTATGTTTACTATTGCATTTGATGAATTTTCTTTCAAAATAGCTTCTTGAACAATGAAATTGAACTGTTTAATTTTTTTTGTCTTTTTCCTATAGTTGATATTTAAGCACATATTTTTTGTGCTTGAAAATTATGGTTTATCTCTTTGTCTATTGGTTAGAGTAGGTCGATTTTTCATTTTTGTTTAAGTAAATTAGGAAAATAGGGGGACATTATATATTGTGAAAAATATTTAATCGGTGCATGCAATATGTGCAAGGAAACAAGACCCTAAAGTTTGTTGACAAACATGGTATATTGTTTTTAATCAAAGGAATCATTCCTAAATGGGAATGCTTGTGTATGCTTTCATGTCTTGTACACATTGTACAGATGAACCAGCTACATTAATGTTGAGAATAGTATAACTGTTACATGTAAATGTGTGACAATATTCAGTTGAATCTGCAAACCCCATGAACAATATTTTGCAAATCAATTCTTATAACTTACCAAGAATTTGTTATCTTTTATTAAATACACTGTTAGCTCTTACAATAAAGTTTAAATTAATTACTATTCCTTTTTTCATTGGCTTTTTTTCTCTTTCTTACAAACTAAGGGAAAATGTCCCCATCCTATTGTGGTCCTACAATAGTAAACATATTGACCAATTTCATGTTTGCATAAATGATTTTTTTTTACAAAGGTCACAATGTTGGATATGTGTAATCGTTTCCTTCAAAATTTATACACAATAAGCAAATGAAAATTTTGAAATGGGAAAATAAATACTTTGAACAAGGTCTTGTCAACTGTGAATTCATTTAGTGCAATATCTATATGTTGATCAGCAAACATCCCATATCTAATGCACATCATACAATCACCTACTCCTTGGCCTCAAATGTTCCACGTTTATCAGTTACATACAATATGTCATTTACTACACCCATTTTTCCCCTTATCCCTTGTAACAACAAGAAAAGTTGCTAGTTATAAAGTATCACAGAAAAATACACAAGCAACTTGCTAGTAGTGCATTGTTCCTAGAATGAAGAACACGAAGAGCTAAAAACAAAAAAATATTTTCAACAAAAATAAGCAAACAAGAATTAGCACAAATAAAACCTAGCATTTTCCTAAGATTTCATGAACTAACTATGCATTTACTACTTCCATACTTACCAGGTGTCCAACGCATCTTAGACAATTTGCATTTAATGGATTAAACATGTATTGATTGCTTTAGGATTAAATAATTTCCAGTATATACAATATCCCCCTATTTCACTAATTTAATTAAACAAAAATGAATAATAGTGCTACTCCAACCGATAGGAAAAGAGAAAAAACATAATTTTCAAGCATGAAAAATTTGTCCTTAAATCACAATTATAGGAGAAAACACAAAAAAAAATTAAACAATACAATTTGATTCATTGAGCAACAATTTCGAAAATGAATTGAACAGTGCAATTGTAACTTGCTTTTGTACAAAAAATAGTTTCATGTTTATGAATCACATGGCATGCGCCATTCACTATGCTCATCTATCTATTCAGCAAGTCAGATTCTTGAACCAAGCTTCTCCCTTATTGTTTACAATTCTTCCAAGGAATTATTTTTAGGCACATTGGAAGACTTAAAATTCATTGCAAAGACAAGGGATGAATGATACAAGAATCTAACCTTTCAGTTCCTTGTTAAACAACCAAGTATATTTGTAGTGATATAGATGTTTGTGTCTATTTCCAATCATGAGAAATGGTTCCTAGTAGAGAGACAAATTCAACAAATGAACACAACTCATGTCATGTAATATGTTATTCATAAAAATGAAACATAGAAGCATATGATTTTTTTGAAAAAACATAGATAAACATGATTTTTTTCGCAAACATCCAGACATTAAATTAAAATTTTGCAAGCTTTGTTGCTAAGCTAGTTGCCACTCAAGAAATCATAAATAGTTGAAGCTGAGGAGTAGGTAACTATTGTAATGGTTTAATTTGCAATTTAGAGATAATAAACAATTTATCTCTTTTTCTATTGGTTGGAGCACGTCTATTATTCAACCTTGTTAAAGTAAATTAGGAAAATAGGACAACATTAAATATATTTTGCAAATATTTAATCACTAGATACAAAATTGTGTCATCTTGGGTAGTAGGGTGGTAGATACTAAACTAGTGAATAGATGTTTAATTCATTAAATGGTATGACTGGTGGATTAGAAACAATAGTCTATTAAATGCGAATTGTGTGAGATTTGTAGGTGGGCTTGTGGGTACGTAAGCTGTGAATGAATAGGCGATGCATAGAATTGCAGGGAAGCAATCAATTTTATTTGTGCCAATTTTTATTTGTTTATTGTTTGTTGACAAACGTGTCTTTCTTTAGCTCTATATTTCTCTCTTCCATGTTTCTTAAGTCTGTGAGGCCCTTGAATACTGGAGGAGCTATAGAGTTTGTTTTCAACAATTATCTCAATAGCTTAGTTTTTTGTGATTAAATCACTAAGCATTAGCATTCACTTTGTAACAAAACATAAAAAATGCAGTAAACATTTTTAGCAGAGAAACAACATCGAAAAGTGCATTAAGAAATATGACCTTCCAATATGTCCAAGAACTATGTATTGGAAGAGTTGTGAACAATGAAGGAGAACGTTGGTTCAATAATCTAAGTTTCCAAATAGACAGATGGGCATAGTGAATGACATGCCATGTAATTCCCAAACATGAAACTCTTTTTTGCACAAAAGCATGTTACTTTTGTAATTAGAAATATGCATAAATGCAATCATCGAATATGCAATTCATTGGTTAAATATTTTTGAAAATTCATAATTTCTTTCTAGTCTTCTAATTTTCTTAAACATAAATTAATAATAGACTTGATGCATTAATCATGCACTCATTTCTTTTCTGCCAACCAACCATCTGTCAAATTTTGTGCAATTTGCATTCAACGATTAAATATTTACTAAAATATATAATGTCCTATTTTATTAATTTACTTAAAGAAAATAATAGTAGACCTTGTAGCATTTAATGAAATAGTTGTAGATTGATAGACAAGTGTGCCATATCCAATGCACATCATACAATTGCAATAGTGACCTTCTTTCATTGCAACAATAACTTTCCTCTAAGAAAAGTGCCAGGAACATGAAGTGCATGATGACAGTAAAGCTAACAAAGTTTGAATTCAATTCTTAATTTTATTATTTTCATTTGTAATACTTCCTTGTCTAATTAAATTTGATTCTCTTGTAGTAGGTTTATTATTCATTTTAGTTTAACTAAACTAGGAAAATATGGGAAAATTATATACTTGGGATTTATGGGAATATTCTTCATGTTTGGAAACCATGATTTATCTCTTTTTCTATTGGTATAGCTAGACTGTAGGTTTAAATATTAATTAATTTCCTTTCAATTATTAATCCACTTACATCATTGAAAAGTCCTAGCAAAAATAATTGGTATCAAACGATTAAAGGGCTGCATTAAGGCAGGAAAACAACATCAAAAAGTACCTTGAGAAACACAATATGTTGAGGTTACTAGTATGGAGCAATCCCAATACCTCGTAGTGTGTTAATGGTGAACAACTATAAATGGGAATGCTTGTCTATGCTTTGTTGTGTTGCATACCTTCTAGATGTCAGCTTAGTGCATGCATAGGAAGAATGGAAAGGGTGTTACATGTGAGCATGTGAGAATATAGACTTGAAATAAAATTTTGCATTGATTGATGCATTAGAATAGTAGTGTGTTTTTGCTACATAAATCAATACTCTTTTAGATCTTTGAGAAGGGTCTTGTTCATTGTGGAAGCATACAATGTATTAATTGTGGATTGATTGCTTTGATAGGCATTAGCCTACAAGCAAAGCTTGTAAAATTTGGATTTAATGACTAGATATTTACAAAAAAAAATCATGTCATTCTATTTGGCTTATTTTCTTAAAGGAAAATAAATGGTAGACCTACATGAAAGAATAAAAAAAGATATAAATGATAATTTTCAAACGAAAAAAAAATGTTCTCAAGTGATGTGTATAGAAACAAGCAATACTTGTAGTTATCAAGTATCATAAAAATACAACCAAGTCACTCACCAACATTGCACTTTTACACAATAAAAAACATGGAAAAGTGCAATCAAGAGGTAAAAACATACAAGAATTTCAACAAACAATAAACAAACAAGAATAAGCACAAAGAAAACCAAACACTCACCTGATATTTCATGTATTAACTATGCATTCACTGCTTGCATACCCACTAGGCCTCCAACACATCTCACACAATTTTCTTTGTGAGCTTTACTAATAGAGTTATGACCACTCAAGAAATAAACACATAGTTAATGCTTTCAATGCACTCAAAATTGACAGGACCTTGCTCAAACCATTTAGTTCTCCCTGTAATAGCGAGCAACACTTCTAGTTATCAAGTATCACAAACAGACAAACAAGCCAATGACCAATAGTACACCGTTCCTATGGCTCTTCCCTTGTTCAAGCATTACACAAAATAACAAACATTGAAGATGGAAACCCAAAGCTAAAAACACACAAGCTTCTCAACAAACATTAAACAAATGAGAATAAGTAGAAACAAACACTCACCTCATATTTCATGAATTAACTAAGCGAAGTTTGCATTTAATGCATTAAACATGCATTCATTGCTTCAGACCCACCATACCACCATCAAAACTCACACAATTTGCATAAACATATTAAATATTGCCCACAATGTATAATGTCCCCCTATTTTCCTAATTTACTTAAATGAAAATGAAAAATCAGCCTACTCCAACCAATAGAAAAAGAGATAAACCATAATTTTTAAACACAAAATATATGTACTTAAATCCCGACTATAGGAAAAAGACAAAAATATCTTAAACAATACAATTTCATTGGCTAAGCAAATTTTTGAAAAGAAAATGCAACGAATGCAATAGTAAGCATGTCTATCAGCATGAACTACTAAAAGCAGAAATTTTTAGATTATAGAATTTGATTGATTGGCAAGGGTTGTGTATCAAGTGCAAAGAGAAATTTTTTAGCAACAAATCCCTTACAATTTCGATTTAATTCTTAAACATTTGGAAAAATTCATTGTGTGCTTCTATATATCATGTTTATGAATAACATGTTATATGTCATGTACTACACTTAAATTTTTCTCCTAAGCCTTTGTAACAACAAGCAATATTTCTAGTTATAGAGTTTCACAAACAAACAAATGAACCACTCACCAGTAGTGCACTGCTCCTATAATAAACAACTTGGAGAGCTAGAAAAATACAACCTTCTCAACAAACAATAAACAAACAAGAATTAACTATGCATTTACTACTTGCATATGTAAAAAATCTCCAACACATCTCAAACATTTTGCATTTAATGGATTTAATATGTATTCAGTGTTTCAGGATTATATATTTTCCAATATATATAATGTCCCCCTATTTTCCTAATTTACTGGAATGAAAATGAACAATAGGCCTACTCCAACCAATAGAAAGATAGATAAAACATAATTTTTAAACACATAAAATTTCTCCTTAAATCCCAATTATATAAAAAACACATAAAAAAATTAAACAATATAGTTTAATTTTCCAAGCAACTATTTCAAAAGTGAATTCAACAATTGCAATGTTAACTTGCTTTTGTACAAAAAAAATATTTTCATATTTATGAATTACATGGCACGCCATTCACTATGCTCATTTGTCTATTCATCAAGTTAGATTCTTGAACCAAGCTTCTCCCTTATTGTTCACAACTCTTCCAAGGCATAATATTTAGGTACATTGGAAGACTTAAAATTCATTGCAAATAGAAGGGAAGAATGATACAAGAATCTGACCTTTCAGTTCCTTGTTCGAAAACCATGTATATTGTAGCCATATAGATGTTTTCCTCCATCTCTAATTGCAAGAGATGGTCCCTATTAGAAAGAAAAATTAGAAAAATGATCATAGTTCATGACATATAATATGTTATTCATAAACATGAAACATAAAAGCACATGATAAAATTTGCAAAAAAATAGACAAACATGATAACCTTTTGCAAACATTCAGACATTAAATTAAAAGTTTGTGAGTTGTGCTAATAGGCTAGCAACCACTCATACAATCAACACATAGTTAATACATTCAATGCCTCCACAATGAACAAGACCTTACTCAAAGCTTTCAATTTATTCTATGATAATTCTTGTTTATCACATTGGTTATCTTCTACTTTGCTTTGACTATTCCATGTTTATCGATTATGTGGCATATGTCATCTATTGTACCTGCCTATCCCCATAGCTCTTCTAACAAGAATCGATTATCCTATTTTTCAAGTATCATAAACACATAGAAGAGCCACTCACCGGTATTCCATTATTCCTATGGATCCTCCCATGTTCACACATTGCACATAATAGAAAACATGCAAGAGACAAGCCTAGAGATAAAAACATACAATATTTTCAAGAAATAATAAACAAATGAGAATAAGCACAAAAAAAACCTAACACACGCCTAGGATTTCATGAATTAACTATGCATTCACTACTTATGTACCCACTAGGCCTTCAAAACATTTCACACAATTTGCATTTAATGCATTAAACATGCATTCAACATAATATTTATTATAAATTTTCATGTACAAATATACTTGATTCTTGAACAAGAGACCAGGAGGTCATAATTCCACATGATTTATCTCTTTTCTTTCCAATGAAGTTTGATTCTTCGAATGTCTATAAAAATTATGCCAATCATTTGAAACTGTTCAATTTATGTTGATAAGAGAATGAACTTTGTAATCATTTGATTGTAACAATGTTGTAGCCAGAGATGTGCATAATTGTAACCATGTCATATGCAATTGATATGCAATGTTTTTCATAGCACATCAATCAGATTTTCTTACAAGGAAATGAATATTAGGCCTACTATAGTGAATAGAAAAATAGTAATAGAGAAATATACTTAAATTATACAATCTGGTCAATGTACCAAGTGAAACATTGCACATGGAATACATATCACATGCTTGTAATTATGCATAACTCACATTGTAAAAGTAACTTTCTTTTGGCCATAAAATAGTTTCATGTTTATGAATTACATAGCATGCCATTCACTATACTCATCTTTCTATTCGGTAAGTTAGATTCTTGATCCAGCCTTCTTTACTGTTCACAACTCCTCCAAGACATAACTTTTAGACACATTTGAAGACTTAAAATTTATTGGAAAGAAACGAGAAGAATGATATGAGAATCCAACCTTAAAGTTTCTTGGTCAACAACCTAGAATATTTGCACTCATATAGGTCTTTTCCTCTAACTCCAATTGCAAGAAATGGTTCCTATCAGAGGGGAAAATTAGACAAATGATCACAATCCATGGAATACAATAATTTTTTTGTAAACATGAAACATATGCTTGCTAAAAGCTTTCCAAAAAAATAGAAGCTTCATGATTTTCAAAAACATTTTAAACAATACATTTTGATTCAACAAGAAACTATCTCAGAAGTGAACTCAACAATTACAATAGTAACTTGTTGCACCTGTATTCATTCTAGAAAGTCACTTGAGTGGCAGCCCTTGTCCTGGTATCAGTACTTTTTTCCTCTACAACTACAAGCATTATTTGTTGTTATAAAGCATAATTGTAAAGATGGGTACAGTAGATGACATATGACATGGACTATTTGAAGCCAAGAAATAGGTTACTATTGCAATGGTTTCATTTGAAATTAAGAGATAATAAACAATTTGTCTCTTTTTATATTCATTGGAGTAGGCATATTATTCATTTTTGTTAAAGTAAATTAGGAATTTAGGAGGAAATTATATTTTTTGCAAATATTCAATCACTCCATGCAAATTGTGCCAGCTTTGGTGATAGGTTGGTAGCTACTGAAGCAGTCAATGCATGTTTAATTCAATAAATGGTATAACTGTCAGATCAGAAACAATAGTCTATTAAATGCAAATTGTGCAAGATATATTTTTTCAAACATTCAGACATTAAATACAAAGCCTACAAGCATTGCCATTAGGTTGAAAACTACCCAAGCAATGAATACATAGGTAATGCATTGAATACCTTCATAGTCAACAAGACCTTGCTCAAAGTATTCAGTTTTTCCTATCTTAATTCTCGTTTGTTGCAATTCTTCTATTGGTTGGAGTAGGCCTATTATTCATTTTTGTTAAAGTAAATTAGCAAAATAGAAGGACAATATATATTTTTCAAATATTTAATCACTAAATGGAAATCATGCCACCTTTGAAAATGGGGTAATAGATACTCAATAAGCCAATGCATGTTTAATGCATTGAATGGTATGAAAAGTGAACCAGAAACAATAGTCTATTAAATTTAAATAACATAGGGAATGCATTAAATATTTTTAGCATACAAACAACAACAACAAGCATGCTAAGAAACATGTGATATGCTAGTATTAGTGATAGGGACCAATCCCAATATCTTGTATAGTCTATTGTTACTAGATAAATCAATACTCTTTTAGATCTTTGACCAAGGTCATCTTCCTTGTACAAGCATACAATGCATTAACTTTGAATTCATTTCTTGGATAGGCACTACCCTGCTAGAAAAGTATTTTAAACAATATAATTTCATTGGACAAGAAACTATTTCAAAATTGAATTAAACAGTTGCAATAGTGACTTGTTGCAACTATATTCATTATACAAAGTCACTTAAGTGACTGCCCTTATCTTGATATTAGTACTTTTGTCCTACTACGACTAGAAATATTATTCGTTGTTATAAGGTCTAATTGTACAAATAAATACAGTAGCTAACAAATGACATTAAATAGTTGAAGCCAAGGAGTAGGTTACAATTGCAATGGTTTCATTTACGGTTGAGAGATAATAAACAATTATTCTCCTTTTCCATTGCTTCGAGTAGGCCTATTATTCATTTATGTTAAAGAAAATTGCAAAAATAGGACATTATACATTTTGTAAATAGTTAATGTCTAAATGCAAATTGTGACACCTTTGGTAGCAAGATGGTAGATGTTGAAGCAATCAATGCATGGTCAATTCATTAAGTGGTATGACTCACATATCACAAACAATAGTCCATTGTTTGCAAATTTTGAAAGATAATATGTTATTCATAAACATGAAACATAGAAGCACATGTTAAAATTTGCAAAAAATGAAGAATAGTGCAATAATTTTTTGTAAACATCCAGACATAAAATAGAAATTTTGTGAGCTTTGCTAATAGGCTCATGGCTACTCACGAAATGAATGCATAGTCAATGCATTAAATGCCTCCATAGTCAACAAGACCTTGTTCAAAGAATTCACATTTTCTTGTGATAATTCTCATTTGTTACAATAGTCACCTACTCCTTGGCTTCAACTATTCCATGTTCATGGGTTACATAGCATATTCCAAATATTATACCCTTTTTCCCCCCTATCCCTTTTAACAACAACAAGTACTTCTAGCTAACAAGTATCATAAACATACACACAAACCGCTCGTGAGTAGTCAATTGTTCCTAGAATTAAGAACATGGAGAGCTAAAAACACACAATCTTTTCAACAAACAATAAAAAAATGAGAATTAGCACAAATAAAACCAAACACTCACCTGAGAATTTATGAATTAACTATGCATTCACTACTTGCATACTCACCAACTCTCCAACACATCTCACACAATTTGCATTTAATGGATTAAATATTTTCCAAAAATATATAATGTACCCTTATTTTGGTAATTTACTTAAACAAAAATGAATAATAGACCTAATCCAACTAATAGAAAAAGAAACAAAACATAATTTTCAAACATCAAATATATGTCCTTAAATCCTAACTATAGTAAAAACACAAAAATACTTCAAACAATACTATTTGATTGACCAAGCAACTATTTCAAAAGCGAATTCAATAATGAGCCTTCAATCTTCTAGCGTTCCCCATTTTGTTATAATAAGTTTTTGAATAATGTGTCTTCTTCCCCCACTATTTCACTGCTCTTTTGAAAAGTTTAAGAACAACAAGCAACTAGTTCAAAAGAAAATTTAACAAATGCAATTATAAACTTGCCTATCGACACAAACTAACAATTGCAATAGTGACCTACTTTTCGACAAAAAAAAGTTTCATGTTTATGAATTACATGGCATGCCATTCACTATGCTCATTTGTCTATTTAGTAAGTCAGATTCCTCAACCAACCTTCTTATTTATCATTCACAACTCTTCCAAAGCATAATTTTTATGCACATTGGAAGACTTAAAACTCATTGGAAACAAAGGGGAAGAATGATACAAGAATCTAACCTTCTAGTTCCTTGTTCAACAACCAAGTATATTTGCACTCATATAGATGTATGCCTCCAACTCCAATTGCAAGTAATGGTTCCTATTACATGGAAAAAATAGACAAATGAGCACAATCCATGACATATAATACACTATTCATAAACATGAACCACAAAAACAATGATAAAATTTGCAAAACAATAGAACATGATATTTTTTTGTAAACATTCAGACATTAAACAAAACTTTTGTGAGCTTTTCTAATAGGCTACTCACCACTTAAGAAATTAAAACATAGTTAAAATGCATTCAATGCTTCCATAGTTGACAAGACCTTTCTCAAAGCATTTAGGTTTTCCTGTGGTAATTCTCCTTCGCTTCAACCATTGCATGTTTTTGGATTCCATAACATATTTCATCTACTATACCTAGTTGCCTCGTTATCCCTTGTAACAACAAGCAAGCATCATAAACAAAGAGAAAATCCACTCACCAGTAGTGCACTACTATAGAATAAAAAACATGCAGGAATAGAACCAGAATCTAAAATAATGCAATCAAATTAGGAGGATCCAATTAAGGACTGTCCAACCTTGCAGCCTAACTTACTAACTCCATGATCACAATAGATATGCAATGGAAATTAATAGCTATTTACAAAAAATATCAAAGACATTCATGAACACCGAACACAAGATATATCCTAGAAAAAAACCCAGCTTTCAAAGCTCATTACTCATTATATTATGATCACAACAAATTACAAATGCCTCACAAGCTTTATAGATTCTAGGTCACAGCCCAGGGATTACAAATAACTCAAATAATGGTGATCTTCACAACAATCTTCCATCGATCCCCTTTTGTGCTCCACACTTCCTCCCTACCAGATCAAAATACTTCTTCTCCATGCTTCATACTTCACACCATTGAGCACCTTATTGATTCATCCTCCTTTTGTGTATCATAACAAATCCTCTCTCTTCTATTTATATCATCCACACATCATTTAACACTTAACAAGTCAACCCAAATACAACGGCTAATAATATAGTGCGTAGAACCAAATAGGTTGGACTCAAACAATAAACAAATTGCAATATGCACCAATCAACATTTGCCACAACAAAGAAAGGACCCAAATCAACTTCCTCGAACATGCAACACCTTAATATTTTAATCCTCGAAGATCAAAAACATGTTACAACACCCTCTTAGCTAAGAACATGGAAATTATGAACTCTCAAAGAAATTCACCAATCACGAGCACCACGATTGATGCAAACCATCAAAACACATTCTGGAAACATCCATGATCATCATGAATCACCATAGAGATGTCACAGCCATGAGAATCACATCATCTTCCTTCAGGCACATCAACTATAACAACTAAATAACTATCTGAACACAGACATCTATAACTCGATGAAATATTCATGCATACCACTAAAACTTACAGTGGATAAAATAGACATAATCATTAACAAACCCCTTAATTCGTGACTTCTCATCCTCAACGTATGACTCTAGCCAACATATAGAGCTTCATTGCATTGCTGGGAAACTTGAAAATTCACTGCCAACTGCCTCAATTTCTAAATACTTTCGGATGCTCCTCCATCAAACTCTCAAGGTTATTTGAAAAGTGAGCCTCTTCACTTTGGTCTTTATGGTATCAAATACAATGTTATATCTTTCATAGGTTTGGCGATCATTTCACAAGTACTCGCAACTACCTCATGATCAATGGTCTATTCAAGTCCACCCCGCAAAACTACCTCAATCTCTACTAAGCAATGTTGTCTCCTTAATGGGTTTTACGATTGGTCCACTGGTACTTTAAATTTCCTCAAGATCGATGTTTTGTTCAAGTCCACCCTGCAAAACTACCTCAAGCTCTACTCCTCGAATTGGTTCGACGCTCTACTTGTCAGCCTTGCACTACCTCACTGATCGATGGTCTGAGCAAGCCTACCTTACAATTTTCCTTAGGTTCTTCATCTTGTCAAAGTCTAGGTTTGGCGATCTACTTGTAGGACTACCCTGCAAGTTGCCTTAGGATCATTGTCCTCTTTTATTCCTTAATGCACATTTACTATAAACTTTCTCCTCAAAATCAATGCTTCACCTTATTCTGATTCCACCATCCAATCTGATTCATCCAAGGGTTCCTCTTCCTCTAGATAATTTAATTATGTGTCAACAGGCTCTTCTCCATCTACACAAACTATCTCAGCATTCTTTACAACTTCTCTTTCATTAGCTACTCTGACATCAGGTTCTTGATGACCTCTAGTGCTTGATTATTTCTTCTTACAAACCTTAAAACAAGTTCCTTCTTTAACAAATCTTATTTGACTGCTCTAGTACCCTTCATTGTGATAAGAATTATGACTCATGTCACTTCTCCCCCTATAATTTCAATAAATATCCTTGTTCTGATCTGCATAAAGTCTTCTTTCTTTGCAACTTGATCTCTATTTTCCTCCAACATATGAATTCTTCCATTTGTACAATCTTCTAAGAATATAGGTAACATGTTTCCCCTTTGCTCCATCAATCCATACATAATCCATCTACTTACAATCTGCCATAGGCTTCCTCCTCATTTTATCCCAACACATCTCCTCAGAATGATTCATCAATCTACGTAACTTACAAGGATATAGATCCCAACACAATTCCTTTTCATGTCCATGCCTACTACAATGTGAACAATACATACCTTTTCTTCCCTAATTCAAACTTGCAATAAAATTCTTACCTCTGTCATATCCTAGGCCTTCACTCTTTTCTCACATTACTAGCTCAATAGGTTATGCCATTCCTTGCTACTATTTTCCCAATCCTTTTCCTTCATATCCCATTCTTTGCATAATTTTGAAACCAAAACCATCTCCAACCATTACAGAAGTAGTTACATTGTTATCTTCAACTTCACCTTCTGCAACATCACACAAATCATTAGCGTCACAAGAAACATCATAAATTTCAGGCTTAGATCTCAGATTCTCATTTTCCTTCTCCAACTAATTAACATGTTCCTTCAAGTCTGATATTTCCTTCTTTTGTATATTGTTCTCCTTATTCAGGTCTTTCAAACTTTCCTCCAGATCTTTGTTCCTCTTTTCAAACTTCTTAAACAACTTGAATCCTTCCTTCATTTCCTTTTCAATATCTTCAAACTTATCCAACTCTCCTTCTAGTTCTTTATTTCTCCTTCTTTCAATTTCCAATTCTTCTTCAAGAGAATCATACTTGTCTTTTCCTAGTTCATTCATCCTCTCCATCAATTCTAAATTACACTTCCTGAGTTCACACAATTCTTCCTCCAAAGTATCCCTTTCACATATCAAGTTCTCTTATTCCTTCTTTGTTCTTTTCCCAATCTCTTCCACCTATACTTCAACCTGCTTTGACAAAGATTCACAACCAACTCTTCAACCAACTAATAGGCTCACAACTAGCTTTGATACCATTTAATGCAGTCAAATTAGGAGGATCCAATTAAGGACTGTCCAACCTTGCAACCTAACTTACTAACTGCATGATCACAATAGATATGCAACAAAAATTAACAGCTATTTACAGAAAAATCAAAGACATTCATGAACACCGAACACAAGATATATCTTGGGAAAACCATCAAAGGGAAAAAAACCTAGCCTTCAAAGATCATTACTCATTATATTATGATCACAACACATTACAAATGCCTCGCGAGCATTACAGATTCTAGGCCGCAGCCCAGGGATTACAAATAACTCAAATAATGGCAATCTTCACAACAATATGCAATCGAGTCCCTTTCCTGCTCCACACTTCCTCCCTATCGGATCAAAATACTTCTAATCTGTGCTTCATACTTCACACCATTGAGCACCTTATTGATTCATCCTTCTTCTATTTTTCATAACAAATCCTCTCTCTTCTATTTATATCATCTACACATCATTTAACACTTAACAAGTCAACCCAATAACAATGACTAATAATATAGCATGCAGACCCAAATATATCAGCCTCAAACAATAAATAAATTGCAATGCGCACTAACCAATGTCGGCCACAATAAAGAAAGGACCCAAATTAGCTTCCTTGAACACGCAACACCTTCAGATTTTAATCCTTGAAGATCCACAACACGTTACAACACCCTATCAGCCAATAACATGGAAATTATGAACTCTCAAAGAAATTCACCAATCATGAGAACCATGATCGATGTGGACCATCAACACACATTATGGAAACATCCATGATCACCATGAATCCACAGAGACATCAGGGACATCGCAAGCTATCAAAAGCACAACATCTTCCTTCAGGCACATCAACTAGAACAACTGAACAACTATCCAGACACAAACATCCATAACTCGATGAAATATTCATGCGCACCTCTAAAAATTTTGGTGGATAAACTAGAAATAATCATCAAAAAACCCTTTAATCCATGATTTATCATCCTCAACGTACGACTCTAGCCAACATACAGAGCTTCATTGCATTGCTGGAAAACCTGCCACTTCACTGCCGACTGCCTCAATCTCTGAATACTTTTGGATACTCCTGCATCATAAAAAAACACAAGTTTTTCAGCAAACAATAAACAAACAAGAATATGCACAAATAAAACCCAGTACTCACCTCATATTTCATGAATTAACTATGCATTCACTACTTTTGTACCCACCTTCCCTCCAGCACATCTCGCATAATTTTCTTTACGAGCTTTCCTAATAGATTGGTAGCCACTGAAGCAATAAACACATAATAAATGCATTCAATGCCCCCATAGTCCACAAGACCTTGCTCAAAGCATATTTCATCTACTATACCCACTTTCCTCGTTAACCCTTCTAAAAACAACAATACGTCTATTTATCAAGTATCATAAACACACAACCAAGCCACTCACCAACACTGTACTTTTATAGATTAACGAACATGCAAAAGTGCAACCAAGAGCTAAAAACACACATACTTTTCAAAAAATAATAAAAAAACTAGAATAACCAAAAATAAAACCTAGCACTCACCTAAGATTTCATGAATTAACTATGCATTCACTGCTTGTGTACCCACCAGCCCTCCAACACATCTCATCCAATTTTCTTTGCGAGATTTGCTGATAGAATGATGGCCACTCAAGCAATAAACACATATTTAATTCTTTCAATGAACCCACAATCGACAAGACCTTGCTCAAGCCATTTAGTTTTCGCTATAACACTTCTTGTTATCAAGTATCACAAACAGACATATGAGCCAGTCCCCAATTGTACACCATTCTTACAGCTCCTCCCTCGTTCAAGCCCTGCACAGAATAACAAACATCAAAGATAGAAACCCACAGCTAAAAACACACAAGCTTCTCAACAAACAATAAACAAATGAGAATAAGCAGAAACCAACAATCACCTCATATTTCATGAATTAACTATTCATTCTCTACTTGTGTTCCTACCAGCTGTCCAACACATATCACAAAGTTTCTATTTAATGTATTAAACATGCATTCACTACTTCAGTACCCACCAGTGCATCACCAAAACTCACGTGATTTGCCTTCCCTAATTAAATATTTTCCACAATGTATAATGTCCCCCTATTTTCCTAATTTACTTAAATGAAAATGAAAAATCAACTTACTCCAATCAATAGAAAAAGAGATAAACCATAATTTTCAAGCACAAAAAACATGTCATTAAATCATGACTATAGGAAAAAAATAAAAATATTTTAAACACTACAATTTCATTGGCCAAATGACTATTTGAAAATAAAATGCAAAGATGGAATAATAAACCTACCTATCAGCAGAAACTAATAAATGTCGAAACATCATTAACTAAGATGACTCAATAACAAATAGTACATAAAATTACATCATCAAACAAATCCATTTTTAAGTGTAGTGAAATCTAATGTACGTTCATTAAATTCTCATAAGGAGTTGAGCATGTCCTTTCTGTAATGCTTCTTTTCTTTTAAGTAGTTTCACTACAAATTTTTCGAATGAAGAGAGGCTGAGAGAAAGTTGCAGTTATCTTTTGTGAGTTAAAAGAAATGAAAATCACATGGTTACCTACTTTCCAAGCTTTATTATGAAATGAATCAAGATTTGCAGAATCTTTCAACAATGATGCTCAGACAATGTCATGTTCCTTTCAAAAGCAATATCCTTGTAGAAGCACTGAGTTGATTTGTTTCACGAAATAGTTGATATATATATAGGAAGGATATAAAGTTAGGTGGGATTTTAACTGAATATAAATAAAAAAATAGTTCCCTCTAACTTTAGAGAATAAGATTCACAAAGAAATCCTAGCATGTCTATCAAGTACTTATCCCAATTAAGTTCATCTAGAAGACTTGATGAATTTCCTACTGCATTGAATCTGTAGAATCCATAGATATAGAAAAAGCATTCTCATCCCTAAATGATATATCTACACAAGATGGCTAAGTGCAAACATAAAATTAATATATCAATGCTAGATTACTAAAGTCCTTAAACTTAAGTCATTACATGTGGATGAAGAATATGATCCCTCTAATTATGGATTACTAGTTATACAAACTAAATTATCAATGAAATTATTTTTAGGAGGAGAACGATCATTTATAGAAGACCCTAGGGAATCAAAATAATCACAATGGGATCCTCTAGGAAATGGAAGTTCATTCAAGATTTATACATCCTTCAAATTTTGGTCAAAGGTCATAAGAGCACTCATTTTTTAAAAATTTCATTTAGGTGTTAATTTCACATTAAAATCAATTACTTCCAAGATATATTCAATCTTAAAATACCAGATAAGTTTTTTCTAATAAGATGATGTAGGTTTAGAAACTATTTCATAGAGATAGGAGAAAAGACAAATCCACCTACAATTTTTTCAAGATTCCATCTTATTACATGAACATTTTTTTGGATATCTATGCTAAACTCAAATTTTATCACATAATAGACCAATAAAGAGAATAAATCCAAAACAAGCACAACAATACCCCCAGATTATGTAACTAAGGATCCTCTAAATAATATATGATATTTTCACTTTATATTTAGTGTGATTATAGGTGTCACTTTCCTAAAACAATGATAACATACAAATGGAAAATTTAATTATAAAAAATGAAGTACAAATTTCAAATAGAATGAGATCAATTTGATCACACCACTACAAATTGCATAATATATTATGCAATAAAAAAAACCAAAAAAACAATGTATGAGTCCAAACAAAGCCTTAAAATTTATCAAAATGAGAATTACTCAATAAAACCTATGAAAATATTAAATTTCTATTAAAAAAAACAAAAGTTAAGATTCATTTGCACCAATAAAAAACTTGTGAAATTCTACCAAAAATAAAAAAATTTCTCACAAAAATGAACTCCAATGAAAAAAAAATAGAGCATCTAAATTGGAGTGTAAAAATAAAAATTACAACAAAGTAGGGTACACTTTGTGGGAATAATTTTGATGATTTCAACACAGCTAGTGATGAAATGTGCTCCAATTGATATAATATTCTCTCTAAATCAAAAACCACCATTTCATATCCCAAAACTACTCTTAGGTAACCAACATTGTATTTATTGTTTGAAAACTACCTTTCTACTCATTAGAAACCATTTGCAATCCTATTAAGTGATTTTTCGGAGGATCGTGTCTATTCTGTGATGTTTTCTTAACCATTGGGTGACAAAAATGCTAATATCAATTATAGGGATTGTGTAATACCCCTCCGTTTTGTGCCTTTGATCGAACAATGTTCTGCTCTTTTATGTTGTATTTCTATTAGTACCTTGACTATGGTACCCGACTGTTATTTGTTTGCTATCTATAAAGCGACGTTAATGTTATCTTTTGATGTGATGGTATTTTAATATGATGTTTTTGAAAATTTAAACAGCATTTACGGGGTGTTGTACCCCTCACAACGAGCCACTAGGGCCAAAAAATGACTAAACATAAACATAAAACATTAACAGAAAACAAAAAAACCAGAGACAGCCCAGCGAAAGCACACCAATAGCTGAAAAACAACCAACAAACCAGCAACAGGAGTAGCTAACTGGCCTCATCCTAGTTCTTGATTAGGAGGTCAACCGCCTCATCACCCACCCACTCCTTATTTTCCTAGCTATTATTCCCCTCCAATTCCTCTTTTATGACATTTGACAGTGCATAGTAACAAAGTGGATCAGTTTCATTGTCAAGCGGGTCAAGCCCCTAAATCTTTTGTTCAGGGTGTTCAATCTCTTCACCAACATGTCAACATCTTCCCCAATATCCCTAGTCTCCTGAATCCCACTAGGCTCATTCACCAACGGAGTGTGCGAGTCAGAACCATGGCCAGGAATCTTGCTATCCATCGGAATAGGCAGGGGCCTCTCTCCCATGTCATCAATCTCATCATCAGACTCTTCCTCCTTATAACCCTTGCTGTCAGACTGCTCCACCTCTAAGTCCTCAATAATTAATCTCTTTTTGCTATTCTTGGCCAGCCTCCCCGATCTCCTCCTAACACTTTCCCCACCAGTCAGCTTCGTGATCCCCAGAACCGTATCTCCTCTGGAATATTTCCCAACTGCATTCTTGCCCTTGCCCTCCTTAACAGTCGTAGCCTGCACGTATTTCTCCTTACCTTTCTTCAGCTTAGTGACATTATCAGTCGTTCCAACCTGGGTGGCCTTTAGCTCATAGATCCTATCTGCTGCACTGGCATGAGCCATGCCAAATCCACCCTTAAGCATTTTGGTGGCTAAATTGGTTTTGACACTCCCCACATTGTTTGTCTGAGGAGGGCTCTTGGACTCAGCCAAGGAGATATGAATCGAGGAGATGGGTTCAATGTTCTCAACACGGACAGTAATGGCTTTAGGTGGGCATAGAGCAAGATGGAAGTGGTACAGGCGGAGGATAAGCCCCTAATGGAGCAGGAGAGGTGGGAGATCACAGGGATTATGACAAGCCACTGCATTACATTTGTCCACTGAGCTTTCTAGGTCCATAAGAAGGAAAAATGGAAAGCTAAGCAGCATTTTATGTCTGAGATGGTTAAGCAGAGGGAAATGATAGAAGAAACAAGTTTTGTACCTACCTTCCAGCATCACATATTTCATCAGAGCCATGCAGACCATGTCCCACGGCTTAGGGAGCTCAACTCTTTCAAACCCCGCCTAATTCCTGACCGGAGTCTCCTCACCTCTAAAGAACGCCTTAAGGATTTCGTGGTTTGGCTTTTTGGTATGTTTAGGGTATTTCTTCCCTTCGCACCTCAAGCCCGTGGCCTGCGCAATGACATCCTCGCTAACTTCAAATGAAATCCCCCCAATAGAAACCCTTCTGTCCTTCCAAGAACTAGAAAATTGACCCGAAAGAATAGGATCATGGCCAACTGGTCATTCCATAAGTAGGGAAATTCCACCCTCCACACAAATGTGCCAGACCAGAGGGTTGTTTTAGAATTCATCACAACTATTCGGCTCCGTCCACACACGATCTCCACCCATTTTGTTGGCCTGCTCAGGAAAACCACAGCATTGCAACAAACACCAGAGACAAACGTTGCGAACAAATAACATAAAAGGATGTTTAATGCAGGGCTTACGACTAATAATCCTCTCAAACCAATAACATGCGCGGAGGGGAAATATGTAGCAGTGAGAAAAGACATAACAATTAATGATTTGTTGATAATAGTGAAGGAGGCAGAAGTTGGTGGATAAGTAGGAAAGGCATGACATCCCATGCAGATAAACCAACAAGCTAAATTTAGAAATCTGCTATAAAAATCCAAAGTAACCACCAGCTAAGTTAGCTGGTGTGAAGCCACTAGAACACAACCAGTACTCATCATGAATGGTCCCATCATTATTAACAGACTCACTTCTCCAAATGTAATTAGGAGATAAATCAAGTAACCCCATTCCCCAAAATGTGATACACACAGTACCTTCATACACCCAAGAAGAAATCACGGCCTTCAAAATAACCCACATCACATCACCAGATCTAAGCTTGATCACATCAATTAAGTTTCCTCCCTGCCATCTCATCATTATTTTATAAGCTATACCCAATCTCCAATCCCAAAGAATCAACACATGGGTGCTCGTTCCCCTACTCCACAACCGCTCATCTTTACCCGTAGCACTCCACCTATCCTCCACACCAATATTGACATTTATCCACCAACACACCCAAATAAACCAATGGCCCCCCCCAGTCAGTCCTCGTCATCCAAAAGTTACAAGTCATTATTAACCACAAAAGCCCTTTCCAGCTTTATCAAAACTTGAATGTTTGATGGCAGTCTTTCCTTTTTCCTCCAACATCTAGCTGAGACCCACCCCGAGCCAAGATTCGCTAACGCATCCGTCACACTATTGCCTTCTCCGTAAATATGAGACACTTTTTTATCTCTTAATTTGGATGTAAGGAAGCTAACATCCATCAAAATGTCCTTGGTGTTCCAACCAATGAATCTATCCTTTTTCACAACATCCGTCACCACCTTGGAATCTCCCTCAATATGGAGATTAATAATCCCTAGAGAAACAACAATTTTGAGTCCCATGAACAATGCACGAGCCTCAACAACAAGAGCCGACTGAACCCCGATGCCACCAGCGAACCCTGCCACCATGTTTCCCAAAGAATCTCTTATAATCCCACCTATACTTGCCCTTCCTGGATTCCCTTTAGTAGCTCCATCAAAATTAATTTTAAACCCTCCTAAATTTGGAGGCTCCCATTTGGTAGTTCTCCTAGCTAAAATTTTCTTATTGTCAAAAACATTAGCATTTAAATCTTGGTGCCATTCCTTAGCCATTTTTATTTCAAAGTCCCTTGGCCCAAACTCCAGAATTTTTCCATCAAAGAGGAAGATATTCTCCTCTATGAGCCAAACACCAATCCCAAACACCTCCTTGGGGCTCCACTCAACATTCCTGAAGACCCGATTATTCCTCTCCTTCCATAAACACCAACCTATGATAGGGGGGGTATGTCTCCAAATTTCACTAACCAAAGGATGCAAAAAAAGGCCCATTCCAGCCCAAAATAAATAAAACGAGGTCCTTGCTCATAACCCACTGAATCTCAAGTTTCTCAATAGCCATCCCCCACACTTCAACAGCATACGGGTAGTGTAGTAAGAGGTGATTAACAATTTCCTCCCCCTCTTTGTAGAGAAAACATCTATTGGGAAAGCATAATCCTCGGGTTCTCAAATTGTCCTGGGTCAGAATCCTATTGTGGCAGGTTGTCCACCAGAAGAAATTTATTTTAGCGATCATGTGCCTATTCCAAATCGTCCTCCAGTGTTCCTCCACAAAACTATCATTAGTCAGTAGTCTATAAGCGGATCTAATTGAGAGGTCCCCCTATTTATCTAAAGCCCAAAAGAATTCGTCCTCTCTGTCATAGGAAGGAAATCTAAAACTGGAGAGTAACACCTGGATAGATTTAGTAAGACAACTAAGATCCCGCGAGTGGCGGTAGCATAGAGATAGCTCTCTCCAAATCCTAGCACCAGAAGGGCCAAACACATAGTCACTGATATAAATCCCAAAGAACTTTTGAGTAGCACTCATTAGCCCCTGAAAATCAGAACAAGCTAGAGGGAAATCTAAGAGCCAAGCATCTTCCCAGAATTTAATTTTGATCCCATTCCCCATTTTCCATTTTATCCCATTTTTTAGCAGGCTTTGAATGTTGTAAATACTCCTCCAAATAACGGAACCAAGAGGGTGGGGTTCCGGAAGACAATCAATCAAAGGCCTATTTTGAAGATACTTAGCATTTAGGATTTTGCACCAGTCCTTGGAGTTCCTTGGAGTGCCATAAAGATAATATGATGTTATCTTTATGGTATCTTTTGAATTAGCATTATGGATGTTTGAATTAATGATGTTAGATTCATTAGTTTGTAATACTGTATTGGTGAAGGGGGCGGTATCGCATCACTCGCTTGCGAGCGCCTTGCGATTTCGTGATTTCCTCATCACAATGTGCCTTATTTATGACATATTTATGCATGTGGATATACTCTTTGTTCGTAGGTTGATAGGTACAGGACATCGACTCCACCTAGTTTCATAGGTTTGAGCGTGTCCAATGCCCAACGGTATTTGATTGGGAGATAATAGCTAGGTTTTTCATGCCAAGTCATTACCCTGGTCATTATGTCTCATCGATCTTAGTGTGGTCCAGTTGGTTTAATATTGTTCAATTTGCCTTGTTTTGGTTATAATTGCAAGTTAGAAAAATGTTAAATTATATGCTTTTGTAGTTAAGTTGGTGAGTAAATTGATCTGGTTATATGTTTGAAATGTGGTTTAATTTATTAATTAATCTAATTTAATTAATAAATAATTGAATCTTGTAGTAGATTTATTTTATTAATTAATTAAATTAGTTTTGTTGAAAAGAATTAAATTATTCATTTTGGAAATTTATGGATATTTGGTTTGGAATTGAAAATAAAAGAAAATGTTTAAAAGTCAATTTAAAAAATTTGAATTCAAAAATTGAAAGAGGAAGATATTTGCTATTGTGATTTTAGAAATTGATGAGGGTGGTTGTAGGATTTTTGTTGGATAATTTCTTTATTATTGAATTTTTTTCTTCACAAAAGAAAATCATGGAGTTTTGGAGAAAGATTGAATTAGAAAGAGGAAGAATTTTTCAATTTTGTGGGTTTTGGATTTAAGTTGTGAAAATTTGTGGAGTTTAAATTGGAAGCAAGGTTGGAAGCTAAGCACCATTTTGGATCTTCTCAACTCAAAAAAAAACCAGGTTCATTCTTTGTAAATTTGATTGTTTTGAAAAATTGTATTTACTTATATTTTGTTGTTGAAAAATCATGTTAAAAGAACATTTAAATCCCTCTATTAGATTTGCAAAAACAAACCCAGTTGGATTCTTCTTTCAATTTTGAAAGAAAATCTCAGTTTGAAATAGATTGCTTCAAAAAACTTGAAATGAATTCTTGATTGCAAACTGTTATTTCATTTGTTTATTTCTTCAAATTAACTGCAATTTTAATTTGGATAAATTCAAATGTATGGGTATACATATGCATATATATATATATATATGAATATATATTTTTATATATTTTTCCTTTATAGGCTTATGTTTGCAAATTCTTTTATAAATAAAATTAGTTGGGAAAAGCACAGAAGCAGATTGAAATCCACAAGTTTTTGTTTAGCCATTTTTTTATTATTGAAAATAAAAAATAAAAAATTTGGGGAGGTGTTGGGGACTCTCCTCCCCACCGCACCCCAATGGGAGGAGTGTGGGGAGAGAGACATGCCTAGGGCGGACTCCCCCGGTCACCCTATGGGTCGGCTGCATACACAGCCGACACCCACAGTTGGGTTGGCGGTGTTTACACCGCCGCACCCAACTATGGGGTTCGGCAGTGGATGTAGTCGACCGCCCAAAGCAACCGATGTTGACTCTGTATACACCATAGCCAACCATAAAAGAAGCACGCGGCCCTAGGGTTCTTTCATTTCGAGTTTTTATAATATTAACATATATTTTAATATTTTAATGTTATATTTTTATAACATTAAATATTAATATATATAGGTTATATATACATAAGTATATTTATATCAAAATGAGGTTTTATTCAAAGCATGCTTTAAGTTTAATTGAGGGAATTAAATATCTGAATTAGATGATGGATGATTTAAATGTAATTGTGAAATTTAGATCAATGTGCAAAAGTCAACTATTGATTTTATTTTAAATAATATATTTGATGGAACAATATGTTTTTTGAAGATAAGTTAATTGTCTTAGAAATGATTATGTCGAAAAGAGCAAACAATTTTTTATTTTTTTTAAAAACGATGTTTTCTAAATGGTTGAAATAAATTTCTAAATTATATTTATTTTAAAGTAGTTAGTGAAATTAAACATTCGATTTGAATATTATCTTTCATTTGAAAGAGACGATATTTAATTCAGTTTTCTTAAGGCTATTAAGTACTGAATGTAAATGAAAGATATGGATTTAGAAAATCCAAAGTAGAATTAATTTTGATTAATCTGCTTGTTTGAAAATAATCTCTTATGTTATCGCCTTGGGGAAATATGGTCAGAAAGGTTGTTAAGTCTTCCAGATGGGGATCTTATTTTATGTGGGTTGTCATTTTATGTTGTCAACCTGTTATGAATTCCCTTGAGTAGTGCATGGTGTCTAGTCAATGTCTACTCGGTTTCAACGAATGGGGATGTTTTGTGCCTCTTGTGAATGGAGTGGATTATGTGATGTGTGCCTCCTTGTAAGGAGTGGTTTTGATATTTTTGCTACCTCCAGTGTTAGGAGAGGGTTTTGACTTATGTCACCTCCTAAGAAAGGAGTGGTCATGATAGCTTGTTTGTTCGCACTTTGGCACCCTTGGTGATTGGTTTTGTTGGTATGTTGTCAAGTAGAAGAGTGGATTCCGTAGGGGCCAAATCCCAAAGAGGTAAACTGGATAACCTTCAGAGGTGGTTTGATCAAGTGATAACTCAAACAATACTTAGAATATTAGGACTAACTTCTCACTAATCAAGATAATTTTTCCTCACTCATAGACACAAGGGATCATTTAGACTTGGGATCATTGGGAATGCCTGGAATGGCAAGGTCATCTATTTTGTCTGTATGAAAGGTATTTGATTCCGCATGAGTGAGTATGGGGTCCGGGATTCAGTTGAGGCCACCATGATAACCCTTAGTGGGGGCCAAAGCCTATGAATATTCCCAGAGGTAAACCCATGAGGAACTGTGTGATGACACTCTATCTTGGACAATAGTTGGTACTTGATTTTATGGGTATGGTTTCCTTAACATACCTGATGTGACCATAGTTGGTATTTGATTATTATGTGTATGGTTCTCTTAACATACTCGATTTTATTTATATTTGGAAGCGATGTGACCATGTTAGAGTTGTACTTGTGATGTACTTTCATTGTACTTGTGTGGTACATGTGATTGGTTGTGTCAGTATGATTCAGTTATGTGTTAGTCTATGTCTAGAGGTAGATGGCTTTGGCTAGGATTCCTTGTTACTATCTCCTAGCATGGGGGGTAGGCCTTTTGGTTCCACTTGGTTGGGTGGCGTGCACCTTAATCCATTGGGCTTCCTTCATGTTCTTGTGGATGAGATTTCTTGTTGGAGAGCTCGTGGGATCCGGTTTCATTTCATGCTTTATTTAATTTTCGTTGTTCTTGTGATTTATTACCCCTCATTTTTTATCGAGGTGGAAGTTGTAATTTATAACCTTAATTATTGGACTTGCCTCATTCAAGGAATGAGATGTAATTGTAATATTTAATTACGGATAAATTGAATTGAAAGTTATCTCTTATGCTTTGATGTGATTTACCTTATTTGGAATGTATGTGTTTGATTCTTAAGTAATTAAATTACATGGTTTAGATTCATGTTTTTTGTTGAGGTTGTATTTAACCTCTGTCTCGTAACCTTAGAGGTTGCTGGCATTAGTTAGTGAACTTGCTTATTAATCGTACTTAAACAAAAAAAAAAATAGTCCATTTAAGTAGTTGATTGCAACTTCCTCTAGGGTTACGAGGCAGGGCATTACAGATTGTGGCACATGGCAACCCACAAGTAGCTTTAGCAATGTTTAGGTACCTAAAATATATGTAGGCTTACAATACCTACATAAGTAAGGATATATTTTTTCTTTTAAAGTACAATTTTCTATAATAGATTCATTTAATGTTGAACTATATTAACTGATGCTTGTACCAACATACATAAAATATGTTTCCTAGATTTTTTTATATTAAATATGTTATCTATGGTATGATCCATATAGCTAACAAAGGCATATTTTTTCTTTGGTGGCCCAAGGAAAAGTGCTCAAAATTTGATGAATTGTTACTAGATCATTAAGTTCTCTAGATTTTTGGACATGATGGTAGTGTTATATTTAATAAAAAATCTCAAAAATTATACCTATCTTTTGGATTTTGAAACCAACTCCCAACTTCAAATCCTTATAGGTCCAGTCTCAGGTGTTTAATCTAGATAAATTAAAAAAAATAACTTATGTTTCTTGGACACATTGAGATCAATAGTGAGCTTAGATTTATATCAAAATTCTCTAAAATTAACTTGCAATACAAAATAGCAAAGAGAACCTCCCAAATCTAATATTTTATTATAAAAAATTTATTATCCAAGTCATAATATGGTGTAATAGAAGAGTATAATTAGAATTTCAAGGTCCACAATAAATTTTAACCTAAATTTGTCAATAAAGACCAATAACAAGCAATCCAAAAAGCTCTAATACTATGCAAATATTGGTATAGAATAATTTATACCATACAATATTTGGTTGAAGGTGTACACATCCAAGATCTAGAATTTTAATTGAGAGAACAACCGAGATAAATATGATAATATAATTTTAATATTTAAAAATATTCAATTGATAGATTACAATGAAGTAATTAGAATGAATGAGAATAAAAATATAACCCCTTGATTATATAGACCAAGGTGAGAGATATGATTACATTATATTATGATGTCTCTTAATCTTTCCACTTGAGGCATAGAGTGATAAACTTGTATACTATGTGTGTCCTATGTAAACTTAAGAAACTAGTGTTAATAGAATGTAGGTGATGAACCAACAAGGTTGAAAACTCCATTTAAACCAACACATGAGAATAATATTTTAATTACTAGAAGAACCTATATTTGTAGATCATCTTCAATCATTAAGTTAATTAAAAACACCCTTTTATTATGATTCAAACAAAGAACATTGAATATGGATAAAAGTAGAAGAAAAAAAATTGTATTTATTATTTTAATTAAAATTTATATTTTAGATCATTATTATTATGTTATAGATTAAAAAAAAAAAAAACCTATCAACTTTGTAATAATAATTTAAAATATTATTACTAATCTTAATTAACTATTTATATTAAATATATTTTATGAGATTGATAAATTTAAATCAAATATTGACTGATCAAACATTAAGAATTTTCTATAAATTGTCACTCATTAGAAGGAAATATAAACTTTATAATATATTATTAATTTAGATCAGTGAAAATGAAATTAGCGCATACCATCGTAATAAGAATATTCAGTATAAGATGTTGGAGGTTATAGGAGGGCTTATGTTTTATGTTTTAAGATTAAAATGTTTTTAAAAATTATTAAATCTAAGTTAATCCAATGATTAAAAAAACATTCTAAACTTTATGAAGAGGGAAAAAATATATTAAAAGATTGGGGACAAACATATAAAAATATTATAAAAAAAAAACATTTATATAGTGGAATCACAATATTATTATGTTCCTTTAATTAAAAGAATTTATTAATAATTTTATAGAGTTCATATTTAATCAAAAATAGATAAAGTTATTAAAATTTATTAATTATTAGTTAATTAAAATAATTTATTAAATATTATTCTGATTAATCTCCATTTCTAATATTTATTTTGAATCTACTTTATATAATCTATGATATTTGTGCCCTTAATATATATATATATTTCAAAATTAATTTGTATTATATCATTTCAATAAGAATTTTTATATAGAAACTTTTAATTATTATCAAATCAAAGATAAATAATAATAATAATATAACCTTAAAAATACAATTAATTTTAAATTTTGATATTATTCTTGTTATGTAAGAAAAACATATAATACATGAATAATTAACTTACTTTTTTTTTTAAAAGAAGCATTGAATGGTGCCCATGCCTCCAAATTTATATGAACTACGCTACTAACTTTATTCCTTTATTTAGAATCAAATCTATATAAAAAGAAAAATAAGCTAATATCTTTCTAAATATTTAATTTTCAAACTAATGAAAGGTCATTTAATTTGTTCTCTCTTTCTCTTATAGCACTTATGCAATTAAAGTAATGAAGAATTTGTATCTATCTTTTGATTTTGAGATGGTTTAGGTTTATTATAGCTTTGTTTTCTATAAGAGTTGTGGAAAACATCATACAATAGTAGACCAAGTGAAATCAGAAGAGTCAAAAGTGATTATTATTTATCTGCAAACAAGGTAGAGTGGCGTGGATCTCCTTCTTTTCTCCTCTTCCATTTATCAACACCTCCTTTTAGCATTTGAGCTAAACCAATCTATCACTACATATAGCAATGGAACCCTTTATCTAGTGGATCACACTATGAGCTTACTTAGCACATGTTTATCATTAATTTTTTTGTTCATTAATGTAATGTCACAAAATTGCACCTAGGGGCAATTCCACATTTTTGCATCTTGCCTAGAATTTATGAATCATTAGAACATTAGCGAAAAAATATGATGAGTCAAAATTTCACGATTCTAACTCTATGCAGACTTGTGGAAAAGCAATAGAAGCCTGAAAACACATTTCCCAAAAAATTAATCCTTAGACTCCTACACAACATGTAGATGTTCATGTGGTGCGCTAGCATCCTGGAGGTTTTCTGAGTTTGAAACGAGGAATCTGGAATTCTGACCATTTTGAAATGTGCCCTAGCGGTTTGGTCTCGGATGTAACGACCCTTTGCAACCTTTGCATGCATGGAAAACCCCTTACTTGCTCTCATTTTGGGGTTGGAAGTCATTAGTTCAAGTACTACTACCATTTTCTCTAGTCTTGGATTATCTTCATCCTTGATAGCAACACTCTTGCAAGCAAAGCCATGCTAGACTAAGGTCCCTCTAGCAACTACAACTCTCAATCAAGCAATCAGCAATGCGCCCATGTGCTCCAAAGAGGGTCTTGACCCATGGGTAACACACTCTCGCTCTCACTCTTTTCTACTTGTTCATTTACTACTTTGTGGTGTGACTCTACTCTGAAGTGGGTTTTGCTTTCACCACACTCTTTGTTTAATTTTTTTACACTCCATTCTAAACCTGGTTGTTCATGGAGGTGGGACCACCAAAATGGGGGTCTGACTGAGGAAGACCCCTATAAAGCCCCAACCTTTTCCCCTTGATCTTATGTGTGTAGGTTATGGAGTGAAGCTCAGAGAAAATATTTGAACATCTAATAAAAGGTAATCTTCCTTCAAGTTCCTTTGTGTTTTTACTAGAATCTATATTTATGTTTGGTTATTTGATCTAACGTGCCTTTGACCCGAGTTTAGAGTTGAAGCTTAGTTTTTCCTGCTTGAGTTCTTGAGGTCCTCACAGCTTAGGACACCATCGCATCGTTTAGACGATAGCGCGCCTCACTGGCATCCTAAAACCGCATTGATTTCCTTTGGTTGAGAGCTCTTTCACCAGAGGCAAAGATCTTGGAGTTTTTCTCTCTCGAGGTCCGAGGTGAATTTGTTGTATTCCTTTGTAGTTTTATCAACTTATTCAAGTTGAGGTGTATAAGGGCAGTTCGTTCCTTGGTGATCTCTTGAGAATAAAGACACCCGTGTGCAATGAATCCCTCTTATATTACATTTTGGTGAACCTAACATGAACGCGTCAGATCTATTCTCGTAATGAAACTTGTTTATGATAATCCTTTCACTGAAGAAGATTTTGATATGTTGGAGGATGCTTTGAACAATTTCTTAGAAGCACTCTCCCCTATCTATAAATCTTCTGAACAAAGTCTCCCTTCACAAGCTGAGGAGTCGGTAAATGCGGTTGTGGTTTATGTGGCTCCTCTAAGCCCTAAGAAACCCATCATTTATGTGACCCCAGCTAAACCATCCCCTAGGGGGAATTATTCTATCTATGGGATTTCCTTTCACAATGATACATCAAACTTACATTCAAGGTTCATGAAAGCTACCGACTCTACTTCTTATACTATTGTTGGGAATATGTATAATACAAGGAGAAATAAACAAAACTTAGATCATCAAACTTTCATTCCTACGTCACAACCACCTCAAATTCCTACTTTTTTACCATCGTCTCAACCTAGCCTTCCTCCAGCTCCTAAACCTGCGATCAAAGCACTAGGTGATTATGATCTTCTCAAGCAACTTTGTGTTAGTTCGACCAAGATCTCACTTTGGGACTTAATTCAGACCACTTTGGTTTACCAAAAGATGTTTTAGAAAGCCTTACAAAAGATTCTCTTGCCTACCTGCACTAGGCCTACAAATGTTAATGTGTTGTTGGCACATATTCAACCAGATTCACCAAATATTATGTTCCACCCACAAGAACCCCCGCCTTTGGATGTGCAGAAGCAAGCGGATCCCTTGATGATTATAAGTAATGTTAATAATATCGGTATTAGGCATAATCTTGTTGACATTGGTTCAACTCTCAACATTTGCGATATGGACCTATTGCGTAAAATAAAAGTTGATTCATCTTCTTTAGGAACTTCCTCCTTGTATATTCATGGGTTTGATAATGTTGGCCACCAAGCTCTAGGTACAATAATACTACCTTTGTAGCTAGGCCTCATTACCTTGCTTACATTGGTTTATGTAATGCTTGGCCCCCCACCATACAATCTTCTCTTGCGGAGATAGTGGATTCATTCTATCGGTGTAGTGACCTCTGTGTTAAATTGTTCTTTGAATTTTTTAGCTAACAATCACGTGATTATAGCTAAAGTAGATCTAGAAGTTGTGCACCTTTTTTTGTTGGTTGTTGCTGGTCCTGCTTTAGTTACATCCACTCTCAAGGAGTGTATTCCATCCTGAACCACTGATGCTATGGCATGTTCTTCATCGATGCCCTATATGGAATTTGTTCCTTGTGTGTGTATTGACAATGATAAACTGCCTAAAGAAAAAGATCCTAAGTCTGCCCATCTCCCCCTTAATCTTCTTAATCGAATGCCTTCCTAGGTAATGATTGGGGTTCCTAGAATTTTTATGAATTGTTCATTGCAGAGTATAAGTCATACCCCTCTAGTATTGAATTTCCAAGTTCTTCTAACGAAACGGTGGGTGATGCTCCCATTAGGGAAGAGAAGTATGATCCTATCCAAGAGACCGCTCCTCCCCCTACCAGGGAGAGTATGATCCTATGAAAGAAAGTGGGAATTATCTCATAGAAAATTTTGACATCCCTTGGTGGAATGAGACACTCTACGTGGAGCTGCCACCTCCTAAGATTCTGCAAACTCATTATCGGTTTGGATATGAACTCGCCTCTCAATATGGTAATGGGTAGAAAGGCGTAGGGTGTATCAAGCAAGGAATCCATGTCCCTATCTAGTTTAAGCCACATCAACACTATCTGGGTTACATATGTTTTGTCGAGTAGTCTAACCAAAATCCTTAGTGGAGTGTTAATATGATTTTAGCCGAGCTATTGAGATAGATCCATCTTGAATTGGTAGAAGAAACGAGATAAGCTGAGAAAGTACCTTTGCAAGTCTTCTCTTCAGATGAAGTGGTAGGCGAATTTCTAGGTGCTTATTCCCTATTCCCTCTTTATCACCACAAGAAACGATTCTCGTATCACTTGCATAAACAAGCATGCTTTGGAGAATCTATTTTTTGAATGTCAATGATGAATACCCTCTATCTAATGTTGGCAATGAATTTCTGATTTCCCATTCTGATGACTGCAGTCCTCCCCTTAAAGGAGATATTGTTGAAGTTTAAGTGGATCCTAAATCTTCAGAAAAGGTAATCAAGATCGGGAAGTGTCTATCTTCTGAAGAAGCTAATTAACACTCTGATCTCTTGTGTACTCACCTTGATATCATTGCTTGGATGTATGAGGATATGCCCAGTATTGATGAATCCGTAGAGGTCCACAATATCATCTTATGTCCCGATGCCAAGCTGGTTAAGAAAAAAAATGAAAGATTAATCCCAGCGTAGCTTTGATGGTCAAGACTGAGATATTATATATTTTGAAAGCAGTTTTTATCTGTTCAATTGACTACTCTCCTTGGATTTCAAATATAGTTTTCATTAGCAAGCCTGATGGTCGTATTCACATATGCATTAACTTTTGAGACCTTAATAAGGCTTCTCTTAAAGATGATTTTCAGTTACCTAATATAGATATTGTTGTGGACTCAACTACAAACCATGCATTATTATCTTTTATGGATGGCTTCTTAGGTTACAATCAAATATGCATTAACCCATATGATCAATACAAGATAGCCTTCACTATCCCTTGGGGTACTTTCTGCTATGTGGTCATGCCCTTTGGTTTAAAGAACACAGGAGTAATTTACCAATGAGAAATGAACCTAATATTGCATGATTTCATTCATAAGATCTTAGAGGATTATGTTGATGACATCTTGGCAAAGTCAACAAATTGTCAATATCATACGACGAACCTTCGTCTTATCTTCGAAAGACTTCGACTCTACAAGATGAGACTCAATCCCCATAAGTGTGTCTTCAACGTAGATGTCAGCAAGCTTCTGGGGTTCATAATCTCTCACTATGGAATTGAGGTTAACATAAATAAAATCGACACTATTATTAACGTGCCTCCATCGAGGAATATTATTTAGTTGCAAAGTTTACAAGGGAAGATTCAAGCAATTGATCGATTCATATCTCAATTGGCTGATCGTACCCTCCCTTTCACTCATTTATTGAAAAAGGATGTTGGCTTCATATGGGATGAGGAGTGTTAGAAATCATTTGAATCAGTCAAATCTTATTTGGCCAATCCTCTTGTATTGATGTCGACTATGCAAGATAGGCCCTTCCTGCTTTACCTTGTTGCATCTCAATATGCTTTGGTAGCCCTGCTAGCTCAGTATGATGATGCAGGAAGTGAGAGAGTTGTCTACTACATCACTCGCATCCTTGTCGATTAAAAAACTCATTACTCCTCCATGCAGAAGCAATTTATCTCTCTTGTATTCGCTACGCAAAAGTTGAGGCACTATCTTCTCCATGCTGAAACACACGTCATAGTAAAAATAGATCTTTTAAGGCATTTTTTCTCTAGCACTGACTTTGCCAGGAGATTACTGAATTGGGTTATGTTACATTTTGAGTTCAAAATAAAATTCATTACTCATAAATCAATAAAGGGTCAAGCGGTTGCCGATCAATTGGCATACGCTCCCTCATCTCGCTCCTTCCCTAGGTTGGACCTATTCCTTGATGAGAATATTTTCATGATTAACTATGACCTCAAATGGAAAATGTATTTTGATAGATCGAGGCACATCACACTGGTTCTAGAGTGAGTGTCGTCCTGATATCCCTTGAAGGTAAACTAGTTCCTCTATCCTTTCAATTAGATTTTTCTTGTACCAATAATATCATTAAGTACAAAGCTTTTATTGTAGGCTTGTGTGTCGTGATTGCGCTCAAAATCAAACATCTTTGTATACTAGGAAATTATGAGCTTGTTGTGCATCAGATTACGGGAACTTATCAAGCTAAGAAAATTAGGTTGTCTCGATACCAAGACCTCGCTTTTTATTTTCTCAATTAGTTTTCCTCTTTCACAATAGACAGTGTCCCTAGGAGAGAAAATAGACATGTCGATACTATGGCAAGCACTGCTTCCTTGGTATCTTCGAAAGAGGATACAAAATAATACCACTTCATGGTCCAGGTCATGCAAACCCTGGTTGTTTTCGATCAATCCAAACTTGAGTCTCTTGTATGTTTTCATGTAGACTCGAGAGAATGGTTCTCTGGTATCTACAGTTACTTAAAGATTGGAAACTTTCGCAATGATGCGATGAAAAATGACTACACTCATATACCAAATCTCTCCACACATTATGTCATTTTATCTGACGTTCTTTATCAAAAGGCCTATAATGGATTCCTTCTGAGGTGTCTCACTAAGGCGAAAATACCCCTTGTCCTTAAGGAATCCCATTTAGGCTCCGGGGGTGGAAATTTTGGTGGTAAGTCCCTGGCGAGAAGACTAATACACATGGGGTACTATTGGAAAATGATGGAACAAGATTCCTTCGATTTTGTCATAAAGTGCCTTCAATGTCAACAACACAATCATCTTATTCATGCTCATGACTTACAAAATCAAACTTCTCCTTGGTCATTTGCAAAATGGGGGTTGGATATCATTGGAAAAATATCACCTCCTTCTTCCAAAGGACACACCTTTACTATTACCGCTATAGATTATTTCAAAAAATGGGTTGAAGCTATCCCACTCTGATCCACGAATGTTGAAACTATTTGTAGTTTTCTTATGAACAACATTATTTCTTGTTTTGGATTGCCTGCTGCACTTGTTTCTGATAATGGTACTCCATTCAAGAACAAGGAAGTGAAGTAGTTCTTGGAGAAATTTCATATTCAACATAGTTTTTCTACACCATATTATCCACAGTCAAATGGTCAAGCAAAAGCATCTAACAAAACACTTGAAATCATTCTTCGTAAAACAATTAGTAAGCACAGTAAGGATTGCCATATTCAATTAACATACACTTTATGGGCCTATCGCATGAGTGTCCATACAACGATGGGAACCACACATTATAACCTTGTGTATGGTTTCGAAGCTATCATGCCTTTGTAGTTGGAAATTTTGTCCTTAAAAGTTTCCCTTAGAGGGTTAATTGACAATGAAACCTACTAAATTAACCATTTGCATTAGTTGGTGATGCTCGACGAGTGTCGTTTACAGGCCCTCGATCATCTTAAAGATTATCAATAGTCAAATGTATCAATAACATAAAATAAGAATAAGCTTCCTAGAACCTTTAATCTAGGAGACTTGGCTCTGTATGAAAACCAATGAAATTTAAATGTGATACCTCATTATAAAGGGAAATTTAGTCCTAACTGGTTAGGTCCTTACATTATAATTTTTGTGTATGGTTCGGGTGCCTATGGATTATCATCTATAGATGGAACTCCTTTAAAAGAACATGTTAATGTGATGCACCTTCATTGATACTATGTGTCACATGTGTGGTGTTCTCCCTAAGGGGCAGTAATACTACATATGTTGACATTGTTCATTCACACATTATGAAAAAAAATCTTGTGTTTTTGGCGTGACCATGTGCGTGTGTGTGAAATAAAACATACATACATGTGTCCAACTATTCTAAGTATCCATACATCACATTACATTTCTTTTTAAAGCAATTAGATCATCATTGAATTTAATTAACATACCACCAAGTGTATTCATTAAATCACGTTAGCATCTAGAATGTAAACATACATCCATACAAGCATATAACATCCATAGCATGAACATACATGAAAGTAGAAAACATCCACATAAACAATGCCATGATACAAAAACCAATATATATATGTCCATGTATGAGTCAAATGTCATTTATCGGGTCACTACTACAAAAAATGAGTCACTGTTGAATATATGTCTATACAAAAGATCTACAAATATGCATGTATATGTATCTGGCTACAAAGATGATATGAAAAAATGATGAGCTCCTATTCCTGTGGTGCATGGCTCTCGAAGACCGCTGGCTCCGGTGGTTGCTCTAGTACCCTCGAGAGGGGCTGCCCAGTGGTCATAGAGTATGATTGATGTGAGCGTGATGCAGACATGGATGCTCACATCCCTTTGATCTCCCCCTGCAAGGAGCATATGGCCATCTGTGCATGAATCAACTCCTGTTGTAGCTATTGAGCATCTATTGGGATCACAATTGTTGGTTGCCCATCAAGGTCATTGATGTGGCTCTGTAGGGTGTCACGCACCTACTCAATGACCTCACCCCTCATCATTGTGATGTATCACTTGGCGAGCACCATTCACAACCCCAGCAATAGTTGGTCACACTATCCTTGAAGATTCAGCAGCTCTGCAGTTAGCTCCACAATATTTACACTCCGCTCCTCGTAGGCATTCATCAAGCATGTTACCGACTCAAAAGTTAGGGCATGTCTCCCTACAGATACCGGTTGATAAGCCTCAAAAACCATCCCTCGGATCGGCATGACAGGGGCTACCTCTAAAATACACTGAGTCATCAACCCATTCCATCCCTATGCATCCTCTGTAACCATAGAGAAATAAATAGAAATTAGTATCACATGACGTATATATAGATCATAAATGGAAAAATCAAAATTGTGGAAGCATAAATGATGTACTATGTATACTTGGATCCCCTGGCTCCCATGTGAGATTAGGGTGAGGGTCGATGCTGGGACCCACACCATCGGCATCGATGGCTGACCTTGGTGATGCTAAGGCTACTATTGTTGGGACAATAGGAATTGGTGGTGCTAATGAGATAGGGGTGGTCACGGGGGGATCTGATCTCCTCTACCTCCTCAGTCTCACAGGTGTCGCCTCCTCCTCTTGTGCCTACTCGTCCTTTGCATCATCCTACTAGTGCCCTCTTTGCCTATCCCCCAAAGGTTGGTGAGAAAAATCCTCCTATGGACCAAGGTCTCCCCTTAGGTCACCCTCATCGAACAAAGGAGTAGGACGATGCCTCTCCCACCACCGCGAAAAATCTGTAGCCACCCCAACATTCTCTAGTGCCACTATGGCGGAAAGATCATGTTCGAGCTCATCATCATCAAAAGGAATAAAATATGTAATGGTGGGGCAAGGGTGATCCCCTACTGTCACCACACTCCTATGGGCACTCGTGTAGGTTGGCACATCTAGTGGAATGGTTTGGGGATGACCATGTAGCATGACCCGACTCTAGTAATATGGTACTATGATGATATCATGATGACCTATCAAAAAATGGTCCTGTTGCAGGTTCCTCAAATACCTGTCATCATCTACCCACTAGAAAAATTTATAGGGTATCTCCACCAAACCTCATCTATGGAAATAGTATCAAACTATAGCTGCCAAAGTTGTAAGTCACCAAATCTCCACTAGCATGTCATGTCGTACCAGTGGGCCATAGGAATATGATATGAACATCATTGGGGAAAATCAACTGGTAGGGTGCACATGATGTGAGTGAAGGAGCACACCTACAAAAGTGTGAACAATGTAAGAGTGTGGTACATGTATGTGTAGGATCATGATGGGCCAAAAAGTGGTGATATGTAAGTGATATGATGGCCCATGTGGCTGACGACTTTTTTTTTACCCAAAATTGATCAAATGAAAAGGGTTTTTAAAGGAGATTCTCAGCTTTCCACCAATATAAATTATGCTTTACTTTGAATTTAATAAATAATTAATATTCATTTTCTATTTGAATTATGACTAAAGTCTTAATTGATAGGCTGATTGAAACACATCTATAGCTTTCAAATGGTATCACGTTTTTTGAATCCGAAACATGCGTCACATTCTATGCTTCACATACTATAGGATTAAAAAAAAATGAATTTCATGAAGTTTTGACCAAGTTAAGGTGGTTAGACATAGAGGTTTTTATATTTTTTTTAAGTTGTAATAAAAAATTCATAATTAATTATTTACTTGGAAAAAATTACAAAAAAATATGCATCACATTGGGACATGAGTCATCTACTTATATTTAAAATGGTATAAAAAAATATTATCATTTTATTGTGGCTAGGGTGGTCAAGCAAACACCTACTTCTTATTTTTTCCATGAAATTTAATTACCTACTGCATTGAAATTTCAAATTTCATCAAATAGAATTTTTTTTTAAATAAACCTAGTAGTTTAGAAACTACATTCAATTTGCTATAGATTCTATTCTTACATATTTTTGAAATAATATAGATCTAACTTATTCAAATTTTTATGTCAAGTTGCCTAACTCTGATTTTCTGAATTTCCATCGATACTTAAGGGCCTATTTTTCCATGATGATCTTGCATATACCCGTACACATAGTGCGCATACCACCCTAACTCCTGGTAGAGGTGCACTAACATGCTATGCCCCCAGGAAAAAATAGTGTGATGCTCAACCACCTCTCTAATGGTAAGGACGAGGCCCCCATGTAGGTGCAAGCTTTGCTTGTCTATGGTGATCCAAAAAGCAACAGTGAAAATCATAACTCGGCGTAGCAATGGTGTCATGGTCCTTGCCTAGTCATACCAGGAGTGTATATATGTCTCATTTCATCACCATCGTTTGTCCTCCCTAAGTAGTATAGGATGCACTCACTCCGCTCTCGCCCCGTTCGGGTATCGTCTAGGGACACCCGCCATCTGCGAATGGGTAGTCCGAGGATCCGATAGATGTCCTCGAGCGTGATAGTCATCTCTCTATATAGTAGCTGGAAAGATGACGTAGTGGCATCCCAATGCTCCATCAGGGTTGTGAGCATCCTCTTGTGATATCTCATCTCTAGCATGGTGAATACATGCTAGAGATCGACCTGCTCAAGATATGTGATCTCGCTCTCTATCAGGTGGTCCCTCTACTCATGGATGAGTCGATATGCTCACCCTCTTGGATGCTCCTGGATCTTCTGGTACTCCTACAAAAAGTTAAAAATTCTAAGTCAAAAATATCCAAATCCATCATAAAAAAAAAAAAAAAAAAAACTTAAGACATATGTGCACTACGTAGATGTATGTGCATCGTGTATTCATCCCATACCTCCATGACCACTCGAGGATGCTAGCGCATCCTCGAGATGATATTGTGGACTCAGGACCTAGGATTGGAGATGACAGTGCGTGTCTTAGATGCGAGTACAAAATTGAGATGCTTGCGCACCTCACCAATTGAAAATGTGCTAAAAATTAACTAAATTTCACACTAAACGAGGCTTAGAGGCCTACCTGGTCAACCTCATCACCCTCGTTGATGTCCTCGCATAACTGCTCCAATCTCAGTGCCTCATACTCCATCCTACTTGACATTTTTCTTAATTTTCTCTCACAGAAGTCAACAATTTGCTTGTAGTGAATAGTGAAAAAGACCCTTCTAGGGGCCCAACAACTATATATAGGCCCCTCGGAGCCCATTTTTCTTAGGGTTTGTCACTCCCCGATTTCTCCTAACTTTACCCCACCATGTTGGGGGAAAACATAGGAGGGGGAATATAGTCACCTCTTGAACATTTTTTTCCTCTGAATCAACATCTTCTTGATCATTCTTCTCTCCATGGTAGCTTCTTCCAATTTTTTGAAGCTGACCTAAAATTCAGGTTTTGTAGGTGGAAGTTTTTGAATGATTTTTTACGACCATTTTTTCATTGCTTGTTGAGCTCAAATGCTGGGGGCATCCTCAGTACCAATTAGCTCGACCTCAGTGGCCTCGGCAACCCCTTTTTTCTTGGCACATAGTTCCGTAAAATTCAACATTTAGGTGAAATTTTTCTCTCTACTTTAGTGAGGCTGATTTTGTCAAAAATCAAGCCCACTAAAGTGGGGGAAAAATGTAATGTCACAAAATTGTACCTAGGGGCAATTCCACATTTTTCATCTTTCCTAGCATTTATGAACACCTTAGATCATTAACAAAAAAATCCCATGAGTCATAATTTCACGATTTTGACTTTATGCAAACTTCTAGCAGAGAAACAAAAGCCTAACAACACATTTCCAGAAAAATTAGGCCTTAGACTCCTGCGCAGCATGCAGACGTTTGCATGGCATGTGAGCATCCTAGCGGTCTTCCGAGTTTGAAATGAGGAATTTGGAATCCTGACCCTTCCGACATGTGCCCTAGCAGTTAGGTCCCAAATGTAATGACCCTTTTCCACCTTTGCATGCATGGAAAACCCCTTACTTGCTCTCATTTTGGGGCTGGAAGTCATTAGTTCAAGCACTACTACCATTTTCTCTAGTCTTGTATTATCTTCATCCTTGATAGCAACACTCTTATAGGCGAAGCCATGCCAGACTAAGGTCCCTCCAGTAGCTACAACTCTTAATCAAGCACTCAACAGTGCGCTCATGTGCTCCAGAGAGGGTTTTGACCTATGGGTAACGCTCTCTCTCTCACTCACTCTTTTCTACTTGTTCATTTACTACTTTGTGGTGCGGACTCTACTCTGAAGTGAGTTTTTCTTTCACCGCATGCTTTTTCTACACTCCATTCAAAACTTGGTTGTCCATGAAGGTGGGAACACCAGACGGGGGGTCTGATTGAGGAAGATGCCTATATTACCCCAACCTTTTCCCCTTGATCTTTTGTGTGTAGGTTGTGGAGTGAATCTCAGAGAAACGATTTGAATGTCGGATAAAAGGTAATATTCCTTCAAGTTCCTTTGTGTTTTTCCTAGAATCTAGCTTTATGTCTGGTTATTTGATCTAATGCACCTTTGACCCGAGTTTAGAGTTGAAGCTTAGTTCTGCTTGCTTGAGTTCCTAAGCTCCTCATAGCTTAGGACTCCAGCGCATATTTTAGGTGATAGCGCATTACGTTGGCATCCTGAAACTGTGCTGATGTCCTTTGACCAAGAGCTCTTTCACAAAAGGCAGAGATCTTGGATTTTTTCTCTCTCAGGGTCCGAGGTGACTTTGTTGTATTCCTTTTATAGTTTTATCAACTTATTCAATTTGAGGTGTATAAGGCAGTTCGTTCCCTAGTGATCTCTTGAGAATAAAGAGACCCATGTGTAGTTAAACCCTCTTATATCACAGTTAATTCATATCAAATTTAGGGACTAAATGTTAGAGTGTAGAATGAACATCTAAAATTAAGATCTGTATAGAGAATGTATTTTACATTTTCTATCATGACATCATTATAGGGCTCTTGCGCACTTGGTTGTTATCTAGAAATATTTGCTGAAAACAATGAACATTATGAGTTGGTATTTTTTTTGATATTTTGAGATAATCAATGATCCCTAATAAGATATAGACATCAAAATAATTGAAGAAGTACGTTAAGATCATATCTTTTAAATACAAATTTTGACCAAGAAAACAATTGGAAATAACCAAGTTTAGATTTCACTATTTTCTTCCAACATGCATCTAGGAAGTTCTTAATCCAAGTTATGTTTGATAGTTCATTAATTTCTATTTATTTCCCAAATTCTAATTTTCATTACATAATCTTTGATAACAATAAATTAGGGTAACTAGACTACATTTCTTCTTATAATCATTAGTCCTAATATGAGTAATGAAATTTCATTCATTTCTCTACATCTTTTATTATGAACTTGACATTCTCACACTCTTAGGGCTTGAACTTCTTTCTAATTATAGATATGATTTTGTCCTTTACATGTTGGATTTCCAAGAGTTTTGATATGGTGTATGCTTAAATTATGACATATTAATTCAACCCACTAGCCAACCCTTTCATTATTTATTATCAATTTGCATAGACCATGTCTTGATATTATTTATTTTGACATGTTCCTATCTTTTGATATGAATGACTTTTCCATCATTTCCATCCTTATGCACTCATGTCTCTTTTATGCATATTTTAAGGGTTTTAGGTCAACAAAGTCAGTTCTGAACCCTGTTTAAGCCCATGTGAAGAATTTTTAAGAACAATACTAACCTAGATGAGTTCTCACTATCCTAGAAAAATATATAAATGGAGTTGAAATGATTTTTATAAAGATTCCCAAGATCTAAGACATCACCCCTTATGAGAGATTTCACATTACTCTTTGAGCATAAAAAAACAAAGAACAAAACCTATAAGCCCATGATAATTGGTAGAAGAATGCTACATTCAAAATAAATCAATGAATGATGGTCTCCAAACATAACATATATGATGCATTCATACACCTTGCAAGGACATGATTTGACCATGCAAATAGAAGAGGTGTGACCATTTTGGGATAAAGGTAGTAAATCTTGAAATACAGTATTCACCACACATGATCCATTTAAACAAAAATATCACTTTGACTAAAAAGGGAATAAGACCTCAAGTTTGAGAAAAAAAATCCATGACCCATAATACACCCAAAGTTACAAAGGAAAACTAATAGAAAATTAGGCATATAGGGCAAGTTATGTCAAGAATGACTAAGAATGAATTATTAAAAAAAATACAAACCTAAGTAAACATTTCCTAGAAATATCACCAAGGCATTCACAATAAAATCAAGATACCTATAAAGTAAAACAATAAATATAAATAAATTCGCACTTGTCATTAATAAAATGAAAATGGAACAAGCTAACTAACTAATGAGATCCAATATCGGAGAAAATTACAACTATCTATATAATAACGAAGGTTAGAGACTTGACAATTTACAAAGGAACTTGACTAAGGACTATAAAAATAAAAGTAGGTATTTATTTGTCTTAGGAAAAATGATGGACGTCGGGTGAAGCATAATAGCATAATTTTTTTCATCAATACAATGAAAGAATTTGAGGAAGGAATTTATATTTTAATATGTAATATAAATTTACTAACTAATCAAAAGTTATCAAAATAAATCTAAAAACAATGAATAGATCTCACATAGAGGGTAATCTCTTAGACCAATATTTGACACCAATGCCATCTAAGGTAAGACAATTTGATGAAGGGCTAGTCCACCTAATACCTACACATAACACAAAAATAAATATTAAGATATAAAATGTAGGAAGGAAAATAACCCACTTTCAATTTCTTCAAAAAATGGAATTACAAATTTAAAAATCATAATGCTACAACCACACGAGCTTGACTCACTACAAAGAAAATTAAATCTCTAGGAAAATTCTACAATTTGGAGCCACAATCTACACTAATGGAACCATCTTTTGTAACCTCCATTCACCCCTTTATTTGGCACAAATAACCATATTAGAATGTTCTAGAATGTGTAATTTCCCCTTTTCTAGTACTTCATGGTCCAAACATTTGTTTTTGCACCTAGGAAGATATTGTTCAAAATTCCAAAATTAGAGAGCTTGAAACAAACTTCCAAAAGTATAAAAAAAAAGAACAATAGTATGTCTATCAAATATACAATGAAGAGTGTATAGTTCAATGGTCAAAGCCTTGCTTATATAGGCAAGGATAAGGAGGTGAGAAGGTAGGAGTGAACATTGACTACTCCTGCAAACATGGGGCACTTGCGAGCTCACTTCACAAGTTGGTGAACAAGTGGTAGGTGTACATGCAATAGGTGTATCAAGTCATGAGGAAACATGTCTCAACAATATGAAGTGAGTCAAAAGTAAAAGAAAGCTAAATAAACTTGAGCTAGGTGTGAATAGGCCAATCCTAGAAATGTGATTAGCTAACTAGGTATGATAATAACTCTTTTTACACTAAAATCCCCCTTAAATGCAACTTAGGGAGTAATGTATGCACCAATGATGAGTCTCAAATACGAGGCCATATTATACATTCATGTACAAACATCTAATAAAGTGCAGTAAAGGAGAAAACCTAATGGGAAATAAAAACCCCTCTCCAAAATAGAAAGGGTGCAATGACATAAAATGTAAAAGTCAATAAGGTAGGAGCAATGATGATCCCATAGATTTTTATCACAAAGTACAATTGATGTTCCCCCCATAAGAGAGAAAAGAGAGGCCATGTGACCCCCTTCAAAAGTGTGAAGTAATGAAATCCATGTGAGGAAATGCTTCCTCCCAAAAATAATAAGAGAAAATAATTCATGCAATTTCCCCTCAAAATGATGCCTATAGTCCTGGTAGATGCTCAACACTAGATGTTAAAGATGATCCATGAACATTGAACAAAATTTATCCCATAGGGAAAAAACAACACCACAAATGTGTGTAATATGACTTCCCATTCTAGATAGGAATATGCAAGAAGTAAGGTGAATGTCTCTGAATGATGCACATGATCCAAAGATTGAAGTGGTGCCAATGATGAATTTGAATGATGCTCAAAGATCTCCAAGGCAATGTTGATATGATAAATTAAATTCCATAGAATATTCTAAAATAGGGACCATGAATGTATGGTTATGTTTGGATTAATGTGAATCTAATACTATTGTAGATGATGATAACAAATTTCTATAGGCCAGCTAATAAATATGTACATAATTTGTCATGATCGAAGCCGATGTAGTAAGGGAAAAAGCAATATCCAAAGATGGAATGGTGATGCAACTTCATCGAAGCTAACATCAAATAGAAGATGAATGTCGTCAATAGTGTCATCCAAATCTGAAATTCAAGATTCTACAAATAAAGATGTTACATATGTCTAGAAGATATGCATCCCAATGTAGTGGACCAGGAATGACTATAGCAATTTCTTGATGCAAAGAATCAATTTAAGTTCTCATTAATGAGTCAACACCAGATTTAGATGTAGCAACATGTGATATGGGAGATGAGATATCAATGCAAGTCATTAGACTACATTGTTCATCCCCATTTGATTGTTTCTCACAAGATGCCTTAGTTTTTGCAAGCTACAATAATAAGTTAATTCTTTGATGAGAGGCATGAGGATAAAATTCATCCACATGTTGATTGATCCCACACTATTTGCACTTGCTTTTACATTTTGTAGATATGGTCTAATTAATAAGCAAAAAAGAAATGTGAAATGCAAGATTGACTGACCAGTGACCCCCCAGAACAATGTGCAAGAAATTTTTATAAGTTATGAAGATTGGATGTCAAAATCTTCCATTTATAACTCATGATATTTTTACAATTTTGTGATAAAATGGTTACCTAGATCTTATTTTTACAAGAAATTTTGAATTTCTTGCGAAATTTTGATTACAAATTTTGCAAAATTTTGATAATTGAGATGAAGGTTATATTACCTATTGAATTTTTCTTACAATGTTTACTTTCGAGGATTAAAAATGTATTAAAACAACACAATTTCCAAAATATCTTGATGTGAAAACATTAATACTAGAACTAACTCTGACGACTATTTACAATTAAAAATCTAACCCCCTTTTTGCAAGTTAAAGCAAAAATAAAAAAAATCCCCCTTTTACAAATTATAGAAAAATAAAAAACTCCCACCTTACAAGGTTACAATAAATATTTATTGTTTACATAAACCACTTAACATAAAAACTTAATGTGGTATGGTTGACCAAGTTGCGGTCTTCTCGCCAAGTGTGCAAAACTTTATACAAAGCTGTTGCAATAGTCAAGGCGTCAAAAGAAGATGCTGACTTGATTGCTGGGAGCTGTTGAAAGTCGAACCCGTGACGTATCAAATCCCCTCCAAAAAATGGGAAAACTATTCCTCAATTGTCCAGGCTCGATCGTCACCCACAAAAACCAACAAAAGGTATTCATAAATTCATATGCAGCGACACCAGATGATGCAAGCCCAGTTTTGTGGAAAAAACTTTTGTGAGGCGTTAATCAAGACTGGGTGCCTTGAATGAGTCTGCCAAGGATTTTGGAGGGCAGAGGGGCCTTCGTTGGAGGGTTGTGGAAGATGTTGAGGTGACGAGGGGGATGTGTTGGTTAATGGAGGCAGCAAACAAGAAGAGGCCACGATTTGTTTATGCCTGGAATTCACAACTTTCAAACAAATAAGACTCCTCTCACAAAACCTCGCTTGAATTTGAATGGAGTCGATGGTTGGATACGGATATATGAGTTAATTAATGATATCAAATTTCCACAATCTATATATAGATTTCAGGCGTTATATATGAACTATCAATTATATTTGTGGAAGGCTATAGGATTGGAGGAGAATACTTAGAGGAGCCCACAGATAGTCAATGAAGGAATCAAGGGGTTGTGTGGACACCAAGGCCCGCTTGGAGGAAGTCGATAGGAATTTTTTATTCCTCTAAGCTGCATTTTACACACGGCACATATAATTCCAAAGAATAGGCACCCATGATTATGGGATGCAGGCCACGTGTGAATGAAGAGGCCGGTTGGGGAGAATAATCAGGCCATTGCAGTTGTTAAGTGCCAATAATTCTCCTTCGGAACATAAGACAACAATCTTCCCCAGTTTTTGGCTTCTCTACAATGTGTGAAACCCTATATGGAAGATATAGAGACTGTTATAATGAGGCTGCACAAGTATAATCTCTTCAACGAAGAAAAAACCTTTTGGAAAAATTCCTGGAAACCTCAGATCCTTATAATAACTATTGAAATAATCTTCCAAAGAGGTTGAATGCATGCAACATGTCAAATTGGTCAAGATTTCTTTGCAAGATTGGAAATAGACCAAACTTAGACCAAAAATCTTGCAAAGAGCAAAAAATCTATCTTAATGAGGAGATGGGTAGAGCGTAAATTGGCTTTTTAGTAATTTTTTTTTTTTTTTTTTTACAAATTTTTGATACAATATATAAAATGATCTAAAAATTGAAAAATTAAAAATTATCGAAATTGATGAAACAAATGGTATTTTTCATTTCTTGAGCCTTCTTAACATGATGGTGATGTTTGTTTGGCTCTACGATATTCCATTGATAAGGCTATGTGTGGCAGTCACCTCACTATGGGATGGAATGTGCTCTCATGGCTTTGATACCATGTTGGAATGCCAAGATTCGAGAGGTCGAAACAAACTTCCACAAGCGAACAAAATAAGCACAATAATATATCTATTAAATATATAATAAAAAACATATAATACAATGATCAAGAATTACTTTTATATGCAAAGATGAGGATGTGAAAAGGTAGGAGTGAAACTCCAACTAACCCTCCAAAGATGGGACACTTGTGAGCTGAGTTGACAAGTGGGTGAGAAAGTGGCTAGTATACATGCAATAGGTGCATGAAGTCATGAGAACACATGTCTCAACCATATGAAGTGAGACAAAAGAAAGAAAACCTAAGTAAACTTAAGCTATGTATGAATAGGTTAACCCTAGAAAGGTGATTAGCTAACGAGGTATGATAATGAATCTTTTTACTCTAACAAATATTGCATTTGAGATTCATATTTTGGTAGCACAAATTTTTGAAGCCATAAATTTTGACTCGGGCATATGATTTATTATTATAATATATTATTACAAAGCTCTTGAAGAGATATATAATTCCAAAATAATTTAAAGATCATTTCATCCACTTTTCAAGCTTTTAGAAGGATTTTAAGGGCTTCAAATTTGAGTCTAAAACTTTAATATATCTCAAACACTCTAGGATATATTGATATAATTATTTGACCATTTGGTTATGTAGATGTCAAACTCTGCAAGAAAGACTTAAACTATTCCATATTGTTAGCATAAGTTATTTTAAATCAACAAACTCAACATCCATATGAAATATTGAATCATGTTAAACAATGCAATTAATGAGAACAAGACAAGTGAAACAAAAGCATATGCAAAAAACATGAATCATACCTATTCCATATTGGATTGGTGCACCTTTGGTATGTGAAGGAGCCCTTTCCCAATCCTTGACAAGCTCAATGATAAAATGCCTTGAAGATGCTATGCTATGAAGTTGATAAAATTAGCTCTCAATGTGAAGAGAGTAACTTTGCTCAAATTGTGGATGGAAATGAAGGAGAAAAGCCTTGAATTTACAAAAGAATTGAGAGAAGAAGAGGCAAAGTTGAGGAATGTGGGATTGATCCTCAACCAATAGATTAGTGCCACTTGTCATCATGTGAATGGGCCAAGGATGTGTAAGTTTTGATGAATGTTCCCATAAATGCCATTATTTGAAATTTGAAATTAGTGAAATGACAAGGTGGACGGAGAGTCAAATAGAGTTATGACCACTTGACTCAAGGTAAAAGGACTTGTAAGATGAAATAAATGCCTTGTTGGAAGGACATATCTCATTTGGAGGGAGATTTGAAATGGAGGATATTCCACTTTTATGCTTTGTTGAGAGAAAATGAAGATTTAATAAATCAAAATAAATGATTTATTATGCAAGTGGGAAAAGCTAGAGGATGGGACATGGATTAGGCTTAGTTTTAATCATGGATTTGATTAATAAAGCTGATATCAGGTGATTGTGACATTCAACTTGATTTTTTGGATTTATTTAAATTGAATGAGAAGATAAAGATCATTTAGAGATTTAATTAAACATTTGGATTTATTTAATTAAATGGAAGAACTTTAGGAGATTAATTAAATGATTTGATTTATTTAATTAAGTGTGATAACCTGAGGAGATAAATCAAATAAGCTTGATTTATTTAATTGATGGGCGAATATGATTAAATATGATGAATGTATGACATCAATTTTGCATGTCTACATTTTGCCCCTCCTTGAAGCAATGTACTTGTTGCATTGGTTCAAAGAATGATGTCACCGAGATAGAAATTAATTTTTGTTTTTGTTTTTTCAGATGCCCCAGCAGAAAGAAGTATGTTGGTACATTGCCCCCTCGAGAGATTGAGCGAAAATTTCAACTTGAGAGTCGATCTAGCATCAAAGAGGTTCAAAATGGATGTATGGATGGTTAGAATAACAAATCTATATGATAATGATGATGAGATATTTTTAAGATGCTTAGAATAACAAATCTATATTATCCTAAACAACTTAAATGATGATGTAAATGAGATGTTTGTAAGATGCTTAGAATAATAAATCTATATTATTTTAAACATCTTAAATGATTATGCAATGCATGTGAGATGGATGAGATGGATGATGTCCAATGATGATTTGACGTGATTATGCAGAATGAGAGTGTGGATGCAGGATGGATGCATTGATGAAATGATAATATGTTAGCGTGAAAATAGGATAGAAGAATGGCAGGGATCAACCTTTGAATCCAAGAAGATGTAGAAGTCCAACAAGTCCATTAGTCGTTGAGACTTTATTAGATATGATGATGAATGATGATGATGTATTGCTTATCCAAGGATGGGATAGATAAAGAGTATAACCTTCTTTATGTTTGATAACACACATAGGTACGATGCATCAAGGTATAAAGAACCAGGATGGCGTTGGACCTAGTGCAATGGACTTTGACTCGATAATCAGATAGGAGTACTCTTGTTCACATCTGACATATGAAACCTTATTTAGAGTGTAGTTCAGATATTCTAGAAATCTCAGACCAAAACGTAGAAAATAAAGCCTTCCTATGTGGTCAACAAGACATATAAAACACATTCGGGCCTACAAACCAAACAAAACACGCATAAGGAAATTATTTTACAAGAATATCCAACAAGAACAATAGTTAAAAGTATAATGATCGTTGCCCCATTCCTTTCTCTCTAAATATTTTTGTTTAGACATCATTGAGAGGTCATTGGAATGAGTGCAATAAGATAAATCTAGAGAAAAGATAAAGTAAACAAACAAGCTAATGTTCTTCGTACCGCTAGCCAAGACTAAACTATGGTGATTCCTGATGTTGATGTCCATCACAGGAATGTAAAATTTCTAGGGCATGTTGTGATTAGGTGATGATAAGATTGATTGGATGATAAGCTATTGATACTCTGAGTTGACCAATTTGTTGACTTACTGACCTAGACTTGAGACTTTCACGATTAGGGGTTCACTTTTGAACCTACTAGAGTTGCTTCTGACCGACTTGCCAAAGGATGAAGGCGATGATGATTTATTATGAATGAGGATTATTGCGGGCGAAAGTGAGATGAGACAGATGCACCATTTTGGGTTTTTTCAAATGTTTTGAGGCTATTTTTGGAATTTTGAGTTTTTTCAATGTTTTTGGTATTTTTGAGATTTATGACCAAGAGACTAACTTACCAACCTATCTTAGGGGTCTAGGGAGCTGATCAATAGATTAGCCTTGCCTACGTTATGCATGTAGAGACCACGTAGTTTAACTGGCGACAAACTTGATTGATGAGATAGATGGGCAAACGAATTACCATTTCTATTGCGACGAACACCTAAAGGACCAACCTAAAATGTCTTGGGGGATGATCATAGATCAACCTTGCCTACATTCAAGATTAGAGATGATAAAGTTTGGTTTTATGACTCTAATTTTTATTTTTCATTATTTTGACATGTTTTGGATTTTGATATGATTTGGATGTTTTTGGATTTTTGATTCTTTTTGAATGTTTTTGGATTTTTGATGTTTAAAGAAGATCACAAGACTATACAAGAATTTGATCCAATGCAGGTAAAGGAACATGCTCCCAACGTGATGTGATAGACTACTTTGATAAAGGCAGGACAAGCTGACCTTAGGAATGTTCCAAGTAGTTCTATGGTAGAACATGATACGAAAACAAGATCAAGCTATGGTATGGATGCAAACAAATGGTGGAAGAATTGATTGAATATAATGGATAAGTGAGTTGTGAAGATCCTAGTGGATGGATAGTTCTTTATTTATGCTTGGTGCCTTATGTAGATGTCAAAATCTGCAAGAGAGACTTAAACTATTCCATATTGTTAGCATAAGTTAGTGTAAATCAACAAACTCAACATCCCTATGAAATATTAAATCATGTTAAACAATGAAATTAATGAGAACAAGACAAGTTAAACAAAAGCATATGCAAAAAACATGAATCATACCTATTCCATATTGGATTGGTGCACCTTTGGTATGTGAAGGAGGCCTTTCCCAATCCTTGACAAGCTCAATGATAAAATTCCTTGAAGATGCTATGCTATGAAGTGGATAAAATTAGCTCTCAATGTGAAGAGAGTAACTTTGCTCAAATTATGGATGGAAATGAAGGAGAAAAGCCTTGAATTTATAGAAGAATTGAGAGAAGAAGAGGCAAAGTTGAGGAATGTGGTACTAATCCTCAACCAATAGATTCATGGAACATGTCATCATGTGAATGGGCCAAGGATGTGTAAGTTTTGATGAATGTGCCCATAAATGCCATTATTTGAAATTTGAAATTAGTGAAATGACAAGGTGGAGGGAGAGTCAAATGGAGTTATGGCCACTTGTCTCAAGGTAAAAGGACTTGTAAGATGAAATAAATGCCTTGTTGGAAGGACATATCTCATTTGGAGGGAGATTTGAAATAGAGGAATATTCCACTTTTATGCTTTGTTGAGAGAAAATTAAGATTTAATAAATCAAAATAAATGATTTATTATGGAAGTGGGAAAAGTTAGAGGAGGGGACATGGATTAGGCTAAGTTTTAATCACGGATTTGATTAATTAAGCTGATATCAAGTGATTGTGACATTCAACTTGAATTTTTGGATTTATTTAAATTGAATGAGAAGATAAAGATCATTTAGAGATTTAATTAAATGGAAGAACTTTAGGAGATTAATTAAATAATTTGATTTATTTAATTAAGTGTGATAACCTTAGGAGATAAATCAAATAAGCTTGATTTATTTAATTGATGGGAGAATATGATTAAATATGATGAATGCATAATGTCAATTTTGCATGTCTATAGGTTCATTTTTTAATTCCACTCATGAGGGTAAGCTTTTAGGTCCATACATTCTCATATAACATAACTTACTAAAAATATAAAGCAACCATTTTTTCCTTTCTAGACTTTTGACTATCTTACACCTCTTAAGTGTTATCATGGGATCAAAAAAAACTAAAGAAACCTAAAAAAAGGATTTATGGGTGATGCAAGATTTCCCTTACACCATTGGATGCTCCTACATCAAGATTTTATCAAAATACTATATTTAGTGGATCTTTCTGAATGGATGAAGAGGGGTTGAGAAGATATTGTTAGATATTGTTTCAAAAACTTGTGGGGGAAAATTTCTTAGATATTAAATTTCTTAGGGATAAGAGCACAATGAGAAAATTAACAAGACTAAAAAAATATCAAGTGCAGAAAGACTATAAAATATTTAAGGGAGACAAGACTTAAGGGACAAATATTATGCAAAGAATATATAAAAAATAGTATAGGATAATTGTCAAGAAATTAAATAAGTCAATGTAGCATACTACTAAAAAAAAAAAAAAAGTGGACCCAACTACCTATCCTTATAATAGAAAGTAAAAGACCGAGTGAACATATATTTATTCTAGACTATGCTTGTTGAAGAAATTGAATACAATACAATCAATGTATATGACCTTTTTGGGACCCTATGTGATGAAGAACTCAATTTATATATGAAAAAATGGCATTTATATGAGAAAGGGTGAGCTACTAATATTAACAAGGAATTTCTAAATAATTGTCATATTTGAAATGGAAAAAGGGGGAGACTATAATATTAACTTTACTAAATATTAAATAGATGATCATGAGATTAGAAGAACCTCTTTAAGAGACAAATAATTGAATTCTTTGTTTCTAAACTAATAGCTCCAATTAGAACAAGAGTAGATGAATTTATTTTAATACATAAAAAGATGAAATATACAAAACTTCTAGAAGTCAAAGTCATCTTTGGAAAATTGAAAATGTTAAAAGAAGGAAATATATAAATTAAAATTGAAACTATAATACTTAAATATTAAAAAAAAATATTAGCATCAATTGAGGGTCGCAATGGAAATCACCATTCCATAGGAATAACATACGTCACACATATTGTTCTAATGAAGGTCTTAAATTCAAAGGAAATAATGAAACTACAAAAGTAAGAGTTGGGATTATAGATCCAATTTGGAGGTTGAAGAGTATTGACTATGATATTTGTGGTAAATAGGATAAGAATGAAATAGATAATTTCCCATTAGTATTCTAGGTAAGAGATAAAAGTGAAACCTAGTATAGCCATAGAGGTGATGATAATGAACCCATTTATTGAGGAATAAAAAGAGAAAATGTATTGGAAAAAATATGCTTTCATTTCTAGGGCCATGGTTACCAATAATTTCAATTGCAAACTAATCAAAGAACTATAAAAAATACATATGGTACCATAGAGCAAGGATGAAAGACCCTCTATGAGCTAACAACACGAATCTTCATAACAAGGTTATAAAATTTACCATAATAAGAATAGAGGATGAAGTAAATAAAGAAGTCAAACAAAAAGGAGAAGAGAATATGTAACATACTTTAAGTAAGGAGAATCGGGTCATTAGGAAAATTAGTGTAGGGATGTAAAGGGGAGAACTTGTGGGTTATATAGAGAATTGAAGAATGATTCCTTTAGCTACTCTAGAGGGGTTCAATTATAAGAGTGATTAAAAACTAGTGAAGAGTGAACAACACTTAGGACCATATGGTACAAGGGAGACTAAGAATGTAATGAATACAACAATAAGTAATTGTACAAACACAATAATATATTAGAGGATAGAAATTAAGAATAGGAAGAGAATGGGAGAGAAATCTCTTAATGAGGAAGAATAGTAGGAAGGGGAGTAACAAGTGAAAAACAAATTATGTTGAGGAAGAAATAAGTATTTGGATATAAAAATAATAATTCAACATCAATGGTCACTAAAAGATGAATTGACACTAAAATGAAAAATTAATTTAGGAGGACTCAAAATAACATGAGGGGGATTTTGTAATAAAAAATTAGTCATGATATGAATTTGTATAAATTTAAGAATATTATTAAAGAAAAAAAAAAAAAAGCATCACATATCCTATTTCTTAAAAAAGACAATAAAACTATTAAAAATTTGAAAATCATTACAAAATAGACAAAGAAAGAAGTTACACTTGACCCAACAAAATATATTCCAACTTTTTCTACCAGAAAAAAATCCTCAAACACATTATTTTGTTCCTCTACTAATTGACATCCACTAGAAACTAATTAAATCCTTTTAATAGTATAGTCCCAAACAAGAACATCATCCTTTTTATACGAAGAACAAAATTGATCAACTAGGATAGAAATAAAGGTAATATGAAATTGAAGATCTCACCCTATAGACCAACAACTCAAGTGTTTCGAGTAAAAATACAAGAATCCCCTACCAAACAAACAATTAAGTGTTAAAATGAAAATCTTTAGACCAGCCAAAAATAACTTACTCAAAAGTAGGGAAGGAAGAGAGAGAATTGAAAAAAAAAAATCCCACAAATCAGTCCATATAAGAGCCTCCATGTTATTATTTTAAAAATGATCTCTCTTCTAATTATTGATCAGTGAAGCGTTATCCTTTTCTATCAATTTGAAGGTGAAAGCAACATCTCACTGCTAGAGTGTCTAACACCTCCACCCACTAACAGTTAGTCGCCTCTCAGATCGAAGGAATCATCTCTGATGAAATAAAGATTTCATAGCTATGTTTTGGAGGAAGGTCGAGTTAGGTTGAGATTGAATTTTTTAGGTATTATTTTGTTTTTCTTGTTTTGTTTTGAAAGAAAGCTGTACAAAACAAAAAATAATCACAGCCAGTTGGTAAGGATAACAGCCATGGTCCCTTAAGGAAACAACCATCAAAGCATTATTGAATACAACAAAAGTTCTTTTTCACAGAACAGACAAAGCAATGATTGAATATGCAAATGAAGTAGTCACGTAAAGACCTCATGCTACTATCGTCGTCCATTTCTCAACAATATCTTTAGCACTTCAGCAAAACCATTCTGTGACGTTTAGGGCTGCTTGGGTTTCTACCAAAACCTTTCTGGTTTGGATCATCTAGAATATCCATCGTCATTTTGATCTTAAATGAGTCACACAGGGATTCTATCAGAGTTTAGGAAGCTTAAGAAGAATCAAATTGGATTTGTTGGTTTAAAATATTGTATGATTTCATGCAATTTTGTTTAAAAGAATAGGTGTCATGAACAGATAGGATTGAAAATGAAATTTTAGGTTTCAGAAGAGTGTAGATATGGCGGTGGAATCCTTATCTTGTGGACCACACTGCATCTTCAGCTAAAATGTCTGGTTGTAATGAACGATCAATAAACAGGCATGCACAGCTTAAGAACTTTGTCTTTTCTCTGAGAGAGACAATTAGTTCTCATTCATAGGGATGGTGTACGTTCTTTATAGTGTACTAACAAGTGTACTAGCAGGACGTCGTTAAACATCAACAAATAAGGTACGTACAGTATGATGTACCAAAACAAAATAATTGAGCTTTCTTTGTTATTGCTCTATAAACAGATTGTTATTTTGGGCAACCCATAAACATTACAAGTAATTGGAATTAACATTCATTTGATTTGTGAGTGAATTGGGGTGATATTGGTATTAATTTTACATCAATGGTGATTTATAAGATAGGGATAGAGGATTATTTGTTTTCAGGTAACATTATTATGTGTAATTAGGAAAATTGTATAATTATGGCTTTTTAAAAATGTTATGGGTTTATTTTGGTTAGACTATTTTTTAAGTAATAGTTAGTCTATAAATAGAGTATTCATTAAGAGTTGGAATATAATCTACGATTATTTATTTTAATCCATGTGATGTTTAATTTACTTTCCTTATGTTTCAAATTAGATAAATAATTTGAGAAATAGTTAATATAACTTCTAACACTCGAGGAAATGATATGTTTAATTTTTAAAATTCAAATTCAAATATAGGGTTGACATTATCTCTTTTTGTGACCATTATGTGTCAACTCAAAATGGAAAATTATTTTATTTAACCCTTGTATTGTATTGAAAGTACACATGGTTGATTTTGGATCATCATAATAGTTATAAATCTTATAAAACTTTTGCATTCTATAATTAACTTTTTTTAGGCAATATGTATTTCACAAGCATATAGGATACCTTGCATGTTTGAGAGTCTAATGTCCCTAACAAATACTTATGTAAAAATTATGAAAATTCTTCAACATAAAATGTTTGTTGAGATTTATATAATAGTCTCTACATAAATTTGATGGCAAAATATTGGAGCTTATAGTGTTAATTTTGCATAAGCTATGTCGGAAAATTAATCAGTATTTGGATACACAAGATATAACTTCACCAAAATCTTAGACATAATTTTTATTCATGAAATGTATATAAAATTTTAGAATAATTAAAGATTGCAATAATATATATGAATATGAAAGATGGAATAAAATCTATGTGTTGAAACTCCCTTCTTTGAAAATTCTACAAATATAAACTAGTGAACTATTCTAAAACCTAACAAAATTTAAAATATAAATATAACCTTTATATGAGGTCACAACAAATAAACCAAATGGGTTCCAACTTTGAATTTATAAGAATCCAAGGGTTTGTGTCTTCAAATATTATAGTTAAAGGCAACCACTCAAGCAAGGAAGAAAAGTGCTAAATTGGTAAATGATGAGAAATAGAGAGGTATCCTAGCATATATTCAAGTTAGGGCACAAATTTCAAGATCCCAATGTTCGCACAAAAAAATATAAAATAAAATAATATAATTATTACCTTCCAAAAAATGCTCTATAAAATAAATATCATAACCTCCTCTTACACTTGGCTATATTTAGCTACTCAAAGATGAACTTCATACACCCACTTACAATTGTCATAAAAATCATGAGTATACTTTTTAAATTTAAGTGCATTTATAATTCATCACTAACAACCTTGTCATAAAGTATTTCTCCCACAAAAATAGTTTCCTCTTAGATAATCCAACATATAAGTACCCCAACTTTTACTTGAGAAACTATATAATGAGGGTAGTGAAGAGGGTGACACAAACCCTAAACAGAGGAGGTTGGGGCGACAATGCGGGTGCAAACTCTGGAGATGATAGTGGAGTTGAGGACGATGGCGAAGAAGATGGAGGAATGGGTTAAATTTCCTAGTGTTTGTGTTTGATGGCACTGCATTTTCTTCTAAGATGACATTTCCTTGTTCTAGCATTGATCCTTTCAATGATGATGTGGTGGGTGATGGTTTTGAGGATTGGGATCTCAAGGTTTTATCTTGGACAGGTGAGGAGGACGAATCTCTCTTGGATCTCCTCTTTGAGGCTCACCATAAACTTGTTCCCTCTAAGGGGGGTGCTCTATTGCATGGTGGGGTTGAGGATTCAATATTGAACATGTGGTTGGAGGCTCAAAATGCTACTCAAGTCAATAAGCCTTGTAAACCTATTAGGTGCTTAAAGAGTGACTTTAGGAACTCTTTGAAAAGGGGTTTTCTTCTACCTCCTCAGAAGGATCTTCCTCATGTTGCTAGTAGATGCTTAGAGGTTGTGTCATCTCCTATGGGTGTTAATGGGTCCCCTTCTAAGGGGGTGGCTCCATATATGGGTGAGTTTTCACCTAGTTTTATGCAGCCTATTTATGGATTGGTGAATTCTTCTCCTATTTGTGGGCTAGCTAATTCCCCTATTTTGTCTTTTAATAAGGATTTTCTCTCTCCAGTTATTATGAAGCCTATTTTTGGTTTGGCGGAGGAACATTTTCTTTAGCCCCCTACTATTTTTATGTTTGATGTTTGTGTGGATCACATAGCTATTGGTCTATAGCATACTTTTATTGGCATAATTTTAGGGAAAAGACCTAATATTGATATCATTCATAGTTGGGCTTTAGCTTGTTGGGTTGATTCTAGTCTACTGAGTGTTAAGGCACTTTCAAATGGTTTTCTCCTATTCTTGTTCAATACTCTTGAAGGTTCCTCTTAAGTTATTTTCGGAGGCCCTTGGTTTCATTGTAAGGTTTTTCTTTTCCTTCAAGACTAGGTGGCTAGTTTAAATGCTTCTAAGATTAATTTTGTTCCTATTTGGGTTTGTCTCCCAGAGTTCCCTTTGAAATTATGCAATGAAAGTATTATTCAAGATATAATTGATTGGTTTGATCAATTGATCACCATTGATGATGTTATAAGAAATATTATTTTCTTTTTGGTATGCCATATTTAGTGTCTATTTTGGGATTGGTCATAAGTTTCCCAACCATGCTAATCTAAGCTCTAGTCTTGGTGTTTGGAATTCAATTTCACATTATGAGCTTTCATGGTAGTACCACCTCCATAGTGCTAGACCCTTCACCTTGTTGTGTCATGTGGTCCATGATAAGATACATTGCAATGAGCATGCCTTGTTCAAATGCTCCTCTATTGATAAGGGGGAGGATATGGATCATGTTGTGTGTGGTCTCTTGGCTAATGCTAGTGATTGCAAGGTTAAGGGTAACCTTGATGGTAAGATTGGATGCCCTTCGAATGAGACTCCTTTAAAGGGTCGATTTTTGGTGTCTGACTCCTCTTTTGAATGATTTGTTTAATTTTGGGTTGAAACCATAGGTTGATGGTCCTTTTTTGGTTTTGGGTCTTTCCAAAACCTTTTTCCTATTCCTTGCTCTAGTCAAAATCATTGTTTTTCGTTCTTGGTTTACTGTTGTTATTTTTTCATCCTTCTTTGTTCCTTGTTTATGTTGTCTCAATTTTTGTGAGACTTTTCTCTTCTACCTCTATGGCTGATTTGTAATGGGTATAGGCCCTTCTTGCATTTACCATAATCAAAACATATAACTACCCCAATTAAATAATATCAAAAAAGCTAAGAAAAACTTGACATAAAATATGTCATAATTAAGAAACCACATGATTAATTAGATATGTTATTCCTTCTCCTATATTTGTATATCCCTCTTTGTAAAAAGGCTAAAAAATAATATTATTTTATTAATTACTTGGCCCCTTTTATCAAAATTAATCAATAATAAGTAATTTGATAATAAGAATTAATAAATACCTCACTATTAATACAACCTTAACCCATAAGAAATAATGAAATAGGGTTAAGGTCTGCAAATTAAATTAATTAGTAAAGGTACAGTGCAATTCCACCCTTCCAAAAACTACATGCACTCAAGAAAAGTTAATTTGGATATTCCAAGATATTTAGTTCTTTCCAATTATATCAATGTAGGTAAATTCTTTCAATGAAAAATATATTTTCTAATGCTTTTGTATTTAAATTTTCATCATAGTATCAATAATAGAGTCAAGTACCAATATGATATTTGACACATCCTCCAAGGGTGAAAAATCCCCTAAAGCTATGAAATATTATCCAAGTTCTCATTTGAGGCAAGAAACATGGAAAAATTATGCCTCAAGAAAGTCCAACTCACATGCAGGTTCATCAACTTTTATCATGACCTTATAAGGTCCATGGAAATGGTTTTTAATATTTTTTAGTCCTAATTATTTTGATGGAAGAATAGCTATACGGGACCACAATCATATAGAAACCATGTATCCAAATTCAAATGATATATTTGTATAGTTCTAACCTACATATATTTTTTATTGATTACTTGGGCTTGCTAGAGGTAAGCTTTAAATGATCTCAATATATCCTGGACATACTAAACTAACTCACTTATTGTTGCCAATCTCCTATCAATGAAAACTAAATCAATAAAAATGATGCATCATAATGAGTTAATTCCATAAATGGAGGCATAACAATAAAAATATTGTATAAATTGTTCTAGTAGTATTCTTCCAAGTGCAAGAAATTAACTAGGCCTATTTCTCATCTAAAATATAGTTCAAAACTTCCCCTAAAACTATTAATTAAATATTTATATTTGTCTATTTTTGGGGATTATAACTTATGCAAAGAGAGTTATATGTACCAACTAATTAAAATATATTCTACAAAAATTAACCGATGAACCTACTACCTATATCATCAACAATAATGTTAGGAAATCCTTAAAGGCTTAACACTTTTCTAAGAACTAAATTTGTCACTTGAGGAGCTTTGGATCATGAATAAATAGATTTAAAATATGGATACTTAGATATGTTCTTCATAAAAATATAAATACAATATTTACCATATGATTCTTGAAGGCTAGTGATGAAATCCATGGATATATTATTTTGTTTCTTATTTAAGATAGTCAATGGTTGTAGAGGACTTTCTAGGAAGGAATATTATTCTTTATTTTGTTGACATGTTATGAATTCCATTATGTGTTTAAGGGTACATCATCCTTAAGATTCTCCCATGTGAATATTTATTTTATTTTTCTATAGCTCCTATAATATTTGGGAGTTTTGCTATTATTTTATTATGAAAATATCTCAATTTTCCTTATTTATTTTGGATTTATGGACTAAGAAAAATCAATTTTTATATAGAATGAAACAATATGTCTCTATACATATATCTCTTATATTTCCGTCAATTATGCTATTATAAAATGTTTTATTAAGGTATTATGTCACTATCGAATCATTTTGATGAGTACGGGCCCACTTAATTAATGTCGCTTGCCAGAATAAGGAGGTAGATTATATTTGTGGGAGGATATAGTGTAGCCCTTAGGGTCCCTCTCTCAGGGCACCGTTGCCCTGACCTACATTAGTCTTGATATAATCTAAACTATAATAATTGTAGTATCCTCCTTAAGGAGGATACTACTAATCATAGACTATAGTAGTGGTAGTAGGAAGAAGTGTAGTCATGGGTTGGTTGGGTCAGTAGGTAGGTAGGTAGGTAGTTTAGTGGGTAAGCAGGTAGGTGGGTGGGCAGTCTAGAGAAAGAAGGTAAGGTGGGTGGGCATTCTCTAGCTAAAGTGGGTATCTTGGTTCTTGGGGAGTGTCGTAGGTTACGGAAACCTCCACCAATTGGGGTTCCTTGACTATCGACCCCTTCCCTTGGGTCTCCCTCCATCCCAAAGTGAAAAGAGAGACTATGGGTAATTTTGTCTAGAGCTAGAGTTCTTTGTGCTCTATCCGGTGAAGTGGGTGGTGTTTAAGTTGGGTATTGGTTAGTGGGTATGTTTGGAGAGAAGGTTAGTTAAGTGGGTATGTGGGCATGTAGTCAATCTTGAGTAAGGGGGTGGGGTCTTACGTATATGTATTACACCCTGGAAATTGGTGGAATAAAGGTGAAAATGCTTTGGTTGGGTAGAATATTGGAGTGGGTCAGTGGTTTGGGAAAAATAGGTATGATCCCAACAACAAGGATGGAGAGGAGGAGAGCTAGTAAACAACAATTGGCCAAAAATTTAGTACGTCACATGACTACTATATCGGGTCAGAGTGAAAAAAGGAATGGATGGTTAGATGGGTGGTTGGAAGGATGGAATCACAACCAACCTAACCAACATTTCTTTCTTGATTGGCCAACCCCACCACCTATTCTTTTATTCTCTCTAATTGAAGGGTGAAGTGGCTTGAATATGCATCTTAGAAAGTGCATGAAAACATATATACATATTCTTTTCTTTCATGTAATATATGTCAAAATTGTAAGAATGGAGATTACTTGCTCATTTCCCCCCCTATCATTAAAATTATGTTGGGAAAAGAATAAATTCAATATAATATGTTTCATCTTCACTACACATCTCCTGCAAACTATATACCTTTTAAAAATATTTAAAGCATGCATTATTGGAAAATGTGTGGATAGTGTGTTGCCATTGATGTAAACCTTTGTTGGTGATTGATGCCAACCCTTATAGATATCATATGAATTATTCATTGTTCATGGTTATATGGCAAAGAGATGTAAGATTTTCTTATCTATTGAAGTTCATAATTGTATGTTATCACTGGTACACCTTTGTGCATCATCAGTCAAAGTTCATGGTTGGGTGTCCAAATATGTCTAAGGCATAGGATTGGATACATAGGAGATCTATTAGATGCTCTAAATTTCATAGCAGATAATTTTTTTGGGTATGTGCAGGATCACGATGGAAAAAAAATGCCCTTAAGTGGCAATAAAAATTCCAAAAATCAGAGTTAGGTAACTTGACGTAAAAATTTGAATAAGTTATCTATATTATTTCAAAAATATGTCTGAATAGAATTTGGAGAAAATTGAATTTAATTTACAAACTACTAGGTTTATTTTTTAAAAATAAAAATCTCTTTGGTGAAAATTTCAAATTTCAATGCAGTAGTACTTAAATTTCAGGGAAAAAATAAGTAGGTGTTTGTGTGACCACCCTAACCACAATAAAATGATAATATTTTTTTACAATATTTTAGATATAAGTAGAGGACTCATGTCCCGATGTGATGCATAATTTTTGTAATTTTTTTCCAAGTAAATAATTAATTATGAATTTTTTATTACGACTTTAAAAAAATATAAAAACTCATATGTCTAACCAGCTTAACTTGGTCAAAACTTCATGATTTTTTTTAATTTTTTTTAATCCTATAGTATACGAAGCATAGAATGTGATGCACATGTTTTAGATTCAAAAAATGTGATACCATTTGAAAGATATAAATGTTTTTCAATCAACCTATCAATCAGGACTTTAGTCGTAATTCAAATAAAAAATGAATAATAATTATTTATTAAATTCAAAGTAAAGAATAATTGATATTGGTGGAAAGATGAGATTCTCCTTTAAAAGCCCTTTTCGTTTCATCAAACTTGGGTAATAAAAAAGTCGTTAGCCACCTTGTCCATCATATACATTTATATATTATTAGTTTTTGGCCCATAATGATCCCGCACATGCCCTTTTCTTTAGTGGTTTGAAGAGTAGCTCTAAACAATCAAAAGGTATGACAATTTCATGTATTATTCATGCATGTGTTCTATTGCAAAGTATTCTAGAGTTGTCATTAAATGAATTTTTCAAGTCCCAAAGAATGTATGACAAAGAGAGAATTGTATGTCTACACATTTCACCACATCACAATATTTTACTTTAAAACTTTAGAGTTATCTTCTTGAATATGATATGTCTTCTCAATTCAAGTTTCAAATGATTTTATTCACCACTGGTAGTTCTATAGATGACATTATGTTTCCTATTTTTCAACAACTTGGTAGGTCGGTCTATTAGTGTCTAACTAGATCGCATGAACATTATTCGGATCAAGAATATGTACAGAGGGTTTGCAATGTATGATAGAAGCTCTTTGGGCTCTTTGGTGGCTCAACAAGATGGTATGTGATTGTTTCCTTCACAATAGTGTTTAGAGTCATGGTTTCTTGAGATGAAGTGTGTGCACTATCATGTATTGATTTTATATAACAAAATGGGTGCATAGAAATGTTTCTACATGCTATATCTGTTTTCTCAAGTGGTCTGCAATGCTTTTTTAGTCTCTTTGTTACCACCTTGGTCTATTTTGATGTTTTGATAGTTTTCTTACTTGTTGGGCTAACTTGTCAAGATAACTTGTTTACACCAAGTGTTTTGGTATGTGTGCCAAATTTGAAGATATGTTTCATGAGGGATATGTCTTATATATCTCTTAGTGTGAACCACATAAGTTTTCCTTCTATGTAAGATATGTTTGAATTTCACTTCATTTTAATATTGTATATCTTATAATTCATGTTTTTAGCTGACTTGGTGAAACTTTTTGAAGGACATGGATAGTATAAATAGAAGATCAAAGTTTTTTATAAGGGTGTGTGTGTAGTGAAAGTTTTGAGTAGAAAATTTGGGAATAGAATTTAGTAGATTATATTTTGATGATGAAATGTGCTAAATATCATTTTTGAGAGATCTCTAATGAATATGTAGATGAAAAAGAACAATATGAGCCTATAAATGAGTAAGTTTGTTGAAGATAGTGAGTTCTAGGTAACATAGCTTATTGAATCAAGTGTAATTAACAAAGGCAGTGAGATGGAGGTAACTGATGTACTAAGATAATTTAATTTTGAGTTGAGGTACTTAGCCTTTGTTGTGAAATTTTTAATGAGTTGGAAGTGGTGAACTTCGTTTGGTTAAGGACCATAAAATATTTTTGTAAAATTTTCTATATTTTTGAGGCTAGATTTGGACAGTAGATCCAAGAAGCTTGCTCACTCTAGTTTTTCCCTTGTAGGGTTTTCCACATAAATTTGGTTTTATGATTGTTTGATTTTTTGTTCTTGTTCTTGGCATGGTTGAATTGGTTAATTTATGATGAGTAGAATGAATTTGAATTTGATTAAGTATTGATTCACCCCCCTCTGAGTACTATTGTGTGTTCAACAATTGGTATCAAAGCCAAGTACACTAATTTGGCCTAATGGCTGAGGTAGGTCCTGTGAAGTAACACATGCTAATTGAAGCAATTCCAAAAGAAAAGAATCCCCTAGAAGTCAAGAAGCATGAAGATATTCAAGGCCTTAATGTAGAGGATTTTGAAGTGGACTTTGAAGGAGAACTTATTTGTACACTAGAATATTTGGATATTGCAAGAAGAGAAAGTGGAGAAATGAAAATCAAACTCAAGGAATCAAAAGAGATAATCATAAAATTGAAAATACAAGATGAAGAAGGAAAGAGGGTTGTAGATTGCCTGAATAATAAGCTAAATTATGACAGATCAATGGAGTTCCCCAAACTTGAAGAAGAAATTATTTCTTTGAGGAAATAATTGGAGAAAGAAAAAGACCAGATAGATAAAGTCCTAAAGCTTAAGAAGATCTCTAGTATATTCTTGACGAGATAATTAGCTTTCAAATATTTGTAAAAGATAAAGATAGGCTTGGATATAAAGAAGGCCAAGTATTAAAGGCTATTTTTTTTAAAGAGGAAAAGGAAAAATAATATACTAAAGATTATAAAGAAGTCAAAGAAGAAAGAAATAAGTTGGATAATGATTTCAAAAAATTCAATAATCAAAAAAATAAGAGGTCTTGTCCTAAACAATCTGCTAATTCTAGGGTGAACCCATAATAGTGATTTACAATTTTGTTGAGGAAGCAAAATTGTAAAAATGCCCCTACAGTCAAAAATTTGAGTTTAAAGGGGTTCAAACAAACTAGGGAGTTCGCATGAACCCATAAAAGGGTTCACTCAAACCCCTAGTTTGAGCAAACCCCCTTTTCCATGATGGTTTCGCTCAAACAATAGAAAAGACACATTTTTTTAAAACACAAAAGGGAAAAGGGGGGTTCGATCAAAACCCCCTTCGCTCGAATGGGTCAAGGGAGGTTTGCAAGAAAGGGGGTTCTCTCAAACCCCTCTTTTCCCCCTTCTCCCCCTTTGGCACAAAAAAAATTGAATTTTTTTTCCCTTCGACGCTCGGGTTGAGGATGAAAATGGAGGAGAATTCACAGACCCAACTGGAATCAGGTAGTCATCGAAATGATCTATCCAATGACTATAATTTTAATATGCTTAAATTATTTTATTATGTATTTTTTTTTTAGTTTTATTAAATATAGGATTTTCACCGAAAATGAAGGTCTATGTTCTGCACATGTGGAAAAATAGCAGATTATCAAAAAGAAAATCAAAAAATATGAGTGCACCAAATATTGAAGTCCTTGATATATACAAAAAACGTTATGCGTTATACAATCAGGCTATGTCTGAATTGTAATTGGTTTGACTTTGAAACTTGATTAAAGAAAAACTATTCAATAAAAAACAATCTAACCAAGTGGAAGCACTAGATATCAAAGTCACAAATCTTAATTCAAAATAATTAGATTTTTATTCTTCATGGAAAAAAATTATGTGTTATAAGGTGTGCATCACTTTTTAAAAATGCTATTTTCTGAAAAAAAACTAGTTTTCATGGGAGATGGAAAAAGAAGTACAATCTAATTCGAACAATTTTGAAAAAAATATTTTTAGAATCTATAGACAAAATTTGACGAGACTCTAGTTTGCATCATCTTCAAATTCCTCATAGTTTAGCCGCTATAGGTGCCCGAATGTGAAGAGTTATTTAAAAAATAATAATTTCAATGTCTAGTTTGCCCAAAAATTGTAAACCACTATTGTGGGATCACCCTCTAGCTTCTCTCAATCCTTTCATGGTTATTTTCATTCTTGAAATAATTTTGGTCATAGGGCTCATGACTATGGAAGTAAGGAAAGAAGGAATGTTATGTGTGAGGGAGCTCATTTATTCATCAAATACACAATGTTGTAGTCTCTCATTCATTTTATAGGTACTATAATACATGTAATAAGTTTCACCATAGGGATGCTGATTGTAAAACCAAAATGAGGAGAAATGGTTTAGCCCCTGAACATAACATTGTTTCTTATAAGTGTTATAACTTTGGGCATAAAGAAAGATTCTATTAAAATGGTTTTGTGAAGCGAAAAACTCACTATAAGAAGATAAGAAGAAGAAATAAATTGTAAAGCTATGGAGAAAGAAACAAGAGAAAAATGTTGAAGTGGAGAATGACACAACACTTGTGCAATATGAACAAGATTCCATAGTTGATTGAGATAGAGAATTATCTCAAGGTGATTTTCTCTTTTGCAATGTCTCTCTACCCCCTAAAGGGACTAATATGCTTCTCATTACAAGATGAAAAGCGACTTGGAATAAGATTCTCTAAATAATTTGATTGATGAGAAAGATGAAGTCTAAAGAACAATTTTTTGGAGAGAAAAATTGATGTGGGAGAATCCTAGGTGAACAAGCTATCAACATCACCCAAAAAAAAATTTCAGGTTGAACCATTTTCAGTTTTAGTTTGTTCTATTTTTTGTATGGCGTTTCTCAGCTTCACATAACCTTGACATCAAGACAGAATTGTACGAATTAATTCTCATTGAAAAATGTTGGCATTGAATGCCTTTACCGTATCCTCATGGTAGGTTGTGTTAGCAACTACGATTATCTTTCATTAGATCTAAAACCTAATAATGAACCGTGGTCTAGATTTACAATATATCCTTTATTTAATTTATGTCAGTCATTCTAGAAGTTTGCTGAAAAAGTTAACACACTCACATTTCGCTTCATGGTGCCACTGTATACACCTATCGATGTAAATAGGAAACATACATATACATCCTATCAACAATAAACCACATATAATTACAAGGTTGAGACACATTTTCCCAACAAATATCCCACTTGTCAAACACCTTGCAAGAGAAACATGACAGTGTAAACACCATAGCTTTAATTGCTAGGGGCCAAAAGGCCCATAGTCTCTAAACACCATCTGAACTTCTCTATGCTCACATGCTTAGTTAAAGAATCAACAACATTCATCAAAGTCTCTACCTCAACCAGATTCACCCTACCATCTTCGACCATATCTATAAAAAAATGATATTGTACATCAATGTGCTTGGTCCTGGCATGAAATGTTGAGTTCTTGGCTAGACATATCACACTCTGACTGTCGCAATAAATTGTCACTACACCTTGTTTTATAAAAATATCTGAACACAGTTTTTTAAGCCAAATGGCTTCCTTGTAAGCATGAGTAGCTACCATATACTTTGCTTTAGTTGTGGAAAAATAACCACAACCCATCGCTTACTCATCTAGCTAATTTCACCATCAAATTAAGTAAACACATAAGCACTAGTGGATTTTCTACTATCAAAATCGCCCACCCAATCTGAATCCACATAACAATGAATATCAAGGGAAATATATTCTCTAGTCATATTGTTACAATAACATAATGAATAATCTGAGGTACCCCGTAAATATCTAAAGATTCTTTTAACTACATCCCAATGAACTCTACCAAGATTAGACATATATTTGGAAATAACTCCCATTGCTTGGGTAATGTCTGGTCCAATATAAACCATTACATACATCAAACTTCCAACTGAACTCTTGTAAGGCACTCTACTCATGTCCTCCATATCTGATGGAGATGTAGGATAATCTGAAATAGATAACATTGATCCAACTAAAACATGGACACATAATGGTCTACAATCCTACATATTAAACCTTTGTAAAATTTAATTCACATACTTACTTTGGCCAAGCCATAGATTTCTATTCACTCTATCTCTTTTAATTTCCACCCCAAGAATATGTTTAGCTGCACCAAGATTTTTCATTTTAAATTCAACAACAAGTTGGTATTTCAGTTCTGAAATCATACCTTTCCCTTTGCGAATAAATAACATATCATCAACATATAATGAAATAACTAGGAAATGATCACCATAAATTTTATAATAAACACATTGATCTGATTTAGAATGCTCAAATCAAAAACTCAACACATAGGTATCAAATTTTTGGTACCACATCCTAGAACTCTATTTTAAACCATATAAAGATTTCTTCAATTTGCAAACCAATTTACTTTTACCTTTCACCATGTAGTGCTCTTTTTGTGTCATATAAATATCCTCCTCCAAATCACCATGAAGGAATGCAGTTGGGTATGTGCAAGATCATGATGGGCCAAAAAGTGGCGATATGTAAGTGATATGATAGCCCATGTGGCTGATGACTTTTTTTTAACCCAAAATTGATGAAATGAAAAGGGTTTTTAAAGGAGAATCTCATATTTCCAACAATATAAATTATGCTTTACTTTGAATTTAATAAATAATTATTATTCATTGTCTATTTGAATTATGATTAAAGTCTTGATTGATAGGCTGAATGAAAAACATCTATAGCTTTCAAATGGTATCACATTTTTTGAATTCAAAACATGCATCACATTATATGATTTACATACTATAGGATTAAAAGAGAAAAGAAATAATTTCATGAAGTTTTGACAAAGTTAAGTTGGTTAGACATACGAGTTTTTTTATATTTTTAAAAAATTGTAATAAAAAATTCATAATTGATTTTTTACTTGGCAAAAAATTACAAAAAAATATTCATCACATCAGAACATGAGTCCTCTACTTATATCTAAAATATTATAAAAAAATATTATCATTTTATTGTGGTTAGGGTGGTCAGATAGACACCTACTTCTTATTTTTTCCTTGAAATTTAAGTACTACTACATTGAAATTTCAAATTTTCAGGAAATAGATTTTTTTCCTTTTAAATAAACCTAGTAGTTTAGAAAATACATTCAATTTTATATAGATTATATTCTTACATGCTTTTGAAATAATACAGATAACTTATTCAAACTTTTATGACAAGTTGCCTAACTCTGATTTTTTTGAATTTTTATTGCCACTTAAGGGCCTATTTTTTCCATGATGATCCTGCACATACCTAGTTTTCACATCCATTTTCTCAACCTCTAAATCAAAAGCAGAAGCAATAGAAATAAAAAACAGGCCCTGAAGTGGCAATAAAATTAAAAAAATCAGAGTTAGGAAACTTGACGTAAAATTTTGAATAAGTTATCTATATTATTTCAAAAATATGTAAGAATAGAATCTGTAACAAATTGAATGTAGTTTATAAACTACTAGGTTTATTTATTTTTAAATCTATTTGGTGAAAATTTGAAATTTCAATGAAGTAGTACTTAAATTTTAAAGAAAAAATAGGAAGTAGGTGTCTATCTGACCACCCTAACCATAATAAAATGATAATATTTTGTTATAAAATTTTAGATATAAGTAGAGGACTCATGTCCCAATTTGATGCATATTTTTTTGTAATTTTTTTGCAAGTAAATAATTAATTATGATTTTTTTATTACAAGTTTTAAAAAATATAAAAAATCGTATGTCTGACCACCTTAACTCGGTCAAAAATTCATGAAATTCAATTTTTTTTAATGCTATAGTATGTGAAGCATAGAATGTGACACATGTTTTAGATTCAAAAAAATTGATACCGTTTGAAAGCTATAGATGTTTTTCAATCAACCTATCAATCGGGACTTAGTCATAATTAAATAGAAAATGAATGATAATAATTTATTAAATTCAAAGTATAGCATAATTTATATTGTTCGAAAGCTGAGAATCTCCTTTAAAGACCCTTTTTGTTTCATCAATTTTGGGTAAAAAATATTGTCAGCTACATGGGTCACCATATCACTTACATATCGCCACTTTTTGGCCCATCATGATCCTGAACATAACTTTTTTCAATAGGAGAAAATATCTCACCATTTAATCAACACCCTCAAATTGAGAGTAACCCTTTGGAATGAACTTTTCTTTGTATATCTATATATTTCCATTTGAACTAATCATTTTCTTGAACACCCATTTACAACCAATAGGTTTTCGTCCTTCAAGCAAGAGTACAAGATCCCATGTATCATTCTTTTTCAAAGATGCCATTTTTTCATCCATAATAATCTTCTTGGATTCTGCATCATTCATATCTAGTGCCTCTTCTACAAATTTGGGTTCATCAATTCAAAATTCAAATAAAAAATACATCTCCAATCATTAGGTGAATACCTTTCAAGTGGTTGTCTATTCCTTGAAGACCTATGAAAAGGTTGAGTTGGAGGTTCTTCCTCCTTTTCTGAAGATCCAAAGCTAGATGAGCTCTCCTCAACTTCTTGTCTATCCTTGGGCCATGATTCAACTTTCTCAGGTGTAGGAGGAAATTGAATCACATCTTCCTATTTACTTTGTTCTAGTTCCAATGTAACAAAAGAAGGCTTAGTTTCTCTAAAAATCACGCTTCTACTATGTATTGCCTTCTATGCAACATGATCCCAAAGCTTGTATCCTTTCACACCATAACTGTATCTCATGAAGATACATTTCACAGCCTTATTCTCCAACTTTGTTCACCTCTCCTTTGGCACATGTGCATATGCCTACCCCAAAAACTGTAAGATGTCTCAATGAAGGTTTACAACCAAACCATGCCTCTATAGGTATCTTATCGACAAGAGATAATGTAGGAGACCCGCTAGTCAAGTAACTGGTAGTGGAAACAGTTTCAACCAAAAACCTTTATTCTATAACAACACCACTCAACATACTTCTACCCTTCTCCATCAATGTCTTGTTCATTCTTTCTCCAACTCCATTCTATTATGGAGAATACATAGTTGTCTTCTATCTATGAATACCATAATCTTTAAAAAATTTATCAAAATCATTAAAGAAATATTTACCCCCATTATTAGTCCTAAAAAAATTATTTTCTTTCCAGTCTGTAGCTCAACCATTGCTTTAAATTCTTTAAATCGACTAAAAACTTTGGATTTACTCTTTAGGAAATATACCCATCTCCTACTATAATCATCAATAAATGAAACATAATATGTGGATTTACCAATCAAAGGAACATCTACATTACCAAACACATAAGAATGAATAAGATCCAATACATAACAAGATTTATGAGAACTCGAGTAAAACTGAACCCAAATTTGCTTTCCATAAATACAATGCTCACAAAAATCAAATTCAAGATTACAATCAAATAAACCTTCAATAAGGTTTTTATTTTTCAAGGTGCTTAGACCCTTTTCTCCAATGTGGAAAATTCTCTAGTGCCATAACATAGATTTCTCTATAGGTAACTTTGGCTCAGACGAAAGAGCAACCTTGGGTACCCAAAAGCCATGACCATCTGTTGAAGGTGAAACCCTCACTTCTTCCACAAACTTAATTTTTATAGAAGTAATATTGCACTCAACAATGCATGTATCAACCTTATAGATTATGCCATATGTGAAACCTCTAGCAACTAGCATAGCACCTTTGACCATCTTGCATCATGCATTAGAAAAGACTACCTACACACCTGCATCTATTAGTTTTCTCATAGCTAACAAATTTCATGCTAGTCCAGTAATGTAGAGTAGGGGTGGAGGTTTTCTAATCAAACACAATTCAATCAAATTTGATCAGATTTTACACTCTGAGAACCCTAACTTGGTGTTTGTTCACAAATTCATCAATCTTGCTTGTAGCCCATCAAATACTGGAATTTGAGCATATCTTTTAGAGAAGGCAACAAACCCAAGAACTAGTCACCATTTGAGATACCCTTTATGCCCCTCTTATACATATCCAAATTGTGCATATACTTTTTTTAGAACATCTCCTTGAAAAATAGACTGCTATGCTACCCTTAAGCCGAAATAGGATTTTTTTTACAAAGCAAGCATGTGATAAAACTTGAACTCCCAATCACCAATCTTCACTCCAAGGCTCTAGACATATCACATGGTTTCTGAAACAACTAGTTTTATCAACACATCCAAAAACTCACCTATCAATAAAACCCTACTCCTACCTATGAATTCTAGCCTGATACATTGAGATATTAGGCTAGGGCTTGCACAAACAGTGACCTAACTCCATCCCCTACATCTACAATCACTACCAAACCAGAAATCATCTGAACTAAATCCATTCCACCGATTTGCAGAGAATTTCACTAGTGGAATTTGGTCTAATATGCCATTATTTCTCCCAAACCCTCTTAACTTAGGGTTTTCAAACCATTCTCAATATTTTGGCTCTAAAAACCTTCAAAATTTATGAAATAAAATAAAATCAATTCCAAAGCAAAGCTAGTTCATTCCTCCATCAAATACAATGCACTTTAGATCATAATCTCTTAGTATGGAACCATATAGAATGTTATAGCAGAAAATAGAGCACTTCTTATTATTTTCACTTCAAAAACAAATTAAACACCAAACCAATAGTTCATAACCACTTCTTGAACTGAATGACTGTTCAACTTCCAAATATGACAAAATTGCAAAGTTGCAAAGCAACTTTTGTAAAAAATTAAAAAACATAACAAAATGTACTCAAATCGACCCCATGAGACTTATTACATTAAAAATTGTCTAAATAGACCTTATTACACCACATAAGACTCAAAACACCTAAAAACCTAATATTTGACCATATTTCCAAAATTTGACTAGGTGCCCCTGCACCATACACCCGGGCAGAAAAGAATTTCAGGCTCCACCTGAGATCAGTTCTTGGATTGTTGTATCATGTCTTTTAATTTCCTCCTTTATCATCCATATTTCATGTTCATGAGGTCGACCTTGCCATTTGAGTAGATATTCATTGTACACTTTATGCCTTGTTCTCTTCACTTCCTTTGTGTCCAAAATGCTCTCAAGCTTCAAAGGATGACTTGGTGGTAGGTCCCTGACCCAATCTTCATTTTGAACTTATGAGGTACTTGCATCATCACCTACAACAATAGATCCTTTAAAAGGATAAAGCTTAGAAACATTAAAGATTGGAGAGATAACAATTCTAGGAGGGAGTTTTATCTCATAAGCATTAGCACCAAATTTGTGGACCACCCTACATGCCTAATCTTCTTCATCTACAACTTTGTGTATTTCCTCTTTGGTAGCCTATCTCTCCTCAAATGTGCTAGAACTAAGTCTCCCACTTTGAATTGAACATCTCTTCTCTTCAAATCTGCATGTTGCTTATAATTTTTCACTCTTTTGAATATTTTCCTTTACTTGTTGATGAATATCCTTCATTGCAACTACAAAATCTTCACCCTTAGCACTTATCCTTTCCATGCCACTCAAATATTTGAGCTCAAACAATCCCCTTGGCTTCAATCCATTGACTATATCAAATGGGCTCTTTCCAATACTTGTACTGACCGAGTCATTATAGGCAAAATTAGCTTATGGAAGAATGAGATCCCATTGTTGTGAATTCTCCCTTATCAAACACCTAAGAAGGTTTCCAATAATCCTATTGAAAAATTGAGTCTACCCATCTATTTGTGGATGATAGGTAGAGCTAAATGTCAAGTTGGTTCCCAAATTCTTCCAAAGAGTCCTCCAAAAGTGACCCACAAATTTTCTATCCCTATTAGACATAATTGTCAATGGTAATCCATGAATTCTCACCACTTCCTTGAAAAATAACCCAGCAATATATGAAGAATCATTTGTACATTTTCATGGTATGAAATTAGCCATTTTGCTAAATCTATCAACAACAACAAACACACTGTCAAATCCCCTTTGATTTTTTGGTAAACCCAACACAAAATCCATTTTGATGGATTCTCATGGCTTATTAGAAATTGGAAAAGGCTAGTAAAGACTCGCATTAGTGCTTGAACCCTTTTCTTTTTGGAAAACTACACAATTTTCCACAAACTTTTTGATGTCACTTTGCATTTTTGGCCAATGGTAATATCTCCTTACCTTCTCCAAAGTTTTATCCACACCAAAATGACCTTCTAAGCTGCCACAATGCTTCTCCTTAATTAGATTTGTCCTCATGGAGAACTTAGTGTTGAAATTCACAAGACAACTGAGAGGCAGGGGGGGTGGGTGAATTAGTTGTACCAAATTCTTTATCTCTTAACTTAATCAATTCCACTTTATCTTCAATTTGTTTTTAAGTGTGAACATGAAATGCAAATAATAGAAACACAACACCAAAGACACTAGATTTACGTGGAAAACCCAATGAGGGAAAAACCATAGTGAGGATTAACTCACAATATAGTAGTAATGCAATACCGGATACACAGGCTCACTGCCAGAGGGCTCACTACCCAGATACAAAGGCTCAACACCCAAATAAAGGGCTCACTATCTAGAAAGAGAGGCTCACTTCCTACAAAAAAATACAAAGAAATAGATAAAGATCCACCACTAGGAGTTCCACACACTTCACAATGTGATCAAAAGATGTAGATACAATAAAGTACTATTGCCATAATTCACTCTTCCACACTCTTCTTTATGCACTTTTTCGTACACTATTCTCTTTCTCGAATTGAATGATGGATGAATGATCAATTATCTTCAACTTGATTCGCTTTTATACCATCTTCAACCTTAGAAACATTCATCAAATTTGGCTATATAATTTCAAATGACAAATTCAAACAAGGTCAACTACTCAACATTCCCACAGTGGATTAGAATGTGAGAGGACCAAATACATATTTAATTTAGGACCCAAACAACATCTTGGATCACTCAGATGCTTTCTCAAATTGAAAAACATAATGTAATGTGTAACCACCAGGTCGGCCAAACCTAATTAAAACACTAATTATCTTTGAAGTAAACACATCGCCAACAAGATAATCACACGTGGATTTCTCAAAATGCTTTACCAGTCATTTTACCATTTTTGATAGCATCTCAGATATATCCACAACTAATTTAAGAAACATGATTCACTGGGAACTCTTCATCAATCCAACTAGACCAACCAACAAAAACAAACGAGGTCTAGAGCAGGTCTTTCAGAGTGCCAAACCATAAGAAAATATTTCAAAACACAGAAGCCATCAGAAAGAGTCATCTCCCAAATCCAAAAGATCTGAAACAAAATACCAGAAGATTGTGGAGCCAAAACATTTCTCCCAGTCCACAAATAAATAACTCTAACAAACCAGTTCACAAACTGGTGAACATAACTTTTACTCTCCATCGAACCAAAGGATGAAACTCAGAATATGTGATCCATTGAAGCTTATGAGAACACCTACAGATTTGCATAGCCATAGGATCAATACATAATAAATACGAACCACAATATCGGATCATACTCAAAACAAAATTCAACACAACTTTCATTGTTTCTCAAATTTTCTCACAAGAACTTGGAAAATACACAAGTTACGTAACTTGAATAGTGTTGAAATCAATGAAAACACCACCAAATACATCCATACTTGCAATAATCTCCTTCTTTGTCGTTGATGGCAACACAGGATGTAAAATCCCACCAAAGACAACATACATGATTCTCAAGAGCGATAACCTGCCAAGCATAAAATTTTCACATGATCTCTCTCCCCCTTTCACATTAATGGAAAAGGAAATTCTTTCCATAAAAATATTTTTTCACTCCCCCTAAGGAGTACACCCACATCACATACTACAACAATGCACTTCTCTAGTCCCCTTGAGGAGTAAACCTCAATCATCAGTCCAGAACGAAAAGATTTTGTGAATCCACTGGACTAATGCACCTCCATGTGCACTTAGTTCAAAGAAGGAGGGGTAGAAACCCCTAACTTCCCTCTGAGATACTCAAAAGTATCTTTCAGAAGGGCCTTAATGAACATGTCTATAACTTATTCTTTGGTAGGTACATATTCAAGTCCAACTTCATTCCTCAACACTTTTTCTCTCAAAAAGTGATACTTGATAGATATGTGCTTTGTTCTAGAATGCATCACTGGATTCTTTGAAATGTTTATAGCACTTGTATTGTCACACAATATAGAGATAGGTTCCTCACTTACCACACCTATGTCCATCAAGTTTTTCTTCATCCACAATACTTGTGTACAACATGATGTTGTTGCAATATACTCTACTTCTATAGTGGATAAAGAAATTGAATCATGTTTCTTGCTCAACCATGAAACTAATATTACACCAAGGAAGAATGATCCTCCACTTGTACTCCTATTTCCATCTACAGATCCAACCCAATCAACATTAATGTAGGTATTCAAGGTAAAATCATTGTCGTTTGGATACCATAGCCCATAATCTAGAGTTCCTTTAAGATATATCTGAATATCCTTTTCATAGCTGTAACATATGCTTCCTTTGGTTTTTCTTAAAATATTGCAGCTAAACATACTACATGCATAATGTTAGGTCTAGTAGCAGTAAGATACAACAATCCACCAATCATTGATCTATACAATCTTTGATCAACTTTAGCAGATTCAACTTCCTTACTCAACTTACAACTAGTTACCATAGGGATACAAATTGGTTCAAAGTCATCCATTTTGAACTTCTTTAACAATTCCTTAACATAATTAGATTGTGAAATGAAATTCCCTTTATCAGTTTGGTTAACTTGAAGTCCAAGGAAGAAATTCAGCTCACTAATCATAGACATTTCAAATTATTTTTGCATCTCTTCAACAAACTTCTTACACATACCTTCATTTCCATGAAAGATGATGTCATCAACATATATCACAATTATCAACATCTTGTATTTCTCAACCTTGAAGTAAAGATTATTGACTACAGACCCTTTGTTGAATCCCTAATTTTTCAAGTATCTATCTAGTCTAGCATACCAAGCTCTAGGAGCTTGCTTTAGTCCATCTAATGCTTTATTTAACTTACAAACCATGTCTGGTTTGTCTGATTGTGAAAAACCTTCTGGTTGCTCCATGTATACTTCTTCTTCATATTCCCCATTTATAAATGTATATTTGACATCAACCATATATACTTTGAAGTCTTTATGAGTTGAGAATGTCAAGAACATTGGAATGGTCTCCATTCTTGCTACAAGTGCAATTTTTTTTTTCAAAATATATGACTTCAACCTGTGAATATCCTTTGCATACCAGTATTTCTTTATTTCTAACCAATTCACCATCTTCATTCAACTTGTTTCTAAATACACATTTTGAACCAATCACATTCTTGTTTGCAGGTCTAGGGACTAGTTCCCATGTCTCATTCTTTTCTATCTATTGTAATTACTCTTTCATTGCTCTCATCCAGCTTTCATCATTACATGCTTCATTCATAGTCTTCGGTACTATCTTATAAAGTAAACACAAGTTTACCTCAACCACTTTGCTTCTTGTCTTCACTCCTTCACTTTTATCTCCAATTATCTAATCCTTCAGATGATTTCTCTGAACATATTTAGGAGTCTTGGGTGAAGGTTCTAGGATTTCTTCTTCTTCATCACTCTATTTCTCTTCTTTTTCTTCTTCTTGAACTTTCTCACAAATAGGCTCATGAAGTTCAACATCAGTTATTTCCACTGGTCTATACATAGCTTGATCAACCTTCACATTAGTACTTTTAATGATTTTTATCAGTATCTTATTAAGACATTTTTAAGCCTTGTTGTTGTTAGAATAACCAAGGAAAATTCCTTCATCACATCAAGCATCAAACTTTCCAATATTTTCTTCATCTCTTCTAATGTAACATCTACTACCAAATACCGTAAATTATTTCACAGTAGGAGTCTTAGCAATCCATAACTCATATGGAGTCTTAGTGTTGTTACCTTTGATTTGAAATTTGTTAAAAATGTAAATAGCAGTATGAATAGCTTCTCTCCAATACACATCAAGAACATTTGATTCTTTCATCATGGTTCTAGTGGCCTCTTGCATAGTCTTGTTCTTTCTCTCTACAACTCCATTTTGTTGAAGGGTTCTAGGAGTAGAATAATTTATTTTTATGTCATGCTCTTCAAAAAATGAATTAAACTCACCAGATGTAAACTCTCCCCCTCTATCAGATCTTAAGCATTTAATTCTTATGTTTGTCTCATTTTGTACTCTTTCCTTAAACACCTTGAATCCATTAAGATCCTGAGCCTTTTCTCTAAGAAATGTATAACCCATGTCATCCTAGAGTAATCATTAATTAAAAGAATAAAGTACATGTCACCATTCAAGCTTCTTGTTCTTGTAGGACCATAAAGATCTATCTCAATTAATTCAAGTATTCTAATAGAAGATTGATCTTTTCCTTTAAAACTGGTTCTTGTCTGTTTTCCCATTTGACAACTTCTGTAGATTGAATTAGAAGGCTCTGTGATTCTAGGAAGATCTCTCACAACATCCCTAGAACTGATCCTAACCAAATAATCAAAATTCACATGTCCCATTATCCTGTACCAAAGCCAACTCTCATTAATTTGTGAGACAAAAAACTGACCATCTCCACCTTTAAGTTGATAGATGTTTCCATGAGTTATTCTTCCAGCTGCTACCATAGTTCCAAATTATTTTCTGATCTCACAAGTGTTATTCTGAAACACAAGCTTAAATCCTTTGCTGGACATTTTACCAACACTTAAGAGATTATGCCTCAAACCCTTTACATAATAAACATCGTCAGTATTATGTTTTCCATCAAAGCTAATTTTTCCTTTAGCAACAATCTTATCACTAGAGTCCTCTCCAAAAAATGACTATACCTCCATCACACTTCTCAAGTTTAATAAACTTACTCTTATCTCCAGTCATATGATTTGAACATTCGTTGTCAATTACCCAGAAGTCTTCATCTTGTCTCGCATGACTAGTAGTCACTAGTGTACCTTGTGTTTCATCTTTCTTATTTTTCAGACCAGATTCCTCTCCACATTTCTTTTCCAAGTCTAGAAATAAACATTCATATTTATCTTCCTCAAGGTCATATTCATCATCAAGAATTCAAGCATCTTCCATAACATAATACAACTTCTTGAACTTCCTATCCTTCTTATCCTTGTAATTGTTGTTACTATCCTTGTTCTTCTTTTGTGTAGCTCTATTAGGACATCTTGATGCATAATGACCAATATTTCCATAGCTGAAACACTTAAAAGGCAACTTACCTTTGTATTATGGGTATGTGCAGGATCATCATGGAAAAAATAGGCCCTTAAGTGGCAAAAAATTCAGAAAAATCAGAGTTAGGCAACTTGACATAAAAATTTGAATAAATTATCTATATTATTTCAAAAATATGTAAGAATAGAATTTTTAGAAAATTAAATGTAGTTTCTAAATTACTAGGTTTATTTACAAAAAATAAAATCTATTTGGTGAAAATTTGAAATCTCAATATAGTAGTACTTAAATTTCAGGGAAAAATAAGAAATAGGTGTCTATCTGATCACCCTAATCACAATAAAATGATAGTATTTTTTAATAAGATTTTATATATAAGTAGAGGACTCATGTCTCGATGTGATGCATATTTGTTTGTAATTTTTTTCCAAGTAAATAATTAATTATAATTTTTTTATGACAACTTTTAAAAAATATAAAGACTCGTATGTGTAACCACCTTAACTTGGTCAAAACTTCATGAAATTCAATTTTTTATTTTTTAATCTTATATTATGCGAAGCATAAAATGTGACGTGTGTTTTGGATTCAAAAAATATGATATCGTTTGAAAGCTATAGATGTTTTTCAATCAGCCTAAAAATTAGGACTTTAGTCATAATTCAATAGAAAATGAATAATAATAATTTATTAAGTTCAAATTAAAGAATAATTTATATTAGTGGAAAGCTGAGAATCTCCTTTAAACACCATTTTTTGTCTGATCAATTTTGGGTAAAAAAAAAGTTGTTAGCCACATACCCATCATATTGCCACTTTTTGGCCCATCATGATCCTGCACTTACCCTTTACAAGTACCTTTCTTCAATCTCCTTGTGAAATTAGCTTCTAGATCTTGTGTATCATCACCATCATCATCATAATTTCCTATCTTCATTTCTTTAAAGGATTTTTTAATCTTCTCCTTATCTCTTGCAAATTTTATCATCTCGAATGTAGTCAAGACACCAGAAAATGCTCCTTAGTGAATGTCTTTGGATTATACAGGTCTTCAAGAGCATATACTTTGTCACTATAATTTTCTAGTAAGGTCATCAAGATATTCTCAATTATATCTTCATCCTTCATGGTACCACCTTGATTCTTGATTTCAGTTGCTATAGTTTCAACTCTTTGATAATAGATTGCAATGTCTTCTCCATCTTCCATTCTCAAATTCTCAAATTTTTGTTTAGCAATTAGTTTCCTTGAAAAATTTACTCTCTCATCCCCTTCATAAATTTCTTTCAATTTTTTCCTTACTTCATTTGATGTAGCCAGAGAGATAGCTTTCATTTTTAGATAAAGCACTAAAGAGTGCATACCTCACTCTTTCATTTTCTTCAAAAGTTGCAAGCTCATTAGTAGAGGAAGGACCGGTTGCTGGAATCACATACTTCATCTCCATAGCTTTCTAGGTATTGAAACTAAGTGAAATCAGATAACTCCTCATATGTTCTTTCCAATCACTGGGTGATCCCACAATAGTGGTTTACAATTTTTGGCCAAACTGGACATTAATTTTTTTATTTTTAACTAAAACTTCACATTCAGGCACCTATAGCAGAAAAACCGTGAGGAATTTGGAGATGATGCAAAGTAGAGTCTCATCAGATTTTGTCTTTAGATTCTAAAAATATTTTTTTCAAAATTTTTGGAATCAGATTGCACATCTTTTTCCATCTCCCACAAAAATTGGTTTTTTCAGAAATAGCATTTTTAAAAAGTGGCACACACCGTATGACACAACTTATTTTACATGAAGGATAAAATTCTAATTATTTAAAATTTATATGTGTACCTCTGATATCTAGTGCTTCCACTTGGTTACATAGTTTTTTATTGAATATTTTTTTTTTAATCAGGTTTCAAAGTCAAACCAATTACAATTAAGACATAGCACAACCGTATAACGTGTAATTTTTTTTGTATATCAATTTATTTTTTTGTTGGATCAAGGACTTCAATATCTGGTGCACTCATATTTTTCAAATTTTTTTTTAGAATCGCTATTTTTTCACATGTGCAGAACATAGACCTTCATTTTCGATGAAAAACCTATGTTTAATAAAACTAAAAAAATAAATACATAATTTAACTAAAACATATTAAAATGATATTCATTGGATAGCTCATTCTGAGGAATACCATAATCATTTGAAATAAATTTTAAATGAATTCATTTTGATCCCCCGAAAGGTAAATCAAAAGTGATTTTTTATCAGCATTTTGATAGGTGTAAAGGAGACTCATTTATAAGTATGGTTTAAAACTAGCGAGGTTATATCCAAAGGGGTTTGATCTAAGGTGGTTTGATCAAACCCTCTTCAATTGGAATCTTTAAAGTGGAACATTTTAAGGCTTAAATCATTATATTTTCTAAAAATATGTGACTTCAACAAGAATCAGAATGTCTCAAAAATTGTAAACCACTATTGTGATAGCACCTCACTGTAATCAACTCCATCAAAAATAGGAAGATGCAACTTGTGCACCATCTAATCTACCTCAAGAGGTTAACTTTTTCACCGAGGAAATAGAGCTCTGATACCAATTGTTGAAATGCACAAGACAACTGAGAGAGGGGGGTGAATCAGTTGTACCAAATTATGTATCTCTTAACTTAATCAATTCCACTTTACCTTTAATTTTTTATTAAGTATGAACATGAAATGCAAATAATAGAAACACAACACTAGAAACACTAGATTAATGTGGAAAAACCAATGAGGAAAAAACCACAGTGAGGATAACTCACAATATAGTAGTAATGAAATACTAGATACACGAGCTCACTACTAGAGGGATCACTTCCTAGATACAAAGGCTCACTACCTAGATAAAGAGATCACTACCTTAGGACTCACTGCCCAAAAAGAGAGGCTCACTTCTTATAGAAAAATACAAAGAAATAGATAAAGATCCACCGCTAGGAGTTCTACACACTTCACAACTTGATTAGAAGATGTAGATACAATAAATTATTGTTGCCACATCTCACTCTTCCACACTCTATTTTCACACTTTTTCATGCCACACTCTTCTGGGTATGTGCAAGATCATCATGAAAAAAATAGGCCCTTAAGTGGTGATGAAAATTCAAAAAATCAAAGTTAGGCAACTTGACGTAAAAATTTGAATAATTTATCTATATTATTTCAAAATTATGTAACAATAGAATCTATAGAAAAATGAATTTAGTTTCTAAACTACTAGGTTTATTTAGAAAAAAAGGAAATCTATTTGGTGAAAATTTGAAATTTCAATGTAGTAGTACTTAAATTTCAGGGAAAAAATAAGAAGTAGGTGTCTGTATAACCACCCTAACCAGAATAAAATTATAATATTTTTTTATAATATTTTAGATATAAGTAGAGGACTCGTGTCACGATGTGATACTTAATTTTTTGTAATTTTTTTCCAAGTAAATAATTAATTATTATTTTTTTATTACAAATTAAAAAACAAAATCGTAGGTCTGACCACCTTAACTTGGTCAAAACTTCAATAAATTCATTTTTTTTTAATCCAATAGTATGCAAAGCATAGAATATGACGCATGTTTTAGATTAAAAAAATTGGATACCGTTTGAAAGTTATAGATGTTTTTCAATCAGCCTATTAATCAAGACTTTAGTCGTAATTCAAATAGAAAATGAATAATAATAATTTATTAAATTCAAAGTAAAGAATAATTTATATTGGTGGAAAGCTGAGAATCTCGTTTAAAAACCCTTTTCGTTTCATCAATTTTGGGTAAAAAAAAGTCATCAGTCACACGGGTAAACATATCACTTACATATCACAACTTTTTGGCTCATCATGATCCTGCACATACCCTTCGCTTGCTTGAATCAAATGATGGATGGATGATCAATTCGCTAAAACTTGATTTGCTTTTATACCATCTTCAACCTTAGAAACATTCATGAAGGTCGGCTATACAATTTCAAATTACAAATTTAAACAAGGTGAAATACTCAACATTCATGCAGTGGACAAGAATGTGAGAGGACCAAATACATATTTAATTTAGGACCCAAAAAAAATATTGGATCACACACATGCTTTCTCAAATCGATGTAAAAGCATAATGTAACAGGGTATGTGTAGGATCATGATGGGCCAAAAAGTGGCAATATGATGGGTATGAGGTTGATGACCTTTTTTTTACCCAAAATTCATGAAACAAAAAGGGTTTTTAGAGGAGATTCTCAGATTTCCACCAATATAAATTATGCTTTACTTTGAGTTTAATAAATAATTATTATTCATTTTCTATTGAATTATGATTGATAGGCTAATTGAAAAACATATATAGCTTTTAAACGGTATCACCTTTTTTGAATCCAAAATATGCGTCACATTCTATGCTTCGCATACTATAAGATCAAAAAAGAAAAAATTGAATTTCATGAAGTTTTGACCAAGTTAAGGTGGTCAGACATACGAGTCTTTATATTTTTTAAAAGTTGTAATAAAAAAATTATAATTAATTATTTACTTGGCAAAAAATTATAAAAAATATGCATCACATCAGGACATGAGTCCTCTACTTATATCTAGAATATTATAAAAAAATATTATCATTTTAATGTGGTTAGGGTGGTTAGATAGACACCTACTTGTTATTTTTTCCTTGAAATTTAAGTACTATTGTATTGAAATTTCAAATTTTCACCAAATAGATTTTATATTTTTGTAAATAAACCTAGTATTTTAGAAACTATATTCAATTTGCTACAAATTCTATTGTTACATATTTTTGAAATAATATAGATAAATTATTCAAATTTTTATGTCAAGTTGCCTAACTCTGATTTTTCTGAAGTTTTTGCCACTTAAGGGCCTATTTTTTCCATGATGATCCTGCACATACACAACATGTAACCATCAAGTCAATAATACCTAATGAAAACACTGTTGATCTTTGAAGTACATGCTTCACCAACAAGATAATCACATGTGGATTGCTCAACAGGCTTCACCAGTCATTTTACCATTTCAAAGAACATCTTAGATACATCCACGACAACTTTAAAAAAATTCATTCATCGAGAACTCTACACCAGTCCAACCAGACCAACCAACAAAAACATAGGAGCTCTAGAGTAGGTCTTTCAGAGTGCCAAACCATCATAAAGATTCATCTCCTAGATCCACAAGATCTAAAACCAAATACCAGAAGACTACAGAGCCAAAACATTTCTCCCAGTCCACAAAAAAATAACTCTGAAAAACCAGTTCACACACCGATGAACACAACTTTCACTCTCCATCGAACCAGAGGTTGAAACTCAAAATATGTCATCCATTGAAGCTTATGAACACAACTAAAGATCCACATAGGCATAGGATCAATACAAAAGAAATTCATACCACAATACTAGATCATAGTCAGAACACACTTCAACACAACTTTCATTGTTTCTCAAATTTTCTCACAAGAACTTGGCAAATACACAAGTTACACAACCTGAACAGTGTTGAAACCAATGAAAAAATTAATTACAACACTACCAAACACATCCATACTTGAAACACTTAGGAATACACAACTGAGCACCCTTAAAAAATAAGCCATCTTTTAACAAGAAATCAAAATATTGTTTATGGAAAGCACCATCAAACTTATTACAAACAACATATACATCCTTGAAATCATCATCTCCCTCATACATACCTTTCAATGCATCAATACCCACACTTTGAAGTTGAATTTCTTGCACCAACATTTGTCTTCTTCTCAAGGCATCTACCACCTTACTTGAGTGCCCTTATTTGTGCTTTATGCTAAAAGTATAACTTTGTAGGTATTCCACCCACTTCACATGTCTGTGGCTCAACTTTTCCTAGTTTTTCAAGAAATTCAAAGCATGATTGTTAGTAAAAACAAAAAAATCCTTCGGAAGGAGATAGTGTCTCCACTTTTTCAATGCTTGAACCATTGCATACAATTCTAAATCATAAGAAGAGTAATTTTTCTTGGCCTCATTAAGTTTCTCACTAAATAATGTTATAGGTCTTCCGTCTTGACTTAATACTGCACCAATTGCAAACCCACTTGCATCACATTCTATTTTGAACACCTTATTGAAGTCAAGAAATGATAGGATGGGATGTTGAGCTATCTTTTATTTCATAATTTGAAAACTTATTTTTGCCTCATCAAATCACATAAACCTCTTCCTTTTATCCCCTTTTATGGTATCAATGATGGTAGAACAAATATGACTAAAATTCCTTAAAAAATTTCTATAGAAACTAGAAAGACATGGAATATTCTTACCTCACTAGAACTGATTTTGGAGTAGGCCAATTCAAAATGGCTTCTACCTTGCTAGGGCCCATCTTCAAGGTTCCTTTGGAAATCACAAAACCAAAGCAAACCAACTCTTCTTTCATGAATTCATACTTTTTCAAGTTAATCATCAAATTTTCTTCATTCAACCTCTTCAACACCATGTCCAAATGTTGCAAGTGTTGTTCTTTAGTCTTGCTAAACACAAGAATTTCATCCTAGTACAAAACAAAAAAAATTCCTATGAAAGGCTTCAAAACTTCATTGATTAGTCTCATAAATGTGCTTCATGCATTTGAAAGCCCAAATGGCATCACCATCCACTCATACGAACCCTCATTGGTTTTAAAGGCAATTTTCCACTCATCCCCTTCTCTTATTATAATTTGATGATAGCCACTTTTAAGGTTAATCTTTGAAAAGAAACAAGCTCCTCCTAAATAGTCCATCAAATCATCCATTCTGGGTATTCGAAACCTATACCTTCTAGTGATTTTTTTGATTGCCCTTTAATTGGTGCACATTGTCCAATCTCCACCCTTTTTAGGTGCCAACATAGTAGGGACAACAAATGGACTTAAATTTCCCTTATGAGACCCTTATCTAACAATTCTTGTATTTGTTTCCTTATCTCTTTATTTTGTTGAGGAGTCATCTTGTATTTAGAATTATTGGGTAAGTTTGTACCTAGTATAAAGTCTATGTGGTGGCTCACATCACTTATAGGTGGCAAAGAACTAGGGAACTCATCAACAATTATGTCTTGATACTTGTTCAATAAGGTTTGCACTTCTTTGGGCACATCCTCAAGTTTTGTTGTTGTCATAATAGATTTGGGTCTGATTTTGATTGCATACCCCTGTGCACCTTCCTCTTTCATGGTTTTCAAGAATTGTTTCTCCCCAACCAACATGAAATTTGACTTAACTTGTGTATCTATGTTTCCATCTTGTAAAGGAGTGAGTGTAAACGAAACCCCATCTTTTTCAATTACATATGTATTTTTCTACCCATCATTTTTTTCTTTTCTATCATACTGCCAAGGTCTTCCTAGCAACAAGTGACAAACATCCATGGGGATTATGCCACACAAAATATTGTCTTTGTACCCCCCAATGTTAAACTCAACCCATGTTCGTTCATTGGCCAAGACTTGTTGACCCTTATTCATCTAAGAAACCTTATAAGGTGTGGGGTGTGGAATCCTTTTCATCTTTAGTTTTTCAACCATCTCCAAAGAAACTAAATTATCAATTGAACCAAAATCTATAGCAACCTTACATACATTTCTTTGTGATTTGCAAGTGGTTATGAACAAAGACTTTCCTTTTGGAGGATCCTTCACCACAGGAACCTTGAGTAGAGTTCTTATCATCATCAGATTTTCTCCAACCTCTAGAGTAGCATGTTGAGAAGGAGAGTTAACACTCTCACAATCTTCCTCTTGCACCAACTATGTTATCCTCTCACCTCCATGTGATGTTGAAGGTTTTTTCTATGGGCACTTCCATACTTGGTGGCCAAATTGGTTACATTGATAGCATCTTCCTAAAAAGCATGTTTGAACCTCTGCCTTGTCCTCCAAATCTGCCTCTACAATTAGGCCTTCTACCTCTGAGCCTTGTTTGTGATTGCCACTTGACTCACCTTGTGATTTTTGTGTTTATCCTCTTCCACCAAAGGATCATCTGCCCCTTAAGTTCTTTCCTCTGCCTCTACTTTTTTTTCCTACCTTCTTTCAAATTTATCTTCTGCCCTAAAAGCTAACTGGAAGCACTGTTCCACCATTCTAGGGGTGGCAAGACTCAATTCATCTTGAATATTGAAACTTAGTCTATTTGTATACCTTTTTATCTTTTAAATTTCATCTTCAACATGACCTACTGTAAGGCTCAATTTGTGAAACTCCTCTGTATAGTTCATGACATCCATCTCCTTTTGATAAATAGGTTTTGCAACTTCCTAAATGTTTTAATTACATGGTCATCAGGAAAGAGTTGGCTCTTAATCTTAGAAACCATCCTATCCCATGAGTTTATTTTCCCTTTTCCCTTTTTCACTCTCTCCTCTTGTACATAGTTCCACTAAGTTAGGGCAGGGCCTTTCGATTTAGTTTTTGTAAACTTTACCTTTTTTTCTTCGACTACCTTCATGTACTCAAAGTAGTTGTCTAGTGCATCAATCCAGTCCAACACTTCTTCACTATCCATTTTCAACTCAAAAGAATCTCCTTTGATATCCTTCAACATATTAACCATCCTTCTTTCATCAGGGTCCAACTCATCATCACCCTGGACTCCTCTTTGAGGGTTTTCATTCTCAATCCCTTCCTCTTCCTCTCAATCACTCTCCTCTTCAGTGGCATTACCCCTTCTTGGGTTTGTTTCCAATGCTGCAATTTTGGCTAAAAATTCTTCTTGAGACTCCTTTATCATGCTTATTTCCCTAGCAATGACTACACTACCCTTAGGAGGCATCTTGTCCTTCCAAATTACAACTTTTCCTTTTTCAAACTTGAACCTCTTTCCTTCAAAAGATCAAAACCTATTCTTTGATACCAATTGATGTAGAGCAGGGGTGGAGGTTGTCTAATAAAACATAATTCGATCAACCTTGATCAACTTTTCCACTTTGAGAACCCTAATTTGGTGTTTGTTCACAAATTCATCAATTTTGCTTATAACAAATCAAATAGAAAATTTTGAGAATATATTTTATAGAAGGCCTCAAACCCAAGAACTAGTCACCATTTGAGATGCCCTTTATGCCCCTCATAGACATATCCAAATTTTTCATATACTTGTTTCAGAACATCTCCTTTAAAAATGGATTGCTACACTGTCGTTAAGCACAAATATGCTTTTTATACAAATAAATCATGTGATAAACCTTCTCCCAATCACCAATATTAACTCCAAGGCTCTATATAGATCACATGGAGTTTGAAATAATTGGTTTTATCAACTAGCACAACCACAAGCTCACGTATCAATAAAACCCTACTCCTACCTATCAATTGTAGCCTAATACATTGAGATATTAGGCTAGGGCTTGCACAAACAGGGCCCTAACTCCATCCCCTACATCTACAATCACTACCAAACCAAAATAATCCTAACTAAATCCATTCCACTGATTTGCAAAGAATTTCATTGGTGGAATGGTCTAATATGCCATTATTTCTCCCAAACCCTCTTAACCTAGGGTTTTCAAACCATTCTTAGTATTTTGGATCTAAAAACCTTCAAATTTTATGAAATCAACTCAAATCAATGCCAAAACAAAGCTAGTTCATGCCTCCATCAGATACAATGTACTTTAGATTATAATCTCTCAGTACGAAACCATATAGAATGTTGTAGCAACAAAATTGCACACACAATTATAGAAAACAAAGAACTTATTATTTTCACTTCAAAACCTTTCCTCAAAGTTTGTGAGGCATATTTGAACTTTTTAAACACCAAACCAATGGTTCATAACCAATTCTTGAACCAAATGACCATTCAACTTCCAAATATGACAAAATTGCAAAGTTGCAAATCAACTTTTGCAACAAATTACAAAAAATGAAAAAATGTACTCAAACCAACCCCATGAGACTTATTGCAATGAAAATGGTCTAAATAGATGTTATTACACCACATAAGACTCAAAAAACCCAAAAAACTAGCATTTGACCATATTTCCAAAATTTGACTAGGTGCCCCTATACCATCCAGGGATATATGCAACACACCATTAATCATTTTTATTCTACCATAAGGAAATTTGATTTTAACTTTACCATGACCAACAATGTCTAAGTGAGAATCATCAATGAAGTACACCTTACCTTCATCAAATTCTTCATATTCAAAGAAGCAATCCTTATTAAAGGTCATATGGAAAGATGCACTTGAGTCAATTAACCATGCATCATTACATACACGAGTTTTCCAAAGCTGCAATGAATTTGTCACCCTCTTCCTTTTTAGACTCAGAATCAGAATCAACTTTCATTTTATTCTTCATCCTTTCTTATTTACATTCCTTACGAACATGCCTAGGACTACCACAGTTCTAGCAAATAACTTTGGACTTTCCAAGAGATTTAGATCTCCCCTTAGACTTGGATTTTTCATGCTTCTCATTCTTCTTTCCTTTTTCCTGAAATCTTCCATGAACATTTAGGTTCTCCTTGGTAGTGATGGATACCTTCTTATTTCGTTAAAAAGAAAAGAATCCACCACATCTTCAATTTTCAAAATAATAGTACTCCCAATAGCCATAACAAGAGAATCCCATGAATCAAGCAAAGAACAAAGCAAGCTCTTACATTTCTCCTCCTCATCCATTTTGACACCAACTAATGCCAGTTGAGCCACCAGTATATTGAATGCTTCTTGGTGGTCTATGGTTCATCCACCCTCTTCCATTCTCAAGGAATACAACTTCTTCCTCAAGAAAACTTTATTCACTAAAGATTTGGCCTAATATATCTCACCAAGATTCTTCCATAGTTTCTATATAGAGGTCTCCTCATGGACATTAATTAAAATAATTTGAAAAACACAATATGATTGAACCCTTGGTTGTATGGTCCATAACATCGTATTGAACAACCTGAGTAGGATATGTAGGCCTTGAAAATTTCTCATCAATAACATCCCACAAACCTCGATCTATCAATAGATCCTCCATCTTTAGCTTCCACATTTCAAAATTATTTCCATAAAATTTATCCACCTAAAAACTCCTACAACAAGATCACAAAGTATCTTCACAAGCTCCCACTCAAAACTAGATTAGTCCAAAAAACCCAATAACCCACAACTCAAACCAAAGGTAATTAGGCTCTGATACCACTTGTAAGGAAGCTAAGGTAGCAGAACAACTTCCTACACTCATCTTGAGAGGAAAATAATGCAAATATTTTACAGGTCTTTAACAGTTACATAAACTTAAACAAAAGTAAATATAAATATCATGCATACCACGACACATTGATTTACATGGGGGAAACCCTTTCAAGAGAAAAATCCCACACTCCAAAATCTGCCCAATATATTATTTAGTAAATCACAAAGATTACAATATACTTGCAGAGCAAGCTTCTGATTGGAGTATTACCACTCAGAGATCACAAGACTATAATGCCCCGCCAAGTAACTTTAAAAGAAGTTGCAATTAACATCATAAGCGAACCAACTTTTTTTTTATAAAGTGCATTTAACATACACATTCACTTACTAATTAACAACAACCTCTAAGGCTACAAGGTTAGGATTACTTTAAACCCACACATACATATTACATATAACCATAGCCTTATGAACTTTATGAAATAACCATCATACACCATAAGAATATCACAACATAATAAGATAATCAACCAAGATACAATCTCATAAACATTATCTTAAACCAATAGTTACATCACTCATTCCTAGAATGAGGCAATAGTACATAAGATTACAATTACAAAATTTCACCTCATAAACATAAGAGGGATAAAATACCTTATACAAGTTAAAATATTACAATGCAAGAAATTACCACAAGAACCGCGAGCTGTCCATCTGGATGTCTCGCCACCAAGTACTGAAGATCGATGGGGACCCAACGGTTTTGGTGCATGTTCCACCCTTCCAATGTGGTACCCGAAGGCCCACCCCCCATGCTAGGAGATAGTAACAAGGTAACATGGATAAAGATTCTACTACCTCTAACCAAAGGTAGACTCAAACTGACTCATATTGTCATAACCAACCAAATGAATTAACAAGTACAACTCATTCACCATACAAGTATGAATCAAGTACAACTCAAGTACAATACAAGTACAAATCAAGTAGAACTCCAACATAACTGACATAGGTCACATTGCTTCTAGACATAAAGTAGATCAAGTATGTTCACAGAATCATACATATAAAACAATTAACAATAGTTGTCCTAGATAGAGTGTCATCGCAAGGTTTGTCATGAGATCTCCTCTGGGCATTCTTCATAGGCTATGGCACAAGTAATCGTGGTGGCCTCAACCGAATCCCGGAACTCATACTCACTCATGCGGAATCAACTACCTCTCGCAAGAACAAGATAGTTGATCTTGCCATTCCAGGCCTTCTCACTCATCCCAAGTCTAAGCGAGCCTTTGTGTCTATGAGTGAGGATTAAATTATCTTGATTAATGTGAATGCATCCTAATCATCTGAGTACATTAATCTAATTATCACTTGATTAACTCACTTCTGCAGGTTATCCGGTTTACCACTTTGGGCTCCGGCCCCTATCAAAAACCACTCTTCTAATGGACAATGCACTCACAACCAATCACCAAGGGAAACACAAGTGCATACAAACTAGGCATCATGACCACTCCAACACAAGGAGGATACAAATAATAGAAACTCACTCCAAACATCTTGGAGGCAACAATCACATAGTCCACTCCTTTCACAAGAGGCAACAAGATGAAACCACATCACAAGGTCACTCCATACAAGGAGACACGGATCCCATAATCTGCTCCTAAACCAAGGAGGTGCAAACATCCCCGTTCATGAAAATCGGGTAAAACTGAAAAGACGCCATGCACTACCCAAGGAAAACAACTAGATGGCATAAAGATTCAACAACCCTTATCCTCTAAGTTCTTCTAGAAGACTTATAATTTAAGAAGACTTATAATTTAGGACTAACACTAAATCCCAAACCAACAATGCAACTTGACGACATAACAACAAAAGCATTCAAGTCATTAATCAAATCTAATATTTGGATTTCCTAAATCCATACTCATTCAATAGGTAGTGTTGAAAAATTCAAAGACACGATAACTAGATCATCTAAAATAATCATAACCCCTATTTCCCTTTTCATTATTAGAAATCTAAAACAATTAAACTTACTTCCCTTTACTGAATACAGAAAATTAAATCCTTTAAGATAATCATGAGGAAGACACTACTTTTGGATATACTAAATCCATATCTCTTTCATAATCCAATCACAATGATTCAATTAATCTAAATAAAAATTAATAAATAACATAATTGATTGTCTCATTAATAAAACAACTTCTTAATTTACTTTTAAATCAACACAAATCCATGCAAGTAAACTCTTTCCATTTCCTAACCAAATCTTACATCTCATTCAATTTTCTATTTAAAATATTCAATCACTTTAATATAATAACATATTGTTTCTCTATCCATTTTCCATATATACTAATCAATCCATTTTTAAATCTCTATTCAATAATATATTACATGCATCTCATTAAAATGAAATACGATAATGAATTTTACACTTAATATATATATATATATATATGCTCCATATTATATAGACACCAAATATATATATTAATAAATTTAATTACATATATTTTTTAATATTCCATTCGCAATGACTAGATTACTCTATGGAACTAAATAAAACATAATAACTATTTGCCTTTTTCAATATAGTTAGTTCCTAAATTTATTTCTAATGCAACCTAACACTATTGCAAACAATCTTTTCAATTTTCTATCAAGAGTCTATGTCTCTTCAACTATCCATTAAAAAACATGCAATTTCATCAATGTATAAAAATATCTTTTAGCTTATCTATTTGACCATGCATTCATATTGTTTCTAATCAAATCTCGTTAATTAAAATAAATGTTTAAATATAAATATTTCTATAATTCTTCAATATATTTAAATATCTTTTTCCTTATCAATTTTGACCATACATTCAAAACTTATCATTTAAATTCTTTATGTAAAGCTAAATTACACGCACTTAGATAAAACAAGGTAAATACTGATTGAAAATACTCATGGATAAATATATATACATTTCAATATATTTTCATCAATCATATTAACAAAATAAATATTTCCTTTTAAATCAAGTAATTACTTCTATTAAAAAAAATATATCTTTCTCTATATATTTTCTACACATACTAATCATTTATTTTAGAACACTAATAATACCCAATTTGTAAACAACAGAATAAAATAAGATAAAATATTGTTTATTCTCTCAAATGGATATATACCTTCGATATATACTAAATATAAATTAATATATTTAAATATATTTAATCATTAACATATCTTCTATTCTTTACAGAATATCAAATTGTTTAATTCAAAATAAAATATCCCTTATCATCAATTTTCCAAAATATAAATATATTTTTTTCAATTAAATCAAATTAATAATTAGACCTTTTACACATGAATTTAAATTCTACAATTAAATTTTAAATTATGCATTCTTTAAATTAAATATTTAACTCCTTCAATTAAACTTTAACATGCTATTTTTAAAATAAACAATAATTTCCCCATACGTTTATAATTTTAATTCCACTAATCTAATATACAAATTTTATTTAAAATAATATAAATAAATATAATACTTTAATATCATAAATTATAATATAAAATATTATTAAATAATATTTTGATATTATAATAATAATACATAAAATATTAATATTTATAAATATCAATTTATTATTATTTTATTTTCAAAGCAGCCATGGGAAAATAACTTAACAGTAGTCTCATGTTTCAACCATAACTCAAAAACTACGATCTGCGTATTTGTGATATTTTGACAGGGATACGAAAATTTCAAAATGCAAAAACCCTTTAAATTTCCTAACAACCCAGTTTGTGTAAGTGGAGTTATAGGCGACGCAACCAGACCATTTTACCATGAAAAATATAACTATACTATAGATTTTAAAATCCATTTTTTTAATAATAAACAGAAGGTTTCATTTTCTGAAAACATTCTAAATGCATTGTTCAATCTCTATGTTTGATTTCAATAACAACAAAATCGATTTCCCCAAATAATCTAAATTCAACTGAGGTTTTCACAATTTTCACTCAAGAATTTTCACAAGCGAAGGCTGTAAATTTGTTTAATTTTTTTCTTCTAGTATCAAATTTATTTTCTAAAACAGATTTAACAAACAAATCTTTAATCATTACTATTTTACAGAAAACAATCAAGAACAATAAAACACAAAGAGGAAAACCTAGTACAAGAAGCTACAGGAAGAGATGAATTTTTGATGCAAGCCTCCTCCAAGGATTTCCTGAATTTTCTTTAATCCTCCAATGAATCCAATCCAAAACCCAACAAATGCAAACAATCTTTCCTTCAATCAATTCTACAATCAAACTTTCTTCAAACCCTTGTGCAAATTTTCCAAAATTTCTTCCCTGCTGTAAAAATGTATTTTTTTTTCTAAATCTCTTTCTGCTGCCCTAAAATTAAAACATGTATTCTTTATAAATTAAAAATACCTAATACAACCCTAATTCACATTACATGCAAATTAGATATTTCAATTTCAATTTCAATTTCAATTTTTACAACCCTAATTCACATTACATGCAAATTAGATATTAATTTCAATTTCAATTTCAATTTCAATTTTTACAATCCTAATTCATATTACATGCAAATTAGATATTAATTTCAATTTCAATTTAAAATGCAATTTCAAATAATAAATTAATTTCCAAAGTTGCTACTAGTTTCCCAAATAAACATTTAATTACAATTTTGAATTTAATTCCCACATGTTAAAATTAAATTCCAAATTTAATTTTAATTCTTTTATTTCCTTTCGTTCTCTTGCATCACGTTTAATTAATTAATTTAATTATTTAATAACTAAATTCAACCCCTTGGATCAAATTTAATTAATTAAATAAACTAAATATAATTAATTAATTTAAATATAAACTTTTATCCACATTGCATTATTTAAATTAAATAACCATCAACATGATTAAATGCAATTATTCTAAATATCTATTTCCAAATCAAAAATCCTTCGGAAATAAATAACATTAAAGCAAGACGGACAATGACTCGACACAGAAAACTGACGATACACTAAGGCTAGGGTGTAGACTTGACACATGTTACCTAGCTACTATCTCCCGTTCAACTTAACCGTTGGATCGACACGCTCAAACCTATGAAAACAGGTGGAGTCGATGTCATGTACTTGCAATCCTGCAACCAAGTAAACAACATCATATGATATATCCAGCATATAATACACACCGTGAAGAAGAAATTATAGATTTGTAGGGCACTCGCAAGTGAGTGATGCGAAACCATCCTCTTCACCAATACACTCATTGAAACTGACACTTCCATCATAATCCAGTAATCTCATAATAACATCTCATGTTAACTCTACAACATCATTAATCCATAATGCATGTGAAATAAGGTCAGATAACTACATCCCACAATAATAGTTGTCACTCAATAGTAACGATCAAAACATCATAACAAAATGTATATAGTATCAAAATAACTGCAACCAAACATAGCATAAAGCAACTTGAACAAGAAACAAAATGGAGGGGTATTACAAAGACAACATGACTGCTATCCTGGACTCTTATAAATCATCACAATCTCTATTGCAATCATAGTATAACACTCTCATGAAATAGAGTTACATTCTAGGGCAAGACAAACTAGCAAAATATCTACCATTAGATCTAAAAACTAATAATGAATAGTGCAGATTTACAATATATCTTTTATTTAATACAGTATGTTGGCCATTCTAGAAGTTTCTTGAAAAAGTTAACACACTCACATTTCACTTTGTGTTGCCATTGTATACACCTATCGGTGTAGCTAGGAAACATATATATAAATATATACATCCTATCAACAATAAATTACATATAATTTCAAGGTTGAGACATATTCTCCCCACTCTGCATGCAGGAAGAGGTCCTACATGGCCCACAAGGTGATGTCTAGGAAAGACATGGGAAGGTCATGCTCCAAGACACCACTGGTCATAGGCTGGTGCGGTGCCTATGGGTGATCCCATAATACTAGTTTATAATTTTTGGCCAAACTGGACACTTAATTGATTTTTTCTAACTAAATCTTCACTTTTGAGCACCTATAGCAACTAAACTGTGAAGAATTTGAAGATGATGCAAATTTAGTGATTTATGATTTTTTTTTTTCTAAATTTTTTTGGAATCAAATTGTACTTCTTTGTCCATCTCCTTTGAAAACTTTTTTTTTTTCAGTAAACACCATTTTTAAGGAGTGATGCTCACCGTATACAACATAAAAAATTTCCATGAAGGATAACATTCTAATTTTTTTAAATTTATATTTGTAACTACGATATCTAGAATTTTCATTTTGTTTCATAGTGTTTTACTCAATATTTTCTCCTTAATCAAGTTTCAAAGTCAAACCAATTACAATTCAGACATAGGCAGACTATATACAATATTTTTTTTTTTGTATGTATCAAAATTCAATTTTATTTTTTTTGTTGGATCAAGGACTTCAATATCTGGTGTATTGATATTTTTCAAAACAAAAATTTGATAATTTTCTATTTATTCACATGTGCAGAATAGAGAGTTTGATTTTTTCAGTGAAAAGCCTACATTCACAAGAAATAAAAAATAAATATAATAATAAAATAAAATTAATTTAAAATGATACTTTTTGGGAAGATTATAATAAAGACTACATACTTAAAAATAATAATTTTTAATTGAATTCATTTGATACCCCTAAAGGTAAATCAAAAGTGGTTTTTTATCAGCATTTTGATAGGCATAAAGGAGACTTCGTTATAGGTATGGTTTAATACTAGCGGGGTTATATCCAAGGGGGTTTGATCTAAGGTGGTTTGATTAGAGTCTCTTCAATTGGCATCCTTAAAATGGAATTTTTTAAGGCTTAAATCATTATATTTTCTAAAAATATGTGATTTTAGCAAAAATGAGAATCTCCCAAAAATTGTAAATGAGCATTGTGAGATCACCCCTATGTCATCAACATCAAAGACTGGTGGCATATCATGGTCCTCATCATCTGAGTTACTAATGTAAACATAATCAATAGTAAGATGGTGATTGTCTCCAATCCTAGGGGCACTTTGTGTTGATCATAGAAACTTGGGTCGATTTTGGAGTGGAACTTGTATCTGACCGAATTGGCACATGACATGATCATAATAGAAAGGTCTCATTATATAGTCATCACCCCAAAACAACTCAATTCTGCTATTTTATGACTATCTCATGTCTATCGTTATTCCACTATGGTATCCTAAGATAGTTTTCCATGAGATATCACCCTACTCCAATCAATCAAATCTGATACACGAGTAAAGAAAATCACCCTCTTGCTATTATCACCTCACTGGATAATTGTATGCCCATGGATAGCCCATGGTTTCTATGGTAGGATAACTTGTGGGTCTAGTGCATGTGATATGCTTGAAACACCACACATATAAGACTGTATAGTGCACTATACTATCCAACTCCTAGTAAACAAATCACCCTAGATCATAGTACAAATGTGCCAACATACTATGACCCTAGGCATAGATGGTCCTATACTGCTCCATGTCCCAAATAATGTGAACCAATCCTCCATCTAAATTGGCCTCATTTGTCAAAATATAGTTTGATTATTGTAGTAATGATCACAATCCACTAGAGTAGTGTTTGTATGTGTAGTATCCACCTAAGCTCAATGTGAAGTCCTATGCTCGATTCTTGAATGGGGTTCCCTAGATAATACAATATATCATCCCACATCTCCTCATGTGTCCACTCATCGAACAAGTGTACAAACTCACCTCGGATGGGTAACCATAAGATGTGGTGTATGTCCTCTAATGTAACCGTCATCTCCTTGATAGGTAGATGAAAGATGCAAGTATCAACATCCCACCTCTCTACTAGGTCTAGCGGCATGGAATCATGATATCTCATCAGTGACATGGAATACACTCAAAATAATCCTATATACTAGATAATATTGATCTCATCCTTTAACAGTCAGGTGATGAGGTCTTGAAGGAAATATAACTGTTTGCCTCTGAGATGCTACTGTGCTCGGGGAGGGATCTAAATAATAAAATAAGCCAAGTAAATCCTGAATATATCCATTGATAATTAAAAAGTAAGATAAATTTGTTCTAGAAAATATGTGCCATTTTAGACAGGGGGGCTTGGACACTTTCTGCAAACAAAGGACGCTTTGCGACGAAGATGAACACTTTGTGACTCTCTTTTATAGGGGCCTAAAAATACATGAAAAAGTACTATAAATGCATGAAATAGAAGAAAAAGTAGTGAAGAATCCACTCACCGTAGGTCGAATCGCACATCGTTCCACCTTATCACAAAGAACATCAAGTCTGGGAGGCTTGTAAGTTTGTCAATTTGGCATCCTGGATCACTCTGTACCAAGGTAAATTGCGAAAAGGTAAATGTAAAAATGATAGATAAAAATGTTATTTTTATTCATATATGGCTAATTTTATTAGAAAGATATATATTTTACTTTAGGTATATTTCATTCAAATCAACAAATTAGGGGCTAGAGAACTCTCTTTTCGATGTCGTTTGTTGCATTGGATTCATAATTTTTCTCTCAATCTCATCAACTATCTATCACTATGTGGTATGGTACTTGGAAATACTCATTGATATTACTTAAGTAATTCGATGTGGTTTTCATGGTTACCCCGATTCCACCTTTGTAAAGCAAGAAGAATCAATGCCTAGGGAATACATCTACCCTTAAATTCAATTCTCTATAGAGGTTTGATGAGAGGATTTTTGAGGGAATAAAAAGTCTATGTTGTAGAACGCGGTTCCTAACATTATAGTTTTGTAGATAACTAGAATAGGGGCTTCATTCTCCCTAATGAATCCATATGAGTATCCATCTTTATAAATTATGTTAGAATTCCTTTAGCTTGTATATGCACATAATGTCATATGGCCACTAAAGTGGGGGCTAAATGTAGTGTAGAAAATTGTACCCCTTTTTAGGAGAAAGTATAATTCACACTTATTTGGACCTATTTTATTTAATTCCTGACACCACAACCTGCATTGAACAAATTATATGAAATAAATTAATGCACCGACATTTAAGGAGTCCTAAAGTTTTACATCAAGACCCATTCACCCATGGATGAATGGGTCCTCATTAATTTCCTTAAACTCAACTTTGGATATGTTTTTGGCAGCATTTCGAGCTCTCAAATTCAAATTTCACATATTGGCTTTCATGATTTGATAATTGGAAAATTAGAAAGGAAGCCTAGATAAAACTAAGTCTCACTTTCATTTTACACTAGACACTTGTAAGACAAGGAAGATAATTTCACCTGAGATCAAGCATTCATGTTCAAGAGAAAGGAGAAGAATTTAAAATTTAATTCTTGGAGTATCATTTGAGTTTTTTTTGTAGGTCTTCAAGCTCATTTTGATATCTAGATCAAGCATTTCCAAAGGATTGATGATAGTTTCCTATAGAGGATCATGATGGATTCTAGGTTTTGGGAGAAATGAAAAGAAAATTCAACCAAGCCTAATGAATTGTTTCCTAGTTGATTTCGTCTTCTACTATCTTTCTAATTTTAGCCTAAAGTAAGGGATAATTAGATCTATGACTTAATAGGTTGATTTAAAATCTCCTAAAGTATCTCTTCATCATTGTGCATGTTCATGTAGGGATCCTATTCTAACACATTTGAGTAGGGTTTCTTTTCATAATTTGTTTCTTAATCTTAGGCACACATAAGGTTAGGATTGCATGTCCACATTTCATGTTTAAGATCTATGTTTTTCATCAAGGTTTGTTTACCAAACTTAGGGTTTGACCAAGGCAAACCCTTATCCACCAACAAAAAACAATTTTGTTTTGCAGATTGTTCCTAGATCTAAATCCGGGAGTAGAGGTATCAAGTTATAGGGAAGAATTGAAGGCCCGGGACTTCATTCTTAGATCCAGAGTTTTCCAGAAAATTCTACTAGGACCCATTCGCCCTAGGGAAAATGAGTCCTTGTTCAGCTTGTAGAAACACCAACTTTTGAAAGGTGCACAATATTTATTCCTCTCACATTCTCCAGAAAATTTGTTAGTTACTTCATTTTTATGCATAATCTATTAGATCCAAGTTATAGATTGCATTTTGGAGTTGATTTGATATTTTTAATCTTTATCCCAGAACTGTTGTTTGATTTAAACCCTTGACCTTGTAAAAAAGCAAAATTTGTAGATTCACACTTTTACTTGATTCACCTTATGGTTGATAGTCATTTCATCATGTGGATCTCATTTCCTAATGAAATAGTGGAAGTAGGACCCCTTTTCCCTCTTTGGATCCACTTTTCTATTTTGGGAAACCCTAGGACCCTCCTATTTTCCTTCATTTCACCTTTATGACAAGGATATAGATTATTATAGTGCAATTAATAGTATGCATAATTTTGGGTGTTTTAACTAGGACCAACATATATCTTATGATGGTGTTTAGTAGTAATTTGTTCGCCAAGCTCATGACTAGCCTACTACTCAAGTTTCTTTTATTCTTGAGCTTCAACATTTTTAGTTTGATTTGCTAAAATATAATCTACCTTCTATAGGGAAAAGAGATGAAGAGGTATGTTTTTCATTCCATGTTAATTGTATGTGTTATATTTTTTTCTCAATTCACTCATGGAGGTTATTAGGTATGAGAATACCATAGTTTTTATTTGCATTTACCTGAGTTTTCAATTGGTTCCCCCAACTACTATAAAGGTGAAGAATGAAATACATAACAATGTGTTGGCTCATGTTCTATGGTTTCCATATAATGACAAGGTTAATGGTGAGAATATGTCTTCACTTGTTTGATGGCAATCACAACTTTGTGATTGAGGTGAGAGGGTTATAACCATTGAAGTTGGGTGAAGAAAATAATTACAAGTTGAGGGAAATCATTTCCTTCAGCAATCTTATCTTTGTAAAAGACAAGTGGATGTAGAAACGTTTTCATGGCTATGTTTCATGGGTATATTATAGGGTTTGACCTATAATAAAGTGGTAAAGTTTATATATCCACATATTTAGGATTTTTTCCTTCATGTTATTAGTTGTATGGTTTTTTCTCCTTGTAAATATTGTGTCTTTTTATGTACATATATTTTTTATCCTTCATAAGTTAGTCTTGGCCTCTGTTTTCCTCATTTTAGTATTCCTAAAAGATTTGGATTCTCATTGTACCTAAAAGAAACACACATCATAAACTAAATCCATTATTGGGACTCAAATATGCATTTTCCTTTTAGTTTGAGTCCTTTTAATTTTGTTTACCTAGTTCATGACCATTCATTAATAATTGATCTAATATATCTTTCATGGGTGGTTCTTTTCTAAAATTCTTAGCACCATGTGGTAGATAATGAAAAATTAGATCAAAGTTTTCTTTTGCAATTTTGTGAAATTTTATAAGGGGTGAAAGTTATTCCTTTACTAGTTTTTGGATTCTAATTAGCCCAAGTGTAGTTTATATGCATTCTCCCACAAGGTTTGGTCTAGTTGGATTCTCCTACAAAGGTGCAATTTAGTTATGAGTCCTTGCAAAAGAAAGAAAGAATGTAAAAAAGGGAAAAGTATAGTTATTGTAGGAACTCGATGTACTACTAAACCTCCTATTTATCCCTCTTTTATTTAGTTCAATCAAACTTTACTATAGGATAAGTATTTGCAAGAATATGGAGTTCATCTTCCTGGATCCACCCTTAATGAAATCATCTTACTTTTGTTGGATTTTGTCTTACTACCATCTACTTCCAGGTTTTTTGTCAACTATTGGTCTTGTGAAACATTGGTGTTGAACTACATAAGTCTATTTTCAGCCTGTTCAGTTGGTTCTTTCAAATTTGTGGTAAACTTGTGCCTAACAAGTTTCTTGGATATTTCTAGATAAATTATCTCATTGTTCCTAATGTAGTTGATTCCAAAATTAAATAATTTATGACTTTATGGGTGGATGGAGGCCAACATCCAATGTATGCGATTGGAAAAAAAATATCCCATGGTGCTATTTGGTTTCTTGTTACAACCTAGCCATTTGTTCTTTGTGAAGATCCGTCATGTATTTGAAATTCCTTATTGAACTTAATTTTCCCATTCATTTTATTTGCACATGTCTCATCCTTGATGATGTCATCCCACTTTTCTTATATCACCCCTTGTGGAATTTACCTGCCCATCTAAATTAAACCCTTCCAAGCCTTATTATGCAATTTTAGATGCTTTTCTCCATAGGATCACTTCTAGCCCATTTTTATACAAGTGTACTTAGACATGTTTCTCTCATATATGGATGATAGAGACCCACTAGGCTTCATTTCAATATACAAAATTCCTGAAGTTTGAGGATTGATGAGATGATTTTTTCAATGGTTTGTGTTTCTATCTACTATTTTTTGGCCCAATTGAAATGTGATAGATATCAGGCCAACAAAATAACCCCCCAAAACTTCTCTTATTAAGGGTCTAAATATTTTAAGGTCGATTATAGTTTTTGGGTTCATTTATATCATAGGTGAATATTTTAATTATTTTTCACTTGATGGCATGATTTATCATTGACCTACCTCATCCCAAAATAGTAATGGTGTCACCTTCTCATATAATGGAATAAAAAATGATTGGTATTTTGTTTATTGAAAGCATCCATTTTGGGTGCAATTTGTCCTCGTATGTTTAGTTTGAACTATTGTAGTGCAAAAAACTAGGGTTATGCCCTACTATTATTATATGAATGACTTCAATAATTTTAAAAATGATTTTGGCTATTTTGTGGTCTCCAAATTCTAAGAAATATTTTAGACAATCCATGAGCTCCATAATCTAGTTCACTTAGAGATTACAAACCTATGGAATAGAAGAAGAATGGTATTCCAATGAGATTTTGTTTCAAAATTTCTCCATGGTACTTTATAGATATTCAAGAAGACTTCTTACAAGAAGTTAGGGGTTTATATAGCCATATTTTCTAGTAGGAATGTAATATTGAGTTAGATGGTTATGATAGCATTCTAAAAGTATTATAAGACTTGTAATGATCATTCTCATTTTATGTGAATATATACAATTATTTCTATATTACTAAGTATTCTTTGCTCTAAGGTTTCATATTCATTAGTGTATGCATATGCATTGTTACATGTTATTTTTTCCCTATTTTTTCTCTTCTTAGTGTTCTAAATATTTATTACCCAAAAGATAACCATCAGTTTGGGACCATACTCTAATATCACATCATCAAACAAGAACACTTTATTTAGTAGTTTATCTTAGTTTATCCTTCATGTGTACCCATGATTGTTGATATGACTAGGGAATCATTCTCAAGTAAAAATTTAAAAAATATATTTTATGTGGGTCATGTGTGCACAATCATGTCAACAATATAGAGTTTGTATGCAACCATTTGTTCTTAGTCTAGTGACTATCTTTGGGACTAAGACATCAAGTTGTGTTTAGTTGTCCTTGTTTTATTACTAATCATTTTCTACTATTTCAATGCCCATTAAGGCATATGCTTAAGAACACCCTCTTGAGTTTAAGTTGATCTCAAAGCATAAGAGATCTAACCACTCTCATACAGTTGGACATTAACCATCCATAGTCTATTGATGAGATGATTTCACTTGATTGATGAAAACCTTAGACTTGTGAGTGATATTTCTCTATAGGAAGTGAATCATTTTTTTGGAGACCTAATAATTAGAATAATATTATAAATATAATACAAAATAATATTTTACCTCCATATAGGGTTGGTGATGTGCTCCAATGTTGAATGATTGTGAAGTGATGCAATATGTTTTTTCTTTTCTTTGATATTACTCAATTTGATAAGGTGCATGTTCTACGAGTGATGGTTGAAAACATCCCTTGGTAGGATTTTATAAATAAAATTTTGAAGTTAGACATGAAGGAATCAATTTGAATGAATTATAAGGCTAGGATTGATTTCAATGGATATGTATTATAACCTCTTAACAAGTGGGAAGAAGAGGTGGGATATTTTTGATTGATGGATGACATATAAGAAACTATGAAGAGATGGAGGATATAAGTGGAGGGTGGATATTGATCAAGAGAATGGAGGGTTAATATTTCTCCATGTTGCATACTCACACATGTGAACATGGAATGTGGAAAATTGGTTTTATTAGGCATGTATTAATATGGAGGTTCAAAATTTTCTCCTTTGATTTGAAATGAATGTTGGATATTAGAGGAGAAGGTTATTTTTCATGAATAAGTTTTTGTATTATCATTTAATTAAAAATAAAATAACACAATATTCACATAAAAATATGTGTGTATATAAAATCACATCCCTATAGTCCAAATGGACCCAAAACATGGATCATAAAACATTAAAATACACATTGCTCAATGACATCAATAATAGAAGAGAGGGAAGAGGTGGGTCTTAGTCACTTGGTTTACAACATACATCAATGGGATTCAAAGTAACCACAACAAGGTCACAACCCATGTCATCCTTATATTTAGCTTCTTCTTTATGGGGTGAAATTTTAATGAAAATATGAGAAAAAATATTAAAATAAAACCAACTAGAAGTTCCAATCATGGAAGATAGAAAGGTGGACCACTAACAAGTTGATTGCAATCCGAAATCATTAGAATCCTATGAACAAGAAGCATGGTTTCCATGAGACAAGAGTATCTATCCCCATGGGAGCCTATGAGGAGGTGAGTTGATTTAGAAAGAGGAGGAAGATAGGGGAACTCTAGCCTAGCACAAGGCACATTTCCCCAGTTATTGATAAACACCTATAGGTGAGCCACTGCTAGTATAAATTTATTTTCTTGCACTTGGATCTATAATGACATATTAGAATAAATAATTGCTTTAAAATAAGTGAAATATTCTTATCAATATAGAAATTAACAAAGGTTATAGATTTTATATCTTCCCATATATTGAAGATAATATCCACTCTAAGAGAAAGCCAAATTTGGTTGAATTTGTAAGGGATATGAGGCCAATCCCTTAGAAGAACCATATAATAGTAGAAAATATTTCGATAGAAGGGATTGAAAAAGTCATGAGTCTAGGTGCAAAGATTTTATGCTCCAGGGAAAAAACCAAAAGAGATTTTTAAAGACTTAGAATATATAGAATAGCTAACGTGGATATTAGATGTCCAAACGAGAAAATATAGAGCTCATAGGAAGGTCTTGGAAAAGAATACACAAAGAAAAGTGGGTCAATTATTGTTCTAGAACAACTAACCAAATTATAAAAGAAATGTATTACCACATAAAAATTGATGATTGCAAATTTCATCTCTATTTTAAAGCTAGCACCACAGGCAAATGGAGAGAGAGTCAATGATATCCATGTGAGGGCTTATAATTGTAGAAGGTGGTGTTTGGACCCCACTTCCAATCTTTCCACTAAGGTCTAGAGGAATGACTTTAAGAATTTATGAGATGGAATTAAAAAATAAAAAACAATTTTAAGGGTTGATTAATTAGCCTAATCAGGTGAATAAGCATGCATTATTCAATTGATTAATTGGAAAAAAAATAGATTAACGTTAATTAATAATCATTAGGGATGTAAAGAGAGGTTATTCATGATTAAATTCTTATGTTAGTCAAATTAATTCAATTGAATTAGGTAATTAGTATTAGAGAATTAGTTTATGGGTAATTAGCTAAGTTGGTCAAATAATCATTTATTTAATTATTTTTTGAAAATTGATGTGGAGAAGTGAGAAGATTTTGGGGTCTCTATAGTAGCCATGAATATCTATGCATGTTGTATGATAACTTTTTCCTAGCACTTTATCAAATCCGTAACCATGTGTCTCTAAATACACTCTCTCTAAAACCTAAAGGGAACCCAAAAAATTACAAGCCAAGACCTAATGTAGTTTTCATTTTTACCATGCAACACACTGCGAATTGGCTTAATTTTTTTTATTGCTACTTATAATTGATTTTTTTCTTATCTAAACAAATGAAAAATAGATTAAAAAACTATTATAAAAATAGAATGGCTAAATAAGGAAAATGATATTAGAAAAATAAACTAAGAATAAATGAGACAAATATATAAGCTCACAATACTTACATGACTCAGCTAATATTTTTACATCAAATAATTTTTAAAATGTTATTAATATATGTTCACAGGATTGAGCTAAACTGGTTAAAGTGTTGAGTGGTCAATGTGGAGACCCAAGTTAAAATTCCAATGTGACATCTAATATGAAATTGTAAGTTGACTCTTGATCTTTCATAGACGATTTCTAATGTGACTGCTCAAAATAAATTCATATTAATGTCATCATTATATTTGAAAGAGTTTAAATTGATATCACATTGATACAAATATGAAACCAATACAACCACCTTAAACAGTTTGAAACAAGAGAAAATATTACCTTAAACTTTTTTTTTTTTTTTCTCTAACCTCTTTCTTTATCACATTGATATCACTTTGGATCTTGTAAATTCCATATGAATATCTTATAAGTTTCCACTGGTTTATTCCACTCACATCAATCCACTCACAACCAAAATGTAAGTTTATTCCAACCATTTATACCTAATATCTGCCATAAAATTCCATAGCTAAAATTAAAAAACAAACTCTTATTGTGTATGTACTTCACAGCACTGTGTACGTACCCAATAGTTTGTTCCGCGTGCCCCTGTCGGTGCATTGTAAGGACTGTAAAGTACACTCTCCGTATTAATGATTGAGAGAACAAAACAATTTTCAACCACCCGTGATATAGAAAAGTATTTGTCTCTGCGAAAAGACAGAGCTCTTGAGCTATGCATGCAAATTTTTGTATCATCCATTACTGTCATCGTAATTTTCTCTGAAGGTGCAGTGTGGTCCACTGGATAAGGTATCCATAGCAATAGACAAAATCTCTAAAAGTTTACATTTCATTTTCAATCCTACTCGCTCCTCTTCTGTCTTGAATTTTTATATTCAGCAACTTCGAAGAATCTGTGAGAAAATCTATGAACCAAAGCTTTATGAAATGATAACAATAATTTAAACTAACAAATCTAGTTTGATTTTCTTAAGCTACCTAACTAGGTCGAAATAGCTGTGCAACCCATTGGAGTGCAAGTTACTAGATTCTCTTTTTAATAGAAAGCAGACGAAGATTTTATGAGGATTTTGAAAGAGTGGTTTGGCTGTAGTGGTAAGGAAATTGTGGACAAATGGACCAGGACAAAAGCAGAAGATCTAGATCTGTCTACTTTGTTTGTTTGTTTAATAATCTTTGTTACTATTATGGGGCCTACGTTTGTTGTATTCGTTGATGTTTTCATGGTTGTTTCTTTGAGGGTGTGATGACTGTTATAATGCCACTGTGTTTGGAACAGCAGGATGCATTCTAGACTTTTGCTGAAAAAGACTTGAGGAATACATAATAATTCCAATTTCAATCTAACTTCGAATGGTTCCTTTGTAGGGTAGATAAATTAACTTATGTACGAGTCATGATTATTTCATGAGAAAAATAACTCTAGCTGCAGATGAGGTGTGTTGTCATTTAATTTCGATGTCTATAAGGGATGACAAATCAGCCCATTGCACTTATATATATTAAATTAGTTTGAGTTGAGCTCGCTCAATAAAAAATGAGATGCTTAAGTAATTTATGACTGAAATATCTTAAAATGGGCTTTAGGAAAATTCACCATCAACAATTCAGCGTCAACAAATTCACTTCCAACAATTCATCGTCGTAACAAATTCATTTCATGGAAAATTCACCACCAGCAATTCATATCATATTGCTAGCAATAAATTTTCCACAAGATGAATTTTTCATGGTGGTTTGTTGGCGGTGAATTTTCCTGAAGTCCTTAAAATGATCGAGTTGAATATGTATGGACATTGAAATCATATTAGTTTACAAATCAGTAATTAGTTTGATAATTAAGATAGATTTTTAAATATATTTTTTTTGTTTTTAAATGTAGAGATAGAATTGTTTCATATTTAGTCTCCACATACTTCTGAAAAATCTGATTTTATGGAATATAAAATTTGTTTTTTAAATCTATAGAAAACATTTGCTTAAATCTATATCTATATTTTAATATTATGGTTGTAACAAGAATTATTATGAGTCTATTATGTATAAAGGAAGTTTGGAACTTCCTTGATCACAAACAAGCCCTTAGGTTGGTTTGACAATGTTGAAAAAAATGTAAAAGTAGAATGGGTATTAAATAATTGTTCCATGCATTAGGTCTAATGTAGGTTAAGTTTGATACAAGTTGTGATTAATAATTCTATTCTAGTGATCACTTGACAATGAAGATCAAGATATGGATAAAGTGAAAAAGAGAAGAAATGGAATTGTTTAATTTTTATGTCTTGTGTCAATAGAAGTTAAACTATGACTACTTCTAATTAAGATTGATGTGGATGATTTTTAAGCGATATCTTTCTTTCATATGATTTTGTGACTTTTTTCTAAGTGAAAATATTCTAGAATGGCATCATTAAATACACAACCATAGAGATGCAATTTCCAACTTTTGACACTCACTCTAAATGTTAATTGTCATATGTTAAAATACTCAACATTAGATGGTGAGAATTACATTTTGAAACTAGGAACTAGATCATACATATAATCTACTCTATATTACAATATTTTCAGTATGATCTAATTTAAGAAGAGAAATTTCTTAAAAATTAAGTCATTTAGTATATTAATTAGACAATTAAGTATATTAAAATATAGAAGGAAAATTAAAGTTAATGAATACAACCAAAAAGATTATTTAAAATATAATACCGTACATCACTAACACCAATACAAAATGACATATAACAAAAAAATAAAATAAAAAACACATTAACATCCTATACACTTTAAATATTATTAAAAAAAAAAATACATGTCCATTTCATAAAATTTATTTCATACATCACAGTATGTATTAACTCTCAATTATATGAGTATAACAAATAAAATAGTGTTCAGTAGACGGACACTTATTACTAAGTCAACTTTTAGACATTGAAATTCTAATTGAACTTCTCGAGTAAAATCTAATTTTATCATGATTAGATCTTGTATAGTCCATAGCTAAAAGAGGTCCCTCTTCTCACAATAATATGATATACTTTATTTTGGGCATAATTTTTGTAGGGAGATCAAGTCTTTAATAGAAAGAAGTTAGAATTCTTGCAGATAATATTAAACATTGATACATCATATATGATGTCAATTTGGTTTAAATTAATTGTTACTATTAATAATTTAATAATTTTTATTAATTAATTGAAATAACATTTAATAATATAAAAATATAATAAATTAATATATTTAATATTATTTATAAATTTTATGAAGTTATGGTGATAGGATACTCTTTTTCAATTAATTGTGACAAATATTTAATTTTTAGTATTTTGAAGAGTACATCATTTTCGACTAAAATTCATATTTGCATGTATAATTGTAAACTAACTTTATTAAGAAAATATATTTTCTAAAATCTATAAAAACATAAATAAAATTAATATGATTAAAGGATGAATAGAGTCTCCCATTCTAGTGTGCTCTCATAATAGGAAATTAAATTGCTCATTTCCTTGGAAGCTATAGAAAAATAAGGACACATACATAGCATTATTTACATGTTACATGTTATCATGAATTTTGACATACAAGGAGGGGATATTCAAGATCTTGGCTATTAGAGAACTAAATATTTCATATTAGCATTTTGAGCAACACTTCAAGGATCTTAGCCATGGTATATGATTTAGACAAGATGGGGGTCTTATAAAACTACCTAATTTAGCACCTCCAAAATTCAATATCAATTCCCTTATCAAATAAATAACATTAAAGGAAGAAATAAAATATATTTTATCTCAAAACCTCAAGTGTATCAAATCTAAAACTAATATTTTATTTCAAACCTTCAATATGAAAAAAATATGGAAATGTAATTATGTTTACAAACATCCATGTACTGTTCTTTTGAAAAATAATTAACCAGAAGAACTACACACACATGCAATCTATTAAACATAAAAAGGTTTTATTCTCTACTTAAATATCATGGCTTCAACACAAATGAAATTTACAACTACAATATGAACAAATTTATAGATTATCCTCATTCAAATAACTAGGAAATTGACTTGACAATTTCAAGCTTTCATGTCTTCTTTCTCTAGTTAGATGATTCCTACCATTTTTTTGATTCCTCCTTATATAATATTTTTTCCCTCTTATTTTCTATCTTGCATGAGTTCTCTGAAAACATATAGTTTTTCTCTCTTCCAACACAATGAATGATATTTCTTTTACTATTTATAAACACTTGAAAAGCCCCCAAATTAAGAATCCAACTTTTTTTTCCTCTTTGAACTCCTTGATGTTGTAAATGCCTCTTGAAAATGAATAAAATTAACCATACAATTTCCTTTATCCTTTCCAAGTACTGAACTTGGGAAGTAAAAACTCACTATTTTTTATTATAAAATCAATGTTTTCCCCTCCTTTCTAGGTCTTAAACTTAATAAAAAATTTAAAAAAATTACCTTCATGAATCATTAGATTTTATTTAACACATCCTCTCAATAATCCATTTTGGGGGAAAAATTAATTAAATTATGTATAATGGATCCCTTCATGTGATATGAAAACACCATAATACCAAAAAATAATATTTTTGAAATACTTCATTAAATGATCCCAAAGCCACAACACCCTAATAAATAAAATACATTTATATGTATATGTATATGTATGTTTATATGTATGTATATATGTGTTACCATAGTTTTGAACATCCTTCTATAAACTATGTAATTTTTTGCAAATATTCCTTATCATAAAGTTTTAGCTTCTTGTTTAGTTTCCAAAACCTTGTCGGGTCTCTCTTGGCTTGTCACAACTATGTTTCATCCCACTGTACCTTCATAAATAAGAATAATAGTGCTCTCTAGTTAATTTTCTCATAGGTTCTCAAAACTTTGTTGGCACTCAAAGTGGTTTTTGCAACCTAATCAAATGTCGACAACGAAGAAGAAGAACTGACTTTTTGGCCAAATTATTGAAGCTTCAAAACTTTATATAGTTTTTGAAATCTCCATCGGGTTCTGATAAGGTTTTGAAAACCTTCCTTTTATCTAATTGTATATTATTCCTGACTATAAAAAGTAAAATTTGGTTATCAAAAGGTGACTGAAAAACTCTTAAGCAAGTTAAAGTTTAGAATAGACATTTTAGAACTTTATGTAGGTTTCAAAACATATGTTGGGCCTCAATAAGGTTATTAAAACAATGACTGATCAATTCTCTAAAACTCGCTCATAGTCATTCTCATTCTCATTTAAAATTGTCTAAGCTTGCCATAAGATGGGAAAGCTTACACATGCCAATTATTAAGGGTGTCATTAATGTCCATCTACTACTTTCATGTTTTGATTGTAGACACTTATATGGGAATTATGTTACCTAAAGAGCTCATTTTAATAAGCATTTGGAGATAAATTCCACCAGAGATGAAAGGGAAAAATTGCAAAGGAGTGTGAGTAATAGCTTTTGTAGCACCTGAGTCTAATACAGAGATATAATGGTTATGTTATTAAGCCTCAACTCATCATAGAATAATCTGAGGAAAATTTTGGTGAATTTGGAAGAATAGGATATTGTTTGGGCAACTCATATAAGTCAATTTAATTATTTTGGGCACAAATAGCATCTGCACTTATTGAAAATTTATTCACCATAAAATTTAAATATATGGGCTACAAACATTTTTTGGGTTTATCAAGCACATTACGTAAAATTGGGGGCACAAAATTAGGGCATATTAACCTAGACAAATTATGGCAAAGGATTGGGAAAGAAGACAAACCCCCACTTACTCAACCTTTGATAGAAAGTGGATTTTTGCAAGTTGCAACCTTTCTTGTAGTAGTGTAGTGTACTATCTTGGTCTTAGAATGCATTAATCATTATGACCCCCAAGTTGGAGAAGTTAGACCAAATGATAATAGACTGGTAGTAAATATTAACAGAGATACCTTCACTTCATGCCTAAAACTACGAGAGAGAGAGGCATATGTAGATTTTGATTTCACTTCCTCTTATTAGCTTTTTCAAGAAAAGAAAGGCTAGTACAAGAATTTTATTGTCCAAGAGTGGTTTTCTACACCGAAAAGAGGAAAATCCGAATTTCTCAAGAAGCTACACAAAACCCTATTTATAAATTAAATTTATGATATAAGTATGCTTCTACATAGGTTGAGGGGTAATGAAAGATCCCATGGTTTTTAAGATTGGATGTACTTCTTCGTAAAAATAGTCATTCATGGTGAGAAATATTTGGATTGGGCTTAGCTCATATATGACCAGGTACATTCAATAATAATTCACTTTTCACTCAACAATTTCTTTTACATGTCTCCCTACTTGTTCTATGTTATTGTTTACACAAGACCTTGGCTAGGCTTGAGATGATTGAAGTCTAGGATCAAGATGTTAAATTCTATGACTGTTATGATACGCTTGAGTTAGACAAGAGCTACATATAAAAATTAGGAGGTTGAGTGATGCATTTACCATGAGGATGGTAAGAGAAATACAAGAGGACATAGGTTAGAGAATTTTTCCTAAGGCTGTGCAAGTGATTAACACCTATGGTAGCCATTTCATCCAATAAAAAAGGTTTACATAAATTACAGCTGGGAGTTTTGATGTTATCCCCTATAAACTACCCAAATATGTAGAAGAAAAAATTGTCTTAATTGAAGTGTGTAGATACATTGCTGAAGTAAATACAATGATGAGGGTGCCAACCCGAGTCACAAAAATCCACGCACAAAACTAGAGAATCTTATTATATTCAAAATAATGAAATTATTACATGCAAAGGATCTCGAATCCTTGAGTTTTGCAATACATGCAAATTACATAAAACTACATAAATTCCCCCTTTCGCAACATGTGATCTTCTTTCCCAAAAAACTACCCAAACAAATAAGAAACTAGCCCATAAATAGCCCCTTTCTTCATTTGGAGCCAAAAACAACATTCTAATTATGCACCAACTTCTGGAAGCCATAACATAAGATCTAACCGTCAGATCTTCAATCATAATCCTAACCACTTTCATTTTCCGCCAAATTTTGGGTCCATCCGGAGCCTTTAAGTACCTCAAAATTAGGTTCAAAGATTTCATAGGGAAAAAAGCAAAAACTGAATCTTGAATAACTTTTGAACTAGGAATGATCTTAGCTTGATTCTTTCACCAAAGTGTTTACTTCTATGTCCCAAAGCTTCCCTTAAATTTGTATCTCCTCATGCCTTCAAATTCACACTTGCTAAAAATAACAGTTGAGCAGAAAAAACAAAAAAATAGTTCTAAAAGTTGGGAATTCTTTTTCGACTAAAAGGGTATCCAGAAATGCAGCAACATCTACAAATGCTAAATGAAAGTAAAGATATTTTTGGGTGATGTAGGATTTACCTTACAACACTGGATGCTCCTACATCAAACACCTAGGGTAATTTGAAAATTGACCCCGTCATATCTCAGATGGTCGAGGAAAACCCAAATGATCAACCTCTACCTTAGACAACTAGGATGAATCTTCCACAGGCCTTCCTCTCCACTTCACTAGATACTCTTCATACTACCTATTTCTGGTACTCCTTCCACCATGGCTATCCAAGATTGCTTCAACATCCTCCTTCTCTGAAGTAGGTGTTAGAATTCCACATTGTTCCATTGCTAGTACTTCCTCTGCGCCACCCTCATGATACTTTGTCAAATCTGCAATGTTGAACACAGGGGAAATGTTGACCCCATCTGACAACTCTACTTCATACACGTTCCCTAAATCATGCCTCTTCAAAATTTTACAGGGACCGAACTTCTTCATATTCAATTTGTTATAGGTTCCCATTGGAAACCTTTCTTTCCTCAAGTGGACCATCACTTCATCACTAATCTAAAACTCCTTATATCTCCTTTTTTTATTTTCCTTAGCATTATACTGCATATTCATCTTGTTAATATGTTATTTTACCTTCTCATGCATATTATTGATGTGCTCTGCAAAGTCTTTAGCTTCGACACTTGTCTTCTTCTCTTGGTCCATCTTTCTCAATTCTGGAGTAGTCCTAGGACTACTTCCATACACAATCTGGAATGGTGATCTACCAGTGCTTGTATTGACAGAATTGTTGTAAGCGAATTCTTCTTGGGGTAAGATCAAGTCCCATCCCTTGGGTTTATCTCCTACCAAGAATCTCAGTAGGTTACCCAGGCTTCTGTTCACAACCTTAGTCTTCCCATCAGTCTATGGATGGTGTTTAGAACTGAACTTCAACTCTATTTTCAAATTCTTCCACAAGGTCCTCCAAAAGTATCCAACGAATTTGGTGTCACGATCTGAGACTATACTCTTTGGCAGACCATGTAGCCTCACCACCTGTCTGAAGAAGAAGTCAACAATTTGGATGACATCATGGGTCTTCTAGCATGGGATGAAATGTACAATCTTTAAAAACCTATCAACTACCACAAATACTGAATCATTCCCTCTTTGTGTCCTTGGCAAACCAAGAACAAAGTCAATACTTATATCCTCCCATGGCCTCTTTGGTACAGGTAAGGGCTGATACAACCCTGTATTTTGTCTCACTCCTTTAGCCATTTGACATACCCTGCAACTCTGCACAAACTTCTTCACATCCTATGATAACTGAGGCCAATAATAATGCTCACTAATAATGGCAATGGTATTATCCCGACCAAAATGTCTTACCATTCCCCCACTATGCCTTTATTAGGTTCTCCCTCATGGAACTCCTCGGAATACAAAATTGACTTCCCTTAAACAACATACCTTCTTGAATTATGAAATCTAGCCACTTTGTCCTGTCAATTGTAATAGGCTCCTTGCAAGCTTTCCAAGCCTCTAGAAAATCAGGATCATTCGGGTACAATGTCTTGAATTCATTGAACCCAACCACCTCAATCTGCATTTCTGTCAACAATGCCTGCCTCCTACTTAAGGCATCTACAACCCTATTTGACTTCCCACTCCTATGCTTTAAAACAAAGGTATAACTGCAAAGATTCTACCCATTTCATATGCTCCTAGTTTAATTTTCCCTAACTACTCAGATATTGTAATGCTTGATGATCAATATACAAAAAAAATTCCTTCGGCAATAGATAATACCTCCATTTCTTTAATTCTTGAACTATTTCATAAAATTCTTGATCATATACAAAGTGTTTTATCTTTTCATCATTTAAATTTTCACTGAAATAGGCAATGGGCTTACCTGCCTAGCTTAACAGTGCTCCAATAGCACAACCACTAGCATCACACATGAAACACCTTATTGAAATCTGGTAGGGCCAACACAGGTTGTTCTATCACCTTCTACTTCAATAGATCAAAACTCTTTGCTGCTCCAGTGCTCCACTTGAACTCTTTTCTACCCCCTCTCATTGTTTCAGTTAGGGGTGCACAAATACTATTGAAGTTTCTAATAATTTTTTTGTAAAAACTGGCCAAACCATGGAAAGATCTCACCTCAGTAACAGTTCTTGGGATAGGCCATTCCAAAATAGCCTTCACCTTCTCTGCGTCCATCTGGAGACCTTTTGTTGAGACAACAAACCCCAAGTACACTAACTCCTTCACAAAACTACACTTCTTCAAATTAATCAACAATTTCTCTTCTCTTAACTTCTCAAAGACTACCAATATGCATTATATTCTCATCCAGCGACTTACTAAATATCAAAATATCATCTAAATACACAATAACAAAACTTCCTAGGAACTCTTTCAGTACCTCGTTCATGAGCCACATGAATGTACTCGATGAATTGGTTAGCCCAAAAGGTATGACTAACCACTCATACAGGCCCTCTTTGTTCTTGAAGGTAGTCTTCTATTCATCTCCCTCTCGAATTCGGATCTGGTGATATCCACTCTTCAGATCAATCTTTGTGAAGTACTGAGCTCCACTCAAACAGTCCATTAGGTCATCCATCCTTAGCAGGGGAAATCTATAATTTATCATTATCTTGTTTATGGCCCAAGATTTTGTACACATCCTCCACTCCCCATCCTTCTTTGGTGCTAGTACTGCAGATACTGCACATGGATTTAGACTCTCTCGAATCAAAGCCTTTCTCAATAGCTCCTCAACTTGTCTGTTCAACTCCTCATTTTCTATAGGAGTCATTCTGTGAGCTGCCTTATTCGAAAAACTAGCTCCAGGGATCAAGTCAGTTTGATGACTGATCTTCCTCACTGGTGGTAAACTTTTAGGTACATTATCAGAAACAATATCATGAAACTCATTCAATAACCCAAAAAATTCTACTGACACCTTCTCACTATTCTCCTTATCTTTTCTAGGAATCAATGCATAACACACACACTCATGCTTCATGCCTTCTAAAAATTTCCTTCCATCAACACAACAAATTATAGCACTACTGCATACCTTTGCTTCGGCCTTCTTCAGGGGTTTCAACTTATGGAAAACTCCATCCTTCATCAAGGAATACATGTTTATATAGCCATCATGTACAGCTCGCCTGTCAAACTGCCACGACCTCCCAAACAACTTGTGACATGCATCCATAAGGATGATATCATAGAGTACCTCATCACAATAGCTTCCAATCTTGAACTTCACCAGGCACTACTCATTGACTAGAAATTTGTGTTCTTTCTGCAACTAGACAATCCGATATGGATGTGGATGCCTTTCCCTCTTTAGCTTAAACTTCGTAACCATCTCTTATGAAACTAGATTATCGGTTCTCCCATCCTCAATAATGACATCACAACATTTGTCTTCACACTTGCACCTTGTGCGAAACAAATTCTTCCTCTGTTTTAGCTCCTTCTCTTCAGTCACCAGGGCTTCTCCCCTTTCAGCATCATCTGAATGCTCAAATTGAGCCTCCTCATCTACATTTGCAACCCTTGCACGACCTTTTGTCCTTCTATCTGTCCTTCCTTGGTGTTGTGGACATTCATAGGCTCGATGCCCTTCTTCACCACACTCAAAAAAAGTTCCTTTGAAACTACCTCTTCCAGGTCCTTGCCCAGATCTTCCTCGTCCTCTACCTCTTTGATCACCATTGTTTTGATCATGAGGGTGATAGAAGTTAGCATTCCTCTGGCTTCGACTGTACCCACATCTTCATTTTTCTTCTCATCCTCATTTCGACTTCCAAAAGATCTTCCACTACCCCTTCCAGTTTGACCTCCTCATCCATTTTGCTTGCTGCCAAATATTTTGTTCAACTTCTCTTGAACTCTCAGAGAAAATTGGTACACATCCTCAATGGTGGTCATCCTGACCAAGCTTAGCTCCTCTTGAATGCTCGATCATAATCCATTAAGATAACGGGCTACCTTCTCCTTATTCGCCTCTACATGTCCCATTCTAATGATCATCTTGTGAAAATATTTTGTGTATTCTTTCACAGATCAACTTCCTTGCTTCAACCCTTGCAATTTCTTCAATAGATCTAACTCATAGTCCATTAGCATGAACTACTTCTTCAGTTTCTCCACCATGTGATCCCATCTATTGATCTTTCATTTTTCTCTCTTATTTATTTCTAGTTGGACCTCTTTCCACAAGATATTGGCGTGGCCCTTCAACTTCATTTTTGCAAACTCAACCCGATCTGGGTCCTCTACTTCTTCATACTCGAAATACTCTTCCAACTCATTGATCTAGTTGATCAACTCTTCTAGTTCATACTTCTGGAAAATTTGGGAACTTCTACTCTGGGTCTTTTTCCGATCTTTGAAATGGCCCTTATCAGCCACATTTGATGTTGATCAATCACTTCTTCCTCTTCTACATATGAATCTTCCACCTCTTATTCATCCTCGCTTTCTTCTCTTCTTCTCGGGTTTACCCCTCTTCTCAACTCTTCTTGCAACACATCAATTTCTCTCTAGAGGGCTCTGAAACCCTTAGCCACCAATGGATCTCTTCCACCAGCATTTCTGGCACCTTTAACACCACGTCGTCTACCACACATCATTCTTGGGGGCATCCTGAATATCTCAAACCCACAACCATGGTCCTGGTGCAAATTACCTCACAATCGGTAATCTGTACACACACTCAAGAAAACCCGCTCTGACACCACTTGATGAGGGTGCCAACCTGAGTCACAAAAATCCATGCACAAAACCAGAGAAACTTATTATATTCAAAATAATGAAATTCTTACATATAGAGGATCTCAAATTCTCAAGTTCTGTAATACATGCAAATTACATTAAACTACAGAAATTCCCCCTTTTGCAACATGCAATCTTCTTTCCCCAAAAACTACCCAAACAAATTAGAAACTAGCCCATAAATAGCCCCTTTCTTCGTTTGGAGCCAAAAACAACATTCTAATTATGCACCAACTTTTGGAAGCCCTAACTTAAGATCTAATCATTGGATCTTCAATCATAATGCTAATCACTTTTGTTTTCCGCCAATTTTCGAGCCCATCCGAAGCCTTTAAGTACCTCCAAATTAGCTTTGAAGATTTTATAGGGCAAAAAGCAGAAACTGAAACTTGAATAAATTTTGAACCGAGAATGATCTTAGCCTGATTATTTCACCAAAGTGTTTATTTTTCTATCCTAAATCTTCCCTTAAATTTATGTCTCCTCACGCCTTCAAATTCACACCTGCTAAAAATAGCAGTTGAGCAGAAAATGCAGAAAAGCAGTTATGAAAGTTGGGAATTCTTCTTCGACGAAAAGGGTATCCAGAAATGCAACAACATCTACAAAAGTTGAATGAAAGTAAAGATATTTTTGGGTGATGTAGGATTTCCCTTACACCACTGGATGCTCCTACATCATAAAAGGTGTCAAGAAATGAAAAAGATAGATGTGTAGTTTTTGATTGGCCTTGGTTATTATTCATGTAATTCTATATTTGTTGCCCTCAATATTGAAAGGGACTTAGCAAGATATATGATGCAATTCTATCAAAGAAGGTTCCCTTTTAACACTAAAACTTTTTTAAAGATAGCCTACAGTTAAACATTGGTTTCCATTACATCCCACATTTGAAGAAGTTGGAAGAGACTAACTTTTAGGAAAATAGTAACACTTAGATTAAATTGGGATATCTAAGGTCCAAATAGTGATGAGTCTGATCTATTGGACCTAATCTTTGTTAATCATATACAAATTTAGCTAGTTATTTCTATAGATTAGAGTATTAAGAAGTTGGAGACTATTGAAGAAAAACTATAGTGGTTCTTAGGAGAAATCAAGATTGGATAGCCAAGAAGTCTTTAGAGAAAAAATTCCCCACCTCCTAAGTATCAAGACACTCAACATCAGGGAGAGAGTAGCCAAGTGCCTCCATCCTCTAGGATAGAGTCACCTTCTACTCATCAAGTGACTCTATGAGGAAAAGGAGGTTTTGATGAGGAGCCTCCCATAAAGAGGTTACCAGAGAAGAACTATGGAGAAGATTCCCTAGATCAAACACAAAAAGACAAAGAGAAAAAAGTTTTGGAGGAAGAATAAACAATTAGTGTATCCTCTTCTCCTTTACAAGAAAGTGTTTCTTCTTCTCCTAAGTCTTCTCCTTTGAGAGAAACACAATATTCTCCTAGGATAGTTCCTAATCCACCGTCTTCTCTTGAAATGAGAAATTTTGATACTACCCCTCTTAGGAGATTCTTGCAATTTACTTATCCTAATTCTAAATCCATTGATACAACTACAAATTCATAAAAAAGGATTTTTTCGTCAAGTAGTTTAAAGAACTCCCAAGCCTAAGAAACTAAATACTATATCTAGGTTATTAGAATATGAAATTACTAGGAATACATATGTAGTAGTAGAACACCCTAAGTGTAGAAAGAAGCAATTCAAGAAACCATTAGTAATTTAGAAATAGCTAGATTTAATTTAGGGTCTTCAACCAAGGATGGAGATGTACATAATTTCCAAGCGATAGTTGCTAGGTTGGTCAAAAGAACAGCTACATAAAATCAAATATAATATGAATTCAAACATTGAGTGAATATTTTAACTGATTTCTTGAAGTTTGTATTAGATTTCGGTCCTCAACCAATTAGTCAGGCTAGTGCCACATTTGATCTCACATCTTTCATAGGGAAAGTGTTCATGGGTGTTTATGCACTTCTCAACATAGGTAATGCATAGGTGCATCACCTCTCTTGAAAGAAAATCTTCCACAACAAAATTGCAGAACACTATCCTAAGGTCTATAATTTCAGGCCTTGACAATGCTTGGAATATCTCAATTATTTCATGTGATTTGCTGGAATCACAAGGCGGACTTACAAATCAGTCACAAAGTGGGGAAGTTGGATCTGGAAATGGGGTTCTTAATATGGGAGAATTGTTGTGTGTTTTCTATAGGTTCAAACATAAGTATTGAACTCCATTTTATCATTGGATTTAGGTTTATAATGTGTAATGAAACTTGCCAAAGGTTACCTATTAAAAAAAAGGAAAATGAGCAAGGAAGAGAGTAAGTTCCTAGACCTAAAACTATGAATGAACAATGATCATGGAGGTTGTTACAGTAGACAAACTCCCTAAACTGAGTTTTGCTTGGACAAGAGGATCCTATAGTTACACAAAACTAGTGCAATCTTCTAAGGACTACAAATTTTTAGATTACACACACACATCATGCACATGCAATCGAACTAAGTTGTAGAAATAAAGGAAGGAAGCTTAGACTATCTTTACAAATTAGTTCATCATCAACAAATCACAAAAAACATGAGCTGAAAATTCATCAAATACTGAAACAACAATCACCATCACCACTCCCATTCAAGAAACTAAAACTAAATTAATAGGGAAGTAGAACCATGCACACATAATGAGAAAACTCAAAAGAAAACACCCATAAATCATGCAACGTTGCTTTCTATTGTTACAAAATGACTTTACACCAACTCTCCAACCATTTACAAATGAGGGGGCAATCCCTATTTATTGTTTTCCAAAGCCCGAATGAATGGCTAGGATTGATTTACATTGTGTGGCCCATATTTGATATCATTAGGACTTCACCTACCCCACAATATTCAACAATTTAAAATACATCTTTTGTCTTTTTTTCTATTTTGTCTTTTAGTGCCCAGGTGCTATAGTAGTTTGTCTTCTAGTTCATTTCCCTTTTGGGTATTTGTAGGATCATGATGGGCCAAAAAGTGGCAATATGATGGGTATGTGGTTGACGACTTTTTTTTAACCCAAAATTGATGAAACGAAAAGGGTTTTTAAGGGAGATTCTCAGCTTTCCACCAATATAAATTATGATTTACTTTGAATTACAACTAGAGTCCTGATTTATAAGCTAATTGAAAAACATCTATAGCTTTCAAACAATATCATATTTTTTTAATCCAAAACATGCGTCACATTCTATGCTTTGCATACTATATAAGATTAAAACATAAAAAGTTCAATTTCATGAATTTTTGACCAAGTTAAGGTTGTCAAACATATGTGTCTTCATATTTTTTAAAAGTTGTCATCAAAAATGTATAATTAATTATTTACTTGGAAAAAAATTACAAAAAAAAATGCTTCACATTGGGACATGAGTCCTCTACTGATATCTAAAATCTTATAAAAAATATTATCATTTTAATGTGGTTAGGGTGGTGAGACAAACACGTACTTCTTATTTTTTCCCTAAATTTTAATTACTACTATATTGAAATTTCAAATTTTCACCAAATAGATTTATTTATTTTTGTAAATAAACCTAGTAATTTAGAAACTACATTCAATTTTCTACAAATTCTATTCTTACATATTTTTTAAATAATATAGATAACTTATTCAAATTTTTATGTTAAGTTGCCTAACTCTGATTTTTTTGAATTTTTTGCCACTTCAAGGCCTATTTTTTCCATGATGATCCTGCACATAACCTTTTACTATAGCTAAAACTGCCTAAAATCTATCGTTTCCTTGATGGACTTGCAACATTTTTTATTGGATCAAATGGGCCCATCGATGACTGGAATCAATGGATTGGTTGCCCCTGATTCATGCAGACAACCCCTTAAAGATCACCATCATCTGGTGAAAAGTAGGACAACTCCCTTATGCTTTCTTCAAGGCCACCTCCTTGCATTTTGTCATTGACTTCCTTGGCATAGGCCTTCTTCTAGTACCATCTTTGTTGATGGGTGCTATGAAGAAAGGTGAGCATAAAATGAATGATGACATGAGCTATGTGCTTTTCCTTATTTAGCTTTCTCAATGGGTCTCCTTGACGGACCCATAGTAGGCTTCTTGAAACCTGCATACATGAGGCTTCGTAAGTGCCTTCATATGTAAATTGAGGTAAATGTTAGTCAAATCCTACAAACTCCTTGCTAGATCCATTCATGCATCATCAAAATATCATAATATTAATATTTGGAGCTCATTTGGACCATAAACATTAATGTGTGCTCCAGGGTAGAAAGATGACGAACAGTGGGTGATGGGTGATGGCAGATGACATAGGGAAGGTAGATGGAAAATGAGAGGCAAAACAACTACAGAGGGATGATGACCCGGAAGGAAAGTTCCAGATGGCCACGAAGGGGCCAGAATGCTGGGGGAAAACAAAAGGAAAAACAAAAAAGGAGGGATGGAGTTCCAAAAATGGCTATGGAGGGGTGGAGTTACGGAAACAGCCACATATAGGCTGGGTTATCGGAGATGGAACGCTGGGGGTGGATGGAAGGCAAAATGAAACGGCCACGAAGGGGCCGGGTTCTGGGAGTTGAAACACCAGGGGTGGAAGCAAGGAAAATGACAAAGGAGGGACAAAGTTCTAGAAATGGCCACAGAGGAGTGGAGTTCTCAAAATGGCCATGGAGGGGCCAAGTTTTGGGAGCTAGAGCATCGGGGGTAGACGAAAGGCAAAATGACAAAGGAGGGATAGAGTTCTAGAAACAACCATGAAGGGGTGGAGTTCTGGAAATGACCATGGAGGGGCCAAGTTCTCGAAGCCGGAACACTGAGGGCGGATAGAAGGAAAAATGAAAAAGGAGGGATGGAGTTCCAAAAATTTCCACGAAGGGGTGGAGCTCCAGAAATGACAATAGAGGGGCGGAGTTCCTAAAATAGCCACAGAGGGAGAAGGTTCTAGAAATATCTAGGGAGAGACAAAGTTCTCGAAATAGCCATGAAGGGATGAAGTTCTTAAAATAGCCAGGGAGGGATGGAGTTCCTGGAATAGTCACAAAGGGACAGAGTTCTGGAAATAGCCGAGGAGGGACGGAGTTCTCGGAACAACCATGGAGGGACAAAGTTCCAGAAATAGCTAGGGAGGGATGGAGTTCCCGAAACACCCATGAAGAGATAGAGTTTCATAAATAGCCAAGGAGGGATGAAGTTCCATAAATGGCCATGGAGGGGCTAGGTTCTGGGAGCCAAAACGTCGAGGCAAACGGAAGGAAAAATGACAAAGGAGGGACAAAGTTCTGGAAATGGCCACGGAGGGCTAGAGTTCCAGAAGTGACCATGGAGGGGTCAGGTTCTAAGAGTCGTAATGTCGAGGGTGGATCTAAGGAAAAATGACAAAGGAGGGACGAAGTTCCGAAAAGGACCATGGAGGGGTGGAGTTTCGGAAATGGCCACAGAGGGATGGAGTTGCTAGAATAGCCATAGAGGGATGAAGTTTTAGAAACAACTAGGGAGAGATAGAGTTCTTGGAATAGCTACAAAGGGATGAAGTTCCAAAAATAGCCAGGGAGGGACAAAGTTTCAAAAACAACCGCAGAGGGACAGACTTTCGAAAATAGCCGGGGAGGGATAGAGTTCCTAGAACAACCACGGAGGGATGAAGTTCCTGAAACAACCAGGGAGGGATGGAGTTCCCAAAATAGCCGAGGAGGGATGATGTTCTAGAAACAACCAAGGAGGGATAGAGTTCCCAGAACAACCACAGAGGGACTGAGTTCCAGAAACAACCAGGGAGGGATGGAGTTCTTGGAACAGTCGCGGAGGGATAGATTTCTAGAATGAAATTTCTGCAACTTCCCGAAACCTAACAAAACCTTGGAAGTTCACATAAACACCACAAAAACATCCCAAATCCATAGTAAACATGTCCTCAAAGTCAAAAATGATGGAAAAAAGAGAATTGAGTGAGTAGGGATGAGGCTTGGAGGATGTCGGTGCAACGAGCGAAGGGAAACCCGCAAGGGCACCTTCGTGAAAGAAAAAGACTTAGTGAAACTCAAGTAGGCGAATTTGGTTAGGGGAATTTGATCATTTGATGGTACATGACCAATTTAGGCTCCAAGAAAGGGGCACACAAAATGAGACAGGAGCAAAGCAACCCGTTTGGAGTGAAAAGAGGGGGTCCCTGCCCACGACAGGGCGTGTGTGCAAACCATGCTCAACAGAAATAAATGGTGAATAAGATGCAAGGTTATAAGGCTTATGGGAAGGCTACTGAAGAATGGGCCATGGATATCTCAACTAAGGGAACCAAATTTATCTCTGATATGAAGAAGGAATGTAAAGATATTGAATTGTTGAGAACTGAAATTGAGAAATAGACTACTTCTACCAAACATGAAAAATCAATTTGGGTGAAAATAATAATGATTTCAAAGGAATGATAAAATTGGGTGTGGATAAATTGGTCAGTGAACAAATGCTACCAAGTACCAATGATAACAGTTGTGTTATATGAAAAAGGAGCATCAAGTGGAAACTTTTTGTTCTAAAATAAAATATCTTGGAATAGTGAAAGACACTTAATGAGGGTAACATAGTATGGTTTGAGTTTCAGAAAAACCTTTTCAGCATTAGAAATCATCTTAGAAAAGAAGGGAATTCTAATGATGAAGATGAGGAGATGTGGAATGGTATATTCAAAGGGATAGTTGAGAGTTTCTATGACAAACAACAATTCAATGTGGAAAGCATGAGGAGGCTCAACGACATTGTTTTGGCATTATTTTTGTTTGGCAGACTTGTAGAAACTTACTAAAGGAAGATCAAGGTAGCGAATGCTAACAAAGCTCTTTGGAATTTGAGAACTAAAAATGTAATCATCCCTCAACATAGTGAATGCCTCCCATAGGAAAGGATTTTTATGCCTACCAAGCCAAAGTTGGCACGTTAGCTACCTAGTCATCTGAAGGAGTTGCCAAAAATATTCCACCTCAGTAATAGTCTCTTATTTACATAAATATTTCATGAAATTTTATATTTTATGGAAGTTGAAAAGACTTATTTTGGGTATTTATTTCAAGAAGTGATTACTCTTACTTTATTATATATGTAATATGATGCAACCATAAATTGGTTTGACAATTTTAGAATATAGATACATGAAACTAGAAATTTTACATCTGTGAATGTATAGTTTGGGATCATTGAATGAATGAATGAAATTATCATAATTTGTGAATTTTAATTAATTTCTAAAGCTATTGCATTTCTCTGTGAGTGTATAATTTCTATTATTTGTTAGATCCATTTTTATTTTGATATTTATCTTTGGTTATAATATTTCGGTTTATATTTCATGGGATGTGAAGTAGTTTGTGTGCTATGCATATCTATGATAATAACTTATCTATTAAAAGTTCTATTCTATGAAAATAAATTAGAATAATTTTATATTTTTCATTTCCTTCTTTTTGGTCAAAAGCATACCCTATTTAATTTTAATTTAAAAACAAATTATTCATCAAAAGAGGGAGTTGTACCTCATAAAATTCAAATAAAAACTACTTCTAATAGAAATAGTTTACTCAACTATTGGCAACTGATATGCATTTAGTTTGGGTGATATAGTTAAGACTCTAACTTTCGAGAAAATGCATAATCTATTAACCAACAAATTTTTGGCAACTCTAATTGGGATAGAACAAGAAACAAGTAATAATTTTCCTTATATATTTATATTTGGTCTTATTTCATGAGAAGTTATGGTTTTTCCTCATAACAATATTTTTCCATTTTTCTAGCCGAATCTCAATTAGATACAAGTCGATTAGGAGGATATAATATCACAATTGAGTACCTTGGATTGGATGGTTTAGATTTAAGTGGAAAAGAATACCACTAGGTTAATTAGGTATTGGAAGAAGAAGAAGAGTTGGGGGAAGAGATCATAAGACATAGACAAGGACATTAGTTACAAATTATTGAAAGAATTGTTTCCATTCCTAGAGCCCATACGAGTAGAAATTGATGCTAGTTATATTGGATTCCAAATGATATACAAGAGGATAATGTAGTAGAGGCATTGTTGATCCAATTTTTGAAGCATTACAAGAATTTTTTTTGGTTCTTCACTTCTTGTTAGGAGGGTTATATCTCAAATAAAACCATCCTAACCACCAAGGGGGTGTATTTTTCTCCCACTTGTCAATCACTTATTCTGCATGGTGTTATAGTTCATCTAACTATTAATTTTACTCATAAAATGGATCAATAATTATCCGTGCCATGGGGGGGTGGCTATAGGACCTTTAGCCCTTGGAATTCACTTACATGAATTTCCTAAAGGTTCCAGAAAAAATATTATCGAATTTAGAGATGGTAAGACTTCTACTGATGAGAATATCAATGTTTTATTTGTTGCATGTGTGGTGCTCGACATCTAACATGAAGATGTAGTAGTTAGATTACTTGTAGAATTACTCATTGATGCTTCCACTAAATGGTTCTATCATCTTCCAAATGCATCTATAAATTCATGGGAAGCAATGAGGACCCATTTTGAAAATAGGTTTTAAGGTGTAGAAGATGAACACTCTCTACTCACATAGTTAACACAAATTAAGAGAGGTCCACAAACAAATTAGAGAATTTATTTCCAAATTCAATAAATTGGTAAAAAAAATAGACACCGCAAAGAGACCTACTCCAGAGAATAAAAATAATTAATTGACAACCACCTGACATTAGCTTCCATCCAAGAAGGGCATGGGCTGCAAATGAGGAAACAATACAAACTATGGTAATTGAACTAGAAGATGACCTGATTACTATAGGTAAATGGAAGAAGGAACTATATTCAAGTAAAACTCAAACTTCTTCTTTATTCAACCCTATGATTTAGGGGTTAGCAAATGATATTATTGCTTTGAAAATTAAAACACTAAGAATTTCTCAACCATATCTTGAAGATATATCTAGAAAGGGAATTTTGTAATCCAAAATTAAAACCTAGCCTCTACCCCCTACTCAATAAACATTGGCTATATAAGCACCAACTACTGGGAGTAAAGGGAATATGTCTACTTTTCATTTAAACATAGATAATGATGGAACAAGCTATGAAGAGATGAACAGGTTCATGCATATGACCACCATGAAAGAGGTTACTGAAGAAATAACTGATGAGGAGGGTACTTATAATTAGTGTGGTGACTCTAAAATTGGTTTTCTTGAATATGAATCAAACTCAGAAAGAGAAGGTGATATTTATACCACTTTAGATGACTCTTCTTGTGCTCTACTGACTCTTGAATAGTAAACTTCAAAATAAATAAGGTACACAAAGCACTCTGATTTTTTTTATAACCAAATCCAATACTTCACCCAAGAATGATTCTTCATTTAAAGGGGCTCAAAAAGTTTCATAGAGTACTCATAAGATTCCTAATCCATCATGTATTAAAAAAGTTGATAATTCCTTTTACATTATATTTTTGCATATATTCAAACATACAGATCTCACAAGGAAAGTACATAAAAATAAATCCTTAAGAATTAGACAAACTGGTAAGTGTTGTACAATTTTTTGCACACACTCCCCACTGAAGGTGGGTACCCTTGTTTTCACTTGTTTGGTGTCTTGGCCTTTTCGGGGTTTTGCTTGCTTGGGCACGTGCTTTGATGTTCATCCTATTAGTTGGAATGGCCCATTTATGATTTATATGGACAACCTTAAGCTCTGGGTGCATTTTGGGCTTTTCACTGTGTTCGAGAAAATCTGCCCTGGCCATAGTTTCCCGGTTTCCCTTTGGTGCTCGGTAACGGCTGCCTTTTTGCTCAACTCTGGGGAAATCCATCATGTCTGGATTTTTCTGCAATCCGTTGCTCTATCGGATTCTCGGATTTTGGTCTCAGTCATCTTGTTGATCGCAATCATGGTGATTGCATGACTTTTGGGGCAATGTTATATTGAGTTTTGGGAAGGGATTTGCCATTTGGGTTTGGAGACCTTGAGCTTGAGGTGTGTTGCTAGATTGTGCGTTTGGAAGTGATTTCGAGTGTTGCATTCATATTTCCTAGGCACCATTCATGTCTTCCTCGTACTTGAAGTTGTTTGGAAGCTTCCTAGGTCTCATTTCCTTCTATTCTCATGGTATGTGGATGCTCTCTTCCTATTTTGGTTTGGATATCTTTACTATATGCGCTTTCATAATATTCTTTGCTACATTCATGCTTGAATGTGCATGTTTTTTGGGAATTTTGGGGGTTTCGTGTCTTTCTAGTTTGTTCAAGTGTTTTTCCTGAGTGTCTGCTTTGGGCTGGTCTTTCATTGTTGGCTTGGGGCTTGCTTGCATTTTCCATGAATTTCCTATCCTTATTTTGCAAGCAAGTTGTGCCTGAGATGTTTTGTGCTTTCATGGCAGAGCTTTTAGGGTTCTTGACCTAGGGAATAGCCAATCCCTCTCAATTTACTGAGAGGTGAGTTTTAAATTCATGGTTGTTCCATTGGAGGTTTAGGTCAAGTCATTGTCGAGTTGTGGGCTCCTAGTCCATGTCTATTCAATCTATTTAGGTGAGGGCGAGAAACATAGGCGTTTGGGTTTTCGTTGTTCTATTGGATTCCCTTGAGTCTTCCTATTTTTTATTTGTTCTATATAATTTTCTTTAATCCGGACTTTCATTGGCATCACGGAATTCTACTTCCTCCGGATTTTCTCAGTGTCTGTTGCCTGGTCGTCCTACCGAATTCGAGTTTTCGTGGTAAATTTGTCTTGATTCTGCTAAAATCGACGCCTTCAGGATTTTCCTGGATGTTCTGCACCTCCCTCATTTTCCCAAGTTGCTGAAGTTGTTTATGTTTTCAGGGATTTCCGTCTAAGGTGGATTTTTTTGAAGTTTTGTGGGAATAAAGGAATTCGATGATTATATAAGAATTTACTTGATGATAATGTATTTGGATGATTAAATGAACTTATGCTAAGTAGTTTCAAGTTATTCCTTGGTTATATTGATTCATTGAAATGATTATGTGGGGTTTGTATGTCTATTTCGCTGGATTCTGCTTGGTCTGGATTTCCCCAAAATTCCTCTCCAGTTTGGATTCTGTGAAGGAGGCTAAATCCCGAACTTTGAAATAGTTGATTTTCACACTTGTTGTTTATCTTGGATCTCATTTTGGTTGTCTTTAATTTTTTGTGGGTAGGATCAAGACAAGATGTTGTTGGCCATGGCAAGGAAAAGGCAACAGATCTAAGTGCTGAAGGTTCTTCTATCTCTGAAGCAGAAAAGGTAAAGATGGACATAAAGAGTAAGATTCCTGAGAGCAGATTGACTTTCGTTTGGTCAAGAATTATTGATACCAATGTGGGTATGTGGGACTATGGCAAGTTCAAGGCTGAAATGACAACACAAAACCTCCCTTTGCTGGCTAGAAGAACTTTGGAATCTGGGTTAGCACATGTAGCTGGTTTCCCCTCCATAGTACAATGCTATGAGTTGGTGTTGGAATGTGCCAGAAACTATGACAAGGGAACACAAAGAATAATTGGTTCCCAGGGAAGGGTTGTGGAAAAATTTTACGTTGTGTCCATTGCTAGAAATTTTGACATACCTGATACATCACATGTGGTGGCCTTTGCTATGGATGCAACAAAGAAGTATTATGAAGATAATGTGGTTAAGTTTGAGTAGGTGATCAATTCCTGGTGTGAGAAGCCCAAGTCTCACTTCTCAAAGTTGCCTAAACAGCTGTTCAGGCTTAAATTCAAGAGGGAATACTATAATGCCATCACTCTCCTCAGTAGGTTGGTGGGGCTGAAGAATGCAGGAGTTTTCGAGAGCTAGATGTTTTATGTAATTGATCAAATGGAGTAGGGTATTGACTACAACTGGGAAGGTTCTATAAGTGCAGTAATCCATGAGTAGATGTGTAATGTCTTCTAGACCAAGAATTTTACCATGACTTCCTACCTGGTGTATGCATTGGCAAGATTTCACCCATACAAGGGGTTGAGTACTAGAGGTATATTCAGATAGGATGCAATCTATGAGGTGTATCCACAGCCTCACCTAGAAGGAGGAATCTATAGAATGGAAAATGATGCATTTACTATATATATTACTAGGTTGTTGTAGGGTGCAATGCATGTGAGGATTTCAGACAAGGCCAAGGAATTTATAAGGAGGTATGGGGCATGGTTTAGTCAATTCCATACTTTCTCCTACATTAGGATTGATGGCTATCAAAGGGATCCTTATAGACTCCCAAGGTACCCACCTAACCATATCATACTACTAGAGGTCACTAGGCAGATTTGTGACTTTGATGTGGTTGTGAAGGGAGACAAACATAAAATAGGGTTTGGGAATGACTTCCCTTTAAAGATAGGCACAAATAAGGTCTGCCCTTCCATCTAGTCAGGTCATGCTTCTGAAGAGGAGATGAGTACTTTTGGTCTCTCTTTTTACTCCAATAGAGCAAGGTTTGATATCACTGGTGAGGATCAAAAGAAGGCTAGCAGGGAGTACAACCACAAAGAAAACATTGAATATTATTGGGCTAACCTTGGAGATGAATTTGAGGTAAGGAAGAGGAAATTCTCTAGGCTGCCAGTAGACTTAGTAAGACTATATAACATAAAGGCCACTTCTGACCAAGTAGAAGAAGATGGAAATTTGATTCACGGTCATATCTTCGAGGCTGTGAAGGACAAACTAATTGGATAGATTGACTAGTTGGAGGAAGAAAATATGGAGTTAGAGAAAATGATAACTCGCGTGATTAAGTATACCAAAATGTGGTTGAAGCACAAAATGCCAGAGTTAGAAAGTGAAGGTGTCTAGTGTAGCTATGACTTGATGGGAGACTTGGAGTCTCATTCTGCTTCTGAGGAATCACATGAGCAGGACCCTAAGGGTAAGAGCAATGTGGACTCTCCCTTCAAGATTAAAGTTAGGGATGTTCAAACTAAAGAGATAACAGATGTGGGTAAACAAAGAAAGTCTATTGCCAAGAAGAGAAGGCACATTTCAAGGAGAGAGGCTGAGAAAGATAAAGATGAAAAGGAAGAAGTGGATGCTACTGCTCCTTTTCTCAAGAGGAGAAGACTTGTGAGAATTTCACAAAAAGAAAAGGAAACTTCCAAATCAGATAAGGAGGTTTAGACACCTGTGGTAGAGATAGAAAGTTTAGGAGAAAGAACACAAGTATATATGAGGAAGTCAAGGACTCATTCCCCAAAGGATGCTACAACAAAGGAGGATGTTTCTGTGACTACTCCTATCATTGAACAAGAGAGTGTTCCCCCTTCTCAAGATACTGGCAATGTGCTAGAGGAGTCAAGGAAGGATGAAGATGCTAAGGACTTGGGTGAGGAAGATTTCCCGGAGGGAGACCTCTACAATGGAAAGGAAGAAATTGATAAAGTAATCCAGTCTCCCTTAGTGGCCTATGCAGATTCACCTGCAAAAGAGCAATTGGGAAAATACCCTCAACAGGAGGAGATACCGGCTAAGATTCCTTCATCGACACAAGTTATTGTTGAGGAGCAGTCTTAGGATAAAGAGGATACGACTAAGGAGATCCCTATTGTGCCAAGTATTGAGAAAGATGCACCTAGTGTCTAGTAGGAGCATGATAAACAGGATAAAGTGCCAACCGGATCCACTGTTCCAGACTGGTTGGATAGAGAATTAAAGAGTAAAATGGTAATAGTGGAAGACACTCCTCCCAAATGGGATGACCTAATGGCTAACTTCGGGAAAGGGAAGACTAAGAAGAAAGCTAGGGTTGTATCCAAGATTGAGAGGGATGAATCAAGCAATAGAGTGGCTCATATTGCAATCCCTACTCTAAACAAAGATAGAGATGGGGTAATTGCAAAGGACTATCCTGTGCAAACCATTGATTTAGGGCATGTGTCTATGGAGCAAGATATCGAGGAGTATGGAGGCTCTAGTGTTGTAATTGTAGGTAGATTGAAGAAGGAGGTACAAACCAGGCATGAGTTGGAAAGGGAGAATGAGAAATTGAAGAGGTACTTGTAGGAGTTGATGAATCCCTTATAGTCCATTGGCTCTTCCTCCTCTGTTGTAGGTTTCTTGCCTCAAGAAACAATCTCCAAGCTTGAAAGAACGAAAAGCACTACACATGCCACAGTTGGTTGGTTGTAGGGTGTCCAGACCAAAGGAGATGGTGCCATTAAGGATATCTTGTCGACTGTAGGGGATGCCATGAGGTTAGTGGGTTGGCTAAAGACTGTGTTAGCCCAAGACAAGGAGGATATTGATCTCCTATTATAGAAAAGAAGAATAGTAATGGAATACACGGAGGATAAACTAGTGAAGAGTGGGATTGTTCCTTTCCCAAGGGTTTTATGAGCCTTGGGAATGGTTCGAGATCTTGCAAATGAGGCAAAAGGCCTTGAAGAAGATTCATAAATAAGGGAAGTAGATTGGGGACACTTTGACTGGAATTCATGATAAGTGCATCTCATTCTTTGAAATCATGACAGGGAGGAAGAAGTTCCCTCCAAAGCATCTCAATTTGGAATAGCTCAGGAAGTGGTGGAGAGATGTCTATTCTCCAGCCAATGAACATCGAATCATTGAACATCAACTAGATGATGCTACAACCTACATTGTAGTTATTGATAGGTATTTAAAAAATAGGGTTGATTGGGATGGCACAATAAGGCAGGGAAGAGATGACATCAAGTCTCTTGAAAGAAGAGTTAGGTTTTTTTCTGTGCCACCTATTGCCGAATTGGGCAGAGTGTTGCTAGCAGTGCATGGTGAAATGGAGTGTGCCAAAGACAAGGATAGGAAGTTGTTATATAGGGCTACATCAAAGTTTTTGATTCCCATTTTCCACATTCATTGGGCCGACTTGGATGAAATTGGTGCAACTTTCACATTTCATGTTGTATTTGAATATCTTTTGAGGCCGACCTATTGTGTGGCATTTTTATTATTGTAAAACTCTTCTTTGGGCTGACCTATCTTGGGGGTTCTCTATAAATTGGGCATGTTGCCTCATTTGTAGAAACATATAGACATAGAATATAGATTTCATGTTTGATCAAATTAGGTTTATCTTCAAGAAAGTATTGTAAAAGAAGACTAGAATTGTTGCCATTTTGGATGACTTAATATAAGAAAGGATATTGTGGTTTGGTATCTCTCTTGTGTTGCGTTTTATCTGGAATGGTTCTTGTTGTTCTATATTTAAAAATGTTTAAGTTTTATGTTAGATGGTTTAGTGATGCTTATGGTTTCATGTTTAGAATGTTTGCAGCGATCTCTAGTCCATACTTTTTGCAGTTAGTTGATTGTTAGCTTCTTTGCAAAGTTAGCCTAGACTTAAAATTGTGCTTAGTTCAATTGTGAATATTTGTTCATTTCAGTTGCAATAGGATTATTTTGAATGAATTTTTATTATTTGAAAATCTTTAAATACCTTAGAAGATTACACTATTTCTTTAAGATTGCAGATTTATATGGGTCAAACAAAAAGTAGTTTATGAGAGATCGGTCCATTTTGAGCATCTTATCTTTTGGCATTGTTAATCTTAGGGTTAGAACTAGTCTTAGAATTATCTCTGAAATATTTATCTTTTGTTATTTTCTTTATTATCTGAGTTAAATTTAGGGTTTGAAGTATCAACTCATTCTTAGATATGATAAATTCAAAGTCCAGTGTTTGCTTGTAGTAAGGTCTATTTTTTATTACCAACATTTTCACATTATCTCAGAGTTGTTTTATTTGCATTGTTAAGACTTGACATTAGAGACCTTGGGGTTATCTCTTTTCCATAGAGATTTCCCTTTCGAGAGAGATAGGATATCAAATTCTATTTGAATTGTTGTTGTGTAGAAAACACCATCAACAGATTGGCGCTAGAAGGAGGGCCTCAGATAAGCAAGCTGAAGCATTTTCTAAACACCATTTCTCCTGAAAGGCTTAGAAGAAGATTTAGATCTACTCTAGGAGAAGAGGAATTTCAAGAATTGTAGACTGCTACTAGGTAAAGAAGGACTAGGAGAGGGGAAGAATCATCATCCACCCAACCACTTCCATCATCTCCATTATCCTCATCCTCATTTGATTCTAAAGGAATTCCTATTCCACAACCACAACTAGTCAAAAATCAGTCATTACCACCCCCACCTCCACCAATTTCTTTCCTTGCCAACAACCCATCTCCACTGATCTTCAATAGTTATAATGTCATGCCCAAGAATCCTAAGCATTTTTTCTCTAAGTTCTATACTCATGACCCCAATAGGATAGTAGAAGAGCATATTAGGATTTTCTAGACCTATCTATGGGATAGAGGAATAAATCATGAAGATTTTGTATGTAGGATTTTCCCTTATTCCCTTGGGGAAGAGGCCTTTTATTGGTATAATCACTTACCTACTGCTTCCATTCATAATTGGACTGAATTAGAGACTACATTTCTACAAAAGTTTAAGATTCCCATTAGTGCTAATAAACTATACCTAAAATTTCCTGGGGTGAAAAGAGAGATTAATGAGCCAATAGGGTCATTCAATAATAGGTTTCATCGAGCTTACACCAAACTCCAGGCACCTTATGCTGGAAATGAAGAGATTGCCCTAGAATTTTACCTTGAAGCCTTGGATAGCCTTATAGCTAGTTTCCTTAAACAGAGGGCTAATCCCCCAACTACTTTGCTCACTCCATATGCAAAGGTTGTGAACGTTATCATGGATTTGAGGAAACACTTATTAGGACCTATACCATCCTTAGGACCTACTGCTCACCCTGGACAAGTTCAAGCTCTCAATTAGGCTTTGACCAATCATGCTCCCATAATGAATCCAATACCCTCATTGCCTTTGGTCCCTCATCCGGGTCCTCCATTAAATGAAGCTCAACCTATGACCTATTATCCTCAATAAAGGGATAATCAACCCCTTCATCAACAACAAGCTGGCTTTCCTACATATTTACAGAATTCAAAAGTTTTGAATCAGGTTGTTGGAGGAATACCTGGATACCCTCCTGGTAATGTGAATTCGGCACCACCTAATGGTCTAGATAACGAGTTGTTGAATGAGTTGTCTGAACAACTGAAAAAACTAAATATGGAGGTGACTTATTTAAAAAATCAAAATAACCAACTTCAGGCTGCCCAGAAGAACATGCAATCTAACTATAGTAGGGAGAACATGAACTTTGAAAGAGGGCAATATTTTGACAGAAATCAAAATTATGGTAGAGGATAAGGCTTTGGTTAGAATTTTGATAGAAGACAAGGCTTTGGCTAGAATTTTGATAGAAATCAACAAAGTGGACAAGGATTTGATAGAGGGCAACACCCTAGGCAGAATAGATCATGGAATACTTGACCCAATAATGGAGTGATTCCTACTCCATTGTATCAGCCCTCTACTCAGGAGAAGCCTCCAAATGGTGTATATTTGGTAGACGTAGCTTTGTCTGGTTGGTGCAGACTCCATAAAACAAGTCAGCATTCTGAGCTAGATTGTACCAAGTTTTAGATTGCTACTTCCATTTTTTAGTATGAAGTTGAGAATAATTCCAATAGTTAAGAAATTGTGCCCTCAAATCCCTATGATTCTCCATTGCTAGTACTCAATCATGCACCATTTTCAAAAGGTGAGGAAAATGAACCAAAAGAAAAGTCTACTGACTAGGAGAATGAGGCAGAGAAGGTGTTAAATGAAGATTAGATCTCCAAGTTGTTTAATGAGGAAAATGAGAATGATAATGGCCCCTTGGATGAGGATGAAGTTGGTGTTGAAGAAGTACAGATGTTTCTGCAACCAACAATGAAATATGATTTGAGGAATAGACCTAACAACAGTCTGCAGGTTTGAGGTCCTTTCACTACTTCTATCCCTCCAAAATAATTTCCAACTCCACCAGATCCACAAGCTAGTAATAATCCACCTTATCCTCATGTGTCAACACAATACTTGTCAAAGGGAAACAATGCTAAAGTTTCAAAGGAAAAACAGGCTGGTGGCTACAAGGAAACCCATGTTGATTTGAATGTGGAGCAATTGGGCAAGTATGTGACTGAGAAATTCAAGAAAGTAAAGGTAATTATTTTCACTTTTGAATTATTAAGAGTTCCTGCTATAAGGAATGTAGTTTTGGGGTCATTCAATTTGAATACAGTACCGTAGGGGGTAATTGCCAATGAGGCTATTACTAGGTCTTCTAATTCACATGCACCTAGAGGTCAAGTTCCACCTATAGATAAAGGGAGAGATAAAGATAAGGGTCAAGTTGCACAAGCTGATACTTAGTTGAGTTTGTTTCAAGGCAAGATGGAAACCCCTCCTTTCCTAATTTATGTCTGTATCTTTGGAAAGAATCTGCATAATTGTCTTTTACATTCAAGAGAATCTACAAAAATTATGCCTTTTGTAGTCTGTAAAGCATTAGGTATTACCCCTATAGCCTCTCAAAAGAAGGTCACTCAACTGGACAAAAAAGAGGTAAGTGTAGTGGGAGAATTGAACATGATTCCCATGCAGCTGGCATAAGATCCTAGGGTGCAACAACTGATCAACATTCAGGTTGCTAACATTCCTGATACTTGTGGTTTGATCTTAGGCCAGGATTTCACCAAGGCACTGAATGGATATACATATAAAGACCATTCACACATGTGGCTACCATGGAAAGAAGTTACAAATCAAATCAAGAATTGAAAGAGAACTCCGAATGAAGTATGTAATCACTGAATATTAGAATATTTCAAATGAGGTATTAGTATCAGAGGTTAGCATGGGGAATTATGTGTTGGTTGGATCAACCTCAGAAAATGAAGAGGTCTTTATGTTAAAAGACCCCTTAGAGGAATTTGTATAAGAGATTAGTGGTTCTGGAACATTGACTAAACAAGTAGATGAAACCATTGACCAAGAGGATAAACAACTTAGTTCCTTGGATAACTTTCAGGAATTCATCCAGAAGTGTATGGAGAATCAGATACAGCTCAGAGGAAGGATGAATTTTGAAGAACTATTTCTCACCAATTGGTGTAGAGTCCATGATGCTCCTCATTTCGAGCTAGAATTTGACTTGTGTCAAACTGTTGTGGAACATAGATAGAAATGCATTAATCCAGTCCCAACCATTGGAATTAGTATATAGAAGGAGTTAGATAATGATAAGGGTGAGAACCTAATGCTTCTCGAGAAGCCCCTTATTTGTTGAAAAGTGAAAGATAAATTAAGGCCACGGAAGCTTGATGGTTGTTGGACATTGATATTTGATGGATTGGAACATGATTTGAGTTGATTAGTCCAAAAGGTAAGGATTATTTTGATGCTCACTAACTCCAATTTCAATGTACTAATAATGTTGCTGAATACGAAGCTTTGATTCATGGGTTGTTAATGGCATCAAGGAAGAAATTCCAGATATTACAAGTTTTTGGAGACTCTGAACTAGTAGTCAAACAAGTAAGGAAACAATATTCATTTTGTGATAGGAGAATGACTAATTATAGGCATAGAGTGTGGGATCTCATTGAGGGATTCAATGCTTTCAATAGCCAGTTGATCCCTTGAAGTAGGAATCAAATTGCTTACTCTCTAGCACAAGTTTCTAGTACATTGCAACCTTTATCACTTTTAGGATTGAAGAATTTTAGAGTTGAACTCACTCTAGTACCATTAGTGCCTAACAACATTACTAATTTCTAGGTATTCGAAGATGATAAACATATTTTGGAATTTATTACAAGTTGTGATGTGTTTGCTTCTCAAGTCATTGATGAGATGGAGCCTCAAGAAGCAACAATAGACTTGGGAGGAATCATTAACCTGAAGACCAGCGCTATTCCAAGAGGTATGGTGCAACTTGAACAAATATTTGATTTAGATAAGATAAGAGATCAGGAACAACAAGTTAAAATGGAGTCTCTCAGTAGCCAATGTGAAACATATAATATGGGGACACGAGATGACATGAAGAATGTTTTTATTGGTAAGGTGTATACTCGAGAAGAAAGAAAAGGGATTATGGATGCCTTGCATACATATCATGATGTGATAGCCTGGAGTTATGAAGATTTGAAAACATATGATACTTCAATCATTACACACACCATTCCTTTGAAGTCAAATTTCAAACCATTTAGACAGAGAAAAAGGCTAATAAATAATTTGTTAGAACCCATCATTTAGAAGGAAGTGTAGAAGTTACTTTCAGCATGAACTATATTTCTAGTAAGACACTCTACTTGGGTTGTGAATCTGGTTCCAGTAATGAAAAAGAATGGAGAAATCAGATTGTGTGTGGATTTTAGGAATCTGAATAGAGCATCGAAAAAGGATATCTATCTAGCTCCTTCACTGGATGAAGTACTTCAGATTGTCAATGGATCCCAGATGATGTCCTTCTTGGATGGTTATTTTGTATACAACCAATTTATGGTGCAATATGAAGATAGGCACAAGAGGGCCTTTACTACAAAATGGGGAACTTTTGCTTATAGAAGGATGCCATTTGGATTGATCAATACTGGAGCTACATTTCAGAGAGCTATGAATATTGCTTTTAAGGACAGAATTGCTAAGTGCATCATTATTTATATGGATGAATTGATAGTTTTTTCTAAGAAAGGAGGTGGCCATATAACAGATTTATGCAAAGTATTCCAAAGGTGCAGAGAGTTTGGTATTTCACTTAATCCAAGGAAGTGTATTTTTGGAGTCACAGAGAGGAAATTACTAGGACATATCATCTTAGAATAGGGTATTGCTATTGATCCTGAACGAATATAGACTATCACAAAGATTCAACCCCCTACAAGTAAGAAAGAGATGAAGTCATTCTTCAGAAAGATTAACTTTGTTCTAAAATTAATGATTGGATTTGTAGAGATAGTGAAGCCATTGAATGCTATGTTGAAACAAGAAGCAAAAGTAGAGTGGAATTCAGAAGCTAAGGCGACATTTATAGAAATAAAGAAAGCTATTTCTGAGGCCCCAGTGTTGGTGATTCGAGATTATGGTAATCCCTTTTATATATATTCATTCGCTTATGATCACTCTGGTGCTAAAATGTTAACCCAAAAGTTTGATCAACGCGATGAGAATTCTATATCCTTCATGAGTACTCCTTTAAAGGATGCAGAGTTTAGATATCACAGTGTGGAAAAATAGGCCTATGCTTTGGTCAAAGCAGTGAAAAAGTTCAAACACTATATTTTAAGGAATAAGGTTTTTACCATAGTGCCTGATCCTGCGATAAAGCTGTTGTTAATGTAGAATGAGTTAGGTGAACAAAGAGCCAAATGGGTGACTATGTTATAGGAAAATGATATGGAGATTCAACCCATGAAATTAGTAAGAGGATAGGAACTCACAAAGACAATGCACAACTCAACACTATTGTCTTCAGGAGGTATCTCCAGGAGACTGGTATGATGAAATCATTTATTATTTACTGAATCAACAATGTCTAGATCACCTTAGTACAATTCAGAGGCGATCTTTGCGCCTAAAGAGTGGAAGTTTTATGATGAAAGGAGCCATCCTGTATAAGAAAAATCATGAGGGTGTATACTTGAGATGTTTAGGAAAGGAAGAAGCTATCAGAGTGATGATTGAATTTCATGAAAGATATGGCACAGGCCATGGTTCTGCATCATCTACTGCAAATCAGATCTTGAGGGTAGGCTATTATTGGCCTACTTTGTTCAGAGATGCACATCAACATGTGAGAACTTGTCACATATGTCAAACTACAGCAAGGAAAAACATGCAGGTCTTCCACTTCAGCTGGTCATAGAGGTAAAACCATTCACCTAGTGGGGAATGGACTTCATAGGTCCAATTAATCCTCTATCTTCTATTGGCCACAAGTATATTCTCACCATCACTAATTATTTTACTAGGTGGACGAAGGCTCTTTCTTGTAAACAATGTACTTCAAATGTGGTAATCAATTATCTTGAGTCAGGTATTATTAATCATTTTGGTTTTCCATTGTCTTTAGTTTGTGATAATGGTCCTACATTTGCATCACTAAAATTCTCTAATTGGGTGTTTGATCATGGAATTGTTATTAAATTTTCATGCAATTATTACCCTCAGGGTAATGGTCTAGTTGAGTCTTCCAATAAGAACCTATTAACCATTATCCATAAGTTGCTAGAATAAAATCCTAAGGATTGGCATACCCATCTTTGATTTGCTCTTTGGGCAGACTATACTAGATAGAAGGCATCCATAGGAACCTCTCCTTATCACCTAGTGTATGGTTTCAAACCTATGTTTCCTATCCAATTGAAGATCCCTACCCTGTAGTTCATTAATCAATACTACAATGAAGAGGATAAACGTGAGACCCATTTGGCTAAGTTGTTACACCTTGAAGAGAAAAGAGATGAAGCCCTAGAAAACTTTGTTAAAAATCAGGGTGTAGTGAAAAGATGGTTTGATAAGAGAGCTAAGGTGAAAGCCTTCAGAATCTATCACTTGGTTCTCTACTGGGATAAATCCCATGACCATAAGGGAGAGCATGGTAAATTTGATAAACTTTGGCTCGGTCCTTACCATATTTTAAAAATTTTGGGAGATAATGCTTTTCGCTTGAAAATCCTCACTGGTGAGGATATCCCACAACTTGTCAATGGGCAACATTTGAAGCATTACTTCCAATCCTAAGTTGTTTGCAGCTCATCCTTGTACATAGTTAGTGTAGGTCTTCTTTCTGCTTCTCTTTGCTTGTTTTCTTTGGTTAGTATAGGTTTTCTTTGGTTTGTTTTGCTTTCTGTTTTGGTTTTTGCTCTTGGTTTCTTACCTTTTTGGGGTTGTTGCATCTATATAACAGGCTATTTTCCTAGGGTTGTTCTGGAAATTTCTTTTACAAACTTAAATCAATTTTTTGAAGTCAAGTGGTGGATTTTCTTTGTCTGATGTCCCTTGTGCATATAATTAGAGTCACTTGTTTTGGACAAGCTTTGGAATATATTTGGGTCTCACACCTTCACACTTAATTAAAGATTCTGGAAATTGCATAAGGTTCCTGTGTATTTTGGTCTGGTGAAAAATCTTATATTCTGCTTCAATTCCTCTGTGTTTCTCATCCCTGAGTGTGATTTTAATTAGTTGCAAAGGTGAAAGAGAGGTTTTATAGAAGGTTTAAAAGAGAAAAAGAGAAAAGGGAAATATTGAAGATCAAAATAAGCTTCACCTTATCAGGGGTATCCTAGTATCTCTACCGGGGCTATAGACGCCTAGCTGGTAGTAGAGCTATTCTTGGGAGGGTCATAGCAATAACCTCGTCGGGGCTATGGATGCCTGATCGGAAGCGATGTTCTATCTAGGTTGCTTTTGAAGTTACAACTTTTATGTAGACTGGTCAGATTTGCTCTGGTTCTTGTTGCATTTCCCCCTCCGGAGTCACCATTTTTTGTTCAGTTTTTTGCACACATACCCCACTGAAGGTGGGTACCCTCATTTTTCTCTTTTTTGGTGTCTTGGCATTTTTGGGATTTTTCTTTCTTGGGCACATGCTTTGATGTTCACCTTGTCGGTTGGAATGGCCCATTTATGATTTATATGGACAATCTTAAGCTCTGGGTGCATTTCGATCTTTTCACTATGTTCAAGAAAATCTGACTTGGCCGGTCTTTCCCAGTTTCCCTTTAGTGCTCGGTAACGGCTACCTTTTTGCTCAACTTTAGGGAAATTTTTCATGTCATGATTTTTTTGAAGTCCTTTGCTTTGTCGAATTCTTGGATTTTGGTCTCGGTCGTCTTGTCGATCGCATTAATGGCGATTGCATGACTTTTGGGGGAATGTTATATTGAGTTTTGGGAAGGGATTTTCAATTTGAGTTTGATTATTTACTTGCCATTTGGGTTTGGAGCGCTTGAGCTTGAGGTGTGCTGTTGGATTGTGCATTTGGAAATGATTTTGAGTGTTGCATTAGGATTTCCTTGGCACCATTCATGTCTTGCTTGTACTTGAATTTCTTTGACAGCTTCCTAGGTCTCGTTTCCTTCTATTCTCATGGTATGTGGATGCTCTCTTCCTCTTTTGGTTTGGATTTCTCTACTATATGTTCTTTCATGCTATTCTTTGCTACGTTCTTGCTTGAATGTGCTTGTTTCCTTGGCATTTCGTTGGTTTTGTGTCTTGTCAATATGTTCAAGTTTTTCCCTGAGTGTCTACTTTGGGTTGGTCTTTCATTGTTGTCTTCAGGCTTGCTTGCATTTTCCATGAAATTCCTATCTTTTTTTTGCAATAAAGTTTTGCCTGAGTTGTTCCATGCTTTCATGGTGGAGGTTTTAGGGTTCTTGACCTAGGGCATAGCCAATCCATCTCAATTTACTGAGAGGTGAGTTTTAAATTCATGGTTGATCCATTGGAGGTTTAGGTCAAATCATTGTCGAGCTATGGGCTCTTAGTCTATGTTTATTTGATCTATTTAGGTGAGGGACAGAGAAACATAGGCGTTTGGGTTTTAATTGTTTCACTGGATTCTGCTTTTGCTAGATTTCCCCGAGTCTTCCTATTTCTTCTTTGTTTTGCATAATTTTATTTAATCTAAACTTTTGCTAACCTCGCAGAATTTCACTTCCTTTGTATTTTCCCTGTGTCCATTGCCTGGTCGTCCTACCGAATTTGAGCTTTAATGCTAAATTTGTCTTGATTCCAGTAAAATCCGTGCCTTTAGGATTTTTCCAGATGTTCTACGCCTCCCTCATTTTCTCAGGTTGTTGAAGTTGTTTCTGTTTTTGGGGATTTCCGTCAAAGGTGGATTTTTTCAAATTTTTGTGGGAATGAAGGAATTCGATGATTATATAAGAATTTACTTGATTATAATGTATTTGGATGATTAAATGAACTTATGCTAAGTATTTTCAAGTTATTCCTTGGTTATATTGATTGATTCAAATTATTATGTGGGGTTTGTATGTCTATTTCGCTAGATTCCGCCTGGTCTGGATTTCCTCATAATTCCTCTCTAGTCTAGATTCCGCGAAGGAGGCTAAATCTTGAACTTTGAAATAGTTTATTTCCAAATTTTTTGTTTATCTTAGATCTCATTTTGGTTGTCTTTACTTGTTTGCAGGCATGATCAGGACAAGATGTTGTTGGGCATGGCAAGGGAAAGACAATGGATCCAAGTGCTAAAGGTTCTGCTATCTCTGAGGCAGAAAAGGTAAAGATGGACATAAAGAGTAAGATTCCTGAGAGCACATTGACTTCCATCTAGTCATGAATTACTGATACCAATGTGGGTATGTGGGACTACGAGGAGTTCAAGGCTGAAATGGCAGCACAAAACCTCCCTTTACTGGCCATAAGAACTTTGGAATCTGGGTTAGCACATGTAGCTGGTTTACCCTCCACAGTACAATGCTATGAGCTGGTGTTGGAATGTGCCAGAAATTATGACAGGGGAGCACAAAGCATAATTGGTCCCCAGGGAAGGGTTGTGGCAAACTTTGACCCTGTGTCCATTGCTAGAAATTTTGACATACCTGATAGGTCAAATGTGGTGGCCTTTGATATGGATGCAACAAAGAAGTACTATGAAGATAATCTGGTTAAGTCCTAGTAGGTGATCAATTCTTGGTTGGAGAAGCCCATGTCTCACTTCTCCAAGTTTCCTAAACATTTGTTTAGGCTTAAATTCAAGAGCAAATACTATAATGTCATCACTCTCGTCAGTAGGTTAGTGGGGCTATAGAATGCAGGAGTTTTCAAGAGCTCGATGTTTAATGTCATTGCTCAGATTGAGTAGGGTATAGACTACCATTGGGCAGGTGCTATAAGTGCAGTAATCCATGAAAAAATGTGTAATGTCCTGCAGACCAATACTTTTACCATGACTTCCTACCTGGTGTATGCATTGGAAAGATTTCACCCATACAAGGGGTTGAGTACTAGAGGTATATTCAGATAGGATGAAATCTATGAGGTGTATCCATAGCCTCACTTGGGAGGAGGAAACTATAGAAGGGAAAATGATGCATTTACTATGTATATTACCATGATGTTGCAGGGTGCAGAGCATGTGAGGATTTTAGATAGGGCCAAGGAATTGATAAGGAGGTATGGGGCATGGTTCATTCAGTTCCCTAATTTCTCCTACATTAGGATTTTTGGTTGTCAAAGGAATCCTTATAGACTCCCAAGGTACCCAACTGACCATATCATACTGCTAGAGGTCACTAGGTAAATTTTTGACTTTGATGTGGTTGTGAAGGGAGACAAACATAAAACAGGGTTTGGGAATGACTACCTTTTTAAGATATGCACAAATGAGGTATGCCCTTCCATCTAGTCAGGTCATTCTTTTGAAGAGGAGATGAGTACATTTGGTCTCTCTTTCCACTCCAAGAGGGCAAGGTTTGATATCATTGGTGAGGCTCAAAAGAAGGCTAACAAGGAGTACAGCCACAAAGACAACATTGAAGATTATTGGGCTAACCTTGGCGATGAATTTGATGTAAGGAAGAAGGAATTATCTAGGCTGCTAGTAGAATTAGTAAGACTATATAACATAAAGGTCATTCCTAACCAATTAGAAGAAGATGGAAATCTGATTTAGGGTCATATCTTTGAGGTTGTGAAGGACAAACCGATTGGAGAGATTGGCTAGATGGAGGAAGAAAAGACAGAGTTGGAGCAAATTATGACTCGTGTGATTAAGTATACCGAAATGTGGTTGAAGCACAAAATAATAGAGTTAGAAAGTGAAGGTAACCAGTGCACCTATGATTTGATGGGAGACTTGGAGTCTCATTTGGCTTCTGAGGAATCACATGAGAAGGACCCTAAGGGTAAAACCAATGCAGACTCTCCCTTCAAGATTAAAGTTAGTGATGTTCAAACTGAAGAGATAGAAGATGTGGGTAAACAAAGAAAGCCTATTTCCAAGAAGAGAAGGCACATTTCAAGGAGAGAGGCTGAGAAAGATAAAGAAGAAAAGGAAGAAGTGGATGTTGCTTCTCCTTTTCTCAAGAGACAAAGACTTGTGAGAATGTCACAAAAAGAAAAGGAAACTTCCAAATCAGAAAAGGAGGATGAGACACTTGTGGTAGAGATAGAAAGTTTAGGGGAAAGAACACAAGTATATATGAGGAATTCAATGAATCCTTCCCCAAGGAATGCTACAACAAAGGAGGATTTTCCTATGACTGCTCCTATCATTGAACAAGAGAACATTCCCCCCTCTCAAGATACTGGTAGTGTACTAGAGGAGCCAAGGAAGGATGAAGATCCTAAGGACTTGGGTGAGGAAGATTTCTAGGAGGGAGACCTCTACAATGCAGAGGCAGAAATTGATAAGGTAATCCAGTCTCCCTTGGTGGCCTATATAGATTCACCTGCAAAAGAGCAATTGGGAAGATCCACTCAATAGGAGGAGATATCGGCTAAGATTCCTTCATGGGCATAGGTTATTATGGAGGATTAGTCTAAGGATAAAGAGGATCCAACAGAGGAGATCCCTAATGTGCCAAGTATTGGGAAAGATGCACCTAGTGTCCAGCAGGAGTGGGATAAACATGATAAAGTGCCAACCAGATGCACTCTTCCAGATTGGATGGATAGAGAATTAAAGAGTAAATTGGTAATAGTGGAAGACACTCCTCCCAATTCGGATGAACTAATGGCCAACATCGGGAAAGGGAAAACCAAGAATAAAGCTAGGGTTGTATCCATGATTGAGAGGGATGAATCATCAAATAGAGTGGCTCATATTGCTACCCCTACTCCAAACAAAGATAGAGATGGGGTAACTACAAAGGAATATCATGTGCAAACCATTGCTATAGGGTATGTTTCTATGGAGCAAGATATTGAGGAGTATGAAGGCTCCAGTTTTGTAATTGTAGGTAGATTGAAGAAGGAGGTACACCAAGGCATGAGTTGGAAAGAGAGAATGAGAAATTGAAGAGGTACTTGCAAGAGTTGATTAAATCCTTGCAGTCCATTGGCTCTTCCTCCTCTGCTGCAGGTTTCATGCCTCAAGAAACAATTTTCGAGCTTGAAATAATGAAAGGCACTACACATGCCACAGTTGCTAGGTTGCAGGGAGTCTAGACCAAAGGAGATGGTGCCGTCAAGGATATCTTGTCAACTGCAGGGGATGCCATGAGGTCAGTGGGTTGGCTAAAGACTGTGTTAGCCCAAGACAAGGAGGATATTGATCTCCTGTTGCAGAAATCAAGAACAATAATGGAATACAAGAAGGATAAATTGTTGAAGAGTGGGATTCTTCCATTCCCAAGGGTTTTTGAGCCTTGGGAATGGTTCAAAATCTTGAAGATGGGGAAAAAGGCCTTGAAGAAGATTCATAAACAAGGGAAATAGATTGAGGACTCTTTGACTGGAATTCATTATAAGTGCATCTCATTCTTTGAAATCATGACAGGGAGGAATAAGTTTGCTCCAAAGCATCTCAATTTGAAACAACTCAGGAAATGGTGGAGAGATTTCTATTCTCCAGTCAGTGAAGTTCCAGTCACTGAACATGAGCTAGATGATGTTGAAACCTACATTGTAGTTATTGATAGGTATTTAACAAATATGGCTGATTGGGATGGCACAGTAAGGCAGGAAAGAGATGACATCAAGTATCTTGAAAGAAGAGTTAGGGTTTTTCCTATCCCACCTATTGCCAAATTAGATAGAGTATTGTTGGCATTGCATGGTGAAATGGAGTGTGCCAAAGATAAGGATGGGATGTAGTTATATAGGGCTACATCAAATTTTGTGCTTCCAATTTTCCACATGCATTGGGCTGACTTTTTGAGACCCCAGGCCGACTTGGATGAAATTGGTGCAAATTGAACATTTCATGTTGTAATTGAATATCTTTTGAGGCCGACCTATTGTGTGGCATTTTTTATTATTGTAAAACTCGTATTTGGGCCGACCTATCTTTGGGGTTCTCTATAAATTGGGCATGTTGCATCATTTGTAGGAACATATAGACATAGAATAGAGATTTCACGTTTGAGCGAATTAGGGTTATCTTCAAGCAAGTATTGTAACAAAACACTGAAATTGTTAACATTTTGGATGACTTAATATAAGAAAGGATATTGTGGTTTGGTATCTCTCTTGTGTTGAGTTTTATCTGGCACGGTTCTTGTTGTTCTATATTTAAAATTGATTAAGTTTACTATTAGACACTTTAGTGATGCTTAGGGTTTCATGTTTAGAATGTTTGCAATGATCTCTAGTCCATAATTTTTGCAGTTAGCTGATTGTTAGCTTCTTTGCAAAGTTAGCCTAGACTTTAAAATTGTGCTTAGTTCAATTATGAATATTTGTTCATTTTCATTGCAATAGGATTGTTTTGAATGAATGTTTATGATTTGAAAATATTTAAATACCTTAGAATATTGCACTATTTCTCTAATATTGCAGATTTATCTAGGTCAAATAGAAAGTAGTTTATGAGAGATCCGTCCATTTTGTGCATCTTATCTTTTGGCATTGTCAATCTTAGGGTTAGAATTAGTCTTAGAATTGTCTCTGAAATATTTATCTTTTGTTATTTTCTTTATTATCTGAGTTAAATTTAGGGTTTGAAGTATCAACTCATTGTTAGATCTAATAAATTCAAAGTTCAGTGTTTGCTTGTAGTAAAGTCCCTTTGTGATTACCAACATTCTCACATTATCTCTGAGTTGTTTTATTTGCATTGTCAAGACCTGACATTAGAGACCTTGGGGTTATCTCTTTTCCATAGAGATTTACCTTTCAAGAGAGATAGGATATCATATTCTGTCTGAGTTGTTGTTGTGAAAAAAACACCATCAACAATAAGGAATGTGAAGTTTCAAAATTCTAAAGTTCACTTAACTACAAATAATGAAATGATTAATTTTAAAGAACCCTCTTCCATCTTGTCATTTGGAAGTAAAGGTTTCATATCAATCGACCCTTGAGAGACACCAAACCTATTCTATGTATCCCTTTTTCTTAATGGGTATAGATTGATTAATTGCATTATAGGTTTGGGTGCTTCAGATAATGTAATGTCTGCAAAAGTGGCTCAAGCTTTAGGATTTTATGTAACGAAAACCTTTGGAAAGTGTTATTCTATGGAATCCAAGCATGTACCTTTGGTCAGACAATTTAGCAATGCTCAAGTCTCCCTAGTAGCCCATCCTAATGCAAGGCTTAAATTGACAATCCTAGTAGTAGATATACCTACTAGCTACAACATGTTACTCAACAAAAGTTTTTGTAAAGATTTAGGAGGATAAACTTAGATGGATTTTTCTCATGGATAAATTCCCAAAGGACACAACAAGGTACACCTAGAATTAGAACCAAAGGATAAATTTATAGTTTTAAAATCAGAGGATCCTAGGTCTCAGATTTTGTTTGAAGAGTGAGAATTTTTGAATTATATGGTCTTCTCAAAATTATATAATGATAGTGATCTCATTAGTCTAGACATTTCTTTGAATCTCTGGACCTTGGAATTTGATGGGAGTTTCTCAAATTCGGGATTAGGTGATGGAGTAGTTTTAATTTCTCCTTTTAGTGAGGTATTCCCCTTTTCATATAAACTATAATCTGGTATACCAATAATACTATAGAATATGAGGCTTTTCTTTTTGGGTCAGTCAGTCGCAAAGGAGAAAGGAATTAAAAAGTTGTGAGTGTTAGGAGATGTTGATTTAATAGTTAAATAGGTGTGTAAGATCTTTATAGTAAAAAAACAGACTGATGCATTGTCAAAATAAAGTATGTGATAGTATTGAACATTTTGATGCTTTCTCAATTGAAGCGATGCCCAAAGATTAGAATTCAATGGTCAATTCATTAGTAGTTTCTACTTCTTTATTGTTGCCTCATATTAAATTCAAGAAAGATTGTTATATAATCTAAATACTTCTTTATTGTCATCTCATCCTAAATTGAAGAAATATTTTTATATAATCTAAATGGTTTATAGGCTCAATATGCTAGACAATGTCAATCATTGTGAAGTTTTTGAAAACGATAAACAAATTTACGATTTCTTGGAAAATGCAGAGTTTTTTTCTCAATCCTAATTTCAGGGTAGTGTTGATGAATGAAAATATTTTTTTCCAAATAATACACTAGATTTGGAAGAAAGGATTATTTAGTTGAAAGGTAACAATATTTTGAAAGGTATGGTCTCCCTGGAAGATTTATTAGAGACACAATCTCCTTAAGTGATCATGGGAAGAAGATTTTGAAAGGTATGTTCTCTCAAAGAGTGGGCCCGACCACTAGTTGTGGTAGAGGCTAGCCTTCATCTAGTGGTGGTAGGGGTTGACTGGAGTCTTCCAAATGGCTCCCTTGGTTGGCTCTTGTTATTTCTCTAGTTTGTAATGAAGAAAATGATAAAGATGAAGAAGATAATGTTGAAGATGGGTGGTTTGTGCTTGATGTCACTCTAAACCCCACATATATGGGGCAAACCAAATGGATGAGAACCTCCTCTGCCCCATCTTGACATTTCTCTCATCACTTAGTGGATTTGTTTTTGTTTCATGCTAGCTTTCTACACACTACCCATGTGACTCTTTTGAGTGATCTTCTGTCCTTTTTTTTGTGAATATGTCTTTATATTTTGATTTATAATTAATAGAGGTGTGTATTCATTAAAAAATAACAAAGAGGGATTAGGATTTAGTTTCATATTTTGTTGTAGAATATGTTTTTGATCTAAAATTGAGTGCTATGGGATTCTAAATCTGAAACCAATGCATACCAATAGATAATTAAATGAACTATTATCTATCCTAGATTGAGCCTACACTAAAAAAAAATGGATCTTTGTGCTCAAAGAAATGAACCATGTGTGCAAAATTAAACTTGTGCACTAAAATGAACCACACCCTCATTGATTCTTGAATCTATTGACTTGGTTTTCTAGAATCAATAAATGGTAACAAAGAGGTATTGAAAAACAACTTTGGAAGTTTTCTAGGGAAGGATATCTCTCTAGTATTGTTAATGAAGCTCAATGAGAAAACAATTGTTATTATCTCCAAAATGTATAGTTTCTCTTAATCCTGTAAATTTTGGAATGTATTTATAATTGGTGGACCTTGTTGATCTCGATCTATAAGGTGAGTGTTAGAAACCAAGATCACCTGCATGCAATCACTTGTCACATGCAAAAGACATGCAAAACCAAAGAAGATGTTTTGTAAACCTCAAAGAATAGATGCATTATTGAGAATCAATTATTACAAAGAGATGAATCCTTATGAAGGAGATCAAGAAACCCTAAATGAAACCCTAGTATGCACACTTAATAATTAATCAATTAATGTGCCTAAGTTTAGCTTAAGCAACTAAATGAATAAGTGACTTAATTAATTAACCAATATGATATAATTAAATAAGTATAATAACTTATTACTCTAACCCCCCCCCCCGCCCCCCCCGCTTAAGATGAACTTAGGAAGAAGCTAAAACACTAGAAGAAGATGCATGAAAGCAAAGATGGGTCCCATAAACTAGGCCTGATCAAGTACCCATTTATAAATGCAAGAATGAGGTAGAGAAGGAAAACCTAGTGGGAAAAATCCCCCTACAATGAGATGATATGTTGCAAAGAAGCACTAGAAGAGCATTGTAGAGTAACACTGGAACCACAATCTAGAAAAAAAGGAAAGATACTTTTGTCTACAAGAAACCATATTGGAATCATAATGATGCAACAACAGACCTGATGCCATAGAACACTCGAAAACTCCAAACAGGAACAACCTTGGAATCTATGAAACAACAGTCAATTATTAAATGAATGTGATACTGAAATGAAGTGCAAAGATGCTAGTTGCACTCTCCTAATTGCCAAAACATCCAAGTAATCTCCAAAATAACCATCAATCCAAATCTACATTAACAATAAACCTGGGACAGATACAGAAAAAGTGCATGGATAGCAACATATATCTCCTTAATACCTTTCCAATGCCGCAAAGATAGCGAAAATCAGAGATCATAGCAAAAAGTTATGAGCTCGAAAGCATAAAAATAAAAATATGAATTTAAATAGAAATAAATTCCATAAAATAGAAAAATACTATAAAATAAACTGCACCACAGGAAAGTTCTCAGAACCAGCTTTTTGGTGATATCTCGTTTGCTCGATTTCGATACCGTATGCCCAGCTTATCCCCAAAAGAAAAAAAATTCTCCTTTAGGGAAAATTAGGGTTAGGAGGGGGTAAAGAGATGTCGTACAGTCATTGATGCAGTCATTCACGAGTGTAAATTTGATGGCCATCTGGCCGTCACTACAAAAAATTGGCCCCCCTACCAAAAAAATTAGGATCCTGGTCACCCATGTGACCGAGGGTGTTGGGCAGGGGGCTAGGGTGGAGCCCCTGGTCCTCCATAGGACCGCAACGGCTAGTGCTAGAGCCCTCAAGGGCTGGCGGAGGACCCTCGATCATCCATGTGACCAGGGCAGACCCAGAATGTGCCCATAGGGGCTGGCTAGGAGGCAGCGGCAGCGCATGCCATTTCTGTTGGCAGTGCAAAAAATTTGCAAAAACAATGCTTTTTTCTTTTTGCATTTTTTTTTAAAAAAGTGTGCCTTGTAACATGTGCCAAGAAAACCAACTACTCCAAAATGGATGATTTGAAAATATTTTCTAGGGTTTTGGGGTGCTGTGAACGTGATGGCAATGTCCGTTTGAGCCCAGAGTGTCCTGAAAAATCGGCTACCCCTAGATCTTGCAAAAAGGATGTCTGTGGAAACCCTTGCACTTGAAACTGACTGAAAAGCCATATCTTCATATCACAAACAAGCAACCATAGGTCTAGAGCTCTGATACCATGTTAGAAACCAAGATCAGACATGCAAACCTAAACAACTTCCACAAAAGAGAAAAACAATGAAAAAGTAGAGCTTTGCATGAAACGTGCAAATTGATAATATTCATAATTCAATGATTAGAATGAGATGATTTGCTTTATAAAAGAAAAGTATGCAACCCTAATGTTGACCTAAAAACAACTCAACTAAATAAAGCTTACTTACTAATTAAGTAAACTAATTATTACCTAAGCAAAACCTAAGGAAAGTTATGCAAGTGTAATTAAATATTAATTACACTAACAGTGAGGATACAAAAGTGAAAGCTCTTTAGATTTTTATAATGGGGAAGTAAATCATATGGAAAATAACTTGGAAATGGAATGTTCTTGGAATATATATTTTATATGTAAGGATTCCTAAAAGCTATCCTAATTAATAATTTAAATAATGATAGAAGCCTTATATCCTTTAGTTGGATTAAATTTCCTTATTATGGGAGATATATCCAATAATTTTATCATTATTCCTTCTTGTGATATATAGGCTCAATTATTCTTTGTTCTTGATGACCTAGGCATTTAACTTGATAACCCATACTCTTAATTATTCAAAATCCATTAGGATGGTTTTCTATAGGTAGAATAGGGACACAGTCCTTTTTATCTTTGCTATAACTTTGTTATCATCTTCAATGTTTTATTTTCCCAATTCACCCCAATGTAAGAATGTGGTAGATTTAGACTTCATAACAGTAGACAATATATCTTGCATAGGTTTAGGTCCACTATATATTTTAGATGAAAGAGGAATTTGGTTTACAAAGAAATTTTGTTTCATGTTATATTCTCCTAACCAATATTCGTTAACTTGAACCTTGATCTTAGGAGAAGAGGTATTGATTGGAAAGTGAGGATAAGGTGGATGGGTTTATGTAAGATGATGAGGATGAAGTTGCTTGATTGTTAGAAACTTTGGTGGGTTTACAAAAAAAAATTCAAGTTCTTGCAATACTCAAAAGAGTGAGGATCCCCATGAAATAGTGACTTCAAAACCCTCATTCACACTTCCTCACACTTCTTTAGACTTCCATAATTCTTGTATCTAAAATGATCTTACATTTCTATCCACTATAGCACTTCAAAAATTTAATTAGGTCAGCCAAGAGAGAATGCAAATAATAAATTCGATAGGTCAGCCACAATACAATAATTTTATCCTATCCCAAAGATAGAGAGGACCAAAAAGAAATCTTATTAGATCTTCCAATGTGATCCAAAAAAATAACACACTAGTTCCCAACAATCTATGTTAGCATCAAGGAGATGTGTAGATAAAATATGAAGCACATGACCAATCGACCCAAAATACAACTTTTAGTTGAATTAACATGATGTGGTCCCTAACATGATAGGTCAGGACCTAAATATATCATTACACATCTTCATATGTTGGCATAGACCTTCAAGCACATGACACAAGTAAAAGAATAAGCCCTATTGGCCAGATATCCATAGATGACCAAGAAAGCCAACTGAAGACACAAAGTGAAACCAAAGAGGTCAATTAGCATCGTTTGGATCATATAGGGATGTTCCATGAACACCCAACAACACTTCTAGAAACTACTTCATACTGGACCATGCCACTAACAACCACTATCGACAAAACATATACATAATACTTCATCTAGGAAGAACACACAATTCATAATATTAATATATCAGCTTGCTGAACACTTCCAACACATGGAATTAGAATGGAGACACTACATAGACATTGAAAACACATTCACCAAGCTATAGGAGCAAAGACATCAATGCAGAGAAGTGTGGAGCATTTTTCAGACTAGTCTAGACATCCAACAACACTCCCAACCTTCTACAATTCATAGAAATTTCCTTAGTAACATTGGTGACCTAAAAAGATAAGAGTGTAACATCCATAGAACACTAAATTTGAATCCCATATCTTCAATAGAGGAGGAATTCTGAGCATTCTCCCAAATAGACTTCAATGCAATTTCCAAGAACAAAACCTTTCAACAACTTATAGAGGCCAAAATGTTTTTTCAGCAACACATGCTTCATCGGGAACATCAAGAGAGAGCATAAGACACACTACAAACCTTTAACAACATCTCTCCACCATCAACAACACTTTTAATCCTCATCTTAATATACCATTATGAATTCAACTTTGCTAACAACAACCATACTCAATACTTCTTAGATAAGGCATTGCATCCAACCATGAACTTAAGCAACACCACCATACAACAATGACAACCCAAATGAAAAAAAATTCCAAGCAAAAATCACTATAAAAATCTCACTAAGTACTTGCCATTTGGGACATTAAATGCTAACAATATTCCTTACTTCTCTAGTACTGACAAAACTTTCAATCACAACCAATCCACCAACTATTATTATCAATGAAAACCTCTACCAACAATCTTACAAAAAGATCCTCAAGTGTTGACATCAACAATTTTAGTCAATCTCACAAACATATGATAACTAACAATCAATGTTGACATCAATGACAACCACTAAAAGACATCTTACACAAATTTCCTCAAGTTTTGACATCAAAGAGAACCAAAAATCAATGTTGGCATCAATGACAACCGCTGCCAATGATCTCCCTCTTTGGCATTGATGCTAACACACATCTTCTCACTCTCATCCTTTGACATCAAGGATAAAGATTATCACACACCTGCATATAAAAGGCACCAACACATTATTTTTCTTCAATTAAAATAGCAAGAATCAACACTTATTTTCAATATCTACATAACTGTATCAAACTCCCCCTAAGTTGTAGCATAAATCAATCTAGGAGAAAAAGGATATGAAATTGATTTCTCCCCCTGGAAAGATGAACCATGTATGTATCATGTTCGAACAAGGAGGGGCATTAACCCCTAAATTTTGTTGGAGATACTCAAAAGTATCCTTTCAAAGTGCCTTGATGAAGATATCTACAATCTAATCCTTGGTAGGCACATACTCCATTCTGACTTCATTCTTTACAACCTTCTCTCTTAGAAAGTGATATCAAATAGAGATGTGTTTAGTCCTTGAATGCATTACCGAATTCTTAGAAATATTAATTACACTTGTATTGTCACATAATATAGGAATAGGTTCATCATAAATCACCTTCACATCCTTCAATTTTTTCTTCATCCAAAGGACTTAAGTGCAATAAGATGTTGCAGTAATGTATTTAGCTTATACTATGAAAAAATTCATTGATTCCTACTTTTTCCTAAACAAAGAGACAAATCTATCTCCCGAGAAAAATGCACTACCACTTGTACTTCTTCAGTCATCCACACAACCTACCCAATCGACATTAGTATAAGTACTCAAAGAAAATTTATTATTCTTTTTATACCACATGCCATAATTTGGAGTTTCCTTCAAGTATCTAAATATTATTTTTACAACTTTTTTATGATATTGCTAGGATTGGCCTGAAATATAGCAACCAAACATACTATAGGCATATCAACCCTAAACCATACTAAGACATTTAGAATGTCCACAAAATTTTATATAATTGATATGTACATACCCCAGTTTACACAAGCACCAATCTATGTACTAAAGAACATATAGGAATTTAGAACAATCTAGATCACACTATTATTTGAAAAATATTCATGTAGATCTCCAACTTACCTAATACAACAAAGTAGCATGCAATAAAAATTCTGGAACATTTCCACAAGACTATATGGAATTATCATTCTTAGTTAAGGTATGTAGATCATTCCAACAAGCCTTCATCATCACTTTATTCTATTAGAGCATAGGAAAAATCTCTGTTACATATTTTACTTTAGAAGGTGTAGAGAATTGAACATTTGAATATAAGACATTCACATCTTGACCAAGTTATCGTTTGAACCACAAGACTAAATATTTCTCAGTCAAGGGATGTGAACCAAAACATCATGAATTTACCTTATATATATAATATATATATATATATTGTGAATTCCTTAGCCATCTCCAGAAATTTATGCACTACACCAACTAGAATGATACAAATCAAAGAAAGTATACCTACCTCTATACATCTTCTATGTCAACAAGGATTCATTATTGCACAACAAATCTACAAAATAACTGGTTTGATTCAATTATTCCTTCATGTTGAAGTCTTCAACATCATGTCCTCTATAGGGGGCTAAAATTTTTGCAAATGAAATTTCCCCCTAAGATAATTCTCCCAGTTTTCCTTAGGATCTCATGTAGAATGCATAAGTGAAGAATCACCCCTCTTTTCATTTTCTTGAGATTTTTCTTCCTTCCATACATTTGCATTTCCCTTCCATTATTGATTAAGGGTTTCATCCTTTTTCTGAATGGGTGGCTTTATAAAACCACTTCTGCAACAATTTACTTTATGTCCCATCTTATTACATTTTTAGCACACAATTTTCTGCTCTAGAAAAACATTGTTCATCTTCATCTTATATCTACACTCAGTAGCTTTATGACCAAAGTTGTTACAAGCATAGAAATATTTATGAAATAAAATAGCATTATTTCTTTGAGGAACGAAGGATCTTCTACTTATTTTATCATTCCTTTTTTGTCTACATCTACAATCAACAACCTTATGCCCAAATTTATTTCATGAAAAAGAGTAACCTTGAAAAGATTGATTAAACTTGGTAGGAGCATGTTATCTTGCAAGTGGAGAACTTGTAAAGCCCTTTTGTTTCTGGAAAGGGATGAATCCATCTTATTTATTACCATCTTGATTAGTCTTTGCATCTCCAAAGGTATTCTTCTTAGGATATTTAGTGCAAGATTTCTCATCCTCTATCTCAGGCTTCCCATCTAATTTGGAGCTATCAAGACTAGAATTTTCCCCTTTTATAATTTATTCTTTTTCTCTTTCCAATTCTTTCCTTAGAGTGACAACCTCCTCAATTTTTAAGCATTCAACAACTTTTCTATTGAACTTATCTTTACAATTTGAGATCGCACCTTTTTCCAATTTTAGTTTAACTTTACATTCATTTCCCTCTTCTAATTGATCTTTTATTTTGTTAATTTCTTCCCTTGATTTATCAAGAGAGCTCTCATATTTCTGATTTAGTACCCTTTTTTCATCTAGGTCTTCTAAATAAATAAATAAAATTCCTTCAAAACCTATTTCCCAATCATCTGAATTGAAGTCCCAAACTTCATGTTCCATGGACTCTAGATCTAGTTCAAAGGAAAAAATATCTTCCTCACTCAAGTAGTTGATCTCCTTATATTTTTCAACTTTTTACCTTTTGTCATTAGCATTAAATTCCATAAAGAGGGTTTCATCTTTTGAGTCATTCTCCTCATCTTTTGAGGAATCATTTCTTTCCTTGGAATAAAGACCCTTTTAACCTTATCTCTTTTATTACTATCATTTTGATTCTTTGTAAGGATGCTTAGATGAAAAATGACCAATTCTTCCATAATTGAAATAATTGAAAGGTAACATACCTTTGTATTTTCTAGTGCCTTTCTTCAATATTCTCACAAAATTTTCTTCAACCTCATCAAGGTCATCATTCTAATCAGTAGCTTCATCTTCAATCCTTTTATTAGCTTTGAATGTAGCTTCCCTTTTTGGAACATCTTTATCAAACTCTCTCATTTAAAAGGAAATAAGAGCACCAAACATTTCATCAATAGATTATTGATCCAAATCCTTGGATTCTTCAATAGCATACAATTTATGACTATAAGTTTTAGGAAGAGACCTCAAGACCTTCTTTACAATCTCAGTTTGTTTTTCTTCCACACCAAGACTAGTGATCCTAGAAACAACTTCATGCACTTGAAGCATATAAATTTCAATGTATTCATCCTATGTCATCCTCAGAGTCTCAAATCTACTCTTAAAGATCTACATATTGATTTTATTCACTTTAATATCTCCCACATAGTTTCTACTAAGATTTTCCTAGAAATCCTTTGTAGATTTGTAGTTCATCACCTTCAAAAGCTATGAATCAACCAATCCACAGAAGAGAGCATTCTTAGTTTTGTCATTTGCACTCATATAATCTGATTTTAGTTGGATCTATTGGAGTAGCATGAGTAATTTTAATGTCATAAGATTTCACCCCTTGCAATTTCACATACATTTTTGTATCCGGGTGCTGCCACAATTATGGGTTACACTTTCTGCGACATCCCGATTTTTGCTAAAATCACATCATTTTCAAAAAATATAATGATTTAAGCCTTAAAAAAGTTCCATTTAAAGGATTTCAATTGAAGAGGGTTTAATCAAACCCACTTAAATCAATCCCCCTTGGATAGAAACCTGCTAGTTTTAAACCATACCTATAATAGAGTCTCCTCTACACCTATCAAAATGTTGATAAAAAACCACTTTTGATTTACTTTTTGGGGGATCAAATTAATTCATTTAAAATTTATCTTTTGTAATCATGTAGTCCTTATTATAAGCTTCCCAAAAAGTATAATTTTAAGAATATTTAATTTAATTATTATATTTATTTTTTATTTCTTGTGAATCTAGGTTTTTTAATGAACATCGAGGTCTTTGTTTCCCACATACAAAAAAATAGGAAAATAGTGAATTTTTTTTCTAAAAAATCCATGTACATTAGCTATTGATGTCCTTATTCCAACAAAAAAATAATAAGTTAATTCAAATGAATACAAAAAAAGTTATGCAGCTGAAAGTATAATATATCCAAATTATAATTACAAAGACTTAGAAAATTAATTAAAAAATATACATGCAATAAACAATTATGAAAAAATATCCATCCACTAGATATTGGTGTGAAAAATCTATATTTAAAAAATTAGAATTGTATCATTTCTATAAAAAAAAGTTATGCAGCTGAAAGGAAACATATTTTTTTGAAAATGTTGTTTAGTAGAAAAAATAAGTTAATAGAAATTACATAAAAGGATTCACAATTTATTTTTTCATTAAAAAATAAAATAAAATTAGAATCTACACAAAAAATCTCACAACTTACTATTTTTCTTCATCTTCAAATTCTTAATGGTTTAGCTTCTATAGGTGTAAGAAAGTGAAGATCTGGTAAAAATTGTTGATTTCAATGTCAAGTTTAGCCAAAAAGTGTAACCCATTATTGTGGGATCACCCATCCACTTTAGTGTCCATTCCCTTAGTACTTGTGTAGGTTCATTTTAGCCCTTGCATAAGCCTTTTTCCCTTCTCAGGATGCTCAAGACCCCTTTTCAGTAGCTACCCTCATGTGTCAGCTTTGCATCAAACCTTGTGCTTTTTCTGTTTGTCTCATTTTGTAGCGTGATTTTTCTAGAAACTTGTGTGTCGCACAGACATCTACATGACACACTATCATCCTATGGAATTTTGATATTGAAATGAACGTTATCGAGTTCCTTGACACTTGTCAACTACTTTTTCTAGTGGTAATACCTTGGGATGCCTTGTAATGGTTCATGATGCTTCTTTTCCCTCCTATTCTCTCTTTAAAAGCTATCTTTTCAATCCATTTGTCCTTCTTCTTGGTCTTTCTCTCTTGGAGACATTCTCTTCTATCTTTCTCTCTTACTTGCACAACTCTCTATCTCTCTACAACAATCTCAAGCTCTCTTGGCTCTTGTATCCCTCTCTTTCATTCTTTCTCTCCCTTTGGCTTCCTCAAGACATGTAGGTGATATCTCTATTACCTTGTATCTTTTAGCATCTTGGGATTTTTCACATCCCTTATCTATTGCATCTTTATTTTTTGATATGGATTCTCCTCCTTGAGCAGGGTTTTTTTTTATCACTCTTGCATTCATTTCATTTCTACTTATTATTTATCTCTATCTATTTGGATGTTTGTGGAGGTGGGAACACCGAAATGGGGATCTGAATGAGGCAAGCCCCTAAACACCCCCAACATCTCTCCATCGATCTTATATGTGTAGGTATTGAAGATATTTACTTGTTGGAGACTTCATTACTTAGATTATTGTGAGAATTATTTTCATCCCCTTTAGTATTATCATTTACTTTACCTTATTTCAGTTCTATTACTTTTTTTTATGTTTCTATACTCTAGAATTTCTTAGTAATCAAATTGTTAGTAATCACTTTTTTATTTTCTATGATAATCTCGAGTTTTGATCCGTATGAGATGCTAGTGCACCTCTTGGACTCCAACGCATCATGTTTTCATCATTTTTCCACACTATCATCCTTTGGCCAATAATTCATCAGTTTTTTCTGAAAGACCTATGTGACCTACTCCTTTTGATTCTAGAACTCTTTCTTTGTTCCTTGAGGTATTTTAGGGCAATTCATTCCCTAGGACTCTCTTGAGTAGTGAATCCCCCTTCTCGATATTTTGGTGAACCCGACGTGGAAATACCTTCCCCATTTTGTACTATCAAAGAGATGTGTCAGCCTTTGACCAACTTTTTAAGGAATTTTTTATTATATTTAACTTATTGTTTTCAAAATAAAATTTTTAATATCCTCTTTTATCAGTTCAGTATCTAATTTTATTCAAAGTGTTAATGGTGTTCCATTTCATGGATGTGATGGTGACTTGGCTTTACCCATGTCACTTTTTATCTTTGATCCTTTTGATGAAATTCCTCTCCCCTTAGAGGATATTTTGATATAAGAAGATTAAATCCTTGATACTTTTCTTAAAATATTACTCTACCTTCTCTTGATTCCAATGCACTCTCTTCTAGAGATGATGCATTAGTGAAAGATGAAGTTCCTCTCAAATTGGATCCTCTAAGGATGGATGTTGAGCATATTTCTTTAAATGATTCCTCTATAATTTGTAAGGAATATGTAAACATTGTAGACACCTAAAAATGTTTCAATGGATAGCATTGGCTAACTAACACCATTTTGTCCTAAAACCCATCCTATTTTTCGCTTAATTGACTAAATTAGCCTAGCTATTGAATTAATTGCATCATTTGCACCTATTAACCTAATTCATCAAATTAGGTTAATTCACACCCTTTCATGCTAACATTTCTTCTCATTAAATTAAATAAATTGAACTATTTAATTTAATTTCCTAAGTCCTCTAATTTAATTAAATAACCCTAAGTTATTTAGTTAAATGTCATTTTTACCTTTCCCCATTCATTAAATCATTTAATTTAATGAATCCCATTAAATATAATTAATTAACAATTATCTAATTAAATCTAATTCCTCCCACTTGCAAATGAATATTCCAAAAGAATATTCCTCCCTTGCACAATTAAATTTAGTTTTAATTAGCTAAATAGCTCTTTTTCCCTCACCCATGAATATTCTCTTTCCCCAATAATTTAAGAAAGGGATATTCTCACTTGGCTTCAAATGCAAGTTATCTTGTAACCTCTTGAACAAGTCACCTTGTGACCTGTGTGTAGGTCAAAACTGTGTTTGAAACAAATGTGAGCCCTTGATTAATTCTAATCTTGTATTCTCATCCATTGATTAGAATCCATGATCCATGCCTCTTCTTCCTTCCATCTTTGACCGTTGATTAATCTTTTCAATCTCAACCCTCCATTTCTCACTTTCTCTCCTATAAATATAACACTATTTGGAGACAAATGGATCGATCTTTCAATTGCAAACTTATGTTGTTGAATTCACTTTCACTCACACTCATACTTTACACAATTTATTCATATTTTAGTTAATTTTTACTTGCATAATAGCTTTAAGCATCCATTAATGGCTTTCATGCATCCATCTTAGCTTGTTTATAAAATAGGGTTTAAATCTTTTAGCTTAGAATTACCTTAGATTAGCTTAAAAATTGCATATCATCATATTTTAAAATAAAATTGTGGTAGATTAACTCTTGCATCATACTCACTATAGAATAAATCATGTTTCCATCCATTTATCACAATGGTTTCATTGATTCTCTTTCATAGAATCGATTGAAACAACCTCACTGATCAGGGGATTGGGAAAGGGTCATTGTTCCACATGACACATGTAGATATTGAAAATTGGTCTAGGCCTGCGAGTACACATTCAACATAATTTTCTATAGTCCGTCATCTTGATTAAATAATGTTAATTATTTAATTATCTTTTCTAACATATATTTCCTCTATTAATTAAATACCCCTTTTTAATTAATTCATTATTTAATAAATAATCTTTATTCAACTTCATTAATTAAATAAATCATATTTATTTAATTAGGTTGCGAACTAATTAATTCTTCCCCTTTTATCTATCAATTAAATAATTTATTATTTAATTACCCCTTTATCATACTTTTCCAACTATAATTAAATATCTTTATTTAATTATTCATTTAAACCCCTTTTATCTATAATTAAATATTTATTATTTAATTATTTATATTATCCTTTTCAAACAGTCAAATTAAATAAAATATCTTTATTTATTTAATTAAAGTCTCTTATTTTCGAATGTTGAATTAAATTAACATTTAATTCATATTTTAACTATTTATGTCACATTATTCTATCAATCAGTTGACTAATTATTCACTCACCTTCTAACTCGAGATCTATTTTTAGTTCTCCAGTTATCTCTGGATTCAACACCTGTTTATCTCGGCAAGAAGACTCTCTATCACAACTAGATGATTAACTAGTTCTAACTCCTATTTGCATTTGAATGCATTAGTCTTCATGTTCTAACTTTGTCTTTTGCATACAAAGTCTATTTCTTCTATTTTTGAAGATTAGGATATTGAACTCATGTTCTAACTCACATTCTAACTTAGTCTCTATCTACATTCTTTCCTGAACTCGTGTTATAACTCACGATATATTTGAGATACAACTCACATCGCATGGAATTCATCAATCTCGTCCGTTGATCTCTTTCAATCTGAGCCAATCGTTCAAAAACCCAAAATATATAAAATGGCCTGTCATTATCATTATTCCTCCTCCTGAAATCATACACTTTTGAGAAGAAACTTATCTGCAATATTTTGCTTAGACACTCGATGAAGTTATAATTGCATTCAAACACAGAAATCTGAGGGCAAGAATATTGAAAAGGAAAAATGGAGAAGAATCAAGATAATTCGAAGGGTTGAACGCATATTCAGTGAGAGCTTCCCATTAATTTGTTTAGTTTATTTCCTCGTTCTTTGTTGTTTGATTTTAAATTATTATTTAGATTAGGATTAACTTTGTTATTCTAGTTGCAGATTATCCATCTGATCACATTCAAAATATCATCTTTTAATCTATAGTTACATTTGGTGAAGCTAACGTGAACACGCTTCAATATTTACACATCTTTTTGTCTTTCCATTTTTTCTATTTTTCGTTACTTTTTGTAGGTTTTTCGTACGATGCACCACATTTGTTCAAAAAAATGACGCATCTGTATCCATGAGCTACATCTGATAAAAACAACGACACATCTATCATCCCAAACCGCATCTGTGAAGTCACGAACCACATCTTCCTGTCATCAAAATTCATGAACCGCATCTGCCTATCAACATCGAACTGCATCTGTGGCCCCAAAAGCTGCATCTGCATGGTAATGTTTTTGGTTTTAAGTCATTTCCATACATCCATATTTTCGTTTTCTCTTTTTAGGTTGTTTTTATTTTTGCTAATGTTTGTTTCAGTTGTGTTAAGGTGGAATAACGTAGTGTTTGCAGGACGAAGCATAGAAGACAATTAAAAACCAAAGACAATTTTCTGTAGGACAAAAGCCAAAGATAAGAACAATGAACTACTGATAAATTTACATGCAGGACCTAATGCCTTTGTGTTTATTTATTGAACAAAGCTTTTCTTTGGTAGATAGATAACTGTCCTGTGGATTAAAAATTAATTTTTTTTGGTAGATAGATAATTGTCGTTTGGATTAATTTGGATTAAAAAGAACCACTGTCTTCTTTGTTTGGTGCATTGCACATATTTGTCACCCTTATGATTCAGTATATCGAAGTATCCTCTCCCCTTGCACAGTCATGCGATCCTAGGTGTAAGAGAAATGGTTACTGACTCTAGAACTTGGGCCTGTCTTGGTGGGAAAAAGTACTCACCCCAAGATGACTCAGACTGATAACATGCTAAAGCCAAGCGACTTCCACCTGGTATATAAAAACATATTTCTGGGGAAAGCCCAGAAATCATGCTCACTATTCTGACGAGATGGACATAAATGGAATCTTGCCAACGTTGGATAGTGCCCTATGAACAGAATGCCTATATTAAACACCTTGTTGTAGAGTTACCAAAATCTTATCTACTTGTTGGCACAGTACGGTCGGCCCTGTGAAGCCATCTTACATTCTTATGGTTTATGTATTGAAATGAAATGTATGCCATTGGAGTTTCATGGGTACAGTAGCTTGGATTCCCCATATAAGTGAGAGTCATGGAGGGGAGCCAGTGGGGTCAAGCTACTAGTCATTCACCATAAATATGCATAGCTAGACAAATCCAAGTAAGAACTCAACAAGTATTGTCCTAAAAGCTTAGGGTGTAAATGTTTTTCGAGTCTTAACAAGTCTATCATCACAAAAATTTGAGAATACATTGATTTTTGTGTTTGTTTTCTATTGTATTTCTCAAAAACTTGATCAAACAAACAAAGTCAGTCAACAACTGTCGAGAAAATTTTAACAGTCAGAAAATTGAGTCTCAATTGTCAGTTTAAACGCCGCATCTATCATAGAGAGTTGCATCTGTTAGGGGAAAAACTACATGTGTCTATCAAAACATTCATCATTCATAGTCTAGATTTTACAAGTCGCAACTATCACATTTTGAGTCGCATTGTGCATGCAAACCACATCTGTCAATTTTCGAGCTGCAAGTGTCTGTTAGAAAATTTAGGTTTACAGAGTCCAAAATTAGAAGCACATTTGTCATACGAAAAAACACAACTATCAGAAACACCACATGCACTGTCAAAAATCACATCTGTCAACATTTGAACCGCAACTGTTAGGTGAAATGCATTTTCCTATCAACAAAAAACATCAAAAACTGCAATCTGAGTCCAAAACATCACTGTCACTATTTGCTTTAGATTCTTAAGATCAACCTTGGACAAAAACTATTAAATTTTTCTCAAAAACCTTGCATCATTAGGTTTCATATACATCTTAGTCAAAGTATACATCTTAGTCATAGCATCCTAAGTTGCATGCATATAGATAAATTTCCTTGTCATTGGAAACATTCATGTTTCGATTTGTCACAGTCATTGAACCTAGTCACTTTAGCCCCATTTAGTGGATCTTTTCAGCTCAACAGTCTAGTTTTGAAAATTCACCTTGTCAACTGTCCTTGTCATAAAATCAGGTTCCTTGGTCAAAAATAGATCATTGCATCCATTTATTCCATAGGTGATAGGCTATACCCATCTTAGAGTCATTTATCATCATATTCTACTCAAAATTTTGCATATTGTTTGTCCTATCATACGTCATTTTAGTATACGTCTTTTTAGAAACCAATTTAGAAACATCATTTATCATCAAAAAAGTCCAAAATCATAGACATAGGTCATATCAATTTTTAGACATAGTCTGCATTACACCTTTTTGAGAAAAAATTTCATGGTCAAAACAAGGTCTAAAAAGAAACACAAAGCAATGACAGACCCCAACAAATTCATCAATCCATTCATAAATCAACCATCAGGAAGTAAAAGACCACATAAACCTTTGCTTGAAAAACATGTCACTAGAGACACACATGGACAAATTTACATAGAAGACATAGACGCAGCAGTACAAGATCCTGAATTTGCATCCTTTATGGATGAATGTTTGGCAAATGATCCCCAATGATATCTAGAAAATTTGCTAGCATAAGGTGCCAAACTAGGATTTGATATTCATATTTTGCAAACACATTCTACTCAACCAATGCAAACTGCAACATCAAGTGTCTTTATTCCCCAAATTACCACAGTGATACCAACTGGCATACCAACTCCAATATCATCAATTGTAAACACAACCCATTTCAACATAACACAAGATTTACAATTTATTGTGGGGGAAACTTCCTCCAACCCCTTTGGCACCAACACAACTGGTAAGAGATCCAAAGTTGGTGAAAATATACCTATACCAAATTAGACCATTCAAATAGGAAGAATTCCTATACCAACTCAGACCATTCAGATAGGGAATATCGCTATACAAAATCAGAACATTCTAACAGGATATATTCCCTCACAAAATCACAACCTGTCATAGAACATGGCATATAAAAATACCTACATTGATCCAAACAACACAAACACCATGTCCTTGACACAAGTCGATGTCCTTCAAAACCAAATGCAAACTCTTCAACAATAGATGGGCATGTCTATGTCAGTTAAATGAACTATCTCAATGCAAGACCTATGTCCATGTCCATTTGACAAAGCGCTTTATATGACACCTTTCTCCCATGGATACATTATACCGATTTTTCCTAAGTATAATGGGAGAAAGAATCCTTTAGAACACATTAGAGAATTATCAACAACATGCATGTACATATCGTATGACCCCACATACTTGATGAGACTATTTCCACGAACCCTTGTCGAGATAGGACTAGAATGGTTTTCTAAATTACCATATGGTATACGATCCTAGGGTGAATTAGCTGAGAAGTTTGTCGAACATTTTTCCTTTAACATAGACAATGAAGTAACAATAGCAGCCTTGTGCCACACAACACAAGAAGATGGTAAAACTTTCACCACTTCTTTTCAGAGATGGAGAAGTCTAGCTAGCAGATGTCTAGTTGAAATACTAGAAAAGAAAATGGTCATGATATTCTTAGAAAACATCAACCCAAAAATGTGAAGTGATTTAAAGGTACATTATTGTACTTCATTCTCAGACTTGGTACAAAAGGGCATCATCCTTGATAAAGGCCTTATATACAAAGGAGAAATTAAGGTACTAGGTAGAAATCCGATTGTCCAACATTAGAGTGCACCAAATGATAGAAACAAATTATGGTCTAGAAACAAGAATGTTACAAATGACGGCATTGTTGATGCTAAATACATACATACAGGACCATATCACACTTAGAGGTTACAATTCCAATCAAGACATGATGAATAGTCTAGATCAAACAACCAACTATGTCCAAAATTCACAACAACAAAGACCACACAAGAGATTTCCTACGCATGAATTTACACCTTTAGGGCAACCAATCGAGACAATTTTCAAAGAGTTGATTAAACATAATCTCATCAAACCTTTGGAACCAAGAGAGTATGATCCTAGAAAATTCAAACCTTCATGGTGGGATGATAACTCTTTTTGTGACTATCATCAAATGAAATGACACAACCTACAACAATGTTGCCAACTCAAAAATATTATACAAGACTTTGTTGAAAACAAAACCATAGAGGTCGCTGGGCAGAAAAACACCAAGAACAGTGATCATAAGGTCTTCACGAACCCGTTACATGACCACACAAAAGGAAAAGCCTCCAGTTCAGGACCCAAGAATAATCCATGAGCCAATTATAACAATACCAAGTATGACTATGGTAAAGGAATGATCATAAATCACCTCCAAGCTGCAAATGAGAATGTCAATACCATCATCATTAAGAAGCATTCAGAATGTAATGTGAACACATGCAAAACTAAGATTACTATTCCAGGTCCTTCTTTTGAGCCACCTACACAAGCCTCCAAGTTTAAGTACAACCTTCTTGATCAATTGAGTAAAACCCCCACACAAATATCTATCTTGGAATTGTTGACTTAATCACCTAAGCATCGAACCATTCTTGAAAAATCTCTACAAAACACAACTGTTCCTACAGACTTAGATGTCAATCGTTTCGAAGAAATGGTGGGATATTTGACCAACTCGCATCATGCCACATTTTCCCAACAATATTACTCAACTAAAAAGTCTGATCATAATGACCCCTTACATCTTGAAGTCCTAGTCCATCAAAACAAATTCCGACGAGTCTTGGTAGATGGAGGAGCAAGTTTGAACCTGTGTACCCTAAAATTGGTTAAGGCATTAGGATTCTCAGAAGACTACATAGATACCTCTAAGACTATAGTCATCAAGGCTTACGATGATGAGGAAAGATCATCCAAAGGAGTTTTCACACTCCCTATCAGAATTGGCCCAACAATCATGGATACTAGCTTCCAAGTCTTGGATCTCACCCTTCTGTACAACTTGTTGTTAGGTAGACCTTGGATACATGCAATGAAAGATGTACCTTCAACATATCACCAATGTCTTAAGTTCCCATATAATGGCATAGAGATCACCATTGACGGTGATCCAGATCCTTTTCAGTATTGTACAAGCCTAAGGGAAATTCCACAACGACAAGTACCAGTTAACCAAGCAACTTCATCATCCACTTTATCCCTATGCATTGACCCATCACATCTCACTAAGTCTATTTCATTCAAACCACCCTCATCCACTCCTAAGCTTGAGATACAAGACAAGGGTTGTGGTGAATATAATATAAAGGAATCATACTGTGTCAGTCAACTGATTCCACATAAGGCATATGGCCTACCCATGGCAGATAGAACACAGTTAGTGGTCACATTTCATGTTCCCCCTACAATGACATTGAAAAAATGGGGAGATTTAAGTGAAGAAATTGTGGATCAAGGTGATTCTTGGTTGTATCAAGAAGAACATGAATACCCTTTCTCGTCTATTCAAATAGCTAAGGACCAGTCTAGAAAAGGCTTTAAGATAATGTAAAATGAAGGCTATGACGGGCATAGTGGGTTAGGACTATATTAAAATGGAAGGATGAAACGATCACTGTCTACCCACGACCGAAATACTTAGGGCTAGGGTGTCAACCGCTTAGAATTGGGTTTCCTAGTGCTTCGTCACCATTTCAAGAGGAAGTGAGTGCTTGCATAAACATCAAGATATCTCATGAACCACTTCGCCCAGTTTACGACAAACCTCTAGTTTATGATGAATCCCCTTAAGCGATTGTGATGGGATTCCCTTTCATCTACCAGTACTATGAACATAGATGTCCTATTTGGATAATTGGACCTAAATGTGAAACCTGTACCAAAATCATCCAGTCCTCATCCTAAGAAACACTTGTCTAAAGAAGAATGGAAAAAGAACTATTATTGGGAAACCCTTGATCATGCATCTTGGGCACTTGACAAACCATCTTCTGATGATTCCGCCCTTACTATAGTTCCACATCAAAGTATACCTACCCCTAGGAAGAAGAACAAGAAGGAGTTAGTCCAAATCTTTTGTGACCATGTCAACCATTCTATACTCACCTTGTCAACAGCTACCTTTAAAAACTCTGATGATGACATGCCCCTTATATATCCCAAACTTATTGACTGGGATCAACAAGGTACACCTATCATAGATACATTCGAGAATGATGAAGCAATTGCTGAGTTCATGAGATTTAGAGAAGGCATACCAAGAGGGGATCATAAAGTTGGTTTTACCATAGACTTGGATGACAAAGCATATTTTGGGGAGTCTATTTACACCTCTAGTCACAAAAATGAGAATAAAAATAAAAAAGACAATGAAAATAAAAATGATGAGTCCCTAGGTGAAAACCAAAAGGCACCTATGGACGAAGAAAAAGTCAAAATAAAGGACATATTCAAAGGAAAAAACCTCTCAGAGGCACCCAAGGATAGAGGTTTAAATATTCTCCCCATTGAACAAGAAAAGTCACTGATGCTAGTAGAAGAATTTGTTGAAGTCAACATAGGTACAAAAGAGAATCCTTATAAGGTATATTTTGCAGCTTCTTTAACAGAGACAGAAAAACCTGAGTTTAAGGACTTCTTCACAAAGAGATAGATAAACCTTGCATGGTCATATGCTGGTTGGATCCTCACCTAATATTACATCATTTACCACTATAGCCAGGTGTTAAGCCAATCAAACAAAAGTTGAGGAAAATGCATCTGCAAATTGCTCTATTGGTCAAGGTGGAACTTAAGAAACTCTTAGATGTAGGATTCATAAGGATGATAGACTATGCAGATTGGATATCAAATCTAGTACTAGTGACTAAACCAACTGGGGGCATTCGCATTTGCACAGACTTTAGAGGCATCAATAAGGCATGTCTTAAGGATGACTTTCCTTTTCTGAACATCGACATGATAGTAGATATTACAATAGGATACATGATGCTATCCCTCATGGATGGTTTCTCTAGATATAACCATATTAAAATAGCAAATGAAGACCAACACAAGACAACTTTCACATGTCCATGGGGCACATACTATTGGAATGTTATGTTGTTTGGCCTTAAGAATGCAGGATCTACCTATCAACAAGCAATGACTACAATTTTCCATGACTTTGTACATACTCTCATGGAATATTATGTAGATGACATTATAGCTAAATCAGAAACAAGGGAAGATCATTTGAAGGTTTTAGACAAGATATTTCAGAGGCTAGAGAATTACAACATCAAGCTAAATCCGAAGAAGTGTGTCTTTGGAGTGAAATCAGGGAAACTGTTAGGGTATATCATCTCCCGAAGAGGCATTGAAGTAGATCCAGAGAGGGTAAGAGCTATCATAGAAATGCCTCCTCCAGTTAGCATTGCTCAACTCAGAACCCTACAAGGGAGATTATAGTCCATTAGGAATTTCATAGTACAACTGGTAGATAAAATTCTCCCATTTCAACATCTACTCAAGAGAGGAGTACCATTTGTGTGGACACTTAAATGTCAAGAGGCCTTCCAAAAAATCAAGGATTATTTACTCACTCCACCAGTCTTAATGCCACCTATAGAGGGAAAACCATTGATACTATACATTTCAGCAACTCAGTCGGCATTTGGGGCTCTTCTCACACAACATGATGATCAAGGTCATGAGAGAGTAGTCTATTAGATCATTCGTACCTTACTGCGCTATGAATTGAATTACAACAACATAGAACGTGCATGTCTTGCGGTAGTCTTTGCTACCCAAAAACTTTGGAACTATATGCTCAATCGACAAACAATGTTAATTGCAAAGATTCATCCACTTAAATACCTCCTAAGTAAGGCAACGTTAACATGCCAATTGGCTAAATGGGTTATGATACTTAGCGATTATGACATTCAGTATGTCAAAAGGAAGGCTATAAAAGGATAGGTGATTGCAAATCAGTTAGCCGATGCACCTATGAAGGCAGACCATCCATTAGTGGCAGATTTTCCTGATGAATTTCTCTTCAACATTGACATTAAAACCGATTGGAAGCTATACTTTGATGGGTCACATACAAATCGTGGTTCAGGAGCTGGTATCTTATTTGTTACACCTCAAGGTGATACCATTCCTAAATCATTTAGGATTGTTTTCCCTTGTACCAACAATATAGTAGAATATGAAGCTTTAGTGATAGGGTTAAAAATGGTAGCTCGGTGGAAGATTAAGAGCCTACATGTTTTTGGCGACTCTCAACTAGTAATCCGGTAGGTAAATGATGATTATGAGACTAAGGATGAGAAGCTTGCCCGTTACAAGTGTATGGCTGATAGTTTCAAGCCGTATTTCAATAACATTACTTTTCAACAAATACCACATATCCAGAATACAGCTACAGATGCTATGGCAACTGTGGGTTCCTTGTTGGATATTCTAAGTAATGTGCCTAAATTCAAGTTTCTAGTTGAACAGCTATTGGTCCCCTCATATGATGTCCCTGATACTGCGATGGTGTGTACCATTGTTGGTCCTACATCTCCTTGGTATAAAGACATATTCAACTATCTCACTAAGCAAACCTTACCTCAAGAATTGTCCAATAACCAATGTCAAACCTTCATCTGAAAGTCAGCTAAGTACACCATCATTGGAGAAACCCTGTATAGACATACCTTAGATAACACCCTAATGAGATGTCTTGATGTTGAAGAAGCACAAACAACTTTGCCAACGGTACACAAGGGTATATGTGGATCTCATTCGAGTGGTCCTACTTTAGCCCATAAGATTATGAGACTAGGTTATTATTGGCCTACAATGGAGAAAGACTCATACATCTTTGTAAAGAAATGTAGACAGTGTCAGATACATGGGGATTTGATAAGAGCACCAACACAGGAGCTTCGTCCAATTACTTCACCATAGCCCTTCGCCCAATGGGGACTTGACCTCATAGGTAAGATACACCCTCCATCATACAACGGCCATAAATTCATCATCACCACCATCGAATACTTCACCAAATGGATTGAAGCTATTCCCATGACCTACATCACCGACACACAAATATCTAAGTTTATCCCAAACTATATCATTTGTTGGTATGGTGTACCCCAATCCATAATCACAGACAATGGCCTCCCATTCAAGAACCAAGAAGTATGCCATTTATGTGACAAATTTCATATCAAACACCATTTCTCTACCCCATATTACCCACTAGGTAATGGCCAAGCTAAGGCCTCTAATAAAACCATTGTTAGAATCCTTAAGAAGATTGTCAATGATGTTGGTCGTGACCGGCACCTACACCTTAATCCTGATTTATGGGCTTATCGTACAAGCATCCGTACTCCCACTAGTGCCACTCCATATTCCCTTGTATTCGGGTCTGAAGCTATCTTACCTATTGAGGTTGAAATACCTTCTCTAAGGATATCCTTGAAGGTTCATATTAATGATGAAGAATACCGTATATCTAGGTTACAAGAGCTAGAATTATTGGATGAATGAAGACAAAAAGAATTAGATCATTTGCAAGCATATCAGAATCGTCTTCATCATAGCTACAATAGGAAATTCCTCAATACACACTTTGACATTGGTGACCTAGTATTAATGGAGAATCCTAAGAACCATGCTAAACAAGAGAAACCAGGTAAGTTTGAACCTAACTAGTTGGGGCCCTATATAGTCACATAAGCTTTTGGGTCAGGAGTGTACCAAATCTCTACTCCTAAAGGAGAGACACTTTTTTCACCTATCAATAATCTGCATCTAAAGAGGTTCTATGCTTAGTTTCTAAGAATCCGTGTCTTAATCTAGAAAATACAAAAAAAATGAAAAAACAAAAGAATGGTTACCTTGATGAAAACCTAGCAAACAGGCATCTTTGTAACACCAAAAAATTTGAGAAAATCAAAAAATTAAAGAGAAATAATCCGTCCAATAGTGAAAACCACTTTGGTGGTGCTATAGATAAGTACCATGGTGAAAACTTGGCAAATAGGCACCATGTGTAGTCAAGCTCGCTCTTGTGTCTACCATCATTCTATTCAGAATTTTTCACCATCTTTTATAATAAATGGTTGTCTTATCCATTCCTTGGAATGATTGACATCTAGCATCCATTCCGTCACATATTACCCACTCCATCTTGCAAGTCTTATTCCCGACTAGGGAAAAATCCTTATTTTGTGCCCTAACACCTTGTACATAATGTCACACCATCAAAAATGTTCTAGAAAATCCCAAAAACATTAGAAAACTTCAAAAATACAAAAAAATCAACACATATTAGAAAATACAAAAAATAGAGTCAAGTCAGTCAGGTTCAGTCAATCATAGTCGAACTACGTTGCCTTTACGACTGGGACGTAGGTAAGGCCATCAATCGATGTGCCCCTGAGGCATTAGGTTTGTTAGTCTAGGTTTGTCATGTATCACACACATTTAAAATCATGACTCTTTGTATATTCAAAGTCATTGGTCATGTCGAACTACAAGGTCTCTACGTGTACAACGTAGGCAAGGCTAATCAATTGATGAGCTCCCGAGACCACACTAGGTCAGTCCAATAAGGGTTCATTCACAATCACCATCATAGAAGTTGCATATCATGCTTTAGGGTATCATCTCATGTCATACACTATCTACACGCACACACTTTTATTAGTCAAGGAATCAAAACAAGGAAAAACATCTCAAACTGTCATCAAGTCAATATCATACACATTGTCAAAGAGATCAACCTATGTCTTAAGCAAGATATTTCTTTCTTGTCAATAGATGTCATCAAATTGTCATAGTCTTATGTGGCTTGTCACTTCAATGTCATCAGGCTCCAACGTCTTATATGACATGTTTCATTTCTTAAACCAGGCTTTGTCATGCCTTATACAGAAGTCACCAGGTCGAAACCAGACTCAACATCTTATGTGGTATGTGTCATCTCTCACATTATGCTATGTCAAACATCAACATCAAACAGTCCCACAAGATCAAGTTTTGGCGAATATATTTATTTGGCTTTATGAATTTATATCTTATTTTGTCTTATCTTTTTATCGATTTGTGAATTAGTCCGGTTACTAGCTTTCTCAAGGATGTCCCTTGAAGGATTTAGAGAAGCAAGGATGTCTCAAGACTCTTTTTCTTTGGCTGCTATCTGTCAACTATCTTTTTAAACACTAGTTTTTCAGTCATGTTACTAGTTTCCTCAAGGATGTCCTATCAAGGATTTAGAGGAGCAATGACATCTCATGACTCATATTTTATTTGTTTGTTGTCTTTGGTTTGTCTCAACAAAATGACTGGGGCAATTTTATCCTTACTATGAGTTAAGACACTCCTTGTCTGTGACTGTTTGTTCTTCACAGATGAATGACTTTGTACGCTATGATCTATCTCATATCATAGTGTGTACTATCCATTTGTGTCATTTCCTGCCCAATGATGATAACAAGCAAGCATAGCATATTTGGTAATATATCAAAGATTATATGTTTTTCTCAATCAATCACCCTTCATTATTTCTTACTAACATTCTGAATTCATCCATGCTAACATTTCTTCTTTTCTACATCTTCACCACCATTATCTATCCATTTCGAGAGCACACTCATGTTCTTCAAACCTGCCTATCCTCTTGAGGGGCATACCACTACCTCCTCATTATTCTCCCTTTCACTGGGGCATACCCTAACCTATTTCATGTTGGGGCACGATCGGGGCATATTTTCTTTGACACAACATTGTACCAAAATTTTATCAAAGAGGGGCAAACTTTAGATACTAAAAATTGGTCTAGGCCTACGAGTACACATTCGACATAATTTTATATAGTTCGTCGTCCTAATTAAACAATGTTAATTATTTAATTATCCTTTCTATCACATATTTCCTCTATTAATTAAATAACCCTTTTTAATTAATTCATTAATTAATAAATAATCTTTATTCAACTTCATTTATTAAATAAATCATATTTATTTAATTAGGTTGTGAACTAATTAATTCTTCCCCCTTTATCTATCAATTAAATAATATATTATTTAATTACCCCTTTATCATACTTTTCCAACTATAATTGAATATATTTATTTAATCATTCATTTAAACCCCTTTTATCTATAATTAAATATTTATTATTTAATTATTTATATTATCCTTTTCAAACAGTCAAATTAAATAAATTATCTTTATTTATTTAATTAAAGTCTCTTATTTTCGAATGTTGAATTAAATTAACATTTATTTCATATTTTAATTATTTATGTCACATTATTCTATCAATTAGTTGACTAATTATTCACTCACCTTTTGACTCGAGATCTATTTTTAGTTCTCTAGTTATCTCCAGATTCAACACATGTTTATCTCTACGAGAAGACTCTCTGTCACAGCTAGTCAATTAACTAGTTCTAACTCCTGTTTGCATTCGAATGCATTAGTCTTCGAGTTCTAACTTTGTCTTTTTCTATTTTTGAAGATTAAGATCCTGAACTCGTGTTCTAACTCACGTTCTAACTTAGTCTCTATCTGGAGTCTTTCTTGAACTCGTGTTCTAACTCGCGTTCTATCTGAGACAAAACTCACATCACATGGCATTCATCAATCTCGTCTATTGATCTCTCTTTCAATCTGAGCCAATCGTTCGAAAACCCAAAATCTATAAAATGGCCTGTCATTATCATTATTCCTCCTCCCGAAATCATACACTTTTGAGAAGAAACTTATATTAGATATTTTGCTTAGACACTTGACGAAGTTATACTTGCATTCAAACACAGAAATCTGAGGGAAAGAATACTGAAAAGGAAAAATGGAGAAGAACAATCAAGATAATTTGAAGGGGTGAATGCATATTCAGTGAGAGATTTCCATTAATTTGTTTAGTTTGTTTAGTTTATTTCCTCATTCTTTGTTGTTTGATTTTAGATTATTATTTAGATTAGGATTAACTTTGTTATTCTAGTTGCAGATTATCCATCTCATCACATTCGAAAGATCATCTTTTAATCTACTGTTACAACACCAATTCCAAAATAGGATAGTTTTAGATGGATTAGAGTAGACATTTAAATGATTTCTTAGTTTAGAATGATTTGCTTTGATAAAAATTTAGTTTAACTTTCATTTGAATGATCTTATTTGAGATTGAGGTTTGGTGGCACGAGTATGCTTTGTTTCTTCATGCATCAAGCATAATTGGCCTATACTAATATCCTCAGTCACATTCTGGTGCTAAAACAAGGGTAAATCAATAATTTAATCAAATTTTAGCTCGAATTCCATTCATTTGTTTTGTTGCAGGTTACAACGATGCCCAAATCACATACATCCATGCTAGTGCAATTTTAAACACCGATGCCGATTAAATGGACTTCCCTTGGTCATCGGGTCTTTTGTAAAGTTACCCACACTGATCTCTACCTTCACCCTTCTTCTCATCACCACCCTAGCCAAAATATTGGGGTCCTTAAAACCTTAACCATGAGAGCTTACCGGATTTGTGATGAAGACAACTTAAACCAAGAGCTGGCTCACCTTCGTAAAATCTTTAGCTTGAATTGGTTTACAAGAAAATACATCTACAAAGTTCTCAACCAAACCAAGGCTACTTTCTATTCTAACTCCAAATCCTCCAAACTTGGTATCCCCCCTTCTACTTCCCTTCCCTTCATCGAAGGCATCTCCCACAAAATTTCCAAGATCCTTCACAAAAAGGTCTTCATTGTGGCTTCAAGCCCATTTCAATTCTGAAAAACTGTGTCCCCTCTGTCAAGGACTCTAAGGACATCCTTTATCATTCTAGAGTTTACAAGTTTATTTACTCATGTGGCGCACCATATATAGGTGAAACAAGTCATGCCTTCAGCATGAGAATCAAACAGCATAACACTAACATCAAACATGAGCATGTCCTTAAATCAGCCCTTGCCAAGCACTCTTCTTCAACCAAACACCGTATTTTCTTGGAAAAGTGTCAAGTCATACACAAACAAGACAATTTTTTCAAGAGGAAACTAAAAGAGGCCATAGAAATCAGCAGTCATCCCAATAATCTCAATCATGATGATGGTTGGATCCTAAGTCATTCTTGGAATCCTTTGTTGACCAAACTTAGAAATAAGCCTCAATCCTCTCCCTAATCCTCCCTTGTGCCCCATGGCTCTCTTTCTTTCTCTTTCGTTGTTGGTTTCTTGGGGTGGGTTCCTATCATGTCTTCTTTGGGATGGCTCTTTTTGGTTTCCTTTTCGGTCTCTTGTTTTGATCGGGTGGGTTGATATTCTGTCTCTTTTTATGTGTTGTTATAAATTAACCCTATATTTATTTTATATATATTATATATATTGAAGTCCATGAATTTATTTATGTATATAGGCGGAATTTCGCTCTCTGAATTATATTTATATATAATTTGTAGTAGCCTTTTATATCTATATATTTAGATATAGTCATAGTCTTCCTTTTACTTTCATTAGTTAATATATATAGTCTTTATTTTTTATATTTTTTATTTTATTAGATTTGGATTTCTTGAACTCTTTATTAAGGTTTTTAAGGTTTGAAATTCTTTGGGGTTTTTTTGTCTCTTATTTAATTTTGGTTTAAATATTTTTTTATTTTAAAAATCTAGCTCTTTATATTTTTTAGGATTCTATATATAATTCATAGACTACTATTATATATTTAGTAAATATATATTCTTTTTATCTATTATTTTGATCATTAGTTTTCATTAAAATGTTTATTGTATTTTTCTTTACATTTTAGGTCATAGTCTTCTATATATATATAGTTGTATATAATTGTGTATAATTGTATAGAATTCTATTACTACATTATTTATTTTCAAGAATTATAGAATTATAGAATATTAGGTAGGCTTTTAAATCCGTATTTCTAGTTATTGTCTTAGTCTCTATTTACTTTCGTTAATAAATATTTGTATGAACTTTATTTTAATTTTATTGGATATAGATTTCTTAAATTTCTTTATTAAGGTTATTAGGTTTGAAATTATTTGGTGTTCATTTATCTCTTATTTCTTTGGGTTAAATTTTAAATTTTTTACATTCTAGTTCTATATATATTTTCATTACTATATATAAATAGATTGTCTACTATTTATATATTTGGTATATATATATTCTTTTTATAAATAATTTTTGTTCATTAGTTTTCTTCTATATATAGTATTTTTCTTTTCTTTATGTCATAGTCTACTATTTATTGTCTTTAGTTAATATATAATCTTCTAGGAATGTGTGTATATATATATTATTGTATATATATAAGTTTTTAGTTTCTTACGAATATATATTGATATATAAAATTAGATTTCTATGAATTATATATTTTTATATATAGATAGCTTTAACTTATTTGATTTATTCAATGATATTCATAGCATTCTATCTTATTTGAAATAGAATTCTATGTATATCTTTATTGTTGGTTTTAGGTGTAAATTTTTTTGGGTTTTTGTTTTTTTATGTATTGTTCCTTTTGAATTTTTTAAGGTTATATCAGGTTCCAATTTTCAATTTATTTTTTTCTCTTTGATTTTTCCCTCTCTAAGTTTCTTTCTTCTGTGTATTTTCTCTCTTTTTTATTAAATTTTCTCATTTCTTTCTTGTGATTAATTATTCTTTTTCCTCCAACTATGTGCATCTCCTCCCTCTCCTCTCGTTTTAACCATTGTTGGTTTATAACAATTAATTTTTCTCTCTTATGCTTTCTTATCCTAATGATGGATCACGGAGTGTGATCCAAAATGTTGATATAAAAAATTCCACACAAATAAAACCAGAAATAAAAATTGAACAATAAATGGACTACCACTAATTTAAATTTGGTGACACTTATTTAATATAGAGGTATCAAAAACTTCAAATGATGATGCTCCTAGAGTTCAAATCATGACACTAACAAATCCTAATGCGATCATGCTCTCTATTTTTACTGTAGAGTGACGCCCATTTTCACCAAAGTGACCCTCCCAAACTTTAAATCATGACGCTATCATGTTCAACGATGCCCAACCAAGGTAAGAAGTTCTACGATCATTTTTCCAACATGTGCTTTAATTTCCTTTATTTATCTGATCACTAATGCACTTCTAACTATGTTTAGGTTGTTAGGCTAACAAGGTTTTGTAGGTCAAATGATATGGAGCTAAAGTGAAGAATTTTTTTTTATCTTGAAATTCTATGATTGTAACAAGTATTTAACACTTTGGGGAAATTATAACCCAATTTTTCATGCTTTCTACTTTATGCTTTAGGACATCACTATAATTGAATTGGGTTTAAAACAAACACTCAAAACATGACTAAAATTGAACCCTCATCTCATCATTGTCTTTTGGGCTTTAAAATTGAAGAAGACAACTTAAACATTTCGTTTGGTGCATAAAATGAAGACATATTAGCTTTAGGGGTTAAAATTTATAAGTGTTTATTGTGTCTTGATTTAAAATGTTGTTATTGGATGTGTATGCAATTCTCTCACACCATTTGGTGACCTTGAGAAGGGTATGTGTAGGATCATCATGGAAAAAATAGGCCCTTAAGTGGTGATGAAAATTTAGAAAATTAGAATTAGACAACTTGACATAAAAATTTGAATAAGCTATCTATATTATTCAAAAAATATGTAAGAATAGAATCTGTATAAAATTGAATGTAGTTTCTAAACTACTAGGTTTATTTTTATTTTTAAATTATTTGGTGAAAATTTGAAATTTCAATGCAGTAGTACTTAAATTTCAGGGAAAAAATAAGTAGGGACACAATAAAATGATAATATTTTTTTATAAGATTTTAGATGTAAGTAGAGGATTCATGTCTCGATGTGATGCATATTTATTTGTAATTTTTCTCCAAGTAAATAATTAATTATGAGTGTTTTATTACAACTTTTCAAAAGTATAAAAACTTGTATGTCTGACCACCTTAACTTGGTCAAAACTTCATGATATTCATTTTTTTTAATCCTAAAGTATGCGAAGCATAGAATGTGATTCATGTTTTGGATTCAAATAATGTGATACCATTTGAAAGATATAAATGTTTTTCAATCAGCCTATCAATCAGGAATTTAGTCACAATTCAAATAGAAAATAAATAACAATAATTTATTAAATTCAAAGTAAAGCATAATTTATATTGGTGGAACGCTGAGAATCTCCTTTAAAAACCCTTTTCATTTCATCAATTTTGGATTAAAAAATT